>JARQOD010000002.1:536189510-536310342 GCA_033576555.1 Oophaga sylvatica | reverse complement strand
TCTGAAACGTTTAAAAAAATCCCTGATTCTGAGACGTTTTTTCGTGACATATTTTTTTCACGTTAGGGAAAAATTTTCTTTGATATGACTTGTTTTTTTTTTTTAAAAAAAAAGGGGAAATAGGAAAAAATTTTAAAATTTAAAATTTTTTCAACTTTAAATTTTTAGCCCTAAAATCAGAGGAAGTCACAAAAATTTTTTTAAAATAAATAACATTTCCCCATGCTTTTTTACTCAGCAAATTTTTGGGAACAAAATTATTTTTTGTTAAAAAGTTAAAGGGTTAAAATTTCCCCACGATTTCTCTTTTTACAACACCATTTTTTTTTAGGGACCACACCCTTTTTTAAGTCACTTTGGGGGGTTTTAATGATAGAAAATACCCAAAAGTGACATTTTTTAAAAAAAAGCACCCCTCAAGGTCCAAAAAACCCATTCAAGAAGTTTTTAACCCTTTTACTGCTTCACGGAACTGAGCATGGGAAAGGGAAAAAAAATAAACATTTAATTTTTTTTTGCAAAAACTTTACTTGGAAACCAATTTTTTTATTTTCAAAATTTTTAAAAGAAAAAATGAACCACAAATTTGTTGTAAATTTCTCCTAATAAGCCATACCCAATAGGGGGGGGTAAACCACTTTTGGGGGTGAAATGGCAGAGCTTGGAAGGGAAGGAGCCCCTTTTTGACTTTTTCAACGAAAAAATGGCGGATGCTGTCGTGTTTGTAGGGCCCGATGGTCAAACAGGGGAAACCCCCCAAATGACCCCTTTTGGAAACGGGACCCCTAAGAACTTATCAGTTTGGGGGAGCACTTTTAACCCCAAATCTTCACAAAATTTTAAAAAAAACCGTGAAAAAAAAAAATCATATTTTTTCCACAAAAACGATCTGTCCCCCCTTTTTTTTTTCCCCCCAAGGGTAAAAAGCCCCAAAAGTTTTTTGAAATTTTTTCCCCAGCATCTGACCCCCCATTGGGGTAAACCCTGTTTGGGTGCATGGCAGAGCTTAAAGGGGGAAGGAGCCCGTTTGTTTTTTTCAACGCAAATTGGCTGGATGCCATGCGCGTTTTTAGAACCCTAATGTGTCTAAAAGGGAAAAACCCCCACAAGTGACCCTTTTTGGAAAAACTAGCCCCCAAGGGGAACTTATATAGATGTTGGTGAACTTTTTGAACCCCAAGTGCTTCAAAAAAGTTTATAACTCCGGGCATGAAAAAAAAAGTCTTTTTTTCCAAACCCCCCCGGTTTTTTAGTCCCCAAAATTTTTTTTTTTCCCAAAGGGTAAGGGGAAAATTAGCCACAAAATTTTTTCCCCCAAAATTTTCCTGAGTACGCTGATCCCTTTATGTGGGGGGGAACACTGTTTGGGCCACGGCAGGGCTTGAGGGGAAGTATTTCCCTTTTTTTTTTTTCAAACCAAAATTGGTGGAATTGAAAGGGACCCATGTCGGTGGGCCCCCCTATACCCTAAACAAAACCCCCCCCACAAATGCCCCCATTTTGGAAACTAACCCCCTTAAGGAAAAACTTATCTAGATTTGGTGAGCACTTTGAACCCCCAGTGCTTCACAAAAATTTTAAAAAAACGTAGACCGGAAAAAAAAAAAATCATTTTTTTCCTCAAAAATGATTCTTTACCCCTATTTTTTTTTTTTTCCCCAAAAGGAACAGGAGAAATTGGCCCCCAAAAGTTGTTGTGCCATTTTCCTTTTTCCTGATACGGAACCCCATATGGGGGGGGAAAACCACGTTTGGGGCATGGATGCGGGGAAGGGAAGGGCACCATTTTGTAAGCAGACTTTGATGGAATGTTTGCGGTGTCATGTTTTTTTTTGCAGAGCCCTTATGTGCCCCAAAAAGTAGAAACCCCCCCCAAGTACATAATTTTGGAAAAAAGACCCCCCAAGGGGGTTATTTTGTTGGGGGACACTTTGAACCCCCCCCAATGCTTCACAGAAAAATTTTTAAAAGCAGAGCCGTGAAAATAAAAAAAATTTTTTTTTCCCAAAAAGATTGTTTTAAAACCCGCATTTTTTATTTTCCCAAGGGAACAGAGAAATTAAACCCCAAAAAATTTGGGGAATTTTCCCCATACCAATACCCCTTTTTTTGGGAAACCAGTTTGGGCGCACGGCGGGGGTGGGGAAAGGGGGGGAGCCCTTTGACTTTTGAACGCCACGCGTTTTTGGAGACCCCCTGAGGTCAAACAGTGAAACCCCCCCAAAGTGACCCCATTTGGAAACTAGCCCCCCCAAGGAACTTTTCTAGTGTGGGGTGAGCATTTGAACCCCAAAATGTTTCACAAAATTATAAAAACCCCAGAGCTGTAAAAAAAAAAAAACTTTTTTTTCTCAAAAAATTTTTTTTTCCACTATTTTTTTTTCCCCCGGGAAAAAGGAGAAATTAGATAAAAAAAAAATTTGGGGTGCAATTTGTCCGGGGACCGATACCCCATATGTTGGGGTAAACCATTTTTGGGGGGCAGGGAAAAGGGGTGGGGAAGGGGGGGGAGCCCTTTTTATTTTTTAAAACCCACGTCTGTTTGGAGCCCCCCCGATTCCCCCAAATAGTGGAAACCCCTAATTTCTACCCAACCCCCCCCCAACACACCCCAACCCTAACCCAACCCCAATCCTAACCAAACCCAACCCCCAATTCCAACCCTAATTGAAAACCCTAAGCTTAATTGAACCCAAAAAATAATTGAACCCTAACCCAATTTTTAAAACCCCAACCCAATTGAACCCTAACCCAATTTTTAACCCAAATTTTTAAACCCAACCCCCAAGCAGTTCATTTTTTCTTTTACCAGCCCTTTTAACAAAAACGTTGACGGGGGTAAGGGGATAGCAAAAACGTTCGCTTTTTTTCATACCCGCTAGCGCGATGAATCACAGATGATTTACTGCGTAGCGGTGACGGAGCCCAGCGCTGCAGCCCGGTCCGGGCCCGTCCTGAAGATGCAGTCGCGAACGACTGCTTTACGGCATGCTGCGATGCCCCCAAATGGGGGGAATGGGAGCGTTAACGGAGCTTAAAAACCGCGGTGTAATGCAGTCGTCTAACGGACTTCCATAAGCAGTAGAACCCCCACCAACCCAATTTTTAACCCCCAAACCCTAATGCTAACCCTAACCCTAATGCTAACCCTAACCCTAATTAAACCCTAACCCTAATTATAACCCTAACCCAACCCTAACGGAAAAATGAAAATAAATTAATTTCTATTTTTTTTTAAGTCCCTCAAGGGGGTGGGGAAATGGGGGGGGTTTGTACTGTTTTTTTTTTTTTATCACTGGAAAAATTTATCACAGTGACAAAAGCATTTTATAGAAGAATGAAAAAATTTTGAATCTGCCGCCAAGAGATGGGGGCAGCGCAGCGCCCGCCATTTTTTTTTCCAGGAAGAAGACCCGGGGTCCGGGGGGCCCGCGGGAGGCCAAACCCCCGACGGGGAAGGGGGGCGATCGGGGAACCTGGGGGCCCCTTTTCTCCCCTTTGATGTGCATCACATAAGGGGGGGAGAAAAATTTTTTTTTTTTTTTTTTTTTGGGGGGGGGCCTTAACTTATTAACACGTCGCGACCCGGGTCGGGAACTCCGCCCCCCGGACATGTTTTCGGGGTTCGCACCCCCGTCCCCAAACCCCAAGAAAATTGCCCACCCCCCCCAGCACAGCGGCGGGCGCACTGAGCATGCGCCAGCCATTTTCTCAATGGCGGCGGCACCGGGGGAGGCAGAAGGGCACGGGGGCCACATGGAGGAGATAGGGGGCTGCATGGGGTCCCGGGACCCTTTTTCTCTGTCCTCTGATGTCCGATAACATCAGAGGACAGAGAAATTAAATGGAACAACATTTTTTTTTTTTTGTTGCGGTCGCCGTTATAGGGTTAATAACGGCGATCGCAACATCGGTGTCGGTAAAAACCGACCCGATTCATGTTCTCTGGGGTCTCGGCTACCCCCGGTAGCCGAGACCCCGGAGAAAATGCGCCTCTGGGGGCGCTATAGGCTTTTTCCACAGCGAAGTTAATTAAGTTAATTAAGCGCCGTTTAACCCCTTCACCCCCAAGGGTGGTTTGCACGTTAATGGCCGGGCCAATTTTTACAATTCTGACCACTGTCTCTTTATGAGGTTATAACTCTGGAACGCTTCAACGGATCTTCGCGATTCTGAGATTGTTTTCTCGTGACATTTTGTACTTCACGTTAGAAGAAAAATTTCTTCGATATAACTTGCGTTTATTTTTGAAAAAAACGCAAATTTGGCGAAAATTTTTACAATTTTGCAATTTTCAAATTTTGAATTTTTATTCCCTTAAAACAGAGAAATATATCACACAAAATAGTTAAGAAATAACATTTCCCACATGTCTACTTTACATCAGCACAATTTTGGAACCAAAATTTTTTTTGTTAGGAAGTTATAAGGGTTAAAAGTTGACCAGCAATTTCTCATTTTTACAACAAAATTTACAAAGCCATTTTTTTTAGGGACCACCTCTCATTTGAAGTCACTTTGAGGGGTTTATATGGCAGAAAATACCCAAAAGTGACACCATTCTAAAAACTGCACCCCTCAAGGTACTCAAAACCACATTCAATAAGATTATTAACCCTTCAGGTGCTTCACAGGAACTAAAGCAACGTGGAAGGAAAAAATGAATATTTACCTTTTTAGCCACAAAAATGATCTTTTACAAACTTTTTTTTTATTTTCACAAGGGTAAAAGGAGAAAATGGACAGATAAGGTTGTTATGCAATTTCTCCTGAGTACGCCAATACCCAATATGTGGGGGAAAACCACTGTTTGGGCACACGGCAGAGCTCGTAAGGGAAGGAGCGCCGTTTGACTTTTTCAAACTAAAATTGGCTGGAATTGAGATTGGACGCCATGTCTTGTTTGGAGAGCCCCTGATGCGCCTAAACAGTGGAAACCCCCACAAGTGACACCATTTTGGAAACTAGACCCCCTAAGGTACTTATCTAGATCTGTTGTGAGCACTTTGAACCCCCAAGTGTTTCACAAAAGCTTATAATGCCTGGGTGTGAAAAAAAAAAAAAACAATTTTCCACAAAAATGATTTTTTAGTCCCAAATTTTTGAATTTTCCCAAGGAAATTGGACTTCAAAAGTTGTTGTCCAATTTGTCCTGAGTACGCTGATACCCCATATGTGGGGGGGGGAAACTGTTTGGGTGCACGGCAGGGCTTGGAAAGGAAGTAGTAACGTTTTGGAATGCAGACGTTGATGGGGGTCATGTTCCGTTTGCAGTGCCCCAGATGAGCCTAAACAGTGGAAACCCCCCACAAGTGACCCCATTTTGGAAACTAGACCCCCTAAGGAACTTATCTCGATCTTTGGTGAGCACTTTGAACCCCCAAGTGCTTCACACAAGTTTATAATGCCCGGGCATGAAAATAAAAAATCCTATTTTTTTCCCACAAAAATTATCTTTTAGTCACTAATTTTTTATTTTCCCAAGGGTAACAGGAGAAATTGGACCACATAAGTTGTTGTCCAATTTGTCCTGAGTACGCTGATACCCCATATGTGGGGGGGAACCACTGTTTGGGCGCACGGCAGAGCTCGGAATGGAAGGAGCACCATTTGACTTTTTCCAACCAAAATTGGCTGGAATTGAGATTGGATGCCATGTTGCATTTGGAGAGCCCCTGATGTGCCTAAACAGTGGAAACCCCCCACAAATGACCCCATTTGGGAAACTAGACCCCCTAAGGAACTTTTCTAGATCTTTGGTGAGCAATTTGAACCCCCAAGTGCTTCACACAAGTTTATAACGTAGAGCCGTAAAATGTAAAAATCATATTTTTTCCTCAAAAATGATCTTTTCACCCCAATTTTTATTTTTCCAAGGGTAACAAGACTCCAAAAGTTATTGTGCAATTTGTCCTGAGTGCGCTGATACCCCATATGTGGGGGAAAACCACTGTTTGGGTGCATGGCAGAGTTTGGAAGGGAAGGAGCACCGTCTGACTTTTTCAACGCAGAATTGGCTGGACGCCATGTCGTGTTTAGAGAGCTCCTGATCTGCCTAAACAGTGGAAACCCCCATAAATGACACCATTTTGGAAACTAGACCCCTCAAGGAACTTATCTAGATGTGTGGTGAGAACTTTTAACCCCCAGGTGTTTCACTAAAGTTTATAACGTACAGCCGTAAAATAAAAAATCTTTTTTTTTTTTTACAAAAATGATTTTTTCGCCCCCAATATTTTATTTTCACAAGGGTAACAGAAGAAATTGGAACCCAAAAGTTGTTGTCCAATTTGTCCTGAGTACGCTGATACCCAATATGTGGGAGAAAACTACTGTATGGGCGCACGTCAGGGCTCGGAAGGGAAGTAGTGACGTTTTGGATTGCAGACTTTGATGGAATGGTCTGGGGGCGTCATGTCACATTTGGAGAGCCCCTGATGCACCTATACAGTGGAAACCCCCCACAAGTGACCCCATTTTGGCAAATAGACCCACAAGGAACTTATCTAGATGTGTGGTGAGCACTTTGAACCCCGAAGTGCTTCACACAAGTTTATAACGTAGAGCCGTAAAATTTAAAAATCATATTTTTTCCTCAAAAATGATCTTTTCACCCCAATTTTTATTTTTCCAAGGGTAACAAGACTCCAAAAGTTATTGTGCAATTTGTCCTGAGTGCGCTGATACCCCATATGTGGGGGTAAACCACTGTTTGGGTGCATGGCAGAGTTTGGAAGGGAAGGAGCGCCGTCTGACTTTTTCAACGCAGAATTGGCTGGACGCCATGTCGTGTTTAGAGAGCTCCTGATCTGCCTAAACAGTGGAAACCCCCATAAATGACACCATTTTGGAAACTAGACCCCTCAAGGAACTTATCTAGATGTGTGGTGAAGAACTTTTAACCCCCAGGTGTTTCACTAAAGTTTATAACGTACAGCCGTAAAATAAAAAATCTTTTTTTTTTTTTTACAAAAATGATTTTTTCGCCCCTAATATTTTATTTTCACAAGGGTAACAGAAGAAATTGGAACCCAAAAGTTGTTGTCCAATTTGTCCTGAGTACGCTGATACCCAATATGTGGGAGAAAACTACTGTATGGGCGCACGTCAGGGCTCGGAAGGGAAGTAGTGACGTTTTGGATTGCAGACTTTGATGGAATGGTCTGGGGGCGTCATGTCACATTTGGAGAGCCCCTGATGCACCTATACAGTGGAAACCCCCCACAAGTGACCCCATTTTGGCAAATAGACCCCACAAGGAACTTATCTAGATGTGTGGTGAGCACTTTGAACCCCGAAGTGCTTCACACAAGTTTATAACGTAGAGCCGTAAAATTTAAAAATCATATTTTTTCCTCAAAAATGATCTTTTCACCCCAATTTTTATTTTTCCAAGGGTAACAAGACTCCAAAAGTTATTGTGCAATTTGTCCTGAGTGCGCTGATACCCCATATGTGGGGGTAAACCACTGTTTGGGTGCATGGCAGAGTTTGGAAGGGAAGGAGCGCCGTCTGACTTTTTCAACGCAGAATTGGCTGGACGCCATGTCGTGTTTAGAGAGCTCCTGATCTGCCTAAACAGTGGAAACCCCCATAAATGACACCATTTTGGAAACTAGACCCCTCAAGGAACTTATCTAGATGTGTGGTGAGAACTTTTAACCCCCAGGTGTTTCACTAAAGTTTATAACGTACAGCCGTAAAATAAAAAATCCTTTTTTTTTTTTACAAAAATGATTTTTTCGCCCCCAATATTTTATTTTCACAAGGGTAACAGAAGAAATTGGAACCAAAAAGTTGTTGTCCAATTTGTCCTGAGTACGCTGATACCCAATATGTGGGAGAAAACTACTGTATGGGCGCACGTCAGGGCTCGGAAGGGAAGTAGTGACGTTTTGGATTGCAGACTTTGATGGAATGGTCTGGGGCGTCATGTCACATTTGGAGAGCCCCTGATGCACCTATACAGTGGAAACCCCCACAAGTGACCCCATTTTGGAAAATAGACCCCACAAGGAACTTTCTAGATGTGTGGTGAGCACTTTGAACCCCGAAGTGCTTCACAGAAGTTTATAACGCACAGCCGTAAAAATAAAAAATCTTTTTTTTTTTGCAAAAATGATTTTTTTGCCCCAATATTTTATTTTTACAAGGGTAACAGGAGAAATTGGACCCCAAAAGTTGTTGTCCAATTTGTCCTGAGTACGCTGATATCCAATATTGGGAGAAAACTACTGTATGGGTACACGTTGGGGCTCGGAAGGGAAGTAGTGACGTTTTGGATTGCAGACTTTGATGGAATGGTCTGGGGCGTCATGTCGCATTTGGAGAGCCCCTGATGCGCCTAAACAGTGGAAATCCCCAACAAGTGACCCCATTTTGGAAAATAGACCCCACAAGGAACTTATCTAGATGTGTGGTGAGCGCTATGAAGCCCCAAGTGCTTCACAGAAGTTTATAATGTACAGCCGTAAAAACAAAAAAATATTTTTTTTTGTACAAAAATGATATTTTCACCCCAGTTTTTTATTTTCCCAAGGGTAACAGAAGAAATAGGACAAATTGCACAATAACTCTTGGGGTCCAGAGTACGCTGATACCCCATATGTGGGGATAAACTACTGTTTGGACGCATGGCAGAGCTGAGAAGTGAAGGAGCACCGTTTGACTTTTTCAACGCAGAATTGGCTGGAATTGAGATCAGACGCCATGTCACATTTGGAGAGCCCCTGATGTGCCTAAACAGCGGAAATCCCCCAATTCTAACTCCAACCCTAATCCCAACACACCCCTAACCCTAGTCCCAACCCTAACCACAAACCTAACCCTAACACACCCCTAATCCCAACCCTAACCCTAATCCTAACTTTAGCGCCAACCCTAACCCTAACTTTAGTCGCAACCCTAACCCTAACCCTAATGGGAAAATGGAAATAAATACTTTTTTTAATTTTATTATTTTTCCCTTACTAAGGGGGTGATAAAGGGGGGTTTGATTTACTATTTATAGCGGGTTTTTATGATTGGCAGCTGTCACGCTAAAAGACGCTTTTTATTGCAAAAATAGTTTTTGCATCATCACATTTTGAGAGCTATAATTTTTGCATATTTTGGCCCACAGAGTCATGTGAGGTCTTATTTTTTGCGGACGAGTTGACGTTTTTACTGGTACCATTTTTGAGCACGTGACGTTTTTTTATTGCTTTTTATTTCGATTTTTGGGAGGTTAGAATGAACAAAAATCAGCAATTCATGAATTTCTTTTGGGGGAGGCGTTTATACCGTTCCGCGTGTGGTAAAATTGATAAAGCAATTTTATTCTTCGGGTCAGTACGATTATGGCGATACCTCATTTATATCATTTTTTCATGTTTTGGCGCTTTTATAGAATAAAAACAATTTTATATAAAAAATAATTATTTTTGCATCGCTTTATTCTGCGAGCTATAACTTTTTTATTTTTTTGCTGATGATGCTGTATGATGGCTCGTTTTTTGCGGGACAAGATGACGTTTTCAGCAGTACCATGTTTTTTTATATCGGTCTTTTTGATCGCGTGTTATTCCACTTTTTGTTCGGCGGTATGATGATAAAACATTGATTATTTGCTTTTTTTTTTTTAAAGGGGTTCACTAAAGGGGTTAACTAGTGGGACAATTTTATAGGGGGGTCGTTACGGACGCGGCGATACCAAATATGTGTACTTTTATTGCTTTGTTTTTTTTATTTACAGGAAGAAGTGAATTTATTGGGGAATATATATATTTTTTTTTATTTATTTTGGATTTTTTTTTAAAACATGTTTATTTTTATTTTTTAACTTTTTTACTTTGTCCCAGGGTGGGACATCACTGTATTTTATCAGATCGCTGGTGTGACAGTGTGCACAGCACTCTGTCACACCAGCGATCGCTCAGGCAGTGCAGCAGGCTTCTCAGTGCCTGCTCTCGGCAGGCACTGAGGTAGCCGCCTCCCTCCAGGACCCCGGCGCCATCTTGGATCCGGGTCCTGGGAGGGAGGAAGCCCTCAGAACAGCGCGATCACATCGCGCTGCTCTGAGGGTCTCAGGGGGGCGCGCAGGGAGCCCCCACCCTGTGCGATCCTCCCCTGTGCCCCCAGTACACCGCGATCATGTTTGATCGCGGTGTGCAAGGGGTTAATGTGCCGGGAGCGGTCCGTGACCGCTCCTGACACACAGTCATGGGTGTCAGCTGGGATAATCAGCTGACACCCGGCCGCGATCGGCTGCGCTTCCCCCGGGAGCGCGTCCGATCACACGAGACGTACTATCCCGTCCATGGTCATACGGGCCCAGGTACCATGGACGGGATAGTACGTCCGATGGCAGTAAGGGGTTAAGTACCCTTAATGACCGCCGTTAAAAGGCGTATCGGCGGTCGTTAAGGGGTTAATTTTGTCTTGTTTTGATTTTGATTTAGACTTGTTGTCACTTTCATTTTGGGGGTCTCCCCAAATCCAGGCCTCCATTGGTTAAAAAATTTGATTTCCATTGATGATTTTTGTGTGAATATGTTGACAGCACATTCAACTTTGTACAGAACAAAGTATTCAATGAGAATATTTCTTTCCTTTAGATCTTGGATGTGTTATTTGAGTGTTCCCTTTATTTTTTTGAGCAGTGTATACAGTACAGACCAAAAGTTTGGACACACCTTCTAATTTAAAGATTTTTCTGTATTTTCATGACTATGAAAATTGTACATTCACACTGAAGGCATCAAAATTATGAATTAACACATGTGGAATTATATACTTAACAAAAAAATATGTAACAACTGAAATTATGTCTTATAGTCTAGGTTCTTCAAAGTAGCCACCTTTTGCTTTGATGACTGTTTTGCACACTCTTGGCATTCTCTTGATGATCTTCAAGAGGTAGTCAGCGAAAATGGTCTTCCAACAATCTTGAAGGAGTTCCCAGAGATGCTTAGCAATTGTTGGCCCTTTTGCCTTCACTCTGCGGTCCAGCTCACCCCAAACCATCTCGATTTGGTTCAGGTCTGGTGACTGTGGAGGCCAGGTCATCTGGCGTAGCACCCCATCACTCTCCTTCTTGGTCAAATAGCCATTACACAGCCTGGAGGTGTGTTTGGGGTCATTGTCCTATTGAAAAAAAAATGATGGTCCAACTAAACGCAAACTGGATGGAATAGCATGCCGCTGCAAGATGCTGTGGTAGCTATGCTGGTTCAGAATGCCTTCAATTTTGAATAAATCCCCAACAGTGTCACCAGCAAAGCACCACCACACCATCACACCTCCTGCCCCCTGCTTCACGGTGGGAACCAGGCATGTAGAGTCCATCCGTTCACTTTTTCTGTGTTGCACAAAGACAAAGTAGTTGGAACCAAAGATCTCAAATTTGGACTTATCAGACCAAAGCACAGATTTCCACTGGTCTAATGTCCATTCCTTGTGTTCTTTAGCTCAAACAAGTCTCTTCTGCTTGTTGCCTGTCCTTAGCAGTGGTTTCCTTGCAGCTATTTTACCATGAAGGCCTGCTGCACAAAGTCTCCTCTTAACAGTTTTTGTAGAGATGTGTCTGCTGCTAGAACTCTGTGTGGCATTGATCTGGTCTCTAATCTGAGCTGCTGTAAACCTGCAATTTCTGAGGCTGGTGACTCGAATAAACTTGTCCTCAGAAGCAGAGGTGACTCTTGGTCTTCTTTTCCTGGGGCTGTCCTCATGTGAGCCAGTTTCTTTGTAGCGCTTGATGGTTTTTGCAACTGCACTTGGGGACACTTTCAAAGTTTTCCCAATTTTTCGGAGTGACTGACCTTCATTTCTTAAAGTAATGATGGCCACTCGTTTTTCTTTACTTAGCTGCTTTTTTCTTGCCATAATACAAATTCTAACAGTCTATTCCAGTGTTTCTCAACTCCAGTCCTCAGGACCCACCAACAGGTCATGTTTTCAGGATTTCCTTAGTATTGCAAAGGTGATGGAATTAATGCTTGAGCAGGTGATAAAATTATCACCTGTGCAATACTAAGGAAATCCTGAAAACATGACCTGTTGGTGGGTCCTGAGGACTGGAGTTGAGAAACACTGGTCTATTCAATAGGATTTTAAGCTGTGTATCCACCAGACTTCTGCACAACACAACTGATGGTCTCAACCCCATTTATAAGGCCAGAAATCCCACTTATTAAACCTGACAGGACACACCTGTGAAATTAAAACCATTCCCGGTGACTATCTCTTGAAGCTCATCAAGAGAATGCCAAGAGTGTACAAAGCAGTCATCAAAGCAAAAGGTGGCTACTTTGAAGAACCTAGAATATAGGACATAATTTCAGTTGTTACACACTTTTTTGTTAAGTATATAATTCCACATGTGTTAATTCATAGTTTTGATGCCTTCAAGTGTAATTTTACAATTTTCATAGTCATGAAAATACAGAAACATCTTTAAATGAGAAGGTGTGTCCAAACTTTTGGTCTGTACTGTATATATTCTATCTATCTATCTATAGATCTGTCTGTGGGCGTTTTTAAAAACAGATCCGTTGAAAAACGGAAGAAATGGATGAAAAAACGGATGCGACGGAACAGTTTTTCACAATCTGCGACGGATCCGCCGAGCAGACAGATTGTGACTGACGTCAAAAAACTGATGTGTGAAAGAGGCCTAAGCATTCCTGTGAATAAGAGACCTTGTTTTATACCATGTACTGCAATATCAAAGTATGGCATTATACAGACAAGAGATCAAAGAGGTTCAAATCCCCTGTAAGAACTAAAAAATATTGTGAAAAATAAAAGATATTATAAATATAATAAAATAAATGATCATAAAACATAAAAGTGCTTAACATTGAAATCACCTCCCTTTTTTCCATTTAAAAATGAACAAACAAAAAAGATTTAATATGTTATTTCAGCATCTATAAAAGTTCGATCTATAATATAAAATTATTTATCCAAAATGTTTACGCCCCCAAAATATCACATCACTATGGCATGGCTGTGACTGGCAGGTACCCGACGTCACCTGGCCTTTATAAACGCCGGATCACGGGTACTTCACCCATTCTGCTCTGATTAGTGTAGCGACAGGACTCAGCTGGAGTGAGGGACTGCAATAGAAAATGTGTGTGCACTGTGCTGAAAAAGCCTTTGTTTGTGTACTCTGTACATGTCTCAGTGTGAGTACTGTGCCAAAAAGCCACTGTTTGTACTCTGCATCCCGCCTATGGGAGTATTATGACTTTCAGTATCTGTGTATACTCTGCACCCCTGCATGTGGGAATACAGTACCTTTAAGCCTCTGTGTGTACTCTGCACCCGCGCCTGGGAGATAACTGTGCCTTTAAGCCTATGTGTTTACTCTGCAACCCTGACGGAGTAGACTCTGTGTACTCTACAGCCGTGTCTGTATGAGTAGAGTGTCTAAAAAATAATTATACTCTGTATCTGTCTCTTTGCCATTTGCCCTTTGTGTGCCTAAAAAATAATTTTATTCTACTGCTGTGTCTATACAAGTTGTGGCCGGGCCTAAAAAATAATTTTACTTTGCATCTGTGCCTTTTTGAGTAGCGAGTAGTGTGCCGTAAAACCACTTCTAAAAACGAGAAGTGCATCAAACAGGGGATGTGGACGTGGACGTTGTGTTGCTGGTGTAGATGCTTCTGGTGGTGGTGTAGCTGCTGCAGGAAGAGGATGTAGTCGTTCTGTGCCTGATATGTGCCAAAATACAAAACTTGCCTCTGGTGCACACAGGCGACATGATATTCTGCATACCGCTACCCCCAATGGTGAGGCCAGAACATCTTGAAGCGGTGTTACATTGAACGTCTGACAGTAGCTCCAGTTCCTTCACATTATCTTCTACCCAGTCCACTGCAGAAATCGCAGATTTGGCAACCTGTTGACCATGGTAATCCAGCTTCCATCTCACATTCTTGCAAATGAGCCCCAAGTCATGCAGCACTCACTTCTACTTTTTGATGACTCTGCCGACTGGGGATCAGTCAGCCATACACCTGGCTCTGTTTCACAACTGGAAGAAATTGAGTGCAGTTGCGACGCTCCATAGGGCCGTGGGGTACTCAGGGCGGGTCTGACAGTTCTCGAGAGGGTTTGTCACAGCAGCGGTGACCCGGTCCGAGGTCCGAGGCATGCAATGAAAATGATGAGTGGTAGTTAAAAAGGGAGTTTCGTGACACCACCCATGGTATTTGGCAAGGAATAGCAGACGCTGCAGTTCAGATCCTCTGAGGCTGATGATAGTGCAGCAAAAGATGTTACCGCTCCCCACAGGTAGTGCGGGGCCCCAGGGCAGATATGACAGACTGTGAGGGAACGAGGATGTTGGGATGCATGACTGAGGATTCGGGGAATGACTGACAGACACAAAGGCTGTTGTTTCCTTTACCTTTTACTGGATAGTGCAGGTACAGTCCGAGGCTCAAGTTACAGATGGTAACGGACCCGGTCAGCCTGGAAGCAAGTTGGAATCTCCCCTGCCAGGTGGGTTATGAGGCCTCCTTTTTGGCACTGTCCTCTGAGGTACTTGCTGCTAAAAGCTCTGTTCAAGCCTCTCTTCCTATCTGATGTTTAAGTAGAACCCCACTCGCATGACAGGCATATTGAGTCTGTTTCAGGGGTCGCTCCTGCGTGGCGACCCCGAGCTCTCACATGCTGCTGTGCCACCAAGTGTCAGTGGTGGGGCAGGGACTTGCAGTCTCTTGCCCTCCGGATTCAGCTGCCGGGACTTTAATACTCGCACAGCCTCGGGCTCCGGTGCCAGGTCACTAGCACTCAGGCTTGGGTGAGCTTAGCTGCAGCTTCACTCCCAGGTTCTCTCTACATGTCCTCTCTCACCCTCTTCCAGACTCAGACTTCCACTTCCTAACTCCACTCCCCAGCACAGAACTTATAGGGCAGCTCTTCTGAAACCAGGTGATAGAGCTCCCCCATCTGGCCTGGAGTTGGGAAATGAGTTGTATGCTGGTTCTACCTGGTAAGGGGACCCCTTCTTGCTTCCAGGCATGACATGACCCCCCTTTTGGAGGGAGGCAAGGCCATTGTGGCAACCGAACTCCTGGGGTGTCACACACTGATGCCTAAAAACTTGTTCAGTTGGAGGATAAGTACTTTGGAGGGTTAGTGCACACAGTCAGTGGACCACTGCAGCATTTCTCTGATGATGACGAAACAGAAGTGCCAACTACTAGTTTTTCGGCTGTGTGCAGACTGACAAGGAGGGTAGGGATGAGGAGATGATGTAAGGAATGATGAAGTCCTAGGCTCCACAAGGAATGAAGGCCATCCTAGTGACGTGCACAGTTTGGAGTAACAGGAGGTAGTCACACTGCATGGTGCAAAAGCAGAGCGGGCAGCCCATAGCCAGTATGTCAGCTGCTACTACCCACCGCATCAAGGAAATGAGAACACCAAAGTCAAAGGAGCTCCCTAGAGTGGCATTTCTTCAGGAAATGTGCTGACAACAAGCGACAGGTGGTTTGCACGCTGTGCAGTAAGGCTCTGAAGGGGCGGGCAGGTCCATATGTGCCAGGCGTAGTGAAAACACCTCTTGCATGGCAAGGGTGAGTTAAATGGCCTCCCATAGACACCATGGTTGCCCTGCTTCGTCAACCAATGCGCTCAAGTCAATGCACAGGGTTGCTTGGGAGAGGAGTGAGAGCATGGGGGCCTATGCGGCGCCTCTGTCAGGTTTTCCATGCATTCCTTTACTGGTTCATAATTTTATACTGATCTGCAGGCAGAAATTCAAAAAATGTAATCCAAATTGACTGATTTTATAAACATTCGCAGTTTCACTGTACCATATGTGTGAAGGCGGTAGGGGTGGGAGACTTTAGTGTACGCCACTGGATACGGAATTACCGTTGCTACTGGCACCAAATTTGCCCTGCAATAGATGCTGTTTAAAGGATTTAACTACTTATTCCAATTATAGAGCCTCTAAATTGTCATGGATTGCTATTTTGTTTTGCAATATCAACTGCTGACTCAGTTGAGTGGTTAATTTGTTTGACTGTTGCTTTATGTAAGGTTCTTTGTCTCTGTTGACATGTTCCTTGAAACTCAGTTTTCCGTCGGCCATTTTGCTTTCTGTCTTTCTGCAGCTCTTGCCCTCAGTTAATATGGAGTTTCCAGTTTTCATGTTCCCGCCCTGATTCTTCCCTCTTGCTTCTTAAGCAGCCTCAGCTGAACAATCAGTGCTCCTGAATCAAGCCTCAGTCAGTCTGTGACCTGACTCCTGGAAGCCTTGGACTTGTACTCCAGCTATTCCCTACTGAGGAACCTTGGAACACTTTTGGACTCCGGAAACCTGCTGTTTGGTGAATCCATGTTTGCAGAGGAATTACGGTACAGAGAAGAGATCCTGAACCTGCTTTGGAGATTTATTGTAGTGCTTGAAGTTACTCTGGCCTGCTGTGTCTCCTGTCGCTGTTCCTGCAAACTGTGTGAACTTTTCAGCATGCTTGTATGAAGTAATACAAGTCATTTCATTTCAACCTATGTCTCCTGTGTTTTCCTCGCACCCAAGCACAAGACGCTATAGGAACTGTACACTATACATGACAAGATTCAGGAGCCAATGTTTAGTGTCTGCTGGGTCTGGGAAAGCCGTGTCTGCTGTGACTGTGGATATCAGATGTCCGTTTAATACCTTATGTGATGACAGTGGTTGTGACTTCTCACAACCATTCCAGGTGAGCGCATTCCCTTAAAATTTTACTCTGGAGTGTTACCACAGGTAAACACTATTGTTTTTTTTTTTTTTTTCCTTTCCTCTTCTCCTTCCAGCACCTCTGCCTTAAAGATCTGGAAGATGGAGGCCCGCATAAAGGAACTTTGCGGAGTGACTGATACAATCCTTTCAGATGTACAGACTTTAAAAACCCGTTTTGCAAGCCTACAGGACCTCACTAATCATAATTTGCAAGTGTTTGGACAGACTACCCAGGAATTGCGAGCCAGGATTGAGGCTCTAGAGGAACGAGCCCAGGCTCCTGCCATAACCCCAAGTTCTTGGATCCCCAAATTACCTCCTTTTCGTTTTGGCGGTGAACGTGAGAAATTCAGGGGATTTATTAATCAATGCAATTTATTTTTCTCTGCACATGCTTCACAATTTCCCACTGAACGATCCAAAGTGCTTACTATAATCATGTTGCTTACCAATAAGGCTTTGATGTGGGCAAACCCTCTGATTGAGACTGAGGATGATTGTTTGAATCACCTTGATGCTTTTATTTCAGCCATGGGGCAGGTGTTTGATGACCCCAATCGAGGTGCAACAGCTGAAGCAGCCATGTTAACTTTGCGCCAAGGTAAGCGTTCAGTAGCCGAATATGCCCTGGATTTCAGGAGATGGGCTCTTGATACCACTTAGGACACTTCCGCTAAAAATCTATTTTTCGGAAAGGGTTGTCTCCACTGATTAAGGATGAACTTGCTCGTGCCGACCCTCCCACTGCGTTAGGTGACTTTATCAACTATTGTATCCGTATTGATGCTCGTCTGACTGAACGCAGACAAGAGAGATGGTTCGAAAATAATCGCACTAACCTTTTACTACCTCCCTCCTCAGCTAAGGAACCTTTGAGTAGGATCACAAGGGAACCAGAACCTGAACCCATGCAGGTGGACTCTTTGCAAAGACGGGTTAGTGATGCACGCAAAGAACATCGTATAAAGGAAAATCTATGTTTCTACTGTGGTAAGTCAGGGCACTTCATTATAAACTGCCCCAGCCGTTCTCGTAAGACTACTGCAGCAGTCATTCACTGTGAGTGTTGCGAGAGGAGCTCTGTCATGTCCGAGCCTCAGGCTCCAGAGAGATCTGCTGCAAGAGATCTTGATTTCTCGGACTTAAACTCTGTTAGTTCTGGGGACGATGACGGTATAAACGCTGCAATTTTTCAAGTTTCCTCAGCGGTGTCCCAGCTGAGTTATAAAAGAAACAATTCTCATTGCTTCCTTTCCATCAAACTCTGGGTTGACTCAGTCTGGGTGTCTAGCTCTGCTATGATCGACTCAGGAGCAAGTGGAAATTTCATGGATATCTCCTTTGCTCTGAAACAGGGGATACGTTCAGTGAAGAAGGCTACTCCAGTACAGATGGAGACTGTGGATGGCTCTCTACTGACTTCTGGACCAGTGGATCAAGAAACAGAGCCTTTGAGGGTCCTTATGGGTAAAGATCATCAGGAGAAAATGTCTTTTTTGCTTATCTCTTCTCCCCACTTTCCCATCATTCTAGGGCTACCATGGCTGCAGGCGCAGAATCCTACGATTAACTGGGAGACCAAGGAATTACACTTTCCGGAGAAACAGATGAGTCAAGGAGTTTCAGCTTGCTCTGTTCCTAAAGGAACCATGTCAGTCCCTGAACTACCAGCTGTATACCAGGACTATGTGGATTTATGTGACAAGAAGAACGCTGATCAGCTTCCTCCTCACGTCCATATGATTGTCCAATTGAATTATTGCCTGGAGCCGAGATACCTTTTGGTAAGATCTACCCCCTAGCGGGGCCCGAGCTAAAAGCTTTGAAGGATTATATAGACGAAAATTTAGCCAAGGGCTTCATACGCCCCTCTTCATCTCCCGCAGGTGCACCCATCTTCTTTGTGAAGAAGAAAGATGGATCTCTGAGACCCTGCATAGACTATAGGGAACTCAATAAGGTTACTATTAGAAACCGTTATCCATTGCCTTCAATCCCTGAGTTGTTGGAGAGAGTGCGGCATGCCAAAATTTTCTCTAAACTGGATCTCCGTGGGGCCTATAACTTGGTCCGTATTAGACCTGGGGATGAATGGAAGACTGCTTTCAGGTCACGCTATGGACACTTTGAATATCTAGTTATGCCTTTTGGTCTGAGTACCGCCCCAGCCACTTTCCAACACTTCGTGAATGATATCTTCAGGGATCTCCTAGATACATTTGTGGTGATTTATCTGGATGATATTCTAATTTTTTCTAACTCCACAGAGGAACATCATGGACATGTGAGAATGGTCTTAGAACGCCTAAGACAAAACCATCTCTACATCAAACTTGAAAAATGTGAATTCCATAGGACCGAAATTCAATTTCTGGGGTATGTACTATCTACGCAAGGGATTAGTATGGATGGAAGCAAGACCCAAGCCATCAAGGATTGGCCAATTCCTAGAAATGTGAAGGAGGTGCAGCGTTTCATCGGGTTTGCCAACTTCTATAGACGTTTCATTAAGAATTTTTCTGAGGTAGTGTCACCTATCACCCAACTTACCCGGAAACAGTCTAGGTTCTCCTGGACCCCGCAAGCTCAGGAAGCATTTTCCTGTTTAAAGGATAAATTTACCACCGCACCTATCTTAGTACATCCCAACCCCGAGCTTGCCTTCATAATAGAGGTGGATGCTTCAGACTGTGCCGTTGGAGCTATACTCTCTCAGAGAACAGGTGAGAAGAATGTTTTGCATCCCTGTGCCTTCTTTTCCCAGCAGTTGTCTTCGGCTGAGAGGAACTACGATGTGGGCAATAGAGAATTGTTGGCCATTATTGCCGCCTTCAAAGAATGGAGACACCTTCTTCAGGGAGCTGCACAGCAAATAGTCGTCCTGACAGACCATCGTAACCTTGAATTTATCAGGTCGGCTAAGTGCCTGACTCCTCGCCAGGCTCGCTGGAATCTTTTCCTAAACCAATTTAATTTTGTCATTTCTTATAGACCAGGATCGCGCAATGGAAAGGCTGATGCACTCTCTAGGATTCATTCAGCAGAGACACGTCCACTTACTCCTCCTAAGACTATTCTTCCTGACTCTAAATTCCTGGGAGTGATTCATAATCAAGACCTACTTAAGGACATCAAGGAAGCATACCATGCGGATTCTTTGTTGGCTCAACCCCCAAGGGACGTAAGTCTTGTCTTTAAGAATGGTGTGTGGATTCAGGGACAACGTCTGTATATACCTGAAACAGTCAGATTGGGAGTATTGCAACTCATCCACGATTCCAAGATAGCCGGGCATAGGGGAATTCTAAAGACACAAGAATTTCTTTCTCGTTTCTTTTGGTGGCCCACTTACAGGAAAGATGTCTTAAACTATGTCACTTCATGTGAAGTCTGTGCAAGATGCAAAACACCTCGCTCCTCACCAACTGGTCTGTTGCAACCTCTTCCCACCCCGTCCCGCCCGTGGGGATCCATTTCTATGGACTTCATTGTGGAGTTACCAACCTCTCAAGGGAAGAACACCATTCTAGTGGTGGTTGACCGTCTAACAAAGGCAGCTCATTTTATCCCTTGTGTCGGCTTACCCACTGCAAAACAGACATCAGACTTGATGATTAAGAATGTGTTTCGCTTACATGGAGTACCGGATGAGGTCATTTCGGATCGAGGGGTGCAATTCACTTCAAGGTTTTGGCAAAATTTCTGTGCAGCATTGGACATTAAAGTAAACCTTTCTTCTGCTTTTCATCCCCAGACTAATGGACAGACAGAACGAACCAATCAGACCCTGGAGCAGTATCTCCGCTGTTTTATCTGCCACCTACAGGATGATTGGGTGGATCTACTTCCACTGGCTGAGTTCTCTTATAACAACTCTCAGAGCGCCTCCACTAAGCAGTCTCCTTTTTACTCCAATCTAGGTTATCATCCTAACATTCTTCCTCGATTTCCCATAGATACGCCCTTGCCGGCAGTGGCTGAAAGAATCACTTCTTTACAAAAGAATATGGATCTTCTAAAGGAAAATCTAGAATTGGCTCAGGAAAGGTACAAGAAAGCAGCAGATAAATTTCGTAAACCTGCACCAGCTTTCAAGGTAGGAGATTTGGTCTGGTTGTCAACCAGAAATCTTAAATTAAAGATTCCATCGTCTAAATTGGGACATAAGTACATTGGACCTTATAAGATCAATAAGATTATAAGTGCTGTTGCTTGTCGTCTTCAACTGCCCAGAACTATGAGAATCCACCCTGTCTTTCATGTATCCCTACTAAAGGCTGCAACACCCAATACGTTTCCTGGACGTTCTTCTCCTTGCCCTGACCCAGTGCTGGTCGATGGTCAGGAAGAATTTATGGTGGAAAGGATTCTAGATTCCAGGTTGTACAGAAATCAGTTGCAATATTTGATTAAATGGCAGGGCTACCCAGTGGAGGACAACTCATGGGAACCAGTCAATAATGTAAATGCTCCTCGCCTGCTCCGCCAGTTTCATCAGAGGTACCCTGACAAGCCTGGTCTGAGGTCATCCGGAGGTTGTCCCTAAGGGGGGAGTAATGTAAGGTTCTTTGTCTCTGTTGACATGTTCCTTGAAACTCAGTTTTCTGTCGGCCATTTTGCTTTCTGTCTTTCTGCAGCTCTTGCCCTCAGCTAATATGGAGTTTCCAGTTTTCATGTTCCCACCCTGTTCTTCCCTCTTGCTTCTTAAGCAGCCTCAGCTGAACAATCAGTGCTCCTGAATCAAGCCTCAGTCAGTCTGTGACCTGACTCCTGGAAGCCTTGGACTTGTACTCCAGCTATTCCCTACTGAGGAACCTTGGAACACTTTTGGACTCCGGAAACCTGCTGTTTGGTGAATCCATGTTTGCAGAGGAATTACGGTACAGAGAAGAGATCCTGAACCTGCTTTGGAGATTTATTGTAGTGCTTGAAGTTACTCTGGCCTGCTGTGTCTCCTGTCGCTGTTCCTGCAAACTGTGTGAACTTTTCAGCATGCTTGTATGAAGTAATACAAGTCATTTCATTTCAACCTATGTCTCCTGTGTTTTCCTCGCACCCAAGCACAAGACGCTATAGGAACTGTACACTATACATGACACTTTATTTTGATGCGGTACCCATTTATCAGGCTGCCTCTCTGGAATAGTACACTGATTATCCGTTATCCTTGGTCACCATTGAATGGCAACGGGGGTGGTCCAAAGGGATAGCAGCTCGCTGTGCGGGCATGTCCTGAAGTGCAAGTCATATAGAAAAAAACCCTTGCATGGTTAGGGTGAGGTGAATGGCCTCCAGAGGACACCCTGCCTTATGACCTACCACATTCAAGGTGATACACAGGGTTGATTGGAGAGGGGTGAGGGCGTGGGGACCTATGCAGCTCTTCTGTCGGGCTTAGACCAGCCTCTACCACGGGGGTAGTTTTTTGGGAGGAATTTTATGTTATTTTAAGTCATTTCCTTATCCACCTTTGTTTGCAGGGCACTTTTTCTGCTCTTACCCCCATTTTGCTTACTTTTGCAGACACTTAGCTCTTACTCTGACTATTTTACAGCCATTTTAAGGCACTGATGTACAGGTCGTCATTGACTTCTATTGGATTCTGGGTTAAGCTTGGGTTCACATTTAGATGCTGAACTGAAATTTGAACTCTAGTTCGGCCGATCCTGACCAACCCACATATCCACGGGTTTGCTCAACCCTACCTGCATTGCAAAAAATCAAGCTTTAAAACAACTCCATCATCAGAATAAAAAATGCTACTTGTCTCGATAAACGACGATACAAACATTTTTTTAACTCAGATTTCTTTTTCACCTCTTAAATAAATAAAATAAGTATAAAAGTTTCGTATCACTGTAAGAATACTAACATGACTAATCATGATGTTAGGTCAATTTTACTTCACTGTAAATACTGTAAAAAAACAAAAACAAAAGTTAAATTTTGTTTTTTTTTCAGCATTTTATAGTATTTGGATTTTATTTCCTGTTTTTCAGTACATTATATGATAAAATTTAAGTCCGCAAGGACAGGGTCCTCTCCCCTCTGTACCAGTCTGTCATTGTAAATTTGTTTACTGTAAACGATATCTATAACTTTGTATGTAACCCCTTCTCATGTACAGCACCATGGAATTAATGGCGCTATATAAATAAATAATAATAGTAATAAAATGAATAGTACTACTAACAATTTTGATTTCGATACTTTACAATTCAGAGAGGACACGTACAGACAATTGTTGGCATATGCAACAGATTAGGACTTATTATAAGTAAAAGGAGGACTTTATGCTGACCTGACAATAGATGGCGATGTTGTGTAACGTTTCCTTTTGTTTAATGTATTGTATAAGAAGTAGTCTCACTTGCAGTTTCACTTTCGTTTTGTTCCTGTTTCCTGATACAATGCTGAAATGACTGTGCATTCTTCCTTTACCACATGTTGTAAGAAGTAAAAGCTTGTTATCCCATGCAGCCTGCTCTGTGAAGTTGTCTACTGCAAAGGTGAGGATTCAGAAGCTGTGCAACAGGTTATGGGCCCAGACACCCAGATACAGCGTACACCAGAGAATCCAGACACCACAGATCCCAAACACCAAGAATACCAGATACCCAGGACACTGGAACTCTCAGCAAGACCCTGGTGAATGCAGAAGAATTCTTCAGTGCAAGTCTCTCCAAACAAGTAAGATAAGTTAAAATGACAAGTAGCACAGAGCTAAACCTCACAGTAGCTAAACTGAATGATGAGAACTATCAGCTATGGAAGTCCAAAGTAGAGATGTTATTGTCTAAAGATGATATATGGGAAGTAATCACTACTTGATAGACCTGATCAGGATAATCAGACATGGGATAAGAAAAATAGACAAGCGAGAGTCACCATTAGCTTATTAGTGGATGATGCTCAATTAATACATATAAGAAATGAAGAAACAGTGAAAGGTATGTGGGAAGCATTAAGAAAGCTATATGAAAGACCCAGCTTAAATCACAAATTATTTTTATTAAGAAAGCTTTACAGTATGAGACTAAGTGGAGACAGTGACATGCAGAAGCATATATTCTCTATTATGGAAGTCATATCACAACTAAGATCTATTGGTGAAGATATTAAAGAAAGTCATATAGCAGCTATATTGTTGTGCAGGTTACCAGATTTGTATGCAGCTTAAATAAATGCACTAGAGACGAGACCAGAAACTGACATTACATTAGATTTTGTGAAGACCAGACTAATAGACGAATATCAGAGAAGAAAAGAACAAAGCAATGATTCTTCTACTGATAAGGACAATGAAAACACTCTTAAAGCTACAGAATTTAAAAAACCCTATAATAAAGAGACAAGAGAATGCTTCAGATGTAAGAAAAAGGGACATTTAAAGAAAGACTGTACCATACGTAAAGCAGAACAACAAAAATTACAACATAAAAAGCATACACAGAAAGTAAACACAATTTCCGATTTGTGTGAGAATAATTGGAATGGCACATTCAAAATAACAGACAAGAAATCATCACTTGTTTGGTTTATTGATTCAGGAGCAACGAGTCATATGACAAGTGACAAGAATTTCTTTACTGATCTTGATTTAAATAAGAAAGAAGCCATTTATCTTGCAGATGGAAGCAAAATAACCGCAGAAGGTATCGGACAAGGTATGCTAAATTGTTCAAACAAGTTCGGACAAGATTCAAAGATACTTGTACAGGATGTGTTGTATGTTCCACAATTGAAAGGTGGATTATTATCTGTGAAACGTTTAACAGCAAAAGGACTTACAGTAAAAGACAATGAGTGTGCAATTATTGCAGGAAACAAAATGATAACCAAAATCAAGGCAGATGAACAATTATATCATTTTGACAAACCAAAGGAACAGATGAAGGTATGTACACATGATCACAAAAACTGTATTCACATGTGGCATAGACGTCTAGGACATAGACACCCGGACAGTATAAGGGAACTACAGAGAAAAGAATTGACAAAAGATTTAAAGATATCAGATTGCTCAATTACCATAAGATGTGAATGTTGTATAAAATACAAAGCCACAAGGATATCTATTCCAAAAGAAAGTGAGATGAAAAGCGAAAAACCACTTGATTTGGTGCATACTGACGTATGTGGACCCATGAAAGTGACTACATCAGGAGGCAATAGATACATGTTGACTTTTATAATGACTACTCAAGATACACAGTCACATACTTAATTAAGAACAAAAGTGAAGTTTTTGATAAACTTGTAGACTATGTAACAAGATCAAGTAACAAATTTCAAAGGAAGCCAACTGTCATCAGAAGTGATAATGGAGGTGAAATTACAGGTCACATAAAAGAAGACTACTTAAGTTAAGACAAAATGGAATAGAACATCAGAAAACTGTTCCATACACACCTGAACAAAATGGAGTAGCAGAAAGGAAAAACAAAACTCTAACAGAAATGATGAGATGTATGCTGACAGATTCTAA
This sequence comes from Oophaga sylvatica, assembly GCA_033576555.1. Classification (NCBI taxonomy): domain Eukaryota; kingdom Metazoa; phylum Chordata; class Amphibia; order Anura; family Dendrobatidae; genus Oophaga; species Oophaga sylvatica. Next base: position 536,285,128 of record JARQOD010000002.1, on the reverse strand, counting down.
ACTACCAGAGAAATATTCGGGTGAGGCAGCAATGACAGCTACATATCTACAGAACCGACTTTTTTCCAGAAAACTGAACAAAACTCCATATGAACTGTGGCAAGGTATGAAACCAAGTGTCAATCATTTAAAAGTTTTTGGATGTAAAGTTTTTATATTCATTCCAACAGAAAAACGTTCCAAACTTCAAAACAGATCCATGGAAGGAATATTTGTTGGATATAGTGAAAACTACAAAGGATATAGAATCTTAGATCCCAAAACAGACAGAGTTACAGTGAGTAACAGTGTGACATTCATTGAAGATTTAAATGAAGACATTATGATTTCAGTTGAAACAAAAAATGAGAAAAACAATAGTGACATAACTGAAGAAATATCTGTTGAGAAAGAAGTAGAAATTAATGAAGAACAAAATACTGAAAGTGAAGAATCACAACTACAAACAGACACAGAACCAAGACGTTCAATAAGAGAGAACAAAGGAAAACCACTAAAACGTCTCTCATACAAGACAAATATAAGAAAAATCTATGAGCCTACCTCTTGGGAAGACATATCTAAACTTCCTGAAGAAGAAGCTAATAATTGGATAGAAGCAACAGAAACAGAAATTAAATCCATGCATGATTCAAATACATGGACACTAACAGATTTGCCAGAAGGAAGAAAAGCCATAGGATGTAAATGGATGTAATGTATGGTGTACAGTTCATATAGCGTCTTGTGCTTGGGTGCGAGGAAAACACATGAGACACAGGTTTGATATAGAAGGACTTGTATTACTTCATACAAGTGGCAAAAAGGGTCACAAGTTTGCAGGTACAGAAGCAGGAGACACAGCAGGCCAGAGTAACTTAAGCTCAGCAACAACTCTCACAACAGGTTCAGGATCTCTTCTCTGTTACCGTAATTCCATGCAAACGTGGATTTATCAAATAGCAGGTTTCCAGAGTCCACAAGTGTTCCAAAGTTCCTCAGTAGGAAATAGCTGGAGTACAAAGTCTAAGGTTTCCAGGAGTCAGGTCACAGGCTCACTGCAGGCTTGATTCTGAAGCACTGATTGCTCAGCTGAGGCTGCTTAAGAAGCAAGAGGGAGAGAATCAGGGCGGGAACATGAAAGCTGGAAACTCCATATTGACTGAGGGCAAGATAGCTGCAGCAAGACAGAAAGCAAAATGGCCGACGGAAAAACTGAGTTTCAAGAAACATGTACAAAGAACCTTACAATGGATTTTTAAAGTAAAATACCAAACAGATGGCACACCTGAAAGATATCGAGTAAGACTCGTAGCTAAAGGGTATTCTCAAAAATATGGAGAAGACTATGATGAAACATTTGCTCCAGTTGTCAAACACACTACAATAAGAACTTTATTTACAGTTGCAGCAATGGAAAAGATGGAACTAAGATATCTGGATGTAAAGACAGCTTTTTTGAATGGAGATTTAACAGAAGACATTTACATGGAACAACCTCCAGGATTCAAAGATGAAAGAAATCCAAGCAAAGTTTGTAAACTACAGAAAAGTATATTTGATTTAAAACATGCAGCTAAAGCGTGGAATGACAAAATCATGGAAGTACTAACAAATGAAAAATTTCAAAGAAGCAAAGCTGATCCATGCTTGTACACAAAAAGGCTGAGTAATAGATGGATTTATGTACTCATATATGTAGATGATATTTTGATTTGTTTTAAACAAGAAAGGGATAAAGAAAACATTATAAAAGCCCTGAAACAACATTTTGAAATCAAAGACTTGGGAAATGTAAAACAGTACCTAGGAATACAGATAGAAAGAGAAGAAGACGAAAGTTTCCTACTGAATCAAAATCACACGATTCAAGACATAACAGAAAAATTTGGACAAAAGGATGAAAAAAACAGTAAAGTCTCCAATGGAAACTAATTATCTCAAAGAGATGAACAGTGAAAAAAATATGCTACCAAACAATGAAGAATACAGAACAGCAATAGGAAAACTACTGTATCTAGTGACCGTTACAAGACCAGACATCGCAGCAGGATCCTGAGTAGAAAGGTATCAAAACCAAATAAAGCTGATTGAAATGCGGTGAAGAGAGTAATACGTTATTTGATAGGAACTAGCAATGTTAAGCTGAAATTACCCACAGGTGATAATTGCATTTTAGCAGGATATGTTGATGCAGATTGGGCTGGAGATCCAACTGACAGAAGATCTACCAGTGGACATATTTTTTTTTCTCTCAGGTGGACCAATAACTTGGACAAGTAAGAAACAGTCAATTGTGACACTGTCTTCAACAGAAGCAGAATATGTTGCAGCAGCACATGCGAGTCAAGAAGTACTGTGGTTAAGACAATTGTTAACAGACCTAGGACGACCACAGTTGGAACCAACAAAACTAAAAGAGGACAATCAAGGATGTTTTGTTCGTGCTCAGATGGAAAGAGTCAATCCAAGAACCAAGCATAATGATGTCATTGGAATCACTGAGACTTGGTGGGACGATACACATGATTGGAATACAAGGCTAGAAGGTTACAACTTATTTGCAAGAAACAGACTTGATAAACGAGGAGGAGGTGTTGCATTGTATGTTAGAAAAGCGTATATCTGCACAGAGATTGAAGCTTCAGAGACTGGGAGTTCTGTGGAAACTGTTTGGGTAAGAATACAAGGACAGAACAATGGAAAGGACACCATTGTAGGCATTTACTACAGGCCGCCTGTGCAAGCTGAAGATATGGATGAACTCTTTATGCATCAAATGGCCAAGTTCTCCAAAAAATATGACATAGTGGTCATGGGAGATTTCAACTATCCAGACATTTGTTGGGAATCTCTCTCAGGCAAAACTAACAGGTCCAAGAAATTCTTATCCTCTCTTGCTGACAACTTTATCTTCCAAAAGGTAATGGAGAAAACAAGGGGATCTGCTACCTTGGATCTAATCCTCATAAACAGGGAGGAAATGGTGGAGGAGGTAAGAGTGGCTGGGACCCTAGGAGGTAGTGACCATGCTATTTTAGAATTTTGGATAACAAGAGGAGGAAGACCTGTGAAGACTCAGACGTCAAGGTTAGATTTCAGAAAGGCAGATTTTAAGGAACTCAGAAAGAGAATTGGAGGGATCCAATGGCTGGATATCCTTAAGGACAAAAATGTCCAGGAAGGATGGACAATCTTGAAAAATGAGATTCTCAAAGCACAATCATTAACAATTCCGAAAAGAGGGAAGAATGGGAAGCATTTAAGGAAACCAGGATGGATGAACATAGAACTTAAACACATGCTAAAAAGGAAGAAAGAAATGTTTATCAAATGGAAAGAGGGAGGCATATCTAAGGAAGAATATAATGCCGTCTGCAGAACCTGCAGGGCACAAATCAGATTATCTAAAGCTGACAATGAATTAAGGCTTGCAAGTGACGTCAAAAGCAACAAAAAAGGATTTTGGGGATACGTCAAAAGTAAAAGAAAAGTCAAAGATGCTATAGGATTTTTACAGGATGAAAATGATGAAATGGTAAGTCAGGATGTTGAGAAGGCTGAACTTTTAAATTCCTATTTTGCATCTGTTTTCTCTCAGAAAGGAAATGTAACATCAACTGATCTTCACTGTCCTATTAAAGGAATAGAAGAATCCAGGATATCTATAAACAGAAAGACAGTGAGGAAACACTTAGCTAACCTAAATTAATTCAAGTCTCCAGGTCCAGATGAATTACACCCAGGGTACTGAAGGAGATAGCAGAAGAAATTCTTGAACCACTGTCCATAATCTTTGAAAATTCTTGGAGAACAGGAGAAGTCCCAGAAGACTGGAGAAGAGCAAATGTTGTTCCTATCTTCAAAAAGGGGAAGAAGGTGGACCCAGGGAACTACAGGCCGGTGAGTCTGACTTCTATACCAGGAAAGATCTTTGAACAAATTATTAAAGAACATGTATGCAAGTACCTGGATAAGAATGAAGTGATTAAACAGAGTCAGCATGGGTTTGTAACTAATAAGTCATGTCAAACTAACTTAATTTCCTTCTATGACAGAATCACTGACTGGGTGGATCAGGGAAATGCTGTAGATATAGTATATCTTGACTTCAGCAAAGCATTTGACAAAGTATCTCACACAATCCTTATTGAAAAAATGACTAAGTATGGAATGGACAAGGCAACTGTTAGGTGGATTCATAACTGGCTTAGTGATCGGACCCAAAGAGTGGTTGTAAATGGCTGCACATCCAGTTGGAAGAATGTCTCAAGTGGGGTACCACAAGGCTCTGTTTTGGGCCCTGTATTGTTCAACATCTTTATCAATGATTTAGATGAAGGAATTGAGGGTAAACTGATCAAATTTGCTGATGACACAAAGCTAGGAGGGGTAGCTAATACTAGAGAAGAGAGAGAGAGGATTCAAAAAGATATACATAAACTGGAGCAGTGGGCAGCAACTAACAGAATGGATTTTAACAGGGAAAAATGCAAAGTACTACATCTGGGCAATAAAAATGAAAAAAGCATATACAAAATGGGAGGAATAGGGCTAAGTAACAGCACATGTGAAAAAGACTTGGGTATACTAATTGATCACAGACTTAACATGAGTCAACAGTGTGATGCAGCAGCAAAAAAGGCAAATGCAATTCTAGGATGTATCAACAGAAGCATACAGTCTAGATCACGTGAGGTCATTATTGCCCTCTACTCCTCTTTGGTCAGACCTCATCTGGAATACTGTGTCCAGTTTTGGGCACCACATTTTAAAAAGGACATCAACAAACTGGAGCAAGTTCAGAGAAGAGCCACCAGAATGGTGACCGGTCTGCAAACCATGTCCTATGAGGAACGGTTGCAGGATTTGGGAATGTTTAGCTTGCAAAAAAGAAGACTGAGAGGAGACTTAATAGCTGTCTACAAATATCTCAAGGGCTGTCACATTGTAGAAGGATCATCTTTATTCTCATTTGCGCAAGGAAAGACTAGAAGCAATGGGATGAAACTGAATGGGAGGAGACACAGATTAGATATTAGAAAAAACTTTTTGACAGTTAGGGTGATCAATGAGTGGAACAGGCTGCCACAAGAGGTGGTGAGTTCTCCTTCAATGGAAGTCTTCAAACAGAGGCTGGATAGACATCTGTCTGGGATGATTTAGAGAATCCTGCTTTGAGCAGGGGGTTGGACCAGATGACCCAGGAGGTCCCTTCCAACTCTACCATTCTATGATTCTATGTGAAATATCATGTCTTGAGAGATCATCAGGACCAAGGAGTTTTGAAGTTGGAGTATTGCCCTACTGAAGATATGACAGCAGACATTTTCACGAAGGCGTTGAATGCTGAAAAACATCAGAGACTTATGAAGAAATTGGGTTTGATTGAATAAGTCCTTATTGTTGAGAAAGGGTATTGGCATATGCAACAGATTAGGACTTATTATAAGTAAAAGTAGGACTTTATGCTGACCTGACAATAGATGGCGATGTTGTGTAACGTTTCCTTCTGTTTAATGTATTGTATAAGAAATAGTCTCACTTGCAGTTTCACTTTCGTTTTGTTCCTGTTTCCTGATGCAATGCTGAAATGACTGTGCATTTTCCTTTTACCTCATGTTTAGAGTTGAGCGATACTTTCCGATATCCTAAAGTATCGGAATCGGAATGATATCGCCGATATCACTAAAAAATCGGCGATACCCGATACCGATACCGGAAGTCCCATGTAAGTCTATGGGAACAAAATATCGCAACTAAAAAAACCCCATTCTTTCCTTGTAAACACTAAATATACACACATAGAATACATATATATATATATACATGTCATTGTGACATATATATATACATATATGTATAGTTTATACACTTCTACATAGTAAAATATCCTTTGATTCAATTGCCGGGTAAAGCCGGCTTCAGTGAAAAGACAGAAGCACCCGACATGAAATGACACTTGGTGTACATAGGGTTAAACATTTCTTTTCATGTCCTTTGCTATCTAATTTGCACAAACAATTAAATCAGACTATGTGTGCAAAATTTCACACCTGTAGGGGTTAATTAAAGGTGTAAATTCGTTGTAAAAAAAACGGACTTTTTTGCTACGAATTTACACCTTTAATTAACCCCTACAGGTGTGAAATTTTGCACACATAGTCTGATTTAATTGTTTGTGCAAATTAGATAGCAAAGGACATGAAAAGACATGGTTAACCCTATGTACACCAAGTGTCATTTCATGTCGGGTTCTGCATTTTCACAAAAGCCGGCAATTGAATTAGCGGCTATTATACTATGTAGAAGTGTATGAACTACAAATATAAATATATATATATATGTGTCACAAATTCAATGACATGTATATATATATATATATATGAGGTGTAAAATTGCTGAAAAAAAATGCGTGGGCTCCCGCCCTATTTTCGCAACCAGACAGACAAAGCCAGTGAGTGGGGGCAGATAATAATAGCCCAGAGAGGGACCATTATTTTTGCCCCCCCCCGGCTACTTAACATCTGCCCCCAGACACCCCAGAAAGGGCAAATCTCTAATTAGATTTGCCCTTTCTGGCACTTTGCCCGTCTATTCCCATTGCCCTGTAGCGGTGGCGAATGGGTTAATAAGGGGTTAAAATGACCTTGCAATTGAAAGGTCACTTTAAGCCAGGTTAATAATTGAGAGCTGTCAATTAGACAACTATCAATTATTAATCCTATTGTATGAAAGAAAAATCAAACACACACACTTTAATAAAAAAGAAGTTTAATGAAATAATCACACAGTTTTTGACCATATTTTATTTACCTGCTAAAACCATTTCCTGTAATAAAAATAAAATAAAAAAGCAAAATTATTCTTACCTATCCCATGCACAGTCAGGTCCCACGGTGAAATCCTTCAGAAAGGGTTAATGTTTACTGCAGGGACCACAGCTAATGCTGCAGCCTCACAGTAAACCCCAAATGAATGAGTTCCTCTCCTGCCTGACAGGAGAGTAAAGGCTGGGTGTCACATAACGATACACCAGCGATCCCGACAACGATATGCACTTGTCAGGATCGCTGGTGTATCGGTACATGATCGCTGCTGAGCTGCCAAACAGGCAGCTCAGGCAGCGATCTGGGACAGCGACACTGCGGGTAACATCGCTTAAGGGCCCGTCTCACATAGCGATATCGCTACCGAGATCGCTGCTGAGTCACTAGTTTTGTGACGCAGCAGCGAGCTCACCAGCGATATCGCTGTGTGTGACATTCAGCGACGATCAGCCCCCCTGCCGGGTATCGCTGATCGTCGCAGAAATGTCAGGACCTTTTTTTGATCGCTGGTTTCCCTCTGACAGGCACGCATCGCTGCGTGTGACAGGCGGGAGACCAGCGATCCGCTGGTAACCAAGGTACACAGCGGGTTTCCAGGCACCGCGCAGCGCTTGGAAAACCCGCTGTGTACCTTGGATACCAGATCCCTGCATCAGGGCGCTGGTATCCAAGGTACACAGCGGGTTTCTAGGCACAGCCCCGCGCCTGGAAACCCGCTGTGTACCTTGGTTACCAGCGGATCGCTGGTCTCCCGCCTGTCACACGCAGCGATGTGTGCCTGTCAGCGGGAAACCAGCGATCAAAAAAAGGTCCTGACATTTCAGCGACGATCAGCGATACCCGGCAGGGGGGCTGATCGTCGCTGAATGTCACACACAGCGATATCGCTGGTGAGCTCGCTGCTGCGTCACAAAACTAGTGACTCAGCAGCGATCTCGGTAGCGATATCGCTATGTGAGACGGGCCCTTAAGTGGAAAGCTTAATTGATTGCTTTCCACTTTCACTTCAGGTCAGCCAGGGACACAATCAGTGACGTCAGAGGGAACTGATTAACAAAAATAGGGGTTCCCTTCGAAAAAAAAATGGCGTGGGGTCCCCCCTATTTTTGTTAACCAGCCAGATGAAGCAGACCGCTGAGGCCTGGATTTTCAGGCTGTTAAGGAGCCAAGATCCATGGACCTTGCCAGCCTGATAATACTAGGCCACAGCAGTCTGCATATCTTGGCTGATTAACAAAAATAGGGGATCCCCTCGAAAAAAATTGGCGTGGGGTCCCCCCTATTTTTGTTAACCAGCCAGATGAAGCAGACCGCTGAGGCCTGGATTTTCAGGCTGTTAAGGAGCCAAGATCCATGGACCTTGCCAGCCTGATAATACCAGGCCACAGCAGTCTGCATATCTTGGCTGATTAACAAAAATAGGGGATCCCCTCGAAAAAAATTGGCGTGGGGTCCCCCTATTTTTGTTAACCAGCCAGATGAAGCAGACCGCTGAGGCCTGGATTTTCAGGCTGTTAAGGAGCCAAGATCCATGGACCTTGCCAGCCTGATAATACCAGGCCACAGCAGTCTGCATATCTTGGCTGATTAACAAAAATAGGGGATCCCCTCGAAAAAAATTGGCGTGGGGTCCCCCCTATTTTTGTTAACCAGCCAGATGAAGCAGACCGCTGAGGCCTGGATTTTCAGGCTGTTAAGGAGCCAAGATCCATGGACCTTGCCAGCCTGATAATACCAGGCCACAGCAGTCTGCATATCTTGGCTGATTAACAAAAATAGGGGATCCCCTCGAAAAAAATTGGCGTGGGGTCCCCCCTATTTTTGTTAACCAGCCAGATGAAGCAGACCGCTGAGGCCTGGTTTTTCAGGCTGGTAAGGATCCAATATCCATGGACCTTGCAAGCCTGATAATACCAGGCCACAGCAGTCTGCTTAGCTTGGCTGGTTAACAAAAATAGGGGATCCCCTCGAAAAAAAAACGGCGTGGGGATCCCCCCTATTTTTGTTAACCAGCCAAGTAAAATGCAGACTGCTGCGGCCTGGTATTAAAAGACTGTCAAGGCCCATGGATTTTGGCCCTCAACAGCCTGATAATACCAGGCTACAGCAGCCCCACATTTGGCGCATCAAAAGATGTGCCAATTGTGGCACTTTACCCGGCTCTTCCCACTTGCCCTGTAGCGGTGGCAAGTGGGGTAATAAGGGGTTAATGTCACCGTTGATTGCATGGTGACAATAAGCCCGGTTAATAATGGAGAGGCGTCAATAAGACACCGATCCATTATTAATCCCAAAGTTATTAAATGTATAAAAAAAAGACAATGCAAGAAAAAAGTCTTTTAATGAAATAAAAGAGACAACACAGTTTTCATTTCTTTTATTATACACTCATTCCTGCGACGCCATCGATCTCCTGTAAAAAAGAAAAAAAAACAAACCAACAGTATACCACCTGTCCGACGCAGTCCATAACGACAGTCCCACGACGATCCAACTCTGCTACATCGCAATGACAGGCAGAGCCTGTCATCGCAACGCAGCACAGCTGATTACCTGCTTCCCCGGCGGTGACGTCATCGGACTGACTGCTTTACGGCCGGGATTACCCAGCAGTCACTGCAGTTATCGCAGAGAACTGCATGTGACCGCCGGGGAAAGAAGATGGCGGCCATGAAGCAGTCGGGATGTGACCGCCGGAGATCTTCTGCCAGGTAAGTGCCGCTGACTCCTGACAGACCCGACCGACGGACACTGACAGTGACAGTGACAATCCCGATTCCGGTATCCGATAAGACGAAAATATCGGAACTCGGAATCGGAATTCCGATACAGCTAATATCGGCCGATACCCGATATTTGCAGTATCGGAATGCTCAACACTACTCATGTTGTAAGAAGTAAAAGCTTGTTATCCCATGAAGTCTGCTCTGTGAAGTTTTCTACTGCAAAGGTGTGGATTCAGAAGCTGTGCAACAACAATTTCAGACATTACAGGGTAATATATAATTCAACAAATACCAAGAGGAGTGAGGGCCCTGCTCACCAGATTAAAGACTAAAAAAATAAGGGAGGCACAAACGGTAAATGTTAAAAAGTGCTTGTAGTGTATGGTCCAGAGTGGTTAAGTGTTGGGTATATGATGGAATGTTTGAAAGAGGAGAGAAAAATACCGGAAGAAAAAGTGATGTTACATATTATAGATAGGTGGGTAGTCACATCCAGGGAAAGTGGCTGGAGGAGGTGAGAGGGAATAGGGTCAATAATGATGGAAATAGGGTGAGAAGTGAGGAGCCTGGTAACTTCTTTCATGACTGGTTCAAGGACAAGAATACTGCAACTCATCCCACAATAAACAGGTCCTCATTTGGCTATGGAAAAAAATAAGTTATGTTTTAGAACAAGTTGGGGAAAAAAATCAAATTGCAAAATTGAAAAATGGTTAAATTAAAATTTAGATCATTTTGGAAATGTTAAAGTGTTACTTTATCAGTGATATGTAATAAATCTTAGACTATAGCTAGTGAGAACCTCTGTGTACTAGCAGAAATGACCCTAGAAATTGCTTTGTATCACAATAATTCATCATTGGATTCTGCTCCCGGTACACCAGATGAGATCACTGCAGCTAAATGAATCTATGCATATTGTTTCCATTTCTATCATATTATCATTTGCAGTATCGTCCCAGACTTTTCTCTTCTCTGCATTAATTTTCTGTATTATGCGATACATTTCTTGTATACCTCTCCGATTCAGAACTACAATGTCATGATGCTGCAATATTTTCTCTTTCTATGCCGTATTGTACTGTGACTATGGTACACTATTGTTTTGCCTTTTATCTTATGCAGTTACCATTGTGTTGATTTCACAATAGTGTCTAACTTTATTATGAAGCAGAATTCTATAGCAATAGTGTCACTATATTAATTGTCATTTCTTCTGTTTTTAAGCAGATTTTTTTTTATAGTGTAAAGAGAGTTTGTGCCTGCCTATGTTTTAGGCCCAATTTTCCAGTGATGTCTTTATGCCTTGGCAGAACTATATTGTGATGATGTCACCGTGGAGTTAATCATAATTGCTAAATACTGTAGAAGTTTACTGTAATGATGTCGCTATACTGTTTTTCTTTTTCTTTTTTAAATGGCCAGTGACAAATTAGGCCCAAATAAAGACAAATCACAGTTGCAGAAAAGTTGCTTTGGAAACTTTGTGCATGCATGTTATGGACATTGATCTGCCAGTGATGTTGCTTATGATGCTTACAAGCTCTGTATTAGCTACACTAATTATTACTAATTGTTATCTTGATTATCATTCATGAACTTTGCTCCCTCCACTAGAATCACACTAAATTATATGGATGCTTAAAATGCTTGTGCAATAAAGGTAAACACTCACCGTAAAAGGAATCTATCAGCAGGTTTTGCTATGAAATCTGAGAGCAGCATGATGTCAAGGCCGAGACCCGATTCCAGAGATGTGTCACTTGCTGGTGTGCATTCTGTCATTTTGTTACAGTCACTATTCTCTCTGCTGCAGATGTAGCAGTGCTCAGAATTCTGAACTCAGTAAAACCCCACCCACACCACTGATTGGTAGCTTTCTATGTAAACTGTACATTGACAGAAAGATGGCTAATGTTATCAGTGGTGGGGAGGCGTTACACAGTTAACTAGAATGCACGAGACGCCTAGTCCAGTAATAATAATCTCCTGCTGATAAAACATTGGTTTTGTTCAAATTAGCAACACACAATCTATTAAGCAACACATCGCTAGAATCAGGCTTTCATCTCAGACATCAGGCTGCTCACAGATTACATAGTACAAGACTCTTGGCACATTTCCTTTAACAACGTGCCATGAGTGTTCAATATATCCAATAAATAATGGAATTTAAAGTGTTAATTTCTTCTTTGACATTTATTGCAAATCCATAGGAAAGCTGAAACATGCACCTATTCCTGCATGGAATCCTCCTCCTACTAACTTTATTACGGTGACGATGACTAGAACATTACCAGTTGTAGCCTTCCTCTGCGATGTGTGTGCTCTGTGTTCTTTTTTTCTGATCTTTGTTGCCAGACCTTCGATTTGCCTTTTGACTACTAGCTTGTTTTACCCCTTTTGACTTTGACGCACTCTGACCTCTATCCATTTGTCTTATCCCTTTGTCTTTGACTTACTCTTTTGGCTTCCCTGGTTCACAGCTTGTCCATGATAAATGACTCAGCATCACACTTATGAATTGTAACTACCACACTGTTCTTCAGTTTGAAATACACCACTCTCTTTTCACAATGTCACCATCTTTCCACTGTGTCTCCTTGTTGCCTCCCCTCAAACTATAGCTCCAGTAGAGTGTTTATCTTCCGTGCGTCTCGTCACCTTTATAGGTGCAGCAGTGATGTTAGTAGCATGATCAGGTGACCTCATTATGCTTCTGCACATAACCTCTGCCCCTGCTCTTGTGCTGCTTAGAACTTCAATTGTATTTGAATCTAAAATGCACAACTTCAACTAAATGCAGAGAGCAGGGTACTGGCATTATATCTATTCTCCAAACTGTCTGTTGGTTTAATTTACTAGTTTGGAGAAGAGGACGAATCCTACTTGGGGGCTGCAAAATAATACCCTCTGAGAGACACCTACATCCACTGCCTGAGAGATGGCTTTTTGTCACCTCATGACAGTCAGACCTGCATGCTACAGGAAGGAATAGAACCTAGTGAATGGAAGACCACGTTAAAAGAAAGACGGAAGAAAGAAGAAATACGATAAACAAGCCTATCAGAGGATCTGTAACAGGACAGGTATGAGGAGGGCTGGGGATTGGTGAGTTAAGCCCTTCACCCCAATGCCTGTTTTCACCTTCCTGACAAGGCCAATTTTTTAAATTCTTACCACTATCAACTTATGGTGTCATAACTCTGGAATGCTTGAATGAATCCCACTGATTCTGAAATTGTTTTTTCATGGCATATTGTACTTCATAATAGTGGTAAAATTTATTTGATATGAAAGTTTATTTGTGAAAAAATGGAAATTTGGCAAAAATTTAGAAAATTTAGCAATTTTCAAATTATTAATTTTTTTAACCTTAAATCAGAGAGTCATGTCACACAAAATAGTTAATAAATAACATTTCTCACATAGCTACTTTACATCAGCACATTGTGATCTAGATGTAGCAGAGTTGGACCCATCGTGGGACTAATGGATTAAAAGCATCTCTGCAGAAAGGTGAGGAATACTGTTGCTTGTTTTTTTTTAACTCTTTTGCAGATAACGAGGGCATCTAGGGAAAGGGCGAGGTCATATGTATGGTTTAATTAAGAATATTAACCTCTTTCTGTCATCGGACATACTATCCCGTCCATGTGCCCTGGGACTTAATTCTCAGGGATGGGATTGTACGTCCTAGGCAATCAGCTGCGCTCCCGGGGGAGCGCAGCTGATCGCGGCCGGGTGTCAGCTGATTATCACAGCTGACACCCGGCACTATGTGCCAGGAGCTGTCACGGACCGCTCCCAGCACATTAACCCCTGGCACACCGCGATCAGACATGATCGTGGTGTACCGGGGGCACAGGAGAGCATCGCGCAGGGAGAGGGCTTCCTGCATGCTCCCCTGAGGCCCTCAGAACAGCGCGATGTGACCGCGCTGTTCTGAAGGCCTCTTCCCTGCAGGACCCTGTATCCAAGATGGCCGCCGGGTCCTGCAGGGAAGCCTGCAGCACTGCCTGTCACACCACTGGTGTGACAGAGTGCTGTGCACACTGTCACACCAGCGTTCTGACCCTATACTATGATGTCCCACCCTGGGACAAAGTAAAAAAGTTAAAAAAATAAAAATCACAAGTGTAAAAAAAAAAATCCAAAATAAAGGAAAAAAAAAAAATCCCCCAATAAATTCATTTCTTCCTGTAAATAAAAAAAACAAAACAATAAAAGTACACATATTTGGTATCACCGCGTCCGTAACGACCCGCCCTATAGAACTGTCCCACTAGTTAACCCCTTTAGTGAACCCCTTAAAAAAAACAAAGCAAAAAATCAATGCTTTATCATCATACCGCCGAACAAAAAGTGGAATAACACGCGATCAAAAAGACTGATATAAATAAACATAGTACCGCTAAAAACATCATCTTGTCCCGCAAAAAACGAGCTGCAATACAGCATCATCAGCGAAAAAATAAAAAAGTTATAGCTCGCAGAATAAAGCGATGCAAAAATAATTATTTTTTATTTAAAATTGTTTTTATTGTATAAAAGCACCAAAACATAAAAAAATGATATAAATGAGGTATCACCGTAATCGTACTAACCTGAAAAATAAAACTGCTTTATCAATTTTACCACATGCGGAACGGTATAAACGCCCCCCCCAAAAGAAATTAATGAATTGCTGATTTTTGTTCATTCTAACCTCCCAAAAATCGAAATAAAAAGTGATCAAAAAATGTTTCGTGCTCAAGAATGGTACCCATAAAAACGTCAACTCGTACCGCAAAAAATAAGACCTCAGATGACTCTGTGGGCCAAAATATGCAAAAATTATAGCTCTCAAAATGTGGTGATGCAAAACCTATTTTTGCAATAAAAAGCGTTTTTAGCGTGTGACACCTGCCAATCATAAAAAACCCGCTATAAGTAGTAAATCAAACTCCCCTTTACCACCCCTTAGTTAGGGAAAAATAATAAATTAAAAAAATATATATTTATTTACATTTTCCAATTAGGGTTAGGGTTGCAGCTAAAGTTAGGGTTAGAGTTGAGGCTAAAGTTAGGATTAGGGTTAGGGTTGGGATTAGGGTTAGGGGTGTGTTAGGGTTAGGTTTGTGGTTAGGGTTATGGTTAGGGTTGGGACAAGGGTTAGGGGTGCATTGGGGTTAGGGTTGGAGTTAGAATTGGGGGGTTTCCACTGTTTAGGCACATCAGGGGCTCTCCAAATGTGACATGGCATCTGATCTCAATTCCAGTCAATTCTGCGTTGAAAAAGTCAAACGGTGCTCCTTCCTTTCTGAGCTCTGCCATGCGCCCAAGCAGTAGTTTACCCCCACATAAGGGGTATCAGCGTACTCAGGACAAATTGCACAATAACTCTTGGGGTCCAATTTCTTCTGTTACCCTTGGGAAAGTAAAAAATTGGGGGCGAAAATATCATTTTTGTAGAAAAAAAAAGATTTTTTTATTTTTAAGGCTGTACGTTATAAACTTCTGTGAAGTACTTGGGGCTTCATAGCGCTCACCACACATCTAGATAAGTTCCTTGTGGGGTCTATTTTCCAAAATGGGGTCACTTGTGGGGGGTTTCTACTGTTTAGGCACATCAGGGGCTCTCCAAACACGATATGACTCCCTCAGACCATTCCATCAAAGTCTGCAATCCAAAACGTCACTACTTCCCTTCCGAGCCCTGATGTGTGCCTATACAGTAGTTTTCTCCCACATATGGGGTATCAGCGAACTCAGGACAAATTGGACAACAACTTTTGGGGTCCAATTTGTCCAGTTACCCTTGGGAAAATAAAAAGTTGGGGACTAAAAGATCATGTTTGTGGAAAAATATGATTTTTTTATTTTCATGCTCGGGCGTTAAAAACTTTAGTGAAACACCTGGGGGTTCAAAGTTCTCACCACACATCTAGATAAGTTCCTTGAGGGGTCTAGTTTCCAAAATGGTGTCATTTGTGGGGGGTTTCCACTGTTTAGGCAGATCAGGAGCTCTCCAAACACGACATGGCGTCCAGCCAATTCTGCGTTGAAAAAGTCAAATGGCGCTCCTTTCCTTCCAAGCTCTGCCATGCACCCAAACAGTGGTTTACCCCCACATATGCGGTATCAGCGTACTCAGGACAATTTGCACAATAGCTTTTGGGATCTTGTTACCCTAGGGAAAATTAAAATTGGGGTGAAAAGATCATTTTTGTGGAGAAAATATGATTTTTTATTTCACGGCTCTATGTTATAAACTTGTGTGAAGCACTTGGGGGTTCAAATTGCTCACCACAGATCAAAATAAGTTCCTTAGGGGGCCTAGTTTCCAAAATGGGGTCACTTGTTGGGGGTTTCCACTGTTTAGGCACATCAGGGGCTCTCCAAATGCAACATGGCGTCCAATCTCAATTCCAGCCAATTTTGGTTGGAAAAAGTCAAATGGTGCTCCTTCCGTTCCGAGCTCTGCTGTGTGCGCCCAAACAGTGGTTCCCCCCACATGTGGGGTATCAGCGTACTCAGGACAAATTGGCAACAACATTTGTGGTCCAATTTCTCCTGTTACCCTTGGGAAAATAAAAAATTGGTGACTAAAAGGTAATTTTTGTGCGAAAAAAATAGGATTTTTTATTTTCATGCCCGGGCGTTATAAACTTGCGTGACACACTTGGGTATTCAAAGTGCTCACCACAGATCTAGATAAGTACCTTAGGGGGTCTAGTTTCCGAAATGGGGTCACTTGAGGGGGTTTTCCACTGTTTAGGTACATCTGGGGCACTGCAAACGGAACATGACACCCATCAATGTCTGCATTCCAAAACGTTACTACTTCCTTTCCAAGCCCTGCTGTGCGCTCAAACAGTTCCCCCCCCCACATATTTGGTATCAGCGTACTCAGGACAAATTGGACAAAAACTTTTGGGGTCCAATTTCCTTGGGAAAAATCAAAAATTTGGAACTAAAAAATCATTTTTGTGGAAAATTGTTTTGTTTTTTTTTCACACCCAGGCATTATAAACTTTTGTGAAACACTTGGGGGTTCAAAGTGCTCACAACAGATCTAGATAAGTTCCATAGGGGGTCTAGTTTCCATAATGGTGTTACTTGTGGGGGTTTCCACTGTTTAGGCACATCAGGGGCTAGCCAAACGCGACATGGCGTCCAATCTCAATTCCAGCCAATTTTGGTTTGAAAAAGTCAAACGGCGCTCCTTCCCTTACGAGCTCTGCCGTGTGCCCAAACAGTGGTTTTCCCCCACATATGGGGTATTGGCGTACTCAGGAGAAATTGCACAACAACTTTATCTGTCCATTTTCTTCTTTTACCCTTGAGAAAGTAAAAAAAAGTTTGTAAAAGATCATTTTTGTGACTAAAAAGTTAAATATTCATTTTTTCTTTTCACGTTGCTTCAGCTCCTGTGAAGCACCTGAAGCATTAATAAACTTCTTGAATGTGGTTTTTGAGTACCTTGAGGGCTACAGTTTTTAGAATAGTGTAAATTTTGGGTATTTTCTGCCATATAGACCCTCAAAGTGACTTTATAGGAAAAATCTATAGAAACCCCGTCATTATGGAGACTAAAACACGTTTAATCGTACTGCTGAATGAAGTTTCCACAATTATTAGTGACCTTGAAGATGAACTCTCCATGAATTTGTACTCAAAGGAAACACCTTCTAAGCTCCTGGCTCATTCCACCTGTTTCTGGACATCCTGTCATTAAGACCAATGAGAATAGCCTACTAGTTCTATTTAAGTGGACTCTATAACAGTCATAGACTCTAAACTTTATAGGCAGCAGTGATAATTTGTGTGGTTCAGCAGCATCTGTCAGCTCATTTAATAAGAACGTCCTTCACTAAACATGAATGTAATCCTTAGAAATGCCCACATAGTGTCACTTTTCTTAGCAGCTGTTGCAGATTGTTCTTTCGGAAAACACATTTTATCTCAACAATGTCATAGCAGCGTTTTAACTTCTGCCATATTTTGTGATGTTTGTTTACTGTTTTATTGCTAGTTAAGAAGTGATTCTAGTGTTTTTTGGAACACCAATTGGAAGTTTTGTATAATTGAAGGGAATGTCTTGTTTATAAGCCAAGAGCTAAATCAAACTTGCCGTTTTGGTCTTAAAAATCTAAAATATTCATTTTATTTATTAGGCATCATGATATTTCAAGGAAAACATGTCCTGACAAGTTTGCTACTCCATCTGATGGTGGCAAGTCCTGATCATTCTTATTCACTGGGTCACACAATTTAAAAATGAATGTTCTAAATTAGAGACAGAGGCAAATCTTTGAAGCTATGGGAGTGCAGAGTCACCTAAAGAGGTCCAAAAGTCCTTTTCTTAAGAAGACACCAGTATTACTAATGACAAATGGTAGGTAGTTGGCAGCCTGAGATAGATTTTGCTTTGGTTCCATGGGTTTCATGTTTCCCATCTGATTAAACAACCAATTTACACCATTGCCTGTCAAGTACATATCTCATACTTCCTGGAAAAGAAGAACTTCATTAGCCAAGTATGTTTGATACGTTATTGTTACTAAAGACTCTAGTGCAGTGATGGCTAACCTTGGCACTCCAGCTGTTGTAAAACTACAACTCCCAGCATGCCCTTGCAACCTGCAGCAGTTGAGGCATGCTGGGAGTTGTAGTTCTCCAACAGCTGGAGTGCCAAGGTTCGCCATCACTGCTCTAGTGGTTAGATGGCAACTAGATCAGCAACTGTTGTCTTGTTTTAAAGGCAAAGCTAGTGCCTAGAGCTCTCATAGCCTGCATAGAGGAGGTGTGAGAAAACAATTGAGCATGTGCCGGCTGCGTGAAGTGTGCTTAGGGCGTACTTGCGCATGCTTCCTGCTTCTTAAAGAGCCAGTGCACTCTTCGAAAAGCATCTCCAGCCGATAGCTGGGAGCCCTCTAATATTTATAACACCCTCCCCTACTTGGAGGTGCCTTAGCAACTTCAGTATTCAGTCTGCTTTCTGTTACTAAGTTGTAAGGTCCCTGCACCTGTGCTCTGTCCAAAATTCAGCTAGTCCCTCCTGCTTGCTCTGTCTGAACCTGACACTCTGTCCTTCCCTGTCCAGTCTGATTCTAAGCCTGTCCGTCCTGCCTGCATCCGATTCTGCCTGCCCTGTCTGAACTGGTTCCTGTCCACCCTGCTGCATCCCGTTCCTGTGTCCGTCCTCCCTCTACCAAGGGATCCATCTTGTCCACACCTATACCATTACCCTCACCAGTCCAGTCTGAACCAGCACCTGTTATCCCGTACTTTAGGCCATCCTGTATTTCTGAACTCATCCTTTCCGTTCCTGATTCAGTACTTGTTCTGTCTATGAGCTGCACGTTCCCCTGTGTTCCAGTTCCTGGCCAGTCCTGCTTCCTTGCCCCTTTGGGGGTCAGCTGCCATGGCTTCAGGATATGTCCTGGAGTAATACCGGTTGTCCACCTGGGCTCAAGCCTAACCACATCATCAGTGGCTCTAGTGAATAACCAAGTTTTTGCTTAGTTATGCACCTCAAGGCTCTCTTCGGACTGTGGCACAGTGGTTCCACAACCACGTGCATAACACATATCTGCTCTCCAATTGTCAAATACAGTATACAGGTCTGTTTTTCAAAAAAAGGATTGAATAGATATCAGTGTCCCCTCTGCACCTAATTAAAGCAGATCTATCGCCAGCTTTTACAATTTGAACTACTAATATTAGTAAATAGATATCTTAGACCCGACAAGGCTTCTATACTTACTTTGAAAATCCATGTCAAAATGGCTGTAGTATCCAGATATTAAAATGAACATATTCTAAGTGCAGCTAGAGATGGACTTGAAAAATGCTCATTTTAATAGTAGGCAAGGAAACTTTCACAAAGGATTATACAGTCATTCTTAAAGAGAACCTGTCAGCAGGATTGTGCTGAATAACCTTCAGACAAGGTTATGTCGGCACTGTTATACTGATTAAAATGATACCTTGCATGATGAAATTCATCTTGTGGTTGTTTAATCTTTATTTTCAGTTTTGAGTTAGTGATACGCTCATGCTCTGGGGCGGCTTGTGGGGGGTCTTCATATGGTGCTCTGCTTAGATATTCATACTGATGGCTTCTCAAAAGGTCACTGATACCTCCGTGACCTGTCCCCTAATTTACATAATTAATATTATACAGTGGGGAAATAAGTATTTGATCCCTTGCTGATTTTGTAAGTTTGCCCTCTGACAAAGACATGAGCAGTCTATAATTTTAAGAGTAGGTTAATTTTAACATTGAGACATAGAATATCAAAAAAAAATTTTGCAGTGAGAAATAAGAATTTGATCCCCTACCAACCATTAAGAGTTCTGGCTCCTACAGACCAGTTAGACGCTCCTAATCAACTCGTTACCTGAATTAAAGACAGCTGTCTTACATAGTCACCTTTATAAAAGACTCCTGTCTACAGACTCAATTAATCAGTCAGACTCTAACCTCTACAACATTGGCAAGACCAAGGAGCTTTCTAAGGATGTCAGGGACAAGATCATAGACCTGCACAAAGCTGGAATGGGCTACAAAACCATAAGTAAGACGCTTGGTGAGAAGGAGACAACTGTTGGTGCAATAGTAGAAAATGGAAGAAATACAAAATGACTGTCAATCGACATCGATCTGGGGCACAACTCAAAATCACACCTCATGGGGTATCCTTGATCATGAGGAAGGTGAGAGATCAGCCTTAAACTACACGGGGGAACTTTTTAATGATCTCAAGGCAGCTGGGACCACAGTCACCAAAAAAACCAATGGTAACACATTACGCTGTAAAGGTTTAAAATCCTGCAGTGCCCACAAGGTCCTCCTACTCAAGAAGGCACATGTCTGAAGTTTGCCAATGAACACCTGAATGATTCTGTGAGTGACTGGGAGAAGGTACTGTGGTCAGATGAGACAAAAATTGAGGTCTTTGGCATTAACTCAATTTGCCGTGTTTGGAGGAAGAGAAATGTTGCCTGTGACCCAAAAAACACCGTCACCACTGTCAAGCATTGAGATGGAAACATTATGTTTTGGGGGTGTTTCTCTGCTGAGGGCACAGGACTATTTCACCACATCAATGGGAGAATGGATGGAGCCAAGTACCGTAATATCCTGAGTGACAACCTCCTTCCCTCCGCCAGGACATTAAAAATGGGTCGTGGCTGGTTCTTCCAGCAAGACAATGACCCAAAACATACAGCCAATGCATCAAAGTAATGGCTCAAAAAGAAGCACATTAAGGTCATGGAGTGGCCTAGCCAGTCTCCAGACATTAATTCCATAGAAAACTTATGGAGGGAGATGAAGCTCCGAGTTGCCAAGTGACAGCCTCAAAATCTTAATGATTTAGAGATGATCTGCAAAGAGAATTGGACCAAAATTCCTCCTGACATGTGCGCAAACCTCATCATCAACTACAAAAAACGTCTGACTACTGTGCTTGCCAACAAGGGTATTAACACCAAGTATTAAGTCTTGTTTGCCAGAGGGATCAAATACTTATTTCTCACTGCCAAATGCAAATAAATTTATATAATTCATACAATGTGATTTTCTCGATTTTATTTTTGATATGCTGATTCTGTGGTGAAACTCATAAAATTCATCCTGGGAAGGAAGCCAATCGACCGTCCAACATACCTTAAATGGGACAGTTTCCATCCAAAACACATAAAAAACTCTATTGTCTACAGCCAAGCCATCAGATACAACCGTATATGTTCCAACCCCATGGATAGAGATGAACACCTTGGTCGCCTCAGAAAGACCTTTTTGAACCAGGGCTACCATCCAAGAACAATTGAAAACCAAATTACAAGAGCCACCAGAATATCAAGGAATCACCTGCTACATTACAAAGCTAAAGAAGAAAATAACCGGGTGCCTCTAGTGGTCACCTACAATCCAAATCTGGAGATGCTAAGGGGAGCTGCATGGAAACTACAACCTTTACTACAAAAAGATGCCCGGTTACAATCCATATTTTCAGACCCCCCACTACTATGTTTTAGGCAGCCCCCAAATCTAAGAAGCATCATTGTCAGAAGCTCCCTGTCCTCCCCAACAGCTGCAGGAACCTTTCCTTGTAACCAGAAGAAATGCAAAACCTGTACATCTATAATGACCACGGACAAGATAAAGATCCCCAACTCCCATCAGGACTACAAGATCCCAGGTACTTTCAGCTGCATCACATCTAATGTGGTGTACCTAATTATTTGTACGAAATGTCCAACTGGGGGTCTGTATGTGGGGGAGACCGGGCAAAAACTGAGAACAAGGATGAATTCTCATCGCCACACAATAAAGAGAAAAAAGAATGGATTTACCTGTGGCAAAACACTTTTGTATGCCCGGTCATAGCATGATGGATATGGAATTACTTGTATTAAAATCTAACTTCAAATCTGAGAAAGATAGAAAGGTTTGGGAATATAAACTTATGATGACCTTTGACACTCTTAGTGCTGGAATGAATATATCACACGGATTCATGTCTTTCTACATCAATTAAGGAATCTGCTTCTCTGACCTTCTAGGGGCATCAAAACACAATAGCAGACTCCAATCAGAGGGCAATACAACTTTCCTTATCTATGAACTGTTACAATATTTATGTTCATCCCTCTGCCATAATGACAGTTCTGCTTCACGTCACTTGTCTTACCTATTGCATTATTCCTGTGTCCTGTTGTGTATAAATATGTGATTCTTCAGATTTTGTATTAGTCTTCGCCTGATGAAGAGACCTGAGTAGTCTCGAAAGCTTGCAATTTGTTACCATCTTTTCAGTTAGCGATTAAAAGGTATCAACCACTGAGGACTCTCAAGTCTAAATATTTTTCTATCTACTGGCTAACACGGTACGAAGATACACATCTTTCCTATATCAACCAAGGTATCATTTTAATCAATATAACGATGCCGACCTGACACTGTCTGTAGGTTATTGTGACAGGTAGTGTGGCGAGCACTCTTGCCTGGAGAGTTCCAAGGTGCTGGTGAAGTGGAATGGCAATCCCCATAGAAGAGAAATGTTCAATCACCGCACACTCTTGATAGATGCTTGTGAAAATGTTATTGTATAGATGCACCAAAAACACAATTCAGGTGCAGGGATAGAGAAAATGGTAAGGCGACAAGAACCCTCACAGGGTCTTATTCATATAGTCGCTGTAGAAGAAAAACAAGGTATGAGAAATCAATTCCATAATAGAAACTACAAATAAAATTACAAACAAAAAAACAGATAAATAAAATACAGTTATACACCTGGTAAAAAAAAACAATAGACTTACAAGATTACAAGAAACAAAGTAATAATGATTCAAAGCTAATTGTAGTCATGTATAGGTCTGGAATAAGCCATAACATCGCATGGCAGAACAAAATAGAGCAAAAAAATTTCAATCCCTTAAAGGGAAAAGGGTACAAGAAACAAATGTCATGATCAATGTGACTGGATATATTTAAATATAGGGGAATTCCCCCAATTGACAGTGTCATAAATACTTGGTAGTGTGTATAACCTTATGCTAAGATGTACCCAATCAATGTCAAGTTAATGCAGAGTAAAGCCCCCGTCACACCAAGCGAGATCGCTAGCGAGATCGCTGCTGAGTCACAAGTTTTGTGACACAACAGCAACCTCCGCAGCGATCTCGCTACGTTTGACACGTAGCAGCGACCGGGCCCCAGCTGTGAGATCGCTGGTCGTGTCGGAATGGCCTGGACCTTTTTTTGATCGTTGAGGTCCCGCTGGGTAGCATGCATCGGTGTGTTTGACACCTTCCCAATGACCTCGTTGGCTACTCAGAACCGAGACACATATAGGCGTGGATTTGCGACATCGTTACACAGGTCGCTATGGTCGCCGTATCATTGCTGCGTCGTTGGGAAGATCTGATTGTTTGGCATCTCACCAGCGACCACATAGCGACACAGCAACAATCCCTGCCAGGTCGTATAGTTGTCGGGATCGCTGTAGCGTTGCTGAATGGGATGGTACCCTAAGGATAGATGAAGCCCATATTACCTGTTATCACTGAACGGTATAAAGGATATTCTGATTGTAAATGACACCTGTTGTAGGAAAGGGGATTTAGTGCTGATAGGAAAAATAAGCAGAGTAATTTGCATAAAGAGTCATAGGGCCATGGATTACCTGGGTCCAGGGGAGGTCCAGCGCACCTGCGCCTTGGATTATAGGCTGCAAAGTGCAGTATGGACGCATGGGTGGCTATAAATAGTGTGCAGAAAAAGCCACTTGACCGTCAGTGTGCAGGTGAGTTCATGCCCCCAGGAAATGATGTCATTGCCGGGCATTGAAATAACCAGAATGAGGCTTGGAACACAAATACAAAAAAATATATATATACAGTATATATATATATATATATATATATATATATATATATATGCAAAAAGAATTGCTGCATATGAACAGTGGTATAACCACTAAAGTAGAATGCAGTGATACTAGTGTCCTAGCAAATAAACGTGTTCAGGGTAACCTGGTAGTAGTATAAGATTATGTAGTGTAAGCTTTTCAGGGGATATAGCTCTGAGATCGCCGTCCGGGTAGACGGAATGGCATAGAAACAGTTCATTCAGAGACAGCAGTTCTGGTAAAAACTGGCCGCAACCAGCTTTATTAAAGTCCACAGCAAACAGATAAAACAAATCATAAACATAAGACCTGGGCTTGTCTAGCCACTTACTACACTTAGATAGATTTCCCTATCTATCCGGGTCCCGACTCTAACAGCCTGGGCCAAAACAACACATATGTTCAGCATTTACCAGCATGGAGTTTCACAGAGTCTCCTCCTTGTGTCTGAAGGCACCTTCAACGTCCAGACTTGAGAGAGCTCCCCTCCTATTCAGCAGCTATCCACATGGATTCTCACTGAGACTACTCCTGTGTCCGGGGTACATCGAGCACCCAGACTGAGACAGCTCATACTCCTGGAGACACCTTCTTGTGCCTGGACTCCTTGTCCAGACTAAGCGAGCTCTCTGACTGTGTTCGCAGACACCTACTTCTGGTCTCCTAATTAACAGCTGAGTGGTTTCAGGCCTGAGCTGCAAGTGTGTACTGAATGTAAGGTGTAGTGACCTTTCTCTACCACTAGGTTTACAAAGCCACACATTTCCCTTATACCATACAGCACAGTACCTAGGTGAAATGTACACCCCATTCGACACATATTCCTTCACTGTCTCACATATCCCCCCCTCTTCTCCAGACCGGAGGGCTGGTCATCCAGACCGGAGGGCTGGTCAACAATCCAAAAGAGACAGTGAACTCTGGACCAGTCATGGCCTTCATCAGCTTCATCTTCACTACTGTCATCTGTATCTTCACCTGAGCCATAGCCAACATCAGCTTTCTCTTCATCTGAAGCATCCGCACTACCCTGTACCCTCCCAGGCCTATGCTCTCTGCGGGCCTCGGGTATCCTGCACGGTTTCATCTTGACCTTAGGGCCGGGCTCAGTTTCGATATAGTGCCTGGCCAGAGAAGTACGACCCGGCACATCAGAACACTTCTGCTGACTCTTCCTCAGAAACTCACGTACCTCCTGTCCTTGGTGCACTGACCATGTGTCACCAACTATCACAGAAGGTATAGGGGGTTTTCACTTTTCTCTAGTTCCCCTTTAACCCTCTTTAGCACATCTATTTTCTTGAACATCGGTGGACTCACAAAGTCTATTTCACAGACCTTAAGCTTCTCTGCCATGGTCTCTGACCATCCCAAGCTACTCTGTTCAAATGACTGGGACCGCAGAAGGAGCAGACCGCCCCTCCCTTGCAGTACACATAACTCATCCGCTAAGTCTCCAGCTGAATTGTAATGTTCTACCGTGACAACAGCATTCTTATATAGAGCCTTAGACTTATTGAGCAGCATTTGCTCTTGCAACGAAGAGATTCCCTGTATTCTTCCTTTTACTTCATTGACTTTCTCACGAAGATGCTCATGGCTTTCATCACACTCCTTCATCACAGTTTGGAGTTTTTTCTGAGAAGTAATCAATTCATCTGGTACCTGTTGGACGTCCTTTATGTCTTCGGCCCCTTCTTCAGGCTCTTCTGGTATAACATGCTCAGAAGCCCTACCGTCAGTCTTACATTCTACCTCTTCAGTCACATCATTATGGTCTCCAATATCTCCATTTATTCCAGCTCTCAAGTTCTCCTTGATAGCTGCATCTGTATACTCAGAACCCGCCGGATTCTTCTCTTCCACCACGTTCTGCATCTCATCTGAGCTCCCGTGTGTCTGCAGCGGCAACGGAGTGACACACCGCTTTTCCCATTTGTTGGGACGTGGCTCCGATGTAGACTCCATGAAAGTGCACTTGAGCTCACCACTGCCAGCCTGATGTCTCAAAATCTCATCTTGTGATTTATCCAGATCCTTGGTATCACTCGGGAACACTGCTGGGGCTCCGGGCGCCGAACTTCCAGCCTGAGCTTCACGAGTTGCAGCTACTGATCCGGACCGTAACCTGTCCACGCCGCTGTCTTCGGCAAAAACAGATTCCTGGACAGAGTCAGCCCCCATATTTTCAGTCTTGTTCCTCACAACTTCACTTGAGACCTCAGCTTCTGATGAGGCATCTGGCTTGGTGACCACCACTTCCATGGCTTTTTCCACCTCTGCAGCATTACCTTCAGAGTCCTGGGCATGATGCAGCTCCATACCATACATTGATAACTTCTCATCTTCAACAGCATCCACTTGTGCTGTGTTCAGTTTCAGAGTCCTGCCTTTAAAGCTCAGCTCTCCTCCTTTCACCTTAGTCTTCGCCAGGGAACCGGCCAACTGTAAAACATCTTCAGATGCCAACTTCTGTCCGGCTGTAAGGTCAGCATCAGCTTTCTTCTCAGGACTCTCAACCTCCTCTGCTACCATGCCTTCCTCATTTGCACTGGTTGCTTTATGGTCATCAGATGATTCACTATCACTACCACTATCCCTGTCTGACCCCTTTTTCTCAGCCACATCTGGCTCACTTTCAGGGTTATACACTTCATTCTCATTCACATCCTGCTCACTTTCAGGGTTATACACTTCATTTTCATTCACATCCTGCTCACTGTCAGGGTTATACAATTCATTCTCATTCACATCTTGATCTGGAACCTTAGTTAACATGTCATCCACAACATTAACTTCACCATCTGGTCCCTCAAGTATGTGACTATGTGACAACCCCAGCACTATACTTCTATATAGCTCAGGTACTAGGAGCTGGCTCACGACCTCTCCCTGGACTTCAGTGTCCCTATACAACAGGTGAGTGTTTATGGCAACATGAGGTAACCTCTCCTCAGAGCCAGGCTCTTGGGAAACCTCATTTAGAACATTTATATTTTCCTGGGCCGTTTTAAGAGTGGGGTCTCTCCACTGCTCACTCTCAAAATTGTCACAGGACACAGGTAAGTCAGGGACACTCGGTTCCCGAGAACCACCATCCTCGTCTCCCAACATCACCTGCAAAGGAATTTCATCACTATCACAGTCATCATTATTATCAATATCATTATCATGATTATGATCAGTATCATCATCACTATCATGATCATCATCATTATCATTATCAGCATCAGCATCATTATCATGGTCATCATCATTATCATGATCATCATCATCATTATCATTATCATCATCATCATCATCATTATCACATAAGTTTAACGGCCCACTAGCATTGTGTTCCGCCCCTCGGGACTGCGCACCCTCAGTAGGAGCTTCATCACACTGTCCATCAGAAACACTTTTCCCCCAGAGATCCTTAGATCGGGGAAAGTCATTACCCAATATAACGGCTTGCACCAGGTTCTTCACTACCCCCACTTCACATGAAACCTCCCCGCGTTTGGGGATCAAGTCCACGGCAGTCTCTGGGTAGACTTTGGTGTCTCTATGGACGCACACCACACTCAGGTGCTTATCAGGGAAGAAGTCCCTATCAATCAGGCTGTCACATACGGAAGTCACTGGACTCTCTGAGTCCAAGAGGGTCTGTGCTGGGCAGTCATTTACAACCACCGGGGACCCCTGTGGTCCAGTCTCTTCGGCTGAGGTGGACACACACACAGGCTCTGCGCAGGGAGAGAGGGATCCGCCAACATCACAACACATAGGCTCCCCCTCTATTGGACAGTTGGCTGCAATTTCACGACATCTCCAACACTGTCCATCACACTCTCCCACCCACACGACCCCAACAGCTGGAACGCTCTTACCGGGAGAGTTTGGCGTCCAGGAACTCTGAAGTGACGACCTCTCAGACGGCTGGTCACGGAGGCAGTCCTTGGTGGCGAAGGCCCTCTCCATCAGGCTGACCAGACGATTGGCGTCCTGGTGGTCTCTTTGTCCGACCTCTGGCTGTACCTCAGGAGGACGTGCTTGGGTGTAGCGGTCCACTATCACCTTTTCAACTCCATAATCAGGTTTGCTGACTGCAGACTCCCAACTGCATCTCCAGTCATGAACTCCCCTGGCACGGGCTGTCACCGTAACACCCAGCCGGGTAAGAATCTCCGCTTTCAGCTTGGCATAGTCTTGGCTGTCCTGCTCGCTCAGGTCAGCATAGGCCCTTTGGGGTTCTCCAATCAGATAGGGTGCGACCATCATGGCCCATTCAGATAGGGGCAGATTCTCCTTCTCTGCCAGTCCCTCAAACCTAGTGAGATATACCTCCACATCGTCACGAGGTGTCATCTTTTTCAGGGACCGTCTTACCGCCTTCTTTACAGCGGACAATGCAGGTGACTTTGCAACATTACTTTGGGACGATGCGCTGCAAGTCTTTTGTAGTGCTGCAACCTGCTCAAAAAACAACCGGTTATTCTCCTGCTGCTGCTGCAGGAATTGCTGCTGGGCCTGCTGCATGCGCTGCTGGTGCTGCAGGCGCTGCTGCTCCATACTCTGCTGCATGCTTCGCTGGGCCTGGACCAGGTACTCAACGAGCTCCTCCATACTGCCGAACTTATCTGTCTCAACCACGGCAGTCTTATGTTGCACATTAACTTGTGCCATTTGTTCAAACAGCGCCTCCATGCTGTCATCCATGCTGTCAGACTTCTCTGTATCAACAACGGCAGTCTTCACTCAAGACATACACACTCCACAGTCTTTTCCACAGAAAATTCAGCTTTGCTGTGCAGACACTTTTTTTTTTTTTCTCTGCAAACTCTATTAGGGCCACTGTCTCTTTAAGACTGCTCCAACAGACTTTTCCTTTGCTGCTGCACACTCCACAGTCTTTTCCACAACAAGTTCAGCTTTGCTGTGCAGACACACTTTTTTTTTTCTTTTGCAAACTCTATTAGGGCTACTGTCTCTTTAAGACTGCTCCAATCAGACGTTTTTGCTGACACACTTTTTTTTTTTTCTCTGCTGCTGCTTCAACAGACTTCATCTTTATTGCTGTCTCTAAGCCACTGTGCTGCACGCACATTCCAGCACCAATTGTATCAGCCACTGTGCTGCACACACATTCTAGCACCAATTGTAAGCTTTTCAGGGGATATAGCTCTGAGATCGCCGTCCGGATAGACGGAATGGCATAGAAACAGTTCATTCAGAGACAACAGTTCTGGTAAAAAACTGGCCGCAACCAGCTTTATTAAAGTCCACAGCAAACAGATAAAACAAATCATAAACATAAGACCTGGGCTTGTCTAGCCACTTACTACACTTAGATAGATTTCCCTATCTATCCGAGTCCCGACTCTAACAGCCTGGGCCAAAACAACACATATGTTCAGCATTTACCAGCATGGAGTTTCACAGAGTCTCCTCCTTGTGTCTGAAGGCACCTTCAACGTCCAGACTTGAGAGAGCTCCCATCCTATTCAGCAGCTATCCACATGGATTCTCACTGAGACTACTCCTGTGTCCGGGGTACATCGAGCACCCAGACTGAGACAGCTCATACTCCTGGAGACACCTTCTTGTGCCTGGACTCCTTGTCCAGACTAAGCGAGCTCTCTGACTGTGTTCGCAGACACCTACTTCTGGTCTCCTAATTAACAGCTGAGTGGTTTCAGGCCTGAGCTGCAAGTGTGTACTGAATGTAAGGTGTAGTGACCTTTCTCTACCACTAGGTTTACAAAGCCACACATTTCCCTTATACCATACAGCACAGTACCTAGGTGAAATGTACACCCCATTCGACACATATTCCTTCACTGTCTCACAGTAGTTACAAGTGTATGAGAAATGTGATGTGGTGATATTGGGTAGAAACAAAGAGACCAAAGGGAAGGGGTAAATACAAAACAAGGAGAGGAGTGAAGAGAAGAGAGGGGGAAAAGGGGAAGAGGGAAAGGGAACTCACCTGATTGGAGTGGTGCAAGGTAATATGAGTAGCGGCTTGCTACTTTGTCTGTGAAGAAAAGGATAAATTAGATTAGTATCCAAAAGCACTCTCTTTGTTGAAGGAGTTTGTTATGATTCCCACCACATTGTGGCCTTGGTACCTGTTCAATGATTTAAAATCTGAGTTGCGAGACCGTATGTCTGGCATTAGAGAAATGGAATGTCTTACCACACCTGATTGTGGGTTTGTGACTTGCGATTCTATCTCTGATATGTTGGGCGCCCCCAGAAGAAGAATCTGTGAAACGCATGTCGGGGTGAGACGCAGCAACTTTGACACAATTTTCAGGTACAAAATGATACTTTATACACTTTATTTTAAGGTTTAACTCATGTCATTTCTTCAATAGAGTAGTTATATTTGATGGATACTTTACCTAGTTCACATGTATTTTGCAGCAGGTTGTCACTTGTCTAACGTCATGCCATATAATGATTATTGGTATATTGCCTTCAGTATGTGTGTTTTTTAGGTTACATACCTTATGTATTTTTACATTTCTTATGTTGGAGATCGCTGTGAACCATTGAGCTTTAAGTGTATGTAACCTTTTAGTTGCTGTCAGTCCTCTAGCTTGACTACAGGCATCCATTATATACTTGAAATTATTTTAGAATTTGTTTCTAATAAAAAAAAAATTCTATTTAAAAAAAAGCAAACCCTTGCGCCCTATGTGTTTCTGGGTTCTGGTTTAAATTACTTCCTCTGGATGTCTGATTTATGTGAAGGATGAGAGAGTGAAGTGGCCGCTCATGGCTACAGAGCTCGCATGACATAACAATAGAGAGCTAGTGCCGACACTATTGGAACTACTGGAGGTTAATATAAAGTGGCTTGCAAAAATATTAACCACCTTGGCTTTTTACCTATTTTGTTACATTACAATCTGTCTTGAAATATTTTTGCAATCCTATTTGTGTGTGATGCATCAGCGGTAAATAGTCTAAGTTGGTGAAGTGAAGTGGAAAAAAAAATTATGGGATCAATTAACTAAAAATTGGCATGTGCATATATAGTTACATTGTTACGTAGGTTGAAAAAAGACCTAGGTCCATCAAGTTCAACCTTTCTCCACCAATTGTACATTTCATCACTAATTTAGCTATAACCTGCAATGTTATGTGTATCCAGGAAATTGTCCAGCCCTTTTTTAAAAGCTGTTTTAGTGTCTGCCATTACTACTTCTTGTGGTAGAGCATTCTACAGTTTGACTGCTCTAACTGTAAAGAACCCTTTCCTATTTGGCTGTCGAAATCGCTTTTCTTCCACCCGTAATGAGTGCCCCCTGGCCCTCAGTACGGTCTTTGGAAGGAATAAGTCATGTGCCAGTGTTTTGTACTGAACACACATATATTTATACATGTAAATTAGATCCCTTCTGAGACGTCTTTTCTCTAAGCTAAACAAGCCCAACTTTTCCAACCTCTCCTCATATGAGAGGCCTTCCATCCATTGTAATAAGTTGCCCGTCATTGAACTGATTCTAACTTCTGAATATCCTTTTTAAAATGTGGAGCCCAAAACTGGATCCCATATTCTAGATGTGGCCTCACCAGTGAATTATAAAGGGGTAATATTACGTTGGGATCACAGTTGTTATGATTTGGTAGCTGAGGAGAGCAGGCAAAAAAGGAAATTCACCAGAGCAGTTGGAAACTATGAGATTGCAGTACCCTGACTAACCACCACAACTAGAGGCAGCTGTGGAGCGTTCCTACGTTGGTCCTAGACGCCTCGTCACAGCCTGAGAAACTAACTACACCTAAAGATAGAAAGAGGAAAGCTATCTGCCCCGGAGCAGATCCCCAAAGAACATAGAAAGCCCCCAAACATGTAATGGCGCTTAGACAAGAAGAAATACTGACACAGACAGAAAATAGTATGAGCAAACGTTGGGGCCCAAACTTACTAAATAGAAAAGGATAGGAAGGGCACTTACTGCAATCCCAAAAAACCCTGAAAAGCACCAACTCTACTAATTTCAAAAACACCTGAGATCACACGACCTCTACCACCTAAATTAGTTCTCTGGTGTAACCAAAAACAAAACAGCAGCCACTGAAAAAACTGGAAAAAGCAAAAGTACAAACATCAGTGGCTGAACTGAACTGAGAGGCAAAAGCCCCCAGAGGGGACCCTGAAGGCCCCCACAGAAATGCAGGACAAAATGCAAAAATCAAGCACAAAAACAAAAAGAAGAAAATGTCTTATCTGTTAGCAGGAGATTCAGACACGACACAGCAGGCTACCAAGGAAACAGGAATCAAGGATTGAGACCAGAACAATTGATCACCGGCAACCTTGATGGGAAGGTGACTCCCTTATATAAGACCAGTCAGTAACACCTGATTCCCAATCCTCACAATCTTCACTGGACAGTCCAGTACCGTTTGTAACCACCAGAGGGAGCTTCTGCTCAGAACTCACTTCCAGCCTATTCACAACACACAGTATTTTATTTCTGTTTTTATTTCTGCTTGACATTGAGTACTGCTGCTCAGCTTACTTGTAACCAGAATACCCAGGTCATTCTACTGTTCTGTAGTCTCAAGTATGGTCCCATTCAATATATATATGCAGCAATAGGATTACTCCATTATTTTACATTTATCTACATTAAATCTCATTTGCCAAGTGTTTACCCATTCAGTAATCTTATTTAGATCATTTTGCAATATTGTAAAGTCAAGGTCAGATATTAATATCCTACATAGTTTGGTGTCGTCAGCAAAGACTGACACTTTACTCTCAATCCCACAAAGTCATTAATAAAGAGGTTAAAAAGAATCGGTTCTAGCACGGATCCCTGCGGTGCCCCACCGCTGACGATATCCCATTTAGAGAATGTAGTATTTTAGACGACTCTTTATTTCCTGTCATTTAGCCAATTCCTTACCCGTTTGCATATAGTTTCCCTCAGTCCTCGCTTCTGTAGCTTAAGCATAATTCTATTATGTGGAATATATTTTCCCCTTTTGCTATGATGCTCCTAAAAATTTCTGCTGCAAGCAATTCCCTTTATAAGTCATGTGCTCAGTGAAAGGAGGTCAACCTGTGTGCAAAGTGTCACATGGTATGTATTTTATGAAATATTTGCTTGCTCGTCAGTTTAAGGTGCACAATGAAATGTTAATGGATTGGGAGGGGCACCGTGGGAGACTCAGTTCACATGTACGCATACCATGCTCATCCAGACCATGGAGCCATGAGGCGGAGATGAGCAAGCTTTAACTTATGTATACGTAAGGCCAGACATGAGATTGGTAATAATTAGTGATGAGCGAGTATACTCGTTGCTTGAGTTTTCCCGAGCATACTCAGATGATCTCCAAGTATTTGGGTGTGCTCGGAGATATCACCGCATCTGCATGATTTGCGGCTGCTAGAAAGCCTGAATACATGTGGGGATTGCCAAACAAACAGGCTGTAAGGTTCTATGTATATATTCCTGAAACTCAGTTTGTTCGTCAGCCATTTTACTTTCTGTCTTGCTGCAGCTATCTTGCCCTCAGTCAAAATGGAGTTTCCAGCTTGCATGTTCCCGCCCTGATTCTCTCCTTTGCTTCTTAAGCAGCCACAGCTGAGCAATCAGTGCTTCAGAATCTAGCCTGCAGTGAACCTGTGACTTGACTCCTGTAAGCCTTGGACCTTGTACTCCAGCTATTCCTACTGAGGAACTCTGAAGCACTTGTGGACTCTGAACCCTGCTCTTTGAAAGACCCACGTTTGCATGGACTTACGGTAACAGAGAAGAAGATCCTGAATCTGTATTGGAGAGTGATTGCTGAGCTTGGATTACTCTGGCCTGCTGTGTCTCCTGTTTCTGTGTCTGCAAACTGTGTGACTATTTCTGCCAACTTGTATGAAGTAATACAGGACTTTTCTATATCAAACCTGTGACTCCTGTGTTTTCATCGCACCCAAGCACAAGACGCTATATGAACTGTACTACATACATTACAAGATTCTGAAGCCAAAACGTTAGTGTCTGCTGGATCTGGAAAGGCTGTGTCTGCTGTACTGTGGATATCAGACGTCCGGTTGTACTTTCTGTGATGACAGTGGTTGTGACTTCTCACAACCATTCCAGGTGAGCAATTCCCTTAAGTTTTTTCTTTTTGCAGTGTTACCACAGGTAAACACTATTGTTTTTTTTGTTTTTTTCTCTCTTTTCTCTTTTTTGTCTGCTGTAACTCTGGATATCAGATGTCTGGTTGAAACTTTCTGTGATGATAGTGGTTGTGACTTCTCACAACCATTCCAGTGAGCAGTTCCCTTAATTTTCTTTTCTCTCTGCAGTGTTGCCACAGGTGAACACTATTGTTTTTTTTCTCTCCTCTTCTTCCAGTAATCCTGTCTTAAAAGATCTGGAAAATGGAGGCCCGCATAAAGGAACTTTGCGGAGTGACTGATAATATCCTTGCAGATTTGCAGAATATAAAGACCCGTTTTACAAATCTACAGGACCTCAATAATCACAATTTGCAAGTGGTTGGACAGACTACCCAGGATTTGCGAGCCAGGATTGAGGTTCTAGAGGGGCGAGTCCAGGCTCCTGCCGTAGCCCCGAGTGCTGGGATTCCCAAGTTGCCCCCTTTTCGTTTTGGCGGTGAACGTGAGAAATTCAGGGGATTTATTAATCAATGCAATCTTTTTTTTTCTGCACATGCTTCACAATTTCCCACTGAACGATCTAAGGTGCTTACTATAATTATGTTGCTTACCAACAAGGCTTTAATGTGGGCAAACCCTCTGATTGAGACTGAGGATGATTGTTTGAATCACCTTGATGATTTTATTTCAGCCATGGGGCAGGTGTTTGATGACCCCAATCGAGGTGCAACAGCTGAAGCAGCCATGTTAGCTTTGCGCCAAGGTAAGCACTCGGTAGCTGAATATGCCTTGGATTTCAGGAGATGGGCCCTTGATACCACCTGGGACAGTTCCGCCAAAAAATCTATTTTTCGAAAGGGGTTATCTCCACTGATTAAGGATGAACTTGCTCGTGCCGACCCTCCCACTGCGTTAGGTGACTTTATTAACTACTGCATCCGTATTGATACTCGTCTGACTGAACGCAGGCAAGAGAGATGGTTCGAAAGCAATCGTACTAACCTTTTCCTACCTTCCTCTCCAGCTAAGGAACCTTTGAGTAGGATTACACGGGAACCTGAACCTGAACCCATGCAGGTAGACTCTTTACAACGACGGGTTAGTGATGCACGCAAGGAACATCGTTTTAAGGAGAATCTATGTTTCTATTGTGGTAAGTCAGGGCACTTCATTATAAACTGCCCCAGCCGTTCTCGTAAGACTACTGCAGCACTCATTCATTGTGAGTGTTGCGAGAGGGATCTGTCAGGTCCGAGCCTCAGGCTCCAGAGAGATCTGCAGCAACAGATCTTGATTTCTCGGACTTAAACTCCGTTACCTCTGAGGACGTTGACTGTGTAAACGCTGCCATTTTTCAAGTTTCCTCAGCGGTGTCCCAGCTGAGTTGTAAGAAAAACAATTCTCATTGCTTTCTTTCCATCAAACTCTGGGTTGACTCAGCTTGGGTGTCTAGCTCTGCTATGATCGACTCAGGGGCAAGTGGAAATTTTATGGATGTCTCCTTTGCTCTGAAACAGGGAATACGTTCAGTGAAGAAGGCTACTCCAGTACAGATGGAAACTGTGGATGGCTCCCTGCTGACCTCTGGACCAGTGGATCAGGAAACAGAGCCTTTGAGGGTTCTTATGGGTAAAGATCATCAAGAGAAACTGTCCTTTATGCTTATCTCTTCTCCCCACTTTCCCATTATTCTAGGGCTACCATGGCTGCAGGCTCAGAATCCTACCATTAACTGGGAGACCAAGGAATTACACTTTCCAGAGAAACAGATGAGTCCAAAAGTTTCAGCTTGCTCTGTTCCTAAAGGAATCATGTCAGTCCCTGAACTACCAGCTGTATACCAGGACTATGTGGATTTATGTGACAAGAAGAACGCTGACCAGCTTCCTCCTCACCGTCCATATGATTGTCCAATTGAATTATTGCCTGGAGCAGAGATACCTTTTGGTAAGATCTACCCCCTGGCGGGGCCCGAGCTAAAGGCTTTAAAGGATTACATAGATGAAAATCTAGCCAAGGGCTTCATACGCCCCTCTTCATCTCCTGCAGGTGCACCCATCTTCTTTGTAAAGAAGAAAGATGGATCTCTGAGACCATGCGTAGACTATAGGGAACTCAATAAGGTTACTATTAGAAACCGTTATCCATTGCCTTTAATCCCTGAGTTATTGGAGAGAGTGCGACATGCCAAAATTTTTTCTAAACTAGATCTTCGTGGGGCCTATAACTTAGTCCGTATTAGACCTGGGGATGAATGGAAGACTGCATTCACGCTATGGACACTTTGAATATCTAGTTATGCCTTTTGGTCTGAGTACCGCCCCAGCCACTTTCCAACACTTGGTGAATGACATCTTCAGGGATCTCCTAGATACATTCGTGGTAATTTATTTGGATGATATTCTAATTTTTTCTAACTCCACAGAGGAACATCATGGACATGTGAGAATGGTCTTGGAACGTCTAAGACAAAATCATCTTTACATCAAACTTGAAAAGTGTGAATTCCATAGGACCGAAATTCAATTTCTGGGGTATGTACTGTCTACACAAGGAATTAGTATGGATGGAAGCAAAACCCAAGCCATCAAGAATTGGCCAAGTCCTAGAAATGTGAAGGAGGTACAGCGCTTCATCGGGTTTGCCAACTTCTATAGACGTTTCATTAGAAATTTCTCTGAGGTAGTGTCACCTATCACTCAACTTACCCGGAAAGAGTCTAGGTTTTCCTGGACTCCCCAAGCCCAGGAAGCATTTTCCCGTCTAAAAGATAAATTTACCACTGCACCTATCCTAGTACATCCCAACCCCGAGCTTGCCTTCATAATAGAGGTGGATGCTTCAGACTGTGCCGTTGGAGCTGTACTCTCTCAGAGAACAGGTGAGAAGAATGTCTTGCATCCCTGTGCCTTCTTTTCCCAGCAGTTGTCTTCGGCTGAGAGGAACTACGATGTGGGCAATAGAGAGTTGTTGGCCATTATTGCCGCCTTCAAAGAATGGAGACACCTTCTTCAGGGAGCTGCACAGCAAATAGTCGTCCTGACAGACCATCGTAACCTTGAGTTTATCAGGTCGGCTAAGTGCCTGACTCCTCGCCAGGCTCGCTGGAATCTTTTCTTAAACCAATTTAATTTTATCATCTCTTATAGACCAGGATCGCGCAATGGAAAGGCTGATGCACTCTCTAGGATTTACTCAGCAGAGACACGTCCAATTACTCCTCCTAAGACTATTCTTCCTGACTCTAGATTCCTAGGAGTAATTCATAATCAAGACCTACTTAAGGACATCAAGGAAGCATACCATGCGGATTCCTTTTGGCACAACCCCCAAGGGACGTAAGTCTTGTCTTTAAGAATGGTGTGTGGATTCAGGGACAACGTCTGTATATTCCTGAAACAGTCAGATTAAGAGTATTGCAACTCATTCACGATTCCAAGATAGCTGGGCATAGAGGAATTCTAAAGACACAGGAATTTCTTTCTCGTTTCTTTTGGTGGCCCACTTGCAGGAAGGATGTTTTGAATTATGTCACTTCATGTGAGGTCTGTGCAAGATGCAAAACACCTCGCTCCTCACCAACTGGTCTGTTACAGCCTATTCCCACCCCGTCCCGCCCGTGGGGATCCATTTCTATGGACTTCATTGTGGAGTTACCAACCTCTCAGGGAAGAACACCATTCTAGTGGTGGTTGACCGTCTAACAAAGGCAGCTCATTTTATCCCTTGTGTCGGCTTACCCACTGCAAAACAGACATCAGATTTGATGATTAAAGATGTGTTTCGCTTACATGGAGTACCGGATGAGGTTATTTCGGATCGAGGGGTGCAATTCACTTCTAGGTTTTGGCAAAATTTCTGTGCAGCATTGGACATTAAAGTAAACCTTTCTTCTGCTTTTCATCCCCAGACTAATGGACAGACCGAACGAACCAATCAAACCCTGGAGCAGTATCTCCGCTGCTTTATCTGCCACCTACAGGATGATTGGGTGGATCTACTTCCATTAGCTGAGTTCTCGTATAACAACTCTCAGAGTGCCTCCACTAAACAGTCTCCTTTTTACTCTAATCTAGGTTATCATCCTAACATTCTACCACGATTTCCCATAGAAACGCCTTTACCAGCAGTGGCTGAAAGAATCACGTCTTTACAGAAGAATATGGATCTTCTAAAGGAAAATCTGGAATCGGCTCAAGAAAGGTACAAGAAAGCAGCAGATAAATTTCGTAAACCTGCACCAGCTTTCAAGGTAGGAGACTTGGTCTGGCTGTCAACCAGAAATCTTAAGTTAAGGATTCCATCGTCTAAGTTGGGACATAAGTACATTGGACCCTATAAAATCAGTAAAATTATAAGTGCCGTTGCTTGTCGTCTTCAACTGCCCAGAACTATGAGAATTCACCCTGTCTTTCATGTATCCCTACTAAAGGCTGCGACACCCAATACGTTTCCTGGACGTTCCTCTCCTTGCCCTGACCCAGTGCTAGTCGATGGTCAGGAAGAATTTGTGGTGGAAAGGATTTTAGATTCCAGGTTGTATAGAAATCAGTTACAATATCTGATTAAATGGCAGGGCTACCCAGTGGAGGACAACTCATGGGAACCGGTCAATAAGGTTAATGCTCCTCGCTTGCTCCGTCAGTTTCATCAGAGGTACCCACACAAGCCTGGTCTGAGGTCATCCGGAGGTTGTCCTTAAGGGGGAGTAATGTAAGGTTCTATGTATATATTCCTGAAACTCAGTTTGTTCGTCAGCCATTTTACTTTCTGTCTTGCTGCAGCTATCTTGCCCTCAGTCAAAATGGAGTTTCCAGCTTGCATGTTCCCGCCCTGATTCTCTCCTTTGCTTCTTAAGCAGCCACAGCTGAGCAATCAGTGCTTCAGAATCTAGCCTGCAGTGAACCTGTGACTTGACTCCTGTAAGCCTTGGACCTTGTACTCCAGCTATTCCTACTGAGGAACTCTGAAGCACTTGTGGACTCTGAACCCTGCTCTTTGAAAGACCCACGTTTGCATGGACTTACGGTAACAGAGAAGAAGATCCTGAATCTGTATTGGAGAGTGATTGCTGAGCTTGGATTACTCTGGCCTGCTGTGTCTCCTGTTTCTGTGTCTGCAAACTGTGTGACTATTTCTGCCAACTTGTATGAAGTAATACAGGACTTTTCTATATCAAACCTGTGACTCCTGTGTTTTCATCGCACCCAAGCACAAGACGCTATATGAACTGTACTACATACATTACACAGGCAATCCCCACATGTATTCAGGCTGTCTAGCAGCCGCAAATCATGGAGCTGCGACGACACATACTAAATCTCCACGCACGCCCAACTACTTGGAGATTACCCGTGCATGTTCAGGAAAACCCAAGCAACGAGCATACTCGCTAATCACTAGTAATTATGTAAATCAATCATTACATTACTCTCTTTAGAGTTTAAGGGGCTTCAATTAAGTCATTGTTCTCCCTGCCACTAGTCCCTTATGCTTATGGGATAGTAGACCCAGTGAAACCGTCACCACAGGGGTCTCACAAGCAGTGCTGGATGAGAGCTTCAGGAAACTACCTCCACCAATGCACAGTTAGCTTTTGGGGGGTAGTGTTTCCTCAGAGTTGGTCTTGACCCCAGGGGTGGCTTGGGGTACTTGGGACACTGACAAGGAGTTGTGGTGTTATTGCTGGCTTTAGCTGTATACTTGGACTATGGTAGTGGTGTCCGTCATCAGGAGGAACATAGGCTGTGACTGCAGACTTTAGTGGCATGAGATACAAAATCTGTGAGGCAACCAAAAGTTGGCAGACAGTTGAAATCACCTGGTACATGTGCAGTGGAATTACCGCTTCTGGGTTGGGATCTTGTGGACTGAGGGCATCTCATTGTGGCCATCTACCTGGCATCAATGTAAGACTGCGGATTAAAGAAATAAAAATAATTGTTAACCTGCCTAGATGATTAATACAACCTACAACTTCAGATCCTCACAGTATATACACACCTTTTCTGAAAGGCCACAGAGGTTGCAACACCATTAAGCAATATGCACCACTAACCAAACAACACCATGAAGACCAAGGAGATTTCCAAACAAGTCAGGGACAATTTTTTTGAAAGTAGAAGTCCGGGTTAGGATATAAAACAAATCCCAATATCTGATGATACCCCGTAGCACCATCAAAACCATTATCATCACGTGGAAAGAACATGGTAGCACAACAAACCTGCCAAGAGAGGCTGCCACCAAAACTATCAGCCCAGGCAAGAGGGCATTAATCATAGAGGCAGCACAGAGACCAAAAGTAACTCTAAAGGAGCTGCAGAGTTTTCAAGCAGAGATTGGAGAATCTTTTCATACGGCCACAATAAGCTGTAGACTCCATAGAGGTGACCTTTAGGCTATGTGCACACGTTGCGGAATTGCCATGGAAATTTCCACGGCAATTCCGCACCTCCCTGCCGCGGGAAATCCGCATATTATAGGTATGCGTATTCCCGCTAAACACTAGCGTTTTGCAAGCGGAATTAGCTTGCAGAATGCTAGCGTTTTTCAAGCGATCTGACAGGTTGGTCACACGAGTCAAACAAGTGTTTGACTCGTGTGACCAACTTTTTACTATTGATGCCGCCTATGTCGCATCAATAGTAAAAAGATCTAATGTAAAA
Source organism: Oophaga sylvatica (assembly GCA_033576555.1). Lineage (NCBI taxonomy): Eukaryota > Metazoa > Chordata > Amphibia > Anura > Dendrobatidae > Oophaga > Oophaga sylvatica. Next base: position 536,244,391 of record JARQOD010000002.1, on the reverse strand, counting down.
ATAATAAAAAAAATAATAAATAATGATATTCTCACCTTCCGGCGGCCCCCGCAGCCTTCCCGCCTCTCAGCGACGCTCCCGGCAAGTTCCGTTCCCAGGAGTACTTTGCGGCAATCATCCCGATGACGTAGAATCTCGCGAGACCGCTACGTCATCTGGGTGATCTCGCAAAGCACTTCTGGGAACGCGATTGGCGGGAGCGTCGCTGAAGGCGGGAAAGCTGCGGGGGCCGCCGGAAGGTGAGAATATCATTATTTTTTATTTTAATTATTGTTTTTACATGGATATGGTACCCAGGGCTTGGAGGAGAATCTCCTCTCCTCCAGACCCTGGGTACCATCCGCACATGAACCGCTTACTTTCCGCATGGTGGGCACAGCCACATGCAGAAAGTAATTGGTTCAATGCATTCCTATGGCGGCGGAATCGCCGCGGTTCCGCAAAAAAGAATGAGCATGCTGCGGATTCTCCCGCGATGCGATTCCGCCGCGGAAAAACCCGCAGCATGTGCACAGCATTGCGGAATCTCATAGGTCATAATGAGTTGTATTGTGCAAGCGGTTTTGCCTCGGTTTCGTGGCGTTTCCACCGCAAAAAACCGCGGCAAAACCGCTAAGAAACCGCAACGTGTGCACATAGCCTTATGGAAGAGTGGATAGAAAAAAAGCCTTTACTTACAAAAATTGGAAGGCCCTTTTTGAGTTTGCCAAAAGACAGGTGGAATGTGCTGTGGTCAAATGAGACCAAAATTGAAGTTTTTGGCCACCAAGGTAAATACTATGTCTGGCACCAAACCAAAACAGCTCATCACCCCAAGAACACCATCCACACAGTGAAATATGGTGGTGGAAGTATCATGCTGTGGGATGTTTTTCCGCACAGGATAAGGGAAAATGGTCCGAGTCAAGGGAAAAATGGATTGTGAGAAATACAGAGATATTTTTGAGCAAAAACTATTTCATTGTGACAGTGAAAGAGACTGGGATGGAGATTCACCTTTTAACAAAACAATGACCCAAATGAAACTGCTAAAGCAATATTCGAGTGGTTTCAGGGGAAATGTGTAAATGTTTTGAAGTGGCCAAGTCAAAGCCCAGACCTTAATCCAACTGAGAATCTGTGGTCAGATTAAAGACTGCTGTTTAACAGAAGAAAGCATGTAACTTGGAGGCTCTGAAGCAGTTTTGCCTTGAGGATTGGCAAAAATCCCTGTGGCAATATGTTTAAAGCTCACAACAAAAGACTTATCCAAAGTGACTTGCAGCTGTAGGCCGTTAAAGGCGGCTCTAGAAAGTACTGACCTTAGGGGGTCAATAGTAATGCACACTGAAGTTTTTGGTTAATTTATCCTATTTGTTGTTTGCTTCACCATAAAAAGAAAACCAAATGTTCATAGTTGCAGGCATGTTCTTTACATGAACTGATGTAAACCCTAAAAAAACAGTGAATTTCCAAGATGTGAGGTAAGAAAACATGAAAAATACCAAGGGGAGTGAATTCTTTTGCAAGCCACTGTATCTGTTATTATTTTTCAAATGGGGAACATGGTGATTGAGAAGGGGCTGTCAGAGTAATGGGAAATTCCTTTAAGTTAAAATTATTATTATTTTTTTAAATGTCAACATTTTTTGGTCATCAGAGTTGCAAGCAAAGTGTTTAAAAATGCCTGGCAAGGCTTCATTTCCTTTCATGGTAGTAGTTGAATTAGTACTTCAGAATGGAATCAAAGAATACAGTAATAATAAATCAGAATTCTGGATCAGAATGTTTAATATCCAGGACTGAAAGATACTTTGATATGAAGCCACACTGTCCTCATTCCTGTCAACACAAACGCTTTCAGAATTTGAGTTAGATAAGAGCAATATATCAGAAGGCTTAAAATAGTGTTAGATAAAAGTATGACTTCCAGACCACTCTACATATACTACAACTAGAATATTCTTCTCCAGGAAAACCCTGCTTTTTTATCAATTGACATTAGATTGAATCTTTAAGGGTATGTTTCCACGGTCGGTAACGGCAGCACTTAGGCATGCCCGCTCCGTCCAAAGAGCTGCCCGCTTTTGTGCGCACTGTGATTCCATATGTGTTCATTGAACCATGGGAATCACTGCATCCTTTATATTGGACTGTGATATTTACAGTTATATGAAAAAGTTTGGGCACCCCTATTAATCTGAGGTATGCAAAAGCACATTTGGAGAAGCCAATTTCTTTTTGGAAGAAGGTCCTGTGGAGTTGTTTGGTCATACAAAAAGGCGTTATGCATGGTGTCAAAAAAACACAGCATTCCAAGAAAAACACTTGCTACCCACAGTAAAATTTGGTGGAGGTTCCATCATGCTTTGGGGCTGTGTGGCCAATGCCGGCACCGGGAATCTTGTTAAAGTTGAGGGACGCATGGATTCCACTCAGTATCAGCAGATTCTTGACAATAATGTTCAAGAATCAGTGACAAAGTTGAAGTTACGCACGGGATGGATCTTTCAGCAAGACAATGATCCAAAACACTGCTCCAAATCTACTCAGGCATTCATGCAGAGGAACAATTACAATGTTGTGGAATGGCCATCCCAGTCCCCAGACCTGAATATCATTGAACATCTGTGGGATCATTTGAAGAGGGCTGTCCATGCTCAGCGACCATCAAACTTAACTGAACTGGAATTGTTTTGTAAAGAGGAATGATCAAAAATACCTTCATCCAGGATCCAGGAACTCATTAAAAGCTACAGGAAGCGACTAGAGGCTGTTATTTTTGCAAAAGGAGGATCTACTAAATATTAATGTCACTTTTCTGGTGAGGTGCCCATACTTATGCACCTGTCAAATTTTGTTTGAATGCAGATTACACATGTTCTGCTAGTACAATAAACCTCATTTCAAGGCAGAAACATTACTGTGTCCAATAGTTATTAGATATATCAAACTGAAATAGCTGTTGCAAAAACACCAATTTTTATAAAACATTAAGCTTAAGATTAATAGGGGTGTCCAAACTTTTTCATATAACTGTATCTTGCGGAGACAGAGAGTCTCCCCAAGATAAATAGACATGCTGCGGTCTAGATAGACGTGCCGCATGTGCGTGTACGCAGGGCTTCCGGAAGTGGCCGTGCACGCATAGTGGAGAAGGGATTTCATGAAATCCCATCCACTATGCTGTAACATCTGGCCACTGCGGATTGGATGCTGCGGCTGTACGCAGCATCCAATCCGCAGCATTTACTGACCGTGGAAACATACCCTAAAAGGAATGTGTTTTTAAACAATGACCTGTTGCTGAAATCAGATTCTTTTGTTAAATTTATTTTTTAAAAGTTAAAAATTTTGCAATTTTGACACTTGCCACTAGGACAAATTACAGACTTCTACTTCCTGTTGAGCACAAGGATATTAGCAGAAGTTCACTGAAAATGTCTTTTCTAGGAGCCATCTGATCTTCTGAGTTTGCTATCATAAGGGCAAAGGTAATTGTGAACGGAGGGAGAACAGATGATCCCTGACATTAACTATAGTGAATGGTAGATCCTAAGCTGGATCCTGAATGGGGGATCAACTTTGTTTAGAGGTGTTACCTTTCATTTATCCTGTTCTCTGTGCTGAGCAATTACACCGGGATATCCATGTAAATCCCTGAAATACGTGATTCAGACGGAACCCCCAACTGGAACATTCCCCATAATGAGACAGGTGGAGTCACTTTGGACTTTCTCTGGCTTATGATCCGGCGGTGTCGGTCTCAGCAACAGTTTTGTGCACCTGTGTAAAGAAGGAAACTGCTGTACGGAGTCCAGATTAAAGGCCCCGTTGCACATAGCGAGATCACTAGCGAGATCTCTGAAACGTCACAGATTTTGTGACACGCAGCGACGATCAGCCCCCCTGCTGGGTATCGCTAATCGTCGCTGAATGTCCTGGACCATTTTTTGATCGTTGGTCTCCCGCTGACCAGCGCGCATCGCTGCGTGTGACAGGCTGGAGACCAGCGATAAGCGAGCTGGAGCTGGTAACCAAGGTAAACATCGGTTTTCCAGGCGCCGAGCGGCACCTAGAAACCCGATGTGTACGTTAGATACCAGCGCGCTGGTACAGGGGAGCTGATAACCAAGGTACACAGCGGGTTTCTAAGCGCCGAGCGTCGCCTAGAAACCCGATGTGTACCTTGGTTACAAGCTCCCTGCACCAGCGCGCTGGTATCTAACATACACTGTGGGTAACTAAGCGACGTGCATCGCTTGTTGATCCGCACCTGATCGCTGGTGAGATCTGCCTGTTTTGCAGCTCACCAGTGATCATGTAGCGACACACCAGCGATCCTGACAAGTTCATATCGTTGTCAGGATCGCTGGTGAGTCGCTATGTGTAAAGGGACCCTAACTTTGCTGCCTCATTATAGTTAGTGGATCCCTGGGGGTTCAGTACTGTACAGCCACATATGGTGTATTGCCACATTCAGCAGAACTTGTGTAACAAATTTTGGTGCCATTTTTACCCATTTCTGCTTGTGAAAATTTAAAATCTGGGGCTAAAAGAAATTTTTTTGTGGTAAAATTGTAATTATTTTTTCTTCACTGACGAATGATATAAAATTTTGTGACACACCCGTGGTTCAATACAATCACTGCACCCTTAGATGAATTCATTGAGAGGTGTAGTTTGTATAATGGGGTCACTGGGGTGTTCTGGGGGGTTCTGCTGTTTTGGCACCATAGAGGCACTTCCAGTGGGTCATGACACCCGCAAACCAATACAGTAAAATCTGCACTATATTATGGTGCTCCTTCCCGTCTGACTTTTGCACTGTGCCTCAGAAGTAGTTACCGATTACATGTGGGATATTGGTGTACTCAGGAGAAATTGCACAACAAATATACAGGTACATTTTTTTCCTATAAGCCCTTATAAAAATAAAATATTTGGGGCTAAAGGAACATTTTAGCTGTAAAAATGTAATTATTATTAATTCACCGCCAAATGGTATAAAGCTCTGTGAGACATGTGGTGTCAACATGCTCACTGCACCTCTAGGTGAATTCATGGAAAGGTGTAATTTGTAAAATGATGTCACTTATGAGAGGTATCTGCTGTTCTGGAACCTCATGGGCTCTGCCAATGTGACAAGGTACACTCAAACTATTGAAGCAAAATCTGAACTCCATTATGGCGCTTCTTCCCTTCTGAGATTTGCACTGTGCCTCCAAAGTAGTTTTGACCACATATGGGGTATCGGTGTATTCATGAGAAATTGCACAAAAAATTGTATGGTCCACTTTGCTCCTGATACCCTTGTGAAAATTAAAAATTTGGGGCAAAGCCAACATTTTTGCAAGGAAAACCTAATTTTTTCATTTTTCAAGTTATAAACTTCTGTGACACATCTGGGGGTTCAAACTGCTCACCACATGCCTAGATACATTCCTTGAAGGATCTAGTTTCACTGCTTAGGCACATCAGGGCTCTCCAAATGCAACAAGGTATCAGCTCTCGATACCAGCCATTTTTGCATTCAAAAAGTCAAACGGTGCTCCTTTCCTTCTGAGCCATGTTGTGCTCCCAAACAGTAGTTTTCCGCCACATATGGGTATCGTCTCGCTCAGGAGAAATTGTGCAACAAATTTTTGGTTCTATTTTCTCTTGTCACTTGAGAAAATAAAAAATTGGGGCTAAATGAATATTTTTGTGGAAAAGTGGGATTTTTTATTTTCACGGCTCTTCATTATATACTTCTGTGAAGCACCTGGGGGTTCAAGGTGCTCACCACACATTTAGATAAATTCTTCGAGGGGTTTAGTTTCAAATATTACATCACTTTTGGGAGGTTTTCACTGTTTAGGCACATCAGGGTCTCTCCAAACATGACATGGTGTTCACTAATGATTCCAGCCAATTTTGTGTTCAAAAAGTCAAATTGCACTCCTTCTCTTCCCTTTGTGTGTCCTGCTGTGCACCTAAATAGTAGTTTTCCTCCACATATAGGGGATCAGTATACTCAGGAGTAGAGTTGAGCGAAACAGGTCGGTCAGATTCATAAGTCGCCAACTTTCGCCAAAGTCGGGTTTCCTACCATAGCGTGAAGTCGGCCATGCGGTCGTCGACCCGAGCGCCAAAGTCGGTTTTCCCATAATGCTTGCAGGCGCCTTTTTTCAGTCAATGAGCAAGGACGTACACTGTGGGCAACGAGATGACATGTGCAGTGTCCACCACCATCTTAGAGAAGGGCATTGCAGTGATTGGCTTGCTTTGGGGGTGTCATAGTGTCTATAAAAGCCCTGACTGCCGACCGCCAACTTACTTCTGCTGATCTGAACAGTAGGGAGAGGTTGACGCTGTTTATCAGTAGGAGAAAGTTAGGGCTGGAAACAGAAGTTCTTATGTGCTTGTGCTGATAGCAATTGTGCTATACAGTTAGTGTGCAGTGATGGGAGGATTTTCTTGTGTCCAGCAGCGCTGGTTAGTAGGCTGCTTGCTAGCAGTATTGCTGTGTGTACACTGCTGTGCAGACTGATTTTTACACAGCACTAATACTTTTATTCTTTTTTTCTGCACAGTTACCGAGCGTTCATTTTTCCCTACACTGTATAGAGCTGTACGCTCCTCACACACTACCGTGTACCGGCTGGTATCACGGACAAATACATGCCGACTATCTGTGTGTGACTCCGGAAATCTATACGGAGATTGAAATTTTCCCCTACACTATATACACCTGGTATCTTCTGATACAGTACCTTTTTTCTGCCTTTTGTAAATCCATACTGAGAGAGCGTGTGTTTGTGTGACTCTGGAAATATATAAGGAGATTTACAATTACCCCTACACTGTATACAGCTGTATGCTTCTGATACAGTAACCTTTTTCTGCTTTTTATATTCTGGTCTAATCTATACTGAGCCTGAGAGCGTCTGTGTGTGACTCCGGAAATATATACGGAGATTTACAATTACCCCTACACTGTATACACCTGGTATCTTCTGATACAGTACCCTTTTTCTGCTTTTTATATTCTGGTCTAATCCATACTGAGCCTGAGTGCGTCTGTGTGTGACTCTGGAAATATATACGGAGATTTACAATTACCCTACACTGTATACAGCTGTACGCTTCTGATACAGTATCCTTTTTCTGCTTTTTATATTCTGGTCTAATCCATACTGAGCCTGAGAGCATCTGTGGGTGAATCCAGAAATATATATGGAGATTTACAATTTTCCCCCATACTATATACACCTGGTATCTTCTGATACAGTACCCTTTTTCTGCTTTTTATATTCTGGTCTAATCCATACTGAGCCTGAGAGCGTCTGTGTGTGACTCCGGAAATATATACGGAGATTTACAATTTTCCCCTTCACCGTATACAGCTGTACGCTTCTGATACAGTACCATATACAGTACAGACCAAAAGTTTGGACACACCTTCTCATTCAAAGATTTTTCTGTATTTCCAGGACTATGAAAATTGTAGAATCACACTGAAGGCATAAAAACTATGAATTAACACATGTAGAATTATACATTACACTTTACAAAAAAGTGTACAATAATAAATTATATTGTGGTACCGTGAGGACAGGGTACCTCTTGTGGTCACATACAACCCCCACATGAGCATCCTAAGGAAAATTGGTGCTGATCTCCAACCCATATTCCACAGGGACCACAAATTGAAAGACATATTCCCAGAACTACCACTCCTCTCCTACAAACAGCCCCTAACTTAAGGAATCTCCTTGTCAGAAGTGTCCTCTCGTCACCATCAGTGACTGGCACATTCCCATGTAACAACAAAAAATGCAAAACTTGTACCCACATATTACCAACAAATACAGTCCGTGTACCAAACACAAATCAGGACTATAAGGTCATGGGTTCCTTTTCATGTACATCCTCCAATGTGGTGTACATGATACAATGTACAAGGTGCCCTGGAGCTATCTATATTGGGGAAACCATGCAAAAACTACAAACAAGGATGAATCTACACAGACATACGATCAGGAATGAAACGGACACGCCTGTGGGAAAACATTTCTCTGGAACTGGACATTGTATGACAGACTTAAAAGTCTTAATACTAAAAGGTCATTTTAAGGTTGACAGGGAGAGAAAAATATCGGAATTCAAACTTATTAGGATGTTCAATACTTTGACACTAGGACTCAACTTAACACCCGGTTTTATGGTTCACTACATAGACACAGTTCACACCTTCACCAGAAGGACTCCAGATAGCTAAGAACACATTCCCACTAGCTCTCCATTTGTAAGAAAATGCTAATTCGATTTCCTTTGCTTATCTTTTGAAGGCATCACACCTCCCAGGTCTTGAACAAATTTCCTACTATAGTAAGCATCTAATGTGTCTTTCTTATTATTCCAAATGTAATCTTGCCTGAAGAAGGAGCCTTTGAGCTCTGAAAGCTAGCGAACATATAATTTTCTGGTTAGCCAATAAAGGTATCACCTTAAGAATGCTCTTGTCATAATTGGACGGAAAAGTATTCACATACAAAAAAGTGTGAAACAACTGAAAATGTCTTATATTCTAGGTTCTTCAAAGTAGCCACCTTTTGCTTTGATTACTGCTTTGCACCCAGAAAAGCTGAATGGATGGACTCTACAAGCCTAGTTTCCACCGTGAAGCATGGAGAAGGTGGTGTGATGGTGCGGGGGTGCTTTGATGGTGACACTGTTGGGGATTTATTCAAAATTGAAGCGGTGAGCGGTCCAGCTCACCCCAAACCATCTCGATTGGGTTCAGGTCTGGTGACTGTGGAGGCCAGGTCATCTGGCGTAGCACCCCAACACTCTCCTTCTTGGTCAAATAGCCCTTACACAGCCTGGAGGTGTGTTTGGGGTCATTGATCAGTTGAAAAATAAATGATGGTCCAACTAAACGCAAACCAGATGGAATAGAATGCTGCTGCAAGATGCTGTGGTAGCCATGCTGGTTCAATATGCCTTCAATTTTGAATAAATCCCCAACAGTGTCACCAGCAAAGCACCCCCACATCATCACACCACCTCCTCCATGCTTCACGGTGGGAACCAGGCAGGTAGAGTCCATCCGTTCACCTTTTCTGCGTGCAAAGCAGTAATCAAAGCAAAAGGTAGCTACTTTGAAGATCCTAGAATATAAGACATATTTTCAGTTGTTTCACACTTTTTTTCTTAAGTGTAATGTATAATTCCACATGTGTTAATTCATAGTTTTGATGCCTTCAGTGTAAATCTGCAATTTTCATAGTCACGAAAATACAGAAAAATCGTTGAATGAGAAGGTGTGTCCAAACTTTTGTTCTGTACTGTATCTGCTGGTATTTTTGGTACATTTTCCCAAACATGAGGAAGTATGGTGGAAGAGGCCACGGACGTGGGCGGGGGGGCCAGCTGGTACTGATGGTGGTGGTGGTGCATCTTCTGGTAGTGCCAAAAGCACAATAGCACCTAAGGCAAGAGGTGTTGAGCCTGCGTCATCATCTGGCTCCAGAAGGCCTGGAAGGCTCCCTTTTCTGGGAGTAGGTAAACCGCTTTTAAAGCCTGAGCATCAGGAACAGGTTTTGGCTTACATTGCCGAAACAGCCTCCAGCTCTATCGCCTCCTCTTCTGAAGTTTCAAAAACTGCAAGCACTGAGTCGTCAGTGCAGGCTCCTGGTCAGGAACAACACCTTTCCTTGTGTCCTTCACCCCCACCAAAAGTGAAGGATACGGCAGGCCACACTTCAGATTACTCCATGGAGCTCTTTCACATACCAGGCCTGGGTTATCAAGTCAAATCCTGAATTCTCCAGTCCAAGATGAATCTGACATGGAGTACACTGATGCACAGCCACTGCTGTATGAATCTGCTGGCACATTCACCCAGAGCACTACATTGCCCTCGCAGTCTACTGAGCCAGAATCTGACCCTGATGAAACTCAGGTGCCCCTTCCCGCATACTATACCACCTTACATGGTGACACATAGGAAGCTGCAGCTGAAATCGAAGAGCAGGTGTTGGATGACCAGTTTTTGACCCGGATTGGCATCCAATGGGCAAGAGGGTGCCACTGGCAATAGCTCAGAAGAGGAGAAGGATCCACAGCAGGCATCGACATCGCAGCAGCGGTTATCTGGCAGGCTCGTAGCAGTCCAAAAACGAGTTAAAAAAACAAAAAGAGTTGCAGGACAGCTTGGCCAGACGGTCAAATTAGCACAGCGTGCAAGCCCTGAAAATTTATCCCATAGTAGGAAGAGTGCAGTGTGGCACTTTTTTTACCAAAATCCTATTGATAAGCCAAAGGGTATCTGTAAGATGTGCAGAAGGACCTTTAGCGGAGGGAAGAATCTCCGAAATTTGAATACCAGTTGTGTGCTTAGACATTTAAACACCATGCACTTGCAAGCATGGAAGGACTACAAAACCTCAGGTAGCACATGTGCACCTTCTCCGACTGAAGGTAGCCAGCAACGCTACATCGCTTCCCCCATTGTAAGCCCATTGGTTAGCACACCACCAGCAAGAAATGTTGAGGTGTCGTCGCAAGGCCAAAGCAGTCAGGGAATCACAATGTTTTTGCAACGAAAGACTGAATCTAGGCCATCACCACCACCACCACCACCATCACCATCACCAACCCCTTCTCAGTCCGTCATGTCCACCACTAGTTCCCCCATATGCAGCTCTCAAGTCCAGCTCACCCTAGCAGACACTCTGAGTAGGACAAGAAAGTACTCATCCTCTCATCCGAGTACACTGGCTTTGAACGCCTACATTGCCAAACTGATCTCATTACAGATGATTCCCTTCCATTTGGTTGAAAGCGCATCGTTCCGAGAGCTCATGGCCTACGCTGTCCCATGCTATGACCTACCCAGTCGGCACTTCTTTTCTAGAAAAGCAATCCCTGCCCTCCACTTGAATGTGAAATACCGCATTGTCCATGCACTCAAACAATAAGTGAGTGGAAAGGTGCACCTCAAAACAGATGCATGGGCCAGTAGGCATGTTCAGGGCCGTTATATGTCCATCACTGCGCACTGGGTTAATGTGGTGGATGCAGGGTCCACAGGGGACAGCGGCGGTGGGACAGTGCTGCCTAGCCCACGGTATAGGCAACAGTTGGCTGTAGGCGTTCAACCCTCCTCCTCCTCCAGAAGCGAAAGCTCGTTGACAGAGCGTAGTCGCACGAGCACTCCACCCACAGCTGCCAAAGTTGCACACGAGGTGTCCCACTATCGAACAGCTATTGGTAAGCGTCAGCAGGCTGTTTTAAAGATGATGTCTTTGGGCAACAGCAGACATACCGCGGAGGTACTGGCCGACTACTTGCAGCGAGAAACTGAGTCATGGCTGGGCAGTCTACATCTTGAGCCAGGCAAGGTAGTCAGTGATAACGGACGTAATTTTGTGGCGGCCATAGCCCTGGCAAAATTCAGACACATACCTTGCCTGGCTCACACCTTGAACCTGGTGGTGCAATGCTTCATAAATAATTATCCGGAGTTACCAGCCCTGCTCCATAAGGTGTGAAGACTGTGCTCGCACATCCGTCACTCGCTTGTAGACTCCAGTCGTATGCAGAGGCTGCAGCGATCGCTCCACCTCCCCAAGCACCGCCTAATCATAGACGTTGCAACAAGGTGGAACTCCACCATGCACATGGTTGAGAGGTTGTGCAAACAGAGGCAGGCTGTAATGCATTTGTGGGAGGATACATGGGCAGGCAGTTTGAGGGCAGACAGGAGTTGTCGGGTGTGCAGTGGTCAAAGCTGAAAGACCTCTGTAAAGTCCTTCAGTGTTTTGAAGAATGCACACGGCTGGTAAGCACAGATGACGCCATCATAAGCATGAGCATCCCACTTATGCGTCTGCTCATGCAAACTTTGACGCGCATTAAGGATCAGGCGTCTGCAGCGGAGGAGGAAGAAGAGGAGGAGGAGCGAAGCCTTGATGACAGTCATCCATTGTCTGCTCAGGGAACTATTCTGGACGAGGTGAAGAAGAAGAGGAAGAGGAGGATGAGGGTGATGATTATTTTGGGGAGGAGGATGCTTCTCAGGGGGCAAGAGAAAATGTTGGCTTGCCAAGGTCAGGTACAGGGTTTGTGCATGACTGGAGGGATGTGGATTTGGCAGAAAGTGCTTCTCCACCCACCACTGGCAGTGCATCACTGACACCTGGAACATTGGACCACATGTGTGATTATGTCTTGCGGATCCTGAAAAGGGAGCCCCCATTGCCAAAATTGTGAAGGATGACGACAACTGGTTGGCCAGCATCCTCGATCCACTCTATAAAGGCAAATTACAGAACATCATTCCACAGTAGAACCTAGAGCTTATATTGACGAACAAACAAGCAACTCTGGTAAAACCGTTTGTTAGAGGGATTCCCAGCACACAGCAGCGGTGCAGGTTCTACTACGAGCCGTACTGGGCCAAATGGAAGAGGTGTTCGTGGTGCACACAGCCGAAGTGTCGTTGGAGACAGGGGTTTCATGACCATGTTGTGGAATGATTTCTCGAGTAACGCTCACACGACCGGTAATACTGAATCAATTGCAACAGACAGGAGACAACAGTTGTCAACTATGTTTCAAAATTACCTCTCCTCCCCTATCGATGTTCTCCCTCACAGTTCATTCCCCTTTGACTACTGGGCCTGTAAACTGGACACCTGGCCTGAATTGGCACAATATGCCTTACAGGAGCTCGCTTGCCCTGCTGGTAGTGTGCTATCAGAAAGAGTCTTCAGTGCTGCTGGATCAATCCTGACAGAAGGAAGGACCTAGCTGTAGACTCAAAATGTTGGTGATCTCACCTTCATTAAAATGAACCATGCCTGGGTTTCAAAGGATTTTGTACCACCTTCCCATGATGACACATCTGTTGCCAGCAAAATGGCTCGCTTTGTCCTCCTCTTCCTCCGACTTCTCCAATTCCTCTATTTGCAGCTGCTTAACGTCCAGCCTACACCTCAACATATGCCAGTTTTTCCACCTCCCTAACTGGGCTGTACCCCCCTCCCAGGGCCGGCGTCTGCACCTTGCGCAACCAGGCAAGTGCCGGTGTCCTGAGCAGGTGGGGGGACCACTCGTGGGCGACGGCACTGGCACAGGGCCCCTCATAGTACCACAGTGTCTCTGACAGTGGGGGGGCCCACTTGCCATCAGAGACACCGGCGTACTATGGGGGGCCTTGTGCCAGTGCTTTCGCCCATGAGTGGGCCCCCCTGCTTGCTCAGGGCCCCAGCACTTGCAATACTTACCTTTCCCTGCTCCACTGATGTGACGTCTTCCACGTTTCCTGACAGTGACATTCATGTCAGAGAGCGCGATGACGTCACGTATGTACACCCTCTACCTGAACAGTCCAAGTGCAGAGAGCTAGAAGATGGCGATGCTGAGGAGTCCAGAGTAGAGCATTGCCCGGCTAGGAGAGGTATTTCATTTTTTTTTTAATGTTTGGAGCAATATATGGAGAGCATTAAACACTGGAGAAATATTTATGGGGCCCATTATACACTTGAGCATCATAAATAGGGCCCATTATACACTGGAGTATTATAAATGGGGCTCATTATATATGGAGCATTATATAAGCCCATCATACACTGGAGCATCATCCATGGGGCCCATCATACACTGGAGCATTATAAATGGGGCCCATCATACACTGGAGCAACATATACGGGCCCATTATACACTGGAGCATCATAAATGAGGCCCATTATATATGGAGCATTATATAAGCCCATCATACACTGGAGCATCACCCATGAGGCACATCATATACTAGAGCATCATATGGGGTTTATTATTTATGGGGCATCATATAGGGTATGGACATCATATGGAGCACATATGGGGCCTATTCTGTATGGAGCATTATGTGGAGCCCATTCTGTATGGAGCAATATATGGGGCCCATCATATACTGTATGGAGCTTTATATGCGACTCATTATACTGTATGGAGCAATATGTGGAGCTCATTAAACTCTATGGAGACCGTCCTATACTGTATGGCGCATTATATGGGGACCATCATATACTGTAGCATTATGTGGAGCTCATCATTTACTTTATGGAACATTATATGAGACCAATTATTCTGTATGGAGCAATATATGGGGCTCATTATTCTGTATGGCGCACTATGTGGTGCCCATAATACAGTATGGAGGAATATACTGTCCGGTTTTTGAGCTATTGTAGAATTTAAAATAGATATCAGTCATGTAATGTAAGAAGTGAAGTATTTGTCTTTGTACTATACCTATATTTTTCTGCCGTATCAGAGCATCATGAATTGTGGTATGTGTTAAAGGGGCCCACTGACACTCTTTGGCCCGGGGCCCACGAAAACCTGGAGCCAGCTCTGCCCCCCCACAACTTTAGCCAAATAACCCCCAGTTTTCAATGCGTAACTATTATTATAAAGTAAATTAAGGTTGACAAGCTTAAGTAATAAGAATTGATGTCGTTGGCATTGAAATGGGCACTGTAGGTGTGTTTACTGTCCTCCACTCCCTGCTGACTTTGCTTCCCCATTGACTTGCATTGGATTTCGTGTTTCAGTCGGACCTTCGACTTTTGCCGATAGTCGGACGATTTCGTTCGACTCGACTTTTGTGAAAGTCGGGTGGTCCGAAACCCGACTTGACCCTCCCGAAGGCAAAGTCGCTCATCTCTACTCAGGAGAAATTGCACAACAAATTTCATGGTGCATGTTCTCCAATCACCCTTGTGAAAATGCAAAATTTGGAACTAAAAGAACATTTTTGTTGGAAATTGTAACTTTTTATTTTCACTGCTTTACATTATAAACTTGGTGTTCAAGATGCTCACCACACATCTAGATAAATTTCTTGAGGGTTTTAGTTTCCAAAAATTGGGTTACTTGTGGGATTTTCAACTGTTCAAGCACATTGAAGCCTCTCTAAACATGACGATTCCAGCCATTTTTGCATTCAAAAAGTCAAACGGTGCTCCTTCTGTTCCGAGCCGTGACATGCATCCAAACAGTAGTTTTCCTACACATGTAGGACATCATATATACTCTCTCTCCACCCGGTAGAGACGTTTGTAGCTCGTGTCAATAGAGAAGTTTCTGACTTCTCAAAACGTATAACTCTGGGTGATTTCCACCTCCGATCTAATCTTAATAAAGAGGACCGTCAAGCTTTAAAATCCATAATCGATGACAAAGATATAATCATAAAACCAGCTGACAAGGGGGGAGCAACAGTGATTATGGATCGTTCTTTTTATGTCGGTGAGATACACTCACAATTAGCGAATTCAGATGTTTATGAGATTTTGTCCCACAATCCCACTTCACAAATTAGGGAACAAATTTCAAATGTTATCGATAAAGCATTAAACCTACATATCATAGACGCAAAAACAAAAGAATATCTAATGAAGAACGATCCAATGATCCCTGTATTCTATGTACTACCTAAGATCCACAAGAGATTGGATAGACCCCTAGGTCGACCGATTGTGGCGTCAACAGATTCTATTCTTTCTCCTCTGTCCATAATCTTAGAGAAGGTCTTGACACCTCTAATTAAGAAAGGTCCATCTTTTCTATTAGACACAGGAGTCTTTCTACAATTGATCCGAGGAATGGGGCAGTTACCAGAAGACACCATACTGGTAACATTAGATGTGAACAATTTATATACATCTATTCAACATTCAAAGGGCATAAGAGCTACTAAAAGGTTACTGGAAGATTCTTCCCTAAACCCTATTGTCATATTGTTTCTTTTGGAATTATTGGAATTGGTACTTACCAAGAGCTATTTTATCTTTGAAGATACCTTTTACCTTCAAGTACAAGGAACTGCGATGGGGTCAAATGTAGCCCCTCCATACGCTAACTGCTTTATGTCATATTTTGAAAAGGATTATGTTTATCCCAATGATTTATTTAAAGCACACTGCCTAATGTGGCGTCGTTATATAGACGACATTTTTTGTCTATGGAGGGGCTCTAGCGTAAGCCTACATCACTTCTTTGACCAACTAAATCAAGTCTGGCCTGAGTTGAAATTTACATTGAATTTCGACCAGAGGAAAATAAGTTTTCTAGATACCATGGTTCTATTGGATGAGACTGGCAATTTGTCTCTGGACCTATATACCAAGGAAACGGATCGGAATAATCTTTTGCTTTATCAAAGCTGCCATTCCAATTCTGTTAAGAAGTCAGTACCAACATCGCAATTTGAGCGAGTTAGACGAATAGTGAGCGATCCACAGGTCCGCTCACAATGTCTTGATGAAATGGAAAATAAATTTTTACAGAGGGGATACCCACGTAGGTTATTAAATCAATCTCGTAGCCACACCAACAGTCAAACACGATGATCCGTAACCCAAAGAATTCCGTTTGTCCACACATTTCATCCTTTCATGTATAAGCTACATAACAAGATCCGAAAACACTGGCACATACTCCGAGATAGTTTTCCTAATGTCCCAGAGTTTCAGATCCCCTTCTTACCCTGCTTTAGGAGGTCTAGTAATATAAAGAACAAGATAATTAGAGCCGACATAGGCTCCACTTTGATTGTCCCTACACAACAATTCTTACGTACTCAAAAGAAGGGTACATACCCATGTCTCCAGTGTGCCCAATGCACGAATGTGTTGAAGGGCCCCAAAATTTCACACTCGCTAACAGGTGAGGATATCCCCATCAAAGGATATTTCACCTGTAATTCCAAATCAGTGATATATGCAATCAAGTGTCCTTGTGGCAAAGTACGGTATATGTAGGTGAAACCTCCCAAGCTATAAAGGATCGCATTTCACATCATAAGTCAGACATAAGGTGTAAAAAGCACCATTTACCAATTCCGTTCCATTTTGAAACAATGGGACACTCCATAGCTCAATTAAGGTTTCTGGTTTTGGAACAGGTTGATATGAACAGAAGAGGTGGCAATTTAACCAGGAGACTCCAGTATAGGGAAACTTACTGGATACATTATTTGAATAGTCTGGAACCAAAGGGGTTAAATAGAGAATATAATGTCATGAATTTTTATTGATTGATCTTATGTATGTGGTTTTCTTTCTCCCAACTTATATTGACTTAAATGATTGATAACCATAACAAAGGATAATATTGTATCTCCATTTATTAACATATATTAACATAGATTTTCCGAGGTTCCCGAGGTTTATTAATCCATAATGAGAATTATCTGATGTTATTTTTTAAATTTTGATGAAGATACTGCATATTTTAGATCGATATACAATATTCAGGGTTATCGCTCATATAATGAAGATCTATATATGTATTTATTCCTGTGTCTTATTTTTCCATAGGTCACAGCGTGATCTTTTCTCTTCACTGAATACTCACCCATATCACTGGTTCCAGCGTTGATATTCTCACCTATAAGAAAAATACCGCTTCACTACTCTATTGTTTGCGTTCCACAGAGCGTGTCACGCCTGACTTCCGCCTCACAGTATGCGTATTACTCACTTCCGGTCACGTGCCTCAACGTAGCGTTCAGTACACGTCATTCTAAATGGACTAGTATGCATTTCTGGCGCTTTCCGCCATATTAGGACGCACATGGAGCGCGGTCTAACTGAGCGCACTACCTAGACACATAGCCATTACCAAATAGCGCTACAATATGCCATTTACTCTGTGAGAGACTTCGCCACGGTAAGACTCACTGGACGCAATATTGGTTATGCCGTAATTTATATTTAATATGTGGATATGACTGAGCGACCTTCTGTTATTCAGAATATAGGTCCTTATAGGTGCAATAACATAGGCTGAAAAGCATTAAGTTAAGGCGCCTTCATTTCTGACCCCAGTTCTGCCACATACAGGGTAAGATCTAAGAAATTATACTATGCACAATTGGCACACTAAGTCGTTTTCTTTACTAAGCGGTTTAATTAACTTTCACAGATATTGCTCTGATTATATACATAATCGGGTAAGCAAAATTTCTGATATATTTTGCACCTCTCTATATGGGTCACCCCACATAAGACCATAAGTATGGGTGTTACTTGTAAACCTTGGTTTAGTTCAACCACTGCACGGTCGATATAGGCTCATAAAGCAAATCTCTCACTAAATTGCAATATAATACGTTCTGATGGCTCACTATATGGATTATAGCTACTGATATTTTCTCTGGAAGCAAATAATACTCGACAGTCTTTTATTTATTTTGATTTCTGATTTCTTATTTATTATTAGACATTTTGTAAACACCAGTGTTTGTTTGTACGAATTCTGTAACCATTTTGATATGTTTTTTTATCTATTTTGTTCTAGTCTGATGAAGGTCGAGATACTCGACCGAAACGTTACTTTGAATTATGTAAATAAATTCTGTTGTGAATGTGCTAGAAATTAATTCTGATCAGAAGCTCCTCTGGTGGTTACAAACAGTACTGAACTATCCAATGAAGATTGTGAAGATTGGCGATCAGGTGTTACTGACTGGTCTTATATAAGGGAGGTTCCCTCCCATCAGGGTTGCCGGTGAACAATTGTTCTGGTCTCATCTTTGATTCCTGTTCACTTTGTAGCTTGCTTTTTCGTGCCTGCATCTTCTGCTAACAGATAAGTCATTTTTCTTTTAGTTTTTTGTGCTTGCTTTTTGCATTTTGTCCTGCACTTCTGTGGGGTCTGCCGGGTCCCCTCCGGGGGCTTGTGCTCCTCTCAGTTTAGTTCAGCCACTGTTGTTTGTTCATTTGCCTTTTCCAGTTTTTTCAGTGGCTGCTGTTTAGTTTTGTTACACCAGAGAACTAATTTAGGTGGTAGAGGTCGTGTGATCTCAGGTGTTTTTGTAATTAGTAGTGTTGGTACTTTTCAGGGTTTTCTGGGATTGCAGTAAGTGTCCTTCCTATCCATTTCTATTTAGGAAGTTTGGGCCCCAACGTTTGCTCATACTATTTTCTGTCTGTGTCTGTATTTCTTCTTGTCTAACCGCCATTACATGTTTGGGGGCTTTCTATGTTCTTTGGGGATCTGCTCCGGGGCAGATAGTTTTCCTCTTTCTGTCTTTAGGTGTAGTTAGCTTCTCAGGCTGTGACGAGGCGTCTAGGACCAACGTAGGAAAGCTCCACGGCTGCCTTTAGTTGTGGTGGTTAGTCAGGGTACTGCAATCCCATAGATTCCAACCTCTCTGGTGTATTTCCTTTTTTGCCTGCTCTCCTCAGCTACCAAATCATAACAGTATCACCGGCCCAAAAACGATATTTGTATGGTACTCACAGAAGGGAAAAATAGTGTTAAAGAAAGAAGATTGTCAGAGTTGTCAGAGATTTTATTTTTTTTTTCCCTCTGTTTCTCTGAATGCTGAGGAGTAGTGTTGAGCATTCCGATACCGCAAGTATCGGGTATCGGCCGATATTAGCTGTATCGGAATTCCGATACTTAGTTCCGATATTTTTCATATATCGTATACCGGAATCGGAAGTTCCCATAATTCCCATAATTCTGCTGCCATTTCCTATGGTGGTTTACAGTTCTCCCATTCCCCGAGACCCACAAACAGACATGGTGGTGGAGTTGGCATACTCCTGTCCCCACAATGCACTTTCCAGGTCATCCCCCCAATTCCATCACTCTCATTCCCTTCTTTTGAGGTCCACACCATCAGGCTCTTCCATCCCCTCTCCCTCAGAGTAGCGGTCATATATCGGCCCCCAGGCTCACCCACCCAGTTCCTTGACCACTTCTCAGCCTGGCTGCCGCACTTCATGTCCTCAGAACTACCAACCCTTATCCTTGGAGACTTCAACATCCCCATTAACAGCCCTACTTCCACATCTGCATCTCAGCTTCTATCACTAACCACTTCTCTAGGCCTCTCACAGCTTTCAACCTCTGAGACACACAAGGATGGCAACACCCTTGACCTGGTCTTTGTCCGCCTCTGTTCAATCTCCCACCTAAATAACTCACCGCTTCCACTCTCTGACCACAACATTCTCTCCTTCACGCTCACAAATCCTCCACCACCCCAGCGCACTCCTACCTACCACACATTCAGAAATCTACAAGCCATTAACCCTCAGACACTTTCAGACTCCCTACACTCATCGCTGTCCCCAATCTCCTCTTTTTCCTGTCCTGATCTGGCTGTTCATCACTACAATGACATTCTTAAAAGCACCCTTGACCAAGTAGCACCGCTCACCCTCAGAACCTCCAAACACACAGTAAAACAGCCCTGGCTCACATTGCAAACTCGACTTCTTCAGCGATGCTCTAGGAGTGCTGAACGCCTCTGGAGAAAAACCCGCACACCAGAAGACTTCATCCACTTTAAATTCATGTTAAGAACTTATAATGCTGCCCTTCACCTCGCCAAACAGACCTACTTCACCACACTGATCTCCTCACTAGCCAACAACCCCAAGAAACTTTTTGACACTTTTCACTCCCTCCTCAGGCCAAAAGCACAAGCCCCTATCACAGACATTTGTGCTGACGACCTGGCCTCCCACTTTATAGAAAAAATAGATACTATCCGTCAGGAAATCTGCTCTCAACCACCAAGTGCTGTGACTCCCATCCCACCCTGCATTTCCCCTGGCTCACTTTCCACATTTGATCCCATCACAGAAGAAGAAGTCTCCAGACTCCTCTCTTCCTCTCGTCCAACTACATGCACTACCGACCCCATCCCCTCACATCTCCTCCAGTCTCTCTCTCCAGTTGTCACAACTCACCTAACTACAATCTTTAATCTCTCACTCTCCTCTGGCATTTTCCCATCCTCCTTCAAACACTCCATCATTACTCCATTACTAAAGAAACCCACTCTTGACCCTTCCTGCACAAACAACTACAGACCGGTCTCCAATCTCCCCTTCATCTCTAAACTTTTGGAGCGCCTAGTCTACTCCCGCCTCACCCATTACCTCTCCACTTACTCCCTCCTAGACCCTTCACAGTCCGGCTTCCGCCCCCTACATTCGACTGAAACTGCACTCATCAAAGTGACCAATGACCTTCTTACAGCAAAACGTAACGGCGACCACTCTCTGCTCATTCTTCTCGACCTTTCTGCAGCTTTCGACACGGTTGACCACCGTCTCCTACTCTCTAGGCTCCAGTCACTAGGTATTAAGGACACTGTTCTCTCCTGGTTCTCCTCCTATCTTTCTGACCGCTCCTTCAGTGTTTCGTTCTCTGGCTCCATGTCATCTCCTCTTCCTCTCACTGTCGGTGTACCCCAGGGCTCAGTCCTTGGCCCCCTTCTCTTCTCTCTCTACACGGCCCCAATTGGACAGACCATCAGCAGATTTGGCTTTCAGTACCATCTTTATGCCGATGACACACAACTATACACGTCATCCCCCGACCTTACCCCCGCTGTTCTACAGAACACCACCGACTGTCTGTCCGCAGTCTCCAACATCATGTCCGCTCTCTATCTGAAACTTAACCTCTCCAAGACTGAACTCCTTCTGCTCCCGCCGTCTACTAACCTCCCTAAATCTGACATTTTCCTCTCTGTGGGCGGCACCATAATAACACCCCGGCAGCAGGCTCGCTGTCTGGGTGTTATGTTTGACACCAATCTCTCCTTCACCTCCCATATACAATCTCTTGCCCGCTCTTGCCGTCTACACCTAAAGAACATCTCTAGAATCCGCCCTTTTCTCACCATGGAAACAACAAAAACCCTCACTGTAGCATTGATCCACTCCCGCCTGGACTACTGCAACGCTCTATTACTTGGCCTCCCCATTACTCGACTATACCCTCTCCAGTCCATCCTTAATGCAGCAGCCAGGGTCATCCATCTGGCCAATCGGTACTCGGACGCGTCCGCTCTTCGCCAGTTCTTACACTGGCTGCCCATTCATTATAGGATCCAATTCAAAGTACTGGTTCTCACCCACAAAGCTCTCCACAGTGCAGCACCCCCCTACATCTCCTCCCTCATTTCTATCTATCGGCCTAACCAACTGCTGTGCTCTGCAAACGACTTTCGACTAACCTCTGCACTAATCCGTACCTCCCACTCCCGACTCCAAGACTTCTCCCGCGCTGCGCCAATCCTCTGGAATGCTCTACCCCAAGAAATTAGGACTATCCACAATTTGCATGGTTTCAGGAGCTCCCTCAAAACACATTTGTTCAGAGTGGCCTATCACATTCACTAACCAAAGTCGTTCTATGTTTAAGTGTGTATGTGTAGCCCATTCACTATCTCCATCCATGCCTCACTCCCTCAAGATGGCTGGACCATCATTGTAAATGCACCATTGTATATACACACCTGTACTTTGTATCTCCCCCACCTCATTGTAGATTGTAAGCTCTCACGAGCAGGGTCGGCTTATTTTGCTTTAATTATTGTATTGTTAACGTTGTTACCTATGACTTGTGTTTTGAAACTGTTAAACTGTAAAGCGCTGCGGAATATGTTGGCGCTATATAAATAAAGATTATTATTATTATTATTATTCTTTGAGAGGCAATGTGATTATAGTCAGCCAATGAGGAATCCTAAGAAGTGTGGGCACATCCTGTACTGCTGCGGTCATGTTAACTAATGGCATGGCTGTGATTGGATGCTGAAATGATGTCAGAATGCAGTATAAAAGGCGCCGCCGCCATTTTAGCGTCACTGTGCTGTGAACTCAGTTAGGGAAAGAACGCTGCTCTGCTGACTCTGAGGGACAGTTAGAGATTGCGATTTAGTGTACTGTGCTTTAGGCAGGCTAGTTTACCACCGGCTGTGTAAAGCTTCCTTTTGCCTGCAGTGTTGTTTTAACAGCTCTGCAAGGTGTGTGTGAGTGCAGGTGATGCTGCAGTTTGCTCTGTATGCAACGCTGTCTGTAGGCATCTGCACGTGTCACTCACAGACTCTTTTTTTTTTTCTTCAGTGTAATTCTTGCTGCTCCATGTAATTGAAATAATAGTGTGACGTGCTTCCATCCGTATACAATACCTTGGTTGCAAACACTATAGAAGTCCACAAAGGAGCCTTTCACAGCAAGTGAACAGTTGTGTTTCAGTGTTCACTGCAGTCTGTGAGTTTTTTTTTTTTTTTTGAGTGCAGATCACGCTCCAGTTACTTCAACTAATGCTGCGTGTACTCTGCTGAGCGTCTGTCACTGGCTCATCCTTGTAATTTTTCAAAAATTGCTGCTGCTTTCTTCTATTTAAAATTTACAAAAATCTATTAGTGTGACGCTCTTCCATCAAAATACAATACATTGCTTGCAAACATAATAGAAGTCCACAAAAAGGCCTTTCACAGCAAGTGAACAGTTGTGTTTCAGTGTTCACTCTAGTCTGAGCTTTAATTTTTTTGTAGGAGTGTAGATCCCGCTCCACTTACTTCAACCACCGCAGCGTGTACTCTGCTGAGTGTCTGTCACTGGCTCATCCTTGTAATTTTTCAAAAATTGCTGCTGCTTTCTTCTATTTAAAATTTACAAAAATCTATTAGTGTGACGCTCTTCCATCAAAATACAATACATTGCTTGCAAACATAATAGAAGTCCACAAAAAGGCCTTTCACAGCAAGTGAACAGTTGTGTTTCAGTGTTCACTCTAGTCTGAGCTTTAATTTTTTTGTAGGAGTGTAGATCCCGCTCCACTTACTTCAACCACCGCTGCGTGTACTCTGCTGAGTGTCTGTCACTGGCTCATCCTTGTAATTTTTCAAAAATTGCTGCTGCTTTATTCTATTTTAAATTTACAAAAATCTATTAGTGTGACGCTCTTCCAGAGGACAGCGTTTGTTGGCCAGTTGTGAGTCTGCAGCACATGGTTGATTTCATGCTGCACTGCCTGAGAAACGACCGCCGCATCGGCCACATTCTCACCACGTCAGATTATTGGGTGTACACCCTCCTAGACCCTCGTTACCGGGACAACTTACAAAGCCTCATCACACCGTTGAACCGGGACCGTAAAATGCTGGAGGACCAAGACACACTGTTGAAATCCATAATGTTCTCCATTTCCAGCCGAGAGCGCTGCTGCTGCTACTGCTTTACAAAGCAGCTCTGTGCGTCGAGGCATTGTAGACACCTCTGCAACAAGAGGGAGCACAAGCAGCGCCTCTGCACAGGGCAAGAGCTGTATGTTACAAATGTGGCGAAGTTTTGTGACAGCGCCACCAAGGTGTACACCATAGTGATGGGAAATCTAGTTAATTTTGTTGATTAGTTCACCATGAACTAGTTCACTGAAAAGATTAGTTCAAAAGATTAGTTCATTTAGTTCAGTTTTTCTCCACCCTATCCTGTGAGGAGCTGATAGGAAATGCATCATGTGACCTCTGAACTAAATGAACTAGATGAACTGCTGAACAAAATGTTCTATTGAGAATGACTCAGGACAGCCTAGTTCAATCTGATGCCTCTGACTGAGCCCAGCAGTGCCACATAATGATTGTGTATGAGGGGGCTGAGAAGCAGTTCAGCATCCACCATTTTAAGAACAGAACAGGGGTCAGTGTTAAAGATTTTAGCAAGACTGATCTTCTAGGCTAGAGGCATGAACTACACACAGAAACACTCTCTCTTATACACACATATGAGCTGTGTCTGTGTACTGTGTGTGCAATTTCATTTTTTATTAATAATATTATTATTACTGTTATATTTGTATTTGATGTGTGGTATGCCTTGGAGGAGCTGGCTTGCCCTGCTGCCAGTGTATTATCTGAGCGCGTCTTTAGTGCTGCAGGTGGTGTACTAACAGACCGTCGCATGCGACTATCCTCAGACAATGTAGACCGGCTTATTTTTCTGAAAATGAACAAGGCATGGATCTCACCTGAATTTGCCTGTCCGTTTTCAGATTAAATAACTGTTTGCCAACGTTTTCCAAGTCTCCTGTTATGTTCATCTTTCTACCACCTGAACTCTACTCCCTGGGCTACAACACTGCCAGTCACAGGGGAATGATTATTTACAAAACAAAATGTTATCCCCAACAAATAGTAGCGCAACGACTCCAGTGCCCACTTTATCGCCAGGCACTCTCTCTCTACAATGCTGTCTCTGTTTTTTGATGGAGTAAGTTTTCGACTCAGGAAACTAATGGGATGCTCCTCCCCGTTAAGCTCCAGTCCTGAGACAACACGGCACCCATACCTACCTCTGACGCATCAGTCTGGACAATGAATTCTCTTTTGAACTCGGGTGTGCTCAAAACTGGTGACCCACACAGTGCCCCTTTTATTGCCCCTGTTGATGACCCTTGCTGATTTATTAACCGGCTACACCAGATCCATGGGTATTCTCTCAAACTGGACCTCTAAAATTTTTAATGGCACCAAGGGACTCACTAAATGAGGCTGAGGACTGTGTACCTGGCGCATGCGACAAGAGTTACAATACCGTTTAACTTCTTGATAGACCCCCTGCCAGTAAAATCGTTGTATAATTCTGTGTAGGGTTTTCTTTTGGCACAAATGTCACCCTAGTACATGCGCATGCGCTAAGTCCATTACCAACCTCCGATATGACTGCGGTAGCAGCAATTGTTAAAAAATTTCAACAAGTATTTTATAAACCTGATACAGCAAATCTTGGTTCAGCTCTAATTGTTGAAATACTGTAGCTGCCCGGGGTGTTGGGGTTCCCCATTGACAACCAGTAAATTTTCACGGGCTAGACTCAACGTAGGGGCCGCGGAGTTGCGCCTTAACAAATTTGTCACCTGTCACATTTAAGTATTACAATTCAGGTCCTGGTGTCAAATCTTTCCATCTCCCCAACTAAAGGTACTGCCACACTACACAATCCCGCTAGCGATCTCGTTAGCGTCGCATACTAATGAGATCGCTAGCGGGATTGTTTCTATATCGCTAGTGTCGGCCACATTTAGCGATATCGTTAAGGACGCTATCGCGGTTAGCGATCTCCTTAACGACTTTAGCGGTACAAAAGTACCGCTAAATCGCTAAAAAAGGTGCCACACTCAGCGATATAGCGATACCAGCGGGACGCCGACGATAAAAATAGGGTCCGGAACGATCGCTGTGATGAACGAGATCACAGCAGGGGCCACGTCGCTGGTAGATGCCGCACACAACAACATCGCTAACGGGATCGCTAAATAGTGAGGTTTTTAGCGATCCCGTTAGCGATGTTGTTTAGTGTGGCATACCCTTAACACTTCGATAGGAGAGGGGTTTTCCTACTCCACCGAAGGCAAAGGTAATACTGCCCACTGCACACATGTGTTATGCATAGTGAGACTGATAGTAGCCAACAAAGTAGCAAACAAAGGCCACTTGTGATCGCCCTATCAGCGTAGGACCAATGCTACTCAAAAGATCTGCCATGATCCTGGACAAAATCTTGATATAATGGTCAATGAGTGAGAATGTACGATAGGATCCAGGCAGATGTGAATGTTCGTTTGGTTTTAGTAGCAACTTCATGTGTGACATGTTTGAATGGCTGGGCAACCCTCCTGTCTCCAATATATGATTGAAGGTGCGTACCAATGTGGACGGGATATCCTCACTCAATAATTTAAATAATTTGGCTGTAAACCCGTCAGGTCCTGGAGCTTTCCCGTATTTAAAGTAACTTATCGCCGCTGTCACTTCCGTCACCTCAATTTGTTTTTTTAAAAGGAGAAGCTGATAGTTTGTGATGGATGGTAACCGTATTCCATCTACAAAGGTGTTACCCTCTGCACTATCCGTATGTTCCACCTTATATAAGTCTGAGTAGTATTCTTGTAGAATGGTGTTTATGGTTCGAGGGTCTGTGTTCATGATCCCATGTTTATTCGTTAACGCTGTAATATGTTGATGACGAATGTGATTTCCTTTCGCTAGTCGTGATAATAGTCTCCCTCATTTGCTACCATAACGATATACATCGGCTCTATAATTGTTATTACTGCTTGTCTCTCGTCGATATACCCATACGTGTAAGTCAGCCTTAGCCTGCTTACATCTATTTTTAACCTGTGTTGATGAACTTGTCTTGTTTGCCGTGTACCTATCGCGTAATATCCTGCTAGCCTGCGAGTAGTTTGTCGCGATCTTCTTTTTTAGCGTTGTCTGATAACCTATTAGTTTCCCGCGCATTACTCCCTTCCCTGCTGCCCATAAAAGTTCCGGCCTATCCCTAGTATCTCCATTATCCCTTACATATTAAAAACACCATTGCTTCACGTGATGTCGAAACTTCTCATCCATTAACAAATAGGTCGGGAAGCGCCAAGTTTGGTTTGGCCCCATCTGCACCATATCTGGCAGGGTCACTGATACGGGCGCGTGGTCATATTTAGCTACGTTGTGCACATCTGCCTCTTCCACTCCCCTTAATAGCTCGTGTGCTAGCAATATATAATCTATTCTGGACCAAGAGTCATGTGGCGCCGAATAGAATGAATATTCACTGCCATCTGGGTTCAGGTGTGTCAAAATGTCTACAAAGTTACTCGTGTCTAGCAAGGGTTATTATAAACGTGTGTCATGTGATCGCACATTCATTCGCATCGACCTACAGTTCTTCACTGTTTAGATTCACCATATTTAAGTCACCACCGTGGGTGGTTTTAATGCTCTCCTATCGGCCTGATATGCTTGGATACCTGGGATAAATTCAGAAACGTCTCCAAACTCCCTACTCACATGTCAGCGCAGGAACCGTAAGAGGGAAAGTGCTTGTTTTGTTGCGCATAGGTGGAGTTTTATACAGTAAATGATTACTGCTGTCTTATTTTTTGCGTCCCAAGGGCAGAATAAGTCTGCGTAACGTTACATTTTACAGACACTCATATAATAGACACACGCTACCCTAACCGTGACACAAGGAAGGTATTGTTGCCGGATAAAGCCCCCATTTTAGCGTCACTGTGCTGTTAATTCTGTTTGGGACAGAACGCTGCTCTGCTGACTCTGAGGGACAGTTAGAGATTGCGATTTTGTGTACTGTGCTTTAGGCAGGCTACTTTACCAACCGCTGTGTACATCTTCCTTTTGCCTTGCAGTGTTTTTTTCACAGGTCTGCAAGGTGTGTGTGTGAGTGCAGGTGACGCGCTGCAGTTTGCTCGGCATACAACGCTGTATGTAGGCATCTGCACATGTCACTCTCACACTCTTTTTTTTTTTTTTTCTTTAGTGTATTTCTTGCTGCTCAATTCAATTGAAATTATAATGTGACGTGCTTCCATCCGTATCCAATACATTGGTTGAAAACACTGTAGAAGGACACAAAAAGCCCTTTCACAGCTAAGAGTTGTGTTCACTGTAGTCTGAGATTTTAGTTTATTCAATTTTGATCACGCTCAAGTTACTTCTTCAAGCAATGCTGCTTGTACTCTGCTGAGTGTGTCTTACTGCCTCATCCTTGTCATTTTTCTCTAATTGGTGTACATGTACATCAAAGTAGTCTTCATTTTGATCGAAATCCAAGCAGGTACCAGGACACTGTATGGCTGCTTTTATACGGTGGACTGGCTCCAACATTCAATAACACTTAAGATGCAATTGGGCACCTTGTCAAGGCCCAATCCTCTTCTCCCTCTGATATAATAATAATAATAATAATCTTTATTTATATAGCGCCAACATATTCCGCAG
Organism: Oophaga sylvatica; assembly: GCA_033576555.1. Taxonomy (NCBI): domain Eukaryota; kingdom Metazoa; phylum Chordata; class Amphibia; order Anura; family Dendrobatidae; genus Oophaga; species Oophaga sylvatica. The sequence goes on along the minus strand of JARQOD010000002.1, from coordinate 536,215,815 downwards.
CGCTTTACACTTTAACAGTTTCAAAACACAAGTCATAGGTAACAACGTTAACAATACAATAATTAAAGTAAAATAAGCCGACCCTGCTCGTGAGAGCTTACAATCTACAATGAGGTGGGGGAGATACAAAGTACAGGTGTGTATATATAATGGTGCATTTCCAATGATGGTCCAGCCATCTTGAGGGAGTGAGGCATGGATGGAGATAGTGAATGGGCTCCACATACACACTTAAACATAGAACGACTTTGGATATTGAATGTGATAGGCCACTCTGAACAAATGTGTTTTGAGGGAGCGCCTGAAACCAGGCAAATTGTGGATAGTCCTAATTTCTTGTGGTAGAGCATTCAAGAGGATTTGCGCAGCGCGGGAGAAGTCTTGTAGTCGGGAGTGGGAGGTACGGATTAATGCAGAGGTTAGTCGAAAGTCATTTGCAGAGCGCAGCAGTCGGTTAGGCCGATAGATAGAAATGAGGGAGGAGATGTAGGGGGGTGCTGCACTGTGGAGAGCTTTGTGGGTGAGAACCAGTACTTTGAATTGGATCCTATAATGAATGTGCAGCCAGTGTAAGGACTGGCGAAGAGCGGACGCGTCCGAGTACCGATTAGCCAGATGGATGACCCTGGCTGCTGCATTAAGGATGGACTGGAGAGGGGATAGTCGAGTAATGGGGAGGCCAAGTAATAGAGCATTGCAGTAGTCCAGGCGGGAGTGGATCAATGCTACAGTGAGGGTTTTTGTTGTTTCCATGGTGAGAAAAGGGCGGATTCTAGAGATGTTCTTTAGGTGTGTAGACGGCAAATATCTAACAAACAGGTCATGCTGGAGAGACTTGCACCTACTGCCACTCAGGGTCTTCAGCTCCTTTGTGAGAAACTAATGTTTGGCCAGCCAGTATATCAAATAAAGTTCATGAGAAATGGGAACTGTGGTTGGCTTCACTTTTGGTACTGGCTGGGTGCTAATACCAAACCATGGTGTGGCATTCAATGGATATTCCTGGCTGGTTGGAGACAAGCTCATTCCCACAGAAAAGTACCTGAAAGCTAAGGAGATGGTGGCCTCTCTCAACATGAAGGAGTTTGCTCATTGTCTAGGAGACCGACCACCCCTGCTGTGTACCTTGTCAACGTTGTGTTGAAGCTTGCAAGGATTAAGAGGTTACAGTGGTAAGTCTGGTTTTTACTAAAGATCCTGCTGTGTATTATAGTTTTTATGTTTTAAAAAAAATTTATCTTAGAAATGTTAAATAAATTTGTTATTTTTTTGGTTAACCCCTTATCGACCAAGCCATTTTGTAGGTTAAAGACCAGGCCAATTTTTACATTTCTGACCACTGTCTCTTTATGAGGTTATAACTCTGGAACGCTTCAACGGATCTTGGCGATTCTGAGATTGTTTTCTCGAGACATATTGTACTTCATGATAGTGGTAAAATTTCTTCAATATAACTTGCGTTTATTTATGAAAAAAACGGAAATATGGCAAAAATTTTGAAAATTTTGCAATTTTCAAACTTTTAATTTTTATGCCATTAAATCAGAGAGATATGTCACAAAAATTAGTTAATAAATAACATTTCCCACATGTCTACTTTACATCAGCACAATTTTGGAACCAAAATTTTTTTTTGTTAGGAAGTTATAAGTGTTAAAAGTTGACCAGCAATTTCTCATTTTTCCAACAAAATTTACAAAATCATTTTTTTTAGGGGCCACCTCACATTTGAAGTGAATTTGAGAGGTCAATATGACAGAAAATACCCAAAGTGACACCATTCTAAAAACTGCACCCCTCAACATGTTCAAAGCCACATTCAAGAAGTTTATTAACCCTTTAGGTACTTCACAAGAATTGAAGCAATGTGGAAGGAAAAAATTAACATTTAACTTTTTTTCCCAAAATTTTTCTTTCGACACAATTTTTTAAAATTTTGTCAAGGGTATCAGTAGAAAATGAACCACAATATTTGTTGTACAATTTCTCCTGAGTACATCGATACCCCATGTGTGGGGGTAAACCACTATTTGGGCGCATGGCAGAGCTCGGAAGGGAAGCAGCGCCATTTGATTTTTTTGGCTGGAATTGAGATTGGACGCCATGTCGCATTTGGAGAGTCCCTGTGTGCCTAAACAGTGGAAACCCCCCACAAGTGACCCCATTTTGGAAACTAGACCCCCCAAGGAACTTATCTAGATGTGTGGTGAAAGCTTTGAACCCCCAAGGGCTTCACAGAAGGTTATAACGTAGAGCAGTAAAATTAAAAAATCATATCTTTTCCACAAAAATGATCTTTCCACCCCCAATTGTTATTTTCCAAAGGGTAACAGGACCCCAAAAGTTATTGTGAAATTTGTCCTGAGTATGCTGATACCCCATATGTGGGGGTAAACCACTATTTTGACGCATGGCAGAGCTGGAAAGGGAAGGAGCGCCTTTTTCAAATGCAGATTTTGATGGAATGGTCTGTGGGTGTCATGTCACGTTTGGAGAGCCCCTGATGTGCCTAAACAGTACAAACCCCCCACAAGTGACTCCATTTTGGAAACTAGACCCCCCAAGGAACTTATCTAGATGTGTGGTGAGCACTTTGAACCCCCAAGTGCTTCACAGAAGTTTATAACGTAGAGCCATGAAAATAAAAATATCATATTTTTTTCCACAAAAATAATCTTTTTGCCCCCAAATTTTTATTTTTATAAGGGTAACAGGAGAAATAGGACCCCAAAAGCTATTGTGCAATTTGTCCTGAGTACGCTGATATCCCATATGTGGGGGGGAACCACTATTTTGACGCATGGCAGAGCTCGGAAGGGAAGGAGCACCGTTTTTAAATGCAGACTTTGATGGAATGGTCTGCGGGTGTCATGTCGCGCTTGGAGAGCCCCTGATGTGCCTAAACAGTAGAAACCCCCCACAAATGACCCCATTTTGCAAACTAGACCCCCCAAGGAACTTATCTAGATGTGTGGTCAGCACTTTGAACCCCCAAGGGCTTCACAGAAGTTTATAATGTAGAGCCGTGAAAATAAAAAAATCATATTTTTTTCCACAAAAATTACCTTTTTGCCCCAAATTTTTATTTTTCTAAGGGTAACAGGAGAAATAGGACCCCAAAAGCTATTGTGCAATTTGTCCTGAGTACGCTGATATCCCATATGTGGGGGGGAACCACTATTTTGACGCATGGCAGAGCTCGGAAGGGAAGGAGCACCGTTTTTAAATGCAGACTTTGATGGAATGGTCTGCGGGTGTCATGTCGCGCTTGGAGAGCCCCTGATGTGCCTAAACAGTAGAAACCCCCCCACAAATGACCCCATTTTGCAAACTAGACCCCCAAGGAACTTATCTAGATGTGTGGTCAGCACTTTGAACCCCCAAGGGCTTCACAGAAGTTTATAATGTAGAGCCATGAAAATAAAAAAATCATATTTTTTTCCACAAAAATTACCTTTTTGCCCCAAATTTTTATTTTTCTAAGGGTAACAGGAGAAATAGGACCCCAAAAGCTATTGTGCATTTTGTCCTGAGTACGCTGATACCCCATATGTGGGGGGGAACCACTGTGATCGCCTTACTGCGATCTTTGGGAGGCACAATGAACAAATCCACAAAAGGTGAAGAATTGGTTTTCTTTTTTACGCCGTTCCTCGTGCGGTATTAGTGATTAGTCGACTTTATTCCTCGGATCGGTGCGATTACAGCGATACCAGATTTACACCCTTTTTTCATGTTTAGCTTCTGTCACACACTAAAAGATGCTTTTTCTTGGAATAATTTTTTGTAAGAAATTTTTGCATCGCCGTATTTTGAGAGCTATAATTTTTCCATATTTCGGCCGACAGAGTTATCTGTGGGCTTATTTTTTGCGGGACGAGCTGACGTTTTTATTGGTACCATATTCAGGCACATAACGTTTTTTGATCGTTTCCTATTCCGATTTTTGTGGAATCAGAATGAACAAAAACCAGCAATTCAGGAATTGTTTTTTTTTTTTTTTCCTCCGTTCCGTGTGTGGTAAAATTGATAAAGCAGCTTTATTCTTCGGGTCACTACGGTTACGGCGATTCCTCATTTATATATTTTTTTTATGTTTTGGCGTTTTTTACACAATAAAAAATTTTATAGAAAAAATAATTATTTTTGCATCAGTTTATTCCGCGAGCTATAACTTTTTTATTTTTTTGCTGATGATGTTGTATAGTGGCTTGTTTTTTGCGGGACAAGATGACGTTTTCAGCGGTACCATGATTATTTATATCTGACTTTTTGATCGCGTGTTATTGCACTTTTTCCAAGCGGTATAATGATACCGCTTGGAAAAAGTATAATTTACTACTTTTTTGTGTTTTTTTTTTACGGCTTTCACTGAAGGGGTAAACTAGGGCTACGCTTTTATAGATGGGATTTTTACGGACGTGGCGATACCTAACATGTGTATGTTTTTTGTTTTTTATTTTTTTTATTACATAAAAATGTGTATTTTTTAGGGGATTTTTTTTTAATTACTTTTTAATATTTTTTTTACAATTTTTTAAAAAAATGATTTTTTTTAACTTGTCCCTTTATGGGACTTTCACTTTTTTTACTTTTTATTGCAGTTACAATGCATTGCAATGCTCTGACCAGCTGACGTTACTGGGACACGGTTACTAAGCAGGAGGTACCTGTGCTCCAAAGCACTACCAAGGACCAGCAGACGTTGCTGGAACTCGGATACCGACATGGAGGCACCTAGGCCAAAGGCACTGCGGAGAACCAGCTGACGGTACTGGAACCCGGATGGGTAGCAGAAGGTACAAGAGCCAATGAAAGTAACGAGGACCAGCTGACTGTGCTGGAACCCGGAGGGTCAGCAGAAGGAAAAGAGCCAATGGCACAACCGAGGACCAGCTGACGTTACTGGGACACGGTTACTAAGCAGGAGGTACCTGTGCTCCAAAGCACTACCAAGGACCAGCAGACGTTGCTGGAACTCGGATACCGACATGGAGGCACCTAGGCCAAAGGCACTGCGGAGAACCAGCTGACGGTACTGGAACCCGGATGGGTATCAGAAGGTACCCATGGAAATTAAAGTTGAGGCAGCAGGACTTTTTGCCGTTCACACAGCAGGGGAACAGCTGACATTACTGAACCCCAGTAACACAGGAGCAAGTGTAGACTGTGCTAACAGCACTTCCGAGAAACAACTGGCGGTGTTGTAACCCAGGGATGAGAAGAGAACAGGGTGGAGGCAGCAGGACTGTTTGCCGTTCACACAGCAGGGGAACAGCTGACATTACTGAACCCAGTAACACAGGAGCAAGTGTAGACTGTGCTAACAGCACTTCCGAGAAACAACTGGCGGTGTTGTAGCCCAGGGATGAGAAGAGAACATGGTGGAGGCAGCAGGACTTTTTGCCGTTCACACAGCAGGGGAACAGCTGACATTACTGAACCCCAGTAACACAGGAGCAAGTGTAGACTGTGCTAACAGCACTTCCGAGAAACAACTGGCGGTGTTGTAGCCCAGGGATGAGAAGAGAACATGGTGGAGGCAGCAGGACTTTTTGCCGTTCACACAGCAGGGGAACAGCTGACATTACTGAACCCAGGAACACAGGAGCAAGTGTAGACTGTGCTAACAGCACTTCCGAGAAACAACTGGCGGTGTTGTAACCCAGGGATGAGAAGAGAACAGGGTGGAGGCAGCAGGACTGTTTGCCGTTCACACAGCAGGGGAACAGCTGACATTACTGAACCCCAGTAACACAGGAGCAAGTGTAGACTGTGCTAACAGCACTTCCGAGAAACAACTGGCGGTGTTGTAGCCCAGGGATGAGAAGAGAACATGGTGGAGGCAGCAGGACTTTTTGCCGTTCACACAGCAGGGGAACGGCTGACATTACTGAACCCCAGTAACACAGGAGCAAGTGTAGACTGTGCTAACAGCACTTCCGAGAAACAACTGGCGGTGTTGTAGCCCAGGGATGAGAAGAGAACATGGTGGAGGCAGCAGGACTTTTTGCCGTTCACACAGCAGGGGAACAGCTGACATTACTGAACCCAGGAACACAGGAGCAAGTGTAGACTGTGCTAACAGCACTTCCGAGAAACAACTGGCGGTGTTGTAACCCAGGGATGAGAAGAGAACAGGGTGGAGGCAGCAGGACTGTTTGCCGTTCACACAGCAGGGGAACAGCTGACATTACTGAACCCCAGTAACACAGGAGCAAGTGTAGACTGTGCTAACAGCACTTCCGAGAAACAACTGGCGGTGTTGTAGCCCAGGGATGAGAAGAGAACATGGTGGAGGCAGCAGGACTTTTTGCAGTTCACACAGCAGGGGAACAGCTGACATTACTGAACCCCAGTAACACAGGAGCAAGTGTAGACTGTGCTAACAGCACTTCCAAGAAACAACTGGCGGTGTTGTAGCCCAGGGATGAGAAGAGAACATGGTGGAGGCAGCAGGACTTTTTGCCGTTCACACAGCAGGGGAACAGCTGACATTACTGAACCCAGTAACACAGGAGCAAGTGTAGACTGTGCTAACAGCACTTCCGAGAAACAACTGGCGGTGTTGTAGCCCAGGGATGAGAAGAGAACATGGTGGAGGCAGCAGGACTTTTTGCCGTTCACACAGCAGGGGAACAGCTGACATTACTGAACCCCAGTAACACGGGAGCAAGTGTTAACTGTGCTAACAGCACTTCCGAGAAACAACTGGCGGTGTTGTAACCCAGGGATGAGAAGAGAACAGGGTGGAGGCAGCAGGACTGTTTGCCGTTCACACAGCAGGGGAACAGCTGACATTACTGAACCCCAGTAACACAGGAGCAAGTGTAGACTGTGCTAACAGCACTTCCGAGAAACAACTGGCGGTGTTGTAGCCCAGGGATGAGAAGAGAACATGGTGGAGGCAGCAGGACTTTTTGCCGTTCACACAGCAGGGGAACAGCTGACATTACTGAACCCCAGTAACACGGGAGCAAGTGTTAACTGTGCTAACAGCACTTCCGAGAAACAACTGGCGGTGTTGTAGCCCAGGGATGAGAAGAGAACATGGTGGAGGCAGCAGGACTTTTTGCCGTTCACACAGCAGGGGAACAGCTGACATTACTGAACCCCAGTAACACAGGAGCAAGTGTAGACTGTGCTAACAGCACTTCCGAGAAACAACTGGCGGTGTTGTAGCCCAGGGATGAGAAGAGAACATGGTGGAGGCAGCAGGACTTTTTGCCGTTCACACAGCAGGGGAACAGCTGACATTACTGAACCCCAGGAACACAGGAGCAAGTGTAGACTGTGCTAACAGCACTTCCGAGAAACAACTGGCGGTGTTGTAACCCAGGGATGAGAAGAGAACAGGGTGGAGGCAGCAGGACTGTTTGCCGTTCACACAGCAGGGGAACAGCTGACATTACTGAACCCCAGTAACACAGGAGCAAGTGTAGACTGTGCTAACAGCACTTCCCAGAAACAACTGGCGGTGTTGTAGCCCAGGGATGAGAAGAGAACATGGTGGAGGCAGCAGGACTTTTTGCCGTTCACACAGCAGGGGAACAGCTGACATTACTGAACCCCAGGAACACAGGAGCAAGTGTAGACTGTGCTAACAGCACTTCCGAGAAACAACTGGCGGTGTTGTTGCCCAGGGATGAGAAGAGAACAGGGTGGAGGCAGCAGGACTGTTTGCCGTTCACACAGCAGGGGAACAGCTGACATTACTGAACCCCAGTAACACAGGAGCAAGTGTAGACTGTGCTAACAGCACTTCCGAGAAACAACTGGCGCTGTTGAAGCCCAGGGTCAAGGAGGGTGTAGGCAGAGGCCTAGTATGAGACGTTTGAAGTAGAAGTTGTAGTTAGCAGCAGTAATTTTTGCCAGACACACAGCAGGGGAACAGCAGGCGTTACTGAACCCCAGAAACACATCAGCGATTGTTTTCATCTGTGCATCTAACACTTCTGAGCAGCAACTGGCGCTGTTGAAGCCCAGGGTCAAGGAGGGTGTAGGCATAAAATATTGAGTTATTGCCTTGTTACGTGGCCATTGCAAATGTATGTACTTCAAACAAGAATAAATGAAGTTTTACTACGACAATAAAATGATGAATTTCAATTACAAGAATAGAAAAATATTTATACTTGACAGTCCTCTGTGGTTGATAACGTTTAATGGCTAACTGAAAATATGGTAACAAATTCAAAGCTTTCGAGACTACTCAGGTGTCTTCATCAGGCTAAGAGTAAAGCCAAAAATGAAGAATCACATATTTCTACACACAACAGGACACAGGAATAGCTAAGACAAGTGAGGGAGGGACAAGTGAGGGGAGACCGGCAACAAAAAGGAGAACAAGGATGAATTATCAGCGCCACACAATCACAGATAAATTAATGAATTTACCTGTGGCAAAAGACTTTTGTATGCCCGGTCATAGCATGATGGATATGGAATTACTGGTATTAAAATATAACTTCAAATATGAGAAACGTACAAAGGTTTCAGAATATAAGCTCATCATGACCTTTGACACTGTTAGTGATGGAATGAATAGATCACATGGATTTATGTCATTCTATATCAATTAAGGAATCTGCGTCTATGCCCTTCCAGGGTCATGAAAACCCAAAAAAAGACGCCAATGAGAGGGCAATCAAACTTTCTATCCTTATCTAGGAACTGTTCCAATATTTATGTTCATCCCTGTGAGATAATGACAGTTCTGATACACGTCACTTACTTGTCTTACCTATTGCACTATTCCTGTGTCCTGTTGTGTATAGAAATATGTGATGCTTAATTTTTTTATTTAGTCTTTGCCTGATGAAGAGACGTGAGTAGCCTTGAAAGCTTGCAATTTGTTTCCATCTTTTCAGTTATCCATTAAAAGGTATCAACCACTGCTGACTCTGAAGTCTAAATATTTTTCTATCTACTGGCTAACACGGTACAAAGATACACATGTTTTCTAATTTCAAGAAGGAAAAATAAAGAAAATACAAATATAAACGCATATATGCACATGCCAAAAATAAATGGAACAACACAACACCCAAAAAATTGGTAACAAAATATAGTGTTGTAAATTTAAGAATAAAAGTCCATTTTTTTTTTTATGAATAATGCTTAAGGAACGCTATGTTAAACCATAACATAGTGAAGACAATGGATTTTGTAATAGTCACTCATCATCATCATCGCAAATTTTATGTGACAGTCACAGACATTTCAATTATTTAAGTTCATAAAATCGTAACTTTCTATAGCATGTATGACATGTCCAGCATGGACTCATCAATGTGATGATTGATGACACAATAATGTACGATAAAAAATAACCATTTAAAAAAACATTAGGCATTGTTTGTCACAATTTAAGTGTGTGCCTGCAAGTGTAGGTGAAACAAAGGCTACGGATAGCAAAGGTATATTCTATGTCTGTATCAGACAGTGGACAGCCTCTGATGGGTAATGCCGATGTTATACTGTACGTCAATAAAGTCTGCGGCTGAAATCATGCATTTTTTGCTTGTAGAGTGTTGAAGAGGGTAAAAGAATGTCTGGTTGCGCAAAGCTTTATCCGTCAACACTACCTTCCTACTGTCACGCGTAGGGTAGGGTAGCGTGTGGCAATTAGCTGACTATAAAATGTGAGGTTAGGCTGCGTTATTGCGCACTAGGGACGCAAAAAAAAATACAGCAGTAATAATTTAATGTGTAATACTCCACCTATGACAAACAAAAAAATTACGTTCCCTCTTTAACAATGTACAAGACTAACAAGCCTAATGGTTGACGCTGACTTAATTGAGATACAGTATTACATCAACATTGTCCATGAGTAACTATGCACTGTGATACCTATATACCAGTATTAATTTATATCTCTTGTGGTTGTTTCAACAGCACTTGCAGGTATAACTACCTATTGTCAGTATGCATGATGCACTTTCTAGATGTAATAATTTATTATTGGACATTATTACCATGTTTACATGCTGGCCATTTCATATATGGTGTTTGAAGTTACAGTTGGCATCAGTATGTGTATTTTATAATGTCTGTCATAAATAAAACTCGTGATGATGATGATGAGGATTTAATGATTCGTACATCCATTGACTGCATTATCTTACAGGTACAGATAAAGTTCCTTAAAAAGCATTAATTCATAAGTCTGAAATGTACTTTTATGCATTAATTTCAAAATGTGAAGAGTAGACTATGTTTTTATTTTTTGTTACCATTTCTAATAGACATGTGCAGATATGCGCTGTGATGACAAATTATTATTTGTCCATATTTGTCATAAAAATTTATCATTCTAGGCCTGCAAAACTTCACAATTTCATGTTTTCAGCATAACAAGCAGGGTGACGGCTCTTCCCTATTTGGAGCATGTTGGTCATGTGTTTTTCTGTCCATGTGTCGGGAACAGGAGACTTCTTGCCGTTCACACAGCAGGGGAACAGCTGGCGTTACTGAACCCCACTAACAGTAGAGCTTGTGTTTTGTTCTGTGGACACGACACTTCTGAGCAGCAACTGGCAGTGTTGGAGCCCAGGGAGTAGAGTTCAGGTGGTAGAAAGATGAACATAACAGGAGACATGGATAACGTTGCGAACCAGTTATTTAATCTGAAAACGGACAGACAAATTCTGGCGAGATCCATGCCTTGTTCATTTTCAGAAAAGTAAGCCGGTCTACATTATCGGAGGATAGTCGCATGCGACGGTCTGTTAGTACACCACCTGCAGCACTAAAGACGCGCTCCGATAATACACTGGCAGCAGGGCAAGCCAGCACCTCCAATGCATACTGGCTAAGCTCTGGCCATGTATCCAGCTTAGAGACCCAAAACTTGAATGGGGAAGAGCCATCTGGGAGTACACTGAGAGGCAAAGCCAAGTAGTCTGTCACCATCTGACGGATACGTTGCCTCCCGCTGACTGGAGCCCTCTCGGATGGTGTAGACATTTGTGGCGCTGCCACAAAACTTTGCCACATTTTTAACATACTGGTCTTTCCCTGTGCAGAGGCACTGCGTGTGCTCCCTCTTGTTGCAGAGCTCTCTACACTGCCTCGACGCACAGAGCTGCTTTGTAAAGCAGTAGCAGCAGCAGTGCTCTCGGCAGTAAGGTAGAACATTAGGGATTGCACCAGTGTGTCTTGTTACTCCCGCATTTTACGCTCCCGGTTCAACGGTGTGATGAGGCTTTTGACGTTGTCCCGGTAGCGAGGGTCTAGGAGGGTGTACACCCAATAATCAGACGTCGTGAGAATGTGGGCGATGCGGCGGTCGTTTCTTAGGCACTGCAGCATGAAATCAACCATGTGCTGCAGACTCCCAACTGGCAAAGAAACGCTGTCCTCTGCAAGAGGCGTCATCTCTGCCTGCTCTGCATCACCCCACCCTCGCTCTACATACTGACTAGAGCGTTGTGTACCTCCCTCTGGAGCGATGTCTTCCTCCTCCATTGACTCCTCCTCCTCATCCTCCTCACAAAGTGAGCCCTGCCCAGCCCTTTGTGAGGAACCACGTTGCGCTGACTTTCCAGAAGGTGATGGAATTTGTGACTCCTCATCCTCCACCTCTTCCAAAACCTCATCCCTTATTGCTTGCAGTGTTTTTTGAAGCAGGCAGATAAGGGGGACAGTCAGGCTGACTAGTGCATCATCTGCACTCGCCATCCGCGTTGACTCATCAAACGCACGCAAAACGTGGCACATGTCCTTCATAGTGGCCCACTCATTAATGGTGAAGTGTGGACGGCGCAAATTGCGTGTTGATTGCGCCTGATGCAGCTGATACTCCATTACTGCTGGCTGCTGCTCACACAACCGCTCCAACATATGTAACGTTGAATTCCACCTGGTGGATACGTCACATATGATGCGATGTTCAGGAAGGCGCAATCTGCGTTGCAGAGCTGCAATGCGCGATCTGGCCATGCTGGAACGTCGCAAGTGAGCGCACTCTAGGCGGACCTTGTGCAGCAGTGCATCAAGATCCGGATAGTCCCTCAAAAAACTCTGCACGACCAAGTTGAGCACATGTGCCAGACATGGTATGTGAGTGAGTTTGCCAAGGCCCAGAGCTGCCACCAGATTTCGGCCATTGTCACACACTACCAAGCCTGGCTGGAGATTCGCTGGCAAAAACCACACGTCGCTCTCCTGCTTGATGGCATTCCAGACCTCCTGCGCTGTGTGGCTTCGATTCCCCATGGGAATTAATTTCAGAACGGCCTGTTGCCGTTTGGCCACGGCTGTGCTCATATCGGTCGCATCAGGTAAGCGTCCACGGGTCCATGTGGAGGTAGACCGTGACGGCTCCTGCAGCGATGATTCTGAGGAACTGGAGTAGGAGGAGGAGTCAATGTGGACAGACTTGATTCCGGCAATCCTTGGAGTTGGCAGAACACGTACAGCGCCACTCGCAAGATCTGTACCCGGCTCCACAACATTCACCCAATGGGCAGTGAGTGAAAGGTATCGTCCCTGGCCATGGGTACTGGTCCACGCATCGGTGGTCAGGTGGACCTTGCTACTGACGGCGTTTAGTAGCGCATGTTTAATTTTTGCCTCAACATGCTTTTGCAGACCAGGGACGGCTTGCCTGCTGAAATAAAATCGGCTGGGCACATTGTATTGTGGGACTGCCAATGCCATTAATTCACGGAAACTGTTAGTCTCCACCAGCCTGAATGACAGCATTTCAAGGGACAGGAGTTTTGCAATGCCAGCATTCAGAGCCTGTGCTCGTGGATGGTTTGCCGAGTATGGCCGTCTTTTATCCCATGCCTGTGCTACCGATGGCTGTTTTGTGGCCTGGGTGTGTGAGGATGACAGGGAACTTGCAGCTGTGGGTGGAATAACACTGTGTCTCTGGACAACAGTGACAGAGGTTCTTCCATGGCGATCCTGTGAGGAAGCCGAACCAGCTGTGTGTGAACTGGAGGAAGAGGCTCCAACACGAGCTGAAGATGTAGGTGCTGCTGTAGGTTGGCCTACATCTCCAGTGTGTCTTTGTAACTCAACAAAGTGCTTTGACCGCACATGTTTCCACATATTTGTTGTATTAAGGTTACTGACACTTTTACCTCTTTTAATTTTTTGATTACACAGCTTGCATTTGACATAGCAAATATCATCTGCAACTGTATCAAAAAAGGACCACGCAGAGCAAGTCCTGGGAGCGCCCGGTTTGGCTGTTGGAAGAGAACTGCTCCGAACGGGTGCCAAACTGGAGGCTACAGGCAAGCGAGTCTGCAGCCTACCTCTCCCTACTGTTTGGACCGTTGGGGCAATCTCTTCCTCAGAGCTGCTCCCACCACCTTCCTGTTCCTCACGCCATGTTGGGTCTTGGACCTCATCATCTCCACCACTACCCTCTTCCAACACCTGCTGTTGTTGGGTGGTCTGGCCAGCACCATGCTCAACAGAAACTGGCAACTGAGTCTCATCATCATCAGATGCGTTCTGCGGTGTGCTGACCATCGGCACTGGCTCACCCGCCTCTTCAGATTCAGAGAGACACAGCTGTTGCGCATCACTGCATACTGCCTCTTCTTCACATTCCAGAATGCTGCTTGGCTGGGCCCCTGTTTGCAAGCCAACAGATTCTGAGAACAGAAGCAGAGACTCAGCTGGCTCCTGTACAGAGCTCTCTGACTGCCTGGGCAATTTGGCAGGCGGTGAAGAGACTGATGGTTGTTCAACAGTGCTGTGGTCCTGAGAGGAGGTGGAAGCTATTGAAGTCGATGCATTGGCTGCCATCCAACCAACAACGGCTTCAATTTGTTCTTCACGCAGCAGGGGGGTACGCTGAGCTCCTACAAAAGTGCGCATAAAGGAACGCTCACGGGGAAAACTGGTGGATGCTGTGTCACTGGGTGCGGCAGCAGCCACAGAATCCCCACGTCCTCTCCCTGCTGCAAATCCACGGCCACGACCACGACCACGTGCCTTACTCACTGACTTCTTCATCTTGGTAGATTGATAAAGAAAGTCAGAAAAGTTATAAGGCCTAAGTGTGGTTATTCCTCACAGACTACAGTGAACCCTGCAGACAACTGTTCAGTATCTGTGAAAGGCCCCTTTGTGTACTTCTATAGTGTTTGCAACCAATGTATTGTATACGGATGGAAGCGCGTCACACTAATAGATTAGATTTTTTTCCACTAAAATGGAGCAGCACCAATTAGAGAAAAATGTGAAGGATGAGGCAGTGACACACGCTCAGCAGACTACAACCGGCAGTGGTTGAAGAACAAACTGGAGCGTAATCTGCACTCACAAAATGAAAAGCTCACAGACTACAGTGAACACTGAAACACAACTGTTCAGTAGCTGTTAAAGGCCCCTTTGTCTACTTCTATAGTGTTTGCAACCAATGTATTGTATACGGATGGAAGCGCGTCACACTAATAGATTAGATTTTTTTCCACTAAAATGGAGCAGCACCAATTAGAGATAAATGTGAAGGATGAGGCAGTGACACACGCTCAGCAGACTACAACCGGCAGTGGTTGAAGAACAAACTGGAGCGTAATCTGCACTCAAAAAATGAAAAGCTCACAGACTACAGTGAACACTGAAACACACACTGTTCAGTAGCTGTTAAAGGCCCCTTTGTCTACTTCTATAGTGTTTGCAACCAATGTATTGTATACGGATGGAAGCGCGTCACACTAATAGATTAGATTTTTTTCCACTAAAATGGAGCAGCACCAATTAGAGAAAAATGTGAAGGATGAGGCAGTGACACACGCTCAGCAGACTACAACCGGCAGTGGTTGAAGAACAAACTGGAGCGTAATCTGCACTCAAAAATGAAAAGCTCACAGACTACAGTGAACACTGAAACACAACTGTTCAGTAGCTGTTAAAGGCCCCTTTGTCTACTTCTATAGTGTTTGCAACCAATGTATTGTATACGGATGGAAGCGCGTCACACTAATAGATTAGATTTTTTTCCACTAAAATGGAGCAGCACCAATTAGAGAAAAATGTGAAGGATGAGGCAGTGACACACGCTCAGCAGACTACAACCGGCAGTGGTTGAAGAACAAACTGGAGCGTAATCTGCACTCAAAAAATGAAAAGCTCACAGACTACAGTGAACACTGAAACACAACTGTTCAGTAGCTGTTAAAGGCCCCTTTGTCTACTTCTATAGTGTTTGCAACCAATGTATTGTATACGGATGGAAGCGCGTCACACTAATAGATTAGATTTTTTTCCACTAAAATGGAGCAGCACCAATTAGAGAAAAATGTGAAGGATGAGGCAGTGACACACGCTCAGCAGACTACAACCGGCAGTGGTTGAAGAACAAACTGGAGCGTAATCTGCACTCAAAAAATGAAAAGCTCACAGACTACAGTGAACACTGAAACACAACTGTTCAGTAGCTGTTAAAGGCCCCTTTGTCTACTTCTATAGTGTTTGCAACCAATGTATTGTATACGGATGGAAGCGCGTCACACTAATAGATTAGATTTTTTTCCAAAAAAAAAAAAAAAAAAACCCCCTTTTTTTTTTAAAGGGGTTTTTTTTTTTTTTTTTTAAAAGGGGGAAAAAAAAATTTTTTTTTTTTTTTTTTAAAGGAAAAAAAAAAAAAAAAAATGGGGGGAAAACCAAAAACCCCCCCCGGGGGGGGGGAAAAAAAATTTTTAAAAAAAACCCCCCGGGGGCCCAAAAAACCAAAAAAAAAAACCCTTTTTTTTTTTTTAAACCCAATTTTTTAAAAGGGGGGAAAAAAATTTGGGGTTTTTTTTTTTTTTTTTTTTTTTTTAAAAAAAAAAAAAAAAAAAAAAAAGGGGGCCCCCCCCAAAAAAACCGGGGGGGGAAAAAAAAGGGGTTTTCCCACCCCCAAAAAAAAGGGAAAAAAAGGGGAAAAAAAAAGGGGGTTTTTTTTTGGGGGCCTCCCCCAAAATTTGAAAAAAATTTTTTTTCCCCCCCTTTTTTTCCCCTTTTTTTTCCCCCCCCCCTTTAAAAAGGGGAAGGGGGGGAAAAAAAATTTTTTTTTTGGGGGGAAAAAAAAAATTTTTAATTTTTTTAAAAAAAAAAAAAAAAAAAAATTTTTTTTAAAACCCCTTTTTTTTTTTTTTTTTTTTTTTTTTTTTGGGGGGAAATTTCCCTTTTAAAAAAAAAAAAACCCCAAATTAAAAAAAAAAAAGGGGGGGTTTTTGGGAAAAAAAAAAAGGGGGGGGAAAAAAAAAAAGGGAAAAACCCCCCAAAAAAAAAAACCCCCCAAAAATTTTTTCCCCCTTTTTGGGTTTTTTTTTAAACTTTTTTTTTTTAAAATTTTTTCCCCCCCTTTAAAATTTTTTTTTTAAAAAGGGAAAAAAAATTTTCCAAAAAATTTAAAAAAAAAAAATTTTTTTAATTTTTCCCAGGGGGGTTTAAAAACCCCCAAAATTTTTTTTTTCCCCAAATTTTCCAAAAAATTTAAAAAAAAACCCCCGGGGTTTTTTTGGGGTTTGGAAAGGGGGGAAAAAAAAAATTAAAAAATTTAAAATTTTAAAAAAAAAGGGGGGTTTTTTTTTTCCCCCTTTTTTTTCCCCGGGGTTTTTAAATTTTTTTTTTTTTTTAAAAAACCCCCCCCTTTTGGGAAATTTTTGGGATGAAAAAAAAAGGGGGGGTTTTTTTTGAAAAAAAAAAAATTTTTTTAAAAATTTTTTTCCCCAAATTGGGGGAAATTTTAAAATTTTTTTTTTCCCCAAAAAAAAAACCCCCCTTTTTGGGAATTTTTTAAATTTAATTTTTTTAAACCTTTTAAAAAAAGGTATGGGTTTAAATTAAAAGGGGGTTTTTTTTTTTTCCCCCCTAAAATTTTTTTTTTAAAAAAAAAAATTTTTTTTTGGGTTTTTTTTTTTAAAGGGGAAAAAAAAAAAAAAAAAAAAAGGGGGGGGGGGGGGGAAAAAAGGGGTTTTTTTAAAGGGAAAAAATTTTAAATTTTTTTTTTTTTTTTTTTTTTTTTGGAAAAAAAAATTTTTTTTTTTTTTTTTTTTTTTTTAAAACCCCCCCCTTTTTTTTCCCCTTTTTTTTTTTTTTTTTAAATTTCGGCAGCATCATCTTTTTCATCAAATTATTTTTTCAAACTTCACCTTCTTTTTCTTCTTCTTAAAATTCTTGCTATTATTTTTTGTTAAAATTACTATATTCTTCTTATTAAACTATTATTCTTATTCATATTTGCTTCATTTCTTCATCATATTTTATTTGTGCCCAGAAAATTTCCGGTACTTGTAATTGTCAAAGTATGAATTTTTCACCCTTCCGTTCTTGCTGTCAAAAAAGTTTTAAAAATTTACAACGTATTTGTCCGTTTTCAGTTTACCCTGCACAGCAGGCTTTTTCCCAGGGGCACACGGGGAGGAACGGACTCCCCCCCATAAAATGTTTGTCTTTTTTTTCTTAGAATTTGGGAGCATATATTTTGCTCTTCTTTTGGTTTTTATACTTCATGTTCTTTTGCTTTTAGATTTTTTTGTTATTGTTCTTGTGTTCTTTTTCCGTATTTGTATTTGTAGCACAATCTTGTCCCAGCTGATGTTACTGGGACAGGTTTTACTAAGCAGGAGGTCCCTGTGTTTCCAAAGCACCCCAAAGGGGCCCAGAAAGATTTGCTGGAACTCGGATACCAGAGGGAGGCCCCTTTAAAGGCCCAAAAAGGCAACTGGGAGGAACCAGCAAAAGGTTCCCCTGGAACCGGGGGGGCCAGCGAAGGGAAAAGGGGGAAAGGGCCCAAACAACCGGGGAAACCGCGACGTTCGGGGCCCGGGGAATAAGAGGGGACCTGGCCCAAAGGGCACTCCGGGGGAACCAGGAGGGTTCTGGAACCGGATACAGAAGGAAAAGGGCCCAAAGGAAATCGGGGGAACCAGCTGACGGTCTGGAACCGGGGGGGCCCAGCAGAAGGAAAAAGGCCCAAAGGGGCACAACCGGGGGACCAGCTGCTTTAAATGAACCCCGGGAAAAACACAGGAGAAGGTTGACTGTGCTAAAAGCACTTCCGAGAAACAATTTGGCGGGGGTTGGACCCCAGGGTCAAGGAGGTTGTTTAAATATAGATAAAGTTTTTTCCTTGTTACCTGTAAAATTTTAAATGTCTATACTTCAAACAAGAGAAAGAAAACCTTTACTACCATAAGATGTTTGATTTCATTTAAATTTAATTTTCTAGATAAAAAAGAATTGACAAACATAAACAAAAAAATTAACTGTTAAACGCAATGCAAACCACAAAATAAATTAGTTAAGGAATCTGCTATAGGGTTTTGGACAAAAAAGCATACAAGTACATATTGAATCCTTTTAATGAGGATAAGTAACGGTATGTAACCTTTTTTATTGTATGACAATAAAGGGCTGACTTCAAAACATCATCGCATTACAAGTTATCTGTGACATTACAAAAAATTTTTCATTTGCTGAAAAAATGTTAAAAAACAGTTTATACAAAATTATACAATTTCCATCATGTAATATCATAATATGTGGAAATTTAATCATGTTTATTAAAAAACAAAACCCTTTTAAAAAAGTGCTTTGTGCATAGTGAAAATTGCTTTTTATGCCTGACTGTCGACTTGCAAGCTGAAAACGGATAGATAAGGTATATATAGATGAACTGCATAGCCCCAGATGGTGAATGGCGATGTAATACGGGACCCCAATAAAGTGTGCGCACTACACATAATTTTTTTTTTATAGCTTTATTAAAAAGGGTACGTGGATGGGATGCTTGCGCCCCTTTTTTTTTGACGCACAGCTGCCTTCCCGCTGGACGCTTGGGTAGTGAAAAAGTTGTGTGCTGGGGTTTTACTTTTAGTCTGAGGTTTTTTTTTTTGGAGTGCAGATCCGTCCCGTTAGTTCTTCAAACCCCTGCTGGTTGTTTGTCTTTTGAGCGTGTGTTTACTGGAAAATCCTTGAAATTTTTTTCTTTAAATTTTTGCTGCTCCATTATTACAAATAAATAAAATTTTATTTTGTGTGACGCGCTTTTAAACCCTATACAATCCCTTGGTTGCCCAAACCCCCTATAGAAGTCACAAAGGGGCCCTTTTACACCTACTGAACAGTTGTGTGCAGTGTTCACTGCAGTCTTGCGGAAAAAACCAAAATTTTTTCCTTATAAATTTTCGGGCTTTTTTAAAAAAAAAAACTCCAAATAAAAAGGGGGGGGAGGAAAAGGGCCCTGGTCGTGGAGTTTTTTAAGGGGGGGGAGTGGGGTTTTTGTGGTGTGCGGCCCCCCTGACACGAACCACCTTTTCCCCCCGGGCCCGGAGGTTTCCCTTTTTGCCCTTTTGTAGGTCGGATCCCCCCGCCCGGGGGAAGAACAAATTAAGCCGTTGTTGTTTGGATTCACCCAAAACACGACTTCAATTTTTTCCACCCCCTTTCCGGCCCCCAAAACATGGGGGAAAAACCTTGCTCTTTACCGCCGGGGAAATTGCCCGGGAGTCAAGAGTTTGAAAGGGGGCCCCCTGGTGTCGCTTTGTTCCCAAACATTGGCTTGCAAAAGGGGCCCGCCAAGCACTTTTAAAAAGTGAAAAAAGGGGGGTATGCAGGGGAAGGGGGGCAACAGCTGTGTTTTAAAACTGGGAAAAGGCGGGGGGGGAAGTGGGATGGAGAAAGCAGAAAAAACTTTAGGGGTGATGATGGGGGCCCAGGGGCCCGTTTTTTTTTGAGGGGGTGCGGGGGGAACCAAAACCCCAAAAGCAGGTTTTGGGGGGGGTAGGGGAGTGTGAGGTCCCAAAACCCCCAAAATTTGGGTGAAAAACGGGAAAAGGGGGTGGAGCAGCTCAAAGGGGAAAAATTTAAAAATATTATTTATTTTGGCCCCTCATATTCCCCCGCGCTTTTTAAATTTAGCATTTTTTAGAACACAAATAAAAGTAACAACGTTAACAATAAAATTTTTAAGTAAATAAGTCCCCCCTGTGGGCAGTTTCAATTTACAAGGGAAAGGGGGAGATACAAAATATGGGGGTTTTTTTAAAAAGGGGGCATTTACAAGATTTTCCCCCCCATTTTAAAGGGGCTGGGGGATGGAGATAGTAAAAGGGGGAGAGAACACACACCTTACCCAAAAAATTTCTAGAAGATTTGATTATGTTTTGTAGGCCCCTTGAACAAATGTGTTTTTAGGGAGCGCCCCCAAAACCTGAAAAAATTTTTGGGGGGCCAATTTCTTGGGGGGAAGCTTCCAGAGGATTGGCGTTTAAACAGGGAAAAATCTTGGGGCGGGAGTGGGGGTTTGTATTAGTGCAGGGTTAGCGAAAGCGTTTGCGAGGCAGCAGTGGGTTTGGCCCATAGATAAAATAGGGGGGAGGTAAGGGGTGCCATGTGGGGAGTTTTTTTGGGGGGGAACCCGTACTTTTTGGTTTAAAGCTGGGGGGGGGCCCCCCAGAAATGGTTTTGATAGAAAGGGAAAATGGGAAGCATTTCCCCCCAAAAATACAAAAGGGGGGAGGGTTAGGGGAGACTGGTTGCCGTAGCCCCCGTTTGGCACTTTGGAGCAGTTTTTTCCCAAAAAACAGGCAACCCGTCCTGGTCTGCAAAAGAGTTGAGGGAAAAATTAAACTGCGTACTAAAACCCCTCAGTAGCAAGGTCCCCCTGCCCCGATGCGTGGACCAGTACCCATTGTTATGATCTGCTAAACCCAGAAAGGAAAGGGGAATTCTGCCCCAAAAATACAACTAAGGAACCCCTACGATGTAACGGGGAACCTGTCCTGCGACCAGCCCCGCTAAAGCCCTCATCTAGTGTGAACAAAGACCTATATTTGCGGGGGGTAATCCTAAAAGATCTAGGGCGGGGGAGAAAAGGTGGAACCTCCTAACATAAATTGTGCGGATAATTAAACAGAAAAATAAAACTTTGGATCCCAACATAAGCAAAAATACAGATTAAGGAACCCAAGCCCCCGGCTGCTTAACAGTAGATAATACTGAAGTCAAGCAAAGCCCGAAGGGCGGAGCCAGACTAAATAGGGAAAAAAGGTATGTGACCAGCAAATGAAACAAAACCTAACAAGAGGGTTCTAAACCATGGCCGGGACAAAACCCTTTCCTCATGCCCTTGGGGCAATGTTGTGCAGGGGTACTGTCTTGCGAGTGGCGCTTACGTGTTTCTGCCCAAATCAAGGATTGCAGGAATCAAGTCTGACACATTTATTCCTCCTCCTATTCCCGTTCCTCAGAATCTCGCTGCAGGAGCCCTCACGGTCTACCTCCACATGGACCCGTGAACGTTTTTTGTTGGGCCGATTGGGGCACAGCCGTGTCCAAAAGTCCCGGCCATCCCGAAATTAAATTTAGGGGATCTTTGCCACAGCGCAGGAGCTCTGTAATGCCATAAAACAGGGGGGCGGAGGTGGTTTTTGGAAGAGAATCTACAGGCAGGCTTGGTGTGTGGCAATGGCCCAAATCGGGGTCGCTTGGGCCTTGGCAACCTCATCACATACCATGTCTGTCATATGTGTCAACTTGGTCGTGCGAGTTTTTTGAGGGACTATCCCGGGTCTTGATGCATGTGCACAAGGTCCCCCTAGAGTGCGCTCATTGCGACGTTCCCGCATGGCCAGACGCTGTTGCAGCCGCAACGAGATTTAAACCCTTTATGAACTCGCATATATGTGACGTACCCCCCCGGTGGAATTCCCGTTACTATGTTGGACGGTTGTGTGAGCAGCAGCCAACAGTAATGGGTATCAGCTGCATCGGGCAGTCAACTCGCAATTTTGGGGCGTTCACACTTCACCACTACTGAGGGGGCCTTATAATAAAAATAATAATTTATTTTTTTTATTAGCGCCATAATATTCCGCAGTGCTTTACAGTTTAACAGTTTAAAAACACGAGTCATAAGTAAAAAGTTAAAATAAATAATTAAAGCAAAATCACCCGCCCTGTGGTGAAAGCTTACAATCTACAATGGGGTGGGGAGTACAAAGAAAGGGTTTTGTTTATATAAAATGGTGTTTTTACAATGATGGCCCACCCTTTTTAAAGAAGTGAGGGACAGGGAGTAGTGAAGGGTACACACACGAATTACACTTAGAATGACTTTGATTAGTGAATGTAAAGGCCACTGTGAAAAAATGTGTTTGAGGGAGCGCCTGAAACCACCCAAATTTGCGGAAGCCCTAATTTTTTGGGGGTTTAGGCATTCCAGGGGATTGGCGCAGCGCGGGTGAAGTTTTGGAGTTGGGAGGGGAGGTCGGTTTAGTGCGGGTTAGTGAAGGTCGTTTGCAGAGTGCGCAGTCGGTTAGGCATAAATTAATAAGGGGGAGATGTAGGGGGGTGTGCGCTGTGGAGAGCTTTGTTGGTGAAAACCCGAAATTAGAATTGGCCCCTTAATGAATGGGCAGCCACTCCCAGTGTATTTGAGTGGCGAATAACTCTATGAAGATATCTGCCACGTTTTGCGTGCGTTTGATGAGTCAACGCGGATGGCGAGTGCAGATGATGCACTAGTCAGCCTGACTGTCCCCTTATCTGCCTGCTTCAAAAAACACTGCAAGCACTAAGGCATGGGTTTTGGAAGAGGTGGAGGATGAGGAGTCACAAATTCCATCACCTTCTGGACAGTCAGCGCAACGTGGTTCCTCACAAAGGGCTGGAGGACTTTCAAAGTACCATGCTGTATCACAATTGAACCTCCAGAGTCGTGTCTATTTTCATAACCTTACAAACTTTTAATGTTTTTTACAAAGCACATAATGTACATTTTTTGTCTATCCTTTTGTAATGCTATTGTGTTTCCATAAACTGATGTTACAGAATTATGATAAAAAGTTTTAAATTTTGAGTTTTAAATTTTGTAAATTTATATGTATTTGAAGGACTTTGTGAGGAGGATGAGGAGGAGTCAATGGAGGAGGAAGACATCGCTCCAGAGGGAGGTAGACAATCCCTCTGTCAGTATGTAGACCAAAGGGGGGGGTGATGCACAGCAGGCGGAGATGACGCCTCTTGCAGGGGACAACGTTTTTTTGGGCCAGTTGGGAGTCTGCAGCCATGGTTGATTTCATGCTGCAGTGGCTGAGAAACAACCCCGCATCGAACACATTCACACCACGTCTGATTATTGGGTGTACACCCCTCCTAGACCCTCGCTACCGGACAACTTACAAAGCCTCATCACACCGTTGAACCGGGAGCGTAAAAGGGCGGAAGTACCAAGACACACGGGTGCAATCCTAATTTTCCCTCCATTCCAGCCGAGAGCACTGCTGCTGCTACTGATTTACAAAGCAGCTCTGTGCGTCGGGGCAGTGGAGACAGCTCTGCAACAAGAGGGAGCACAAGCAGCGCCTCTGCACAGGGCAAGAACGTATGTTCCAAATGTGTCGAAGTTTTGTGGCAGCGCCACCAATGTCTACACCACCCGAGACGGCTCCAGTCAGCAGGAGGCAACATTTCCCGTAAGATGGTTACAGACTACATGTCTTGCCCTCTCAGTGTACTCCAGATGGCTCTCCCCATTCAAGTTTTGTGTCTCTAAGCTGGATACATGGCCAGAGCTTAGCCAGTATGCATTGGAGGTGCTGGCTTGATCTGCTGCCAGTGTATTATCGGAGCGCGTCTTTACTGCTTGCAGGTGGTGTACTAACAGACCGTTGCATGCGACTATCCTACGATAATGTAGAACGGCTTACTTTTCTGAAAATGAACTAGGCATGGATCTCGCCTGAATTTGCCTGTCCGGTTTCAGATTAACTAAAATGGTTGGCAACGTTTTTTATGTCTCTGTTATGTTCTCTTTCTACCACCTGAGCTATACTCCCTGGGCTACAACACTGCCAGTTGCTGCTCAGAAGTGTCGTGTCACAGACCAATACACAAGCTATAGTAATAGTGGGGTTTTAGGAACGCCTGCTGTTCCCCCGCTGTGTGTCCGGCAAAAAATTTCTGCTACCTAGCTACACATGTTTAAAAAAAACATGACAGTTAAAGTGGCTAGTGCTACACTAGATATCAGGCTACACCCTTAATTTCTAAGCTGTAAAACAAGTGAAACGTCAAATTTAAAACCATTCAATGATTAGTGTTGGTAACAAATCTGTAACTAAATAATTGGACATATTATGGCGATATCCACATGTCTAACACAAATGCTAACACAAAAGCATACTTATGCTATAGGGTACTGATGGTGAACCTTCTCACTCCATAACTTTGACCAATCCAACTCACATCATGCCTCAAATGCTGCAATGTTGGAAGTGCATAATGTGGGGGTTTAACTTTGACAACAGCTGCAGTGCGAAGGTTATCCTTCTGTGTTTTGGCTTTTAAATAAAAGCATACAAGTAAATATAATAATACATTGTTGATTAAGGGACATGATGTACACCTGTAATATTGTGCAAACAATGGATGTAGGACTATTCCTCTTCAACATTACTTATATTTGTGTCATTTGAAAAATACATATTTTAGTTAAAAATTAAAAACCCATGTTCAGTAGCTGTGAAAGCCCGTTTGTGTACTTCTATATTGTTTGCAACCAATGTATTGTATACGGATGGAAGCGCGTCACACTAATAGATTAGATTTATTTTAAATGGGAAAGTAGCAGAACCAATTGGAGATAAATGAAAGGATGAGCCACTGAGACACGCTCAGCAGAGTACAAGCAGCAGTGCTTGAACATGTAACTGGAGCGTGATCTGCACTCAAAAAGTAAAAACACAGACTGAAGTGAACACTGAAACACAACTGTCCACAATCTGTGAAAAGCTCCTTTCGTACTTCTATAGTTTTTTGCAACCAATGTATTGTATTCGGATGGAAGCGCGTCACACTAATTTGATTAGATTTTTTTTTAAATGGAAAGGGAGCAGAACCAATTGGAGATAAAGAAAAAGGGTGAAGCCACTGAGACACGCTCAGCAGAGTACAAGCAGCAGTGCTTAACAAGTAACTGGAGCGTGATTGCACTCAAAAAAGTAAAAAAACACAGACTGAAGTTTAACCTGAAACACAACTGTCCACAATCTGTGAAAAGCCTTTCTGTACTTCTATAGTGTTTGCAACCAATTATTGTATCGGAGGAAAAACGCGTCACACAAAATAGATTAGATTTATTTTAAAAGGAAAATGACAAAAACCCCTTGGGTAAATAAAAAAGGTTTAGCCCTGAGACAAAGCCGCAAGTAAAAGCAGCAGTGCTTAAACAATAACTGGAGCGTGATCTGCATAAAAAAGTAAAAAACACAGACTGAAGTGAACACTGAAACAAATTCCAAAATCTGTGAAAAGCCCCTTTTGATTCTATAGTGTTTGCAACCAATGATTGTATACAGGGGAAGCCCCACTAATAGATTTGATTTTTTTTTAATATAAGGGAGGCACCAATTCCACTAAAAAAAAAAAAAAAAAAAAAAAAAAATTTGACAGTGCGATGCCTAAAAACAGGGGTGGATGCAGAGCAAACTGCGCGCCCTGCACTGTCACCACACACCTTGCACGAGCGTTAAAACAACACTGGCAAAATAAAGGGCTTTACACAGGGTTGGGTAACTACCCTGCCTCAAGCACGTAGTACACAAAATCGCTATATCTAACGTCCCTCAGAGTACACAGCAGCGTTCTGTCCCTTACTGAGTTCACAGCACAGTGACGCTAAAATGGCGGGGGCGCCTTTTTTGTGCATTCTGACATCATTTTAGCAGCCAAACACAGCCATGCCATTAGTTTAAAATGACCGCAGCATTACAGGATGTGCCCACACTTTGTAGGATTCCCCCATTGGTGACTAAAAACCATTGCCTCTCAAAGAATTATGGGAACTTCCCATTCCCGGGATACGATAGGAAAAAATATCGGGAAATTTAAATACGAATTCCCCATAACGCGAATTCGGCCGATACCCCATACTTGCGGGACGGGAAAGCTCAACACTAGTTATAAAATGTTTTTTTTGTTTCTCCTGAAGTAAGACAGATCCCAAATTAACTCTTTGTATCTTGTTAGGGATGATAAGAGCGGGAAAAGGGGAAAAATTTCAAATTTTAAAAAATCCCAACAAAAAATATGGCCATTCGTTTGATATAGTGGTTCCCCATTTATTGGTGCCATTGGGCCCGATTTAAGTTTAAAACGTTTTATGTTTCTCCTGATAAGACAGATCCACACTCAACCTTTTGAAACTTGTTAGGGGGATTAAGAAAGGAAAAAGGCAAAAATTTAAAATTTAACTCCCAAAAAAAGTTGGCCTTCGTTTATTAGTGTTCCCCATTCATTTGGGGCCATTGGGCCGATTTAAATTATAACATGTTTTCATGTTTCT
>JARQOD010000002.1:536178208-536189410 GCA_033576555.1 Oophaga sylvatica | reverse complement strand
AATAAATGTGATGATTGCATAGTTTGCATAAAATACCCGGTTGGGTAAAACAAGTTAAAGTGAATACTTGAAGTATATATATAATGTAATTATTTGAAATGTGTTTTAACCATGCCAATGGACTGCGTGGCTGTGGACTGTGCCAGCCCAAGAACTTATATTGTAAATAGTTGCACTACGGTGCCTTATCTTGGTTTTACACGAAACCATTACTGTCTACCTCTGAAGAAAAACCCGTATGGTGGGCCTAGAGTGAGGTCTGCAGTCAGAAGTCCTGCAGCCCACCCAGGACCCACGTGGGAGGTTTTTGGTGCGGGTCCTCCACAAGAATTTGTCTTGTATAATGAGAATGTTTTGATACTTTGATACTTTTGTATTTTTCTAATGTACCAAATTGTAACGTTCAAGAAATTCGTACCTCCCGGATGGGATGAGTTAAAATGTTGATGTTAATGCAAAAACAAAAATGTTTTCTTTTTCTCCTTTACAGCCCTGGAGTGCTGTGTTTAATCAAGGGGGGATGTGTGGCCCAGCTATGTAAGACACACATAAATCCAGGAGAATGCACAGGAAGGTAACCGCAACGCTTGATATGCATTCACTTCACTCATCCTGTCAGACACACCCATCAGGGGTATAAAAGGGAGTGACACGTAGCAGAGATCAGTTGAGTTTTGGATTTAGTTAAGCTTAGGAGGGAGAGGAGAGGAGTCAGTGTTCAGTTCAGTCTGTTTCCTGTCTGAGTGCAGGGCAGATCAGTCTCAGTCCAGTCTGGACTTGGAGGATACTGAGAGCTGTTCGGTGAGCTCTAGACGAAAGCTGACTTTTCCAACAAAAGCTACAAGTGCTTATGTTAAGAGCGGGAAGCAGGGCGAAGGGCGCAGTGGAGAAGACAGAGAGAAGTGCTTTAGGTATTGGATTGCCTGCACTAAATTGCCGGACACCGGGGTCCGAAGCGTTGCTAGTGTTTCAAGCATAGTAACAAGAAAACCGGAGGCATCTGGACTACAGGTCGCAGAGAGCAGCCCTAAGCGTCGATACGTAACCGGAGTCAGGGAGAACGGGGACTTTGAGTCAAGGCCAGACAAAAGTAAGGACTTAGTTCTCTCAACATCTGCTAGTCAGAGACATAGAAGGCTCCACCACAATGTCGGCCGGGCATTACAGCTATAGAGAAAGCTGGAGATTGCAGAGTTAACTTCGCTTCACGCAAGTTTGGACTCAGATACATTTGAAGTTAAGGAGGCCTCTAACCTGCTCAGCGGTTACCCAAATGTGCATTCTCCACCCCGACCAGCTTCCCGGGATCTACCTGAAACACCTTCAAGTAAAGGTATGAAAAGAAGCTGCATTGTGTGTGACTGAATTCTTAATTACACCCTGCATCATCACCATAGACTTCCAGGGACCCGTCTCACCTGTGGGAGACTTACCACCCAGCTGTCCCCATAACATCCCCTGTGAAGATCCTTATAGCAGCGCTGGTCCAATTGACCAGATACCACAGGTGGCGTCACGAACTACCTACAAATCCCTTGTAAATATCCCCCATTGCATGACCGCCAGGGCCACGGACCGAGTCCCGCTGCCCGTGACAACTCCCATAGACTTCTATGGGCTCAGCTCCGAGTACCCCATAGCCCTGGTATCCACACATGTGGTGCGAGTCACAAGTGCCGGGGCCCTGAGCAGGCGGGGGGGCCCACTCACAGTGGGGGACACCGGCATGCTATGGGGGCCCGGTGCCTGTGCCAGTACCAGGGGCCGGTGCCTCGAGCAGAGCAGCGGCCAGCGAGGAGAGGTATTTCATTTTTTTTTTTTATGTTTGGCGCAATATATGGAGACCATCATATGGGGCCCATCATACACTGGAGTATCATATATGGGACCATCATACACTGGAGCATCATATATGGGGCCCATCATACACTGGAGCATCATATATGGAGCATTAAATGGGGCCCATCATACACTGGAGCATCATATATGGGGCCCATTATATATTGAGCATTATATGGGTCCAATCATACACTGGAGTATCATATATGGGGCCTATTATATATGGAGCACTATATGGGGCCCATAATATACTGGAGCATCATATATAGGTCCATTATATGTGAAGCATTATATGGGGCCCATAATGCACTGAAGCATCATATGGGGCCCATCATATACTGGAGCATCATATGGGGCTCATTATATATGGAACATCATATGGGGCCCATTATATATGGAACATCATATGGGGTCCATTATATATGGAGCATCATTTGGGGCCTACTATATACGGAGCATCTTATAGGGTCCATTATATATGAAGCATTATATGGGGCCCATTATATATGGAGCATTATATGGGGCCCATTATTCTGCATGGAGCACTATGTGGTGCCCATAATACTGTATGGATGACTATACTGTTTGTCTTTTGAGCTATTGTAGAATTTACAATAGATATCACTCATGTAACGTATGAAGTAAGTGAAGTATTTGGCATTGTACTACACCTATATTTCTCTGCCGTATCTGAGCATCACGAATAGTGGTGTGTGTTAAAGGGGCCCACTGAGACTCTTTCGCCCGGGGCCCACGAAAACCTGGAGCCGGCCCTGCCTCCTCCCCAAAATAATCATCCCCTCATCCTCCTCTTCCTCTTCTTCCTCCACCTCGTCCAGGACAGTTCTCTGAGCAGACAATGGCTGACTGTCATCAAGGCTTCCCTCCTCCTCCTCCGCTGCAGATGCCTGATCCTTAATGTGCATCAAAGTTTGCATGAGCAGACGCATAAGTGGGATGCTTATGCTTATGATGGAGTAGTCTGCGCTTACCAGCCGTGTGCATTCCTCGAAACACTAAAGGACTTTACAGAGGTCATTCAGCTTTGACCACTGCACACCCGACAACTCGTTGTCTACCCTCAAACTGCCTGCCCTTGTATCCTCCCACAAATGCGTTACAGCCTGCCTCTGTTCGCACAGCCTCTCAACCATGTGCATGGTGGAGTTTCACCTTGTTGCAACGTCTATGATTAGGCGGTGCTTGCGGAGGTGGAGTGATCGCTGAGGCCTCTGCATATGACTGGAGTCTACGGGCGAGCGACGGATGTGCAAGCACAGTTTTCGCACCTTATGGAGCAGGGCTGGTAACTCCGGATAATTATTTGTGAAGCACTGCACCACCAGGATCAAGGTGTGAGCCAAGCAAGGAATGTGTCTGAGTTTTGCCAGGGTTATGGCCGCCACAAAATTACAACCGTTATCACTGACGACCTTGACTGGCTCAAGATGTAGACTTCCCAGCCATGACTCAGTATCTCGCTGCAAGTAGTCGGCCAGTACCTCCGCGGTGTGTCTGTTGTCGCCCAAAGATATCATCTTTAAAACATAAGTGAGCACATGTCACTCCTCAATTAATTAAGGTGCAAAGATCATTGGGTTACCAAGCCCTTATTAACTACAAATTGCAAAATAATCCGGCACTCTAGATGTAATGCTGAACACAAGGAATTTATTATCATAATCCAATATAACGTTTCTGTCAAAATCCTCGACCTTCATCAGACTAGAACAAAATAAATAAAGAAACATATCAAAATTCTTACATAATTCGTACAAACAAACAATAATGGTTACAAAAATTAATAATAAAAATCATAGAATCTCACTGGCTTCCAGAGAAAATTATTTGTATAAGTGGCTATAACGCACAAAGTGAGCCATCAAAATATATCATATTGCAAATTAGTGTGAAAATAACCTTACATAACTATTCAAGCCTATATAGACCATGCAGTGGTTGAACTGTACCAAGATTTATAAATGACACCCATTATTATGGTCTTATGTGGGGTGACCTATATAGAGAGGTGCAGAGTGTATCAGAAATTTTGCTTACCCGATTATGCATATAATCAGAGCAATATCTGTGAAAGTTAATTAGACCGCTTAGTAAAGAAAATAACTTAGTGAGCCAAATTGTTCAACTGTTCACCATAGTATAATAACTTAGTTCTTTTCATTCGTGTGATAGAACCGAGGTCAGAACTAGAGGTGCTGCATATAAATGCTTGTCAGCCTGTGATATTGCGCCTGTAAGGACCTATATTCTAAATAACAGAAGGTTGCTCAGTAATGTCACCATATTAAGTAATAAGAAGTGTCGCCAGTATTGTGTGCGGAGAGTCTTACCGTGGTGATGCCTTTCACAGAGAAAGATTCATAGTGTAGCGGTATTTGGAAGCGGCTATATGCCTGTGTGATGCGCTCAGTTAGACCGCGCTCCCTGTGCGTCCTAATATGGCGGTAAGAGCCGGAAATGCATACATGTCCTTTTTGGATGACGTATACAGAACGTTACGAAGATGCACGTTACCGGAAGTGAGTCATATGAGTCGCCCTTAGCAGGACCGTGGGATACTTGGCACCGAGCCCGTTCACTTCAATGGGGGATGTCACGGGTAGCACAGCTCGGTCCGTGGCCCTGGGGCTCACCTCAATAAAAGGGGATATTTACAGGGGATTAAAGTATTTACAGTTTGTTCGTGACGCCACCTGTGGTACCTGGTCAGTGTGACCAGCGCTGCTGTGTAGATCCGCTGAGGGGTTGTTACTGGGCAGCAAGGTGTTAAGTCTTCCACAGGCAAGACTGGGTCCCTCAGGGTAGATGGCGGTGCTGGGGGTGCAGGACGGAGAAGGGGCTTTTCAGCCGCAGGAGCAATAATGCAGACACACACACGAAAGTCTCTTTCGGTACCTTTACTGATGGTATAGTTGTAAGCACGTCCCGGGAAGCTGGCAGGGTGGAGGATGCACGTCCAGTATTCCCACTGAGTAGGTGTAGGGCCACCTTACTCATGTTGTGTGAGTTTCTGACCTGTATGAAACGAAGTCTAACTCTGTCTTCACTTATACGCCCGGCTGACTTTGTGGTGAGGCCTTCTCTTGGATAGAACAGTGTCTCTGTATGCAGCGTCCTGCTAGACCCCCGTCTTCCTGATCTCGGTTACGTATCAACACTCTTGGGACCCTGCGACCTGAAGTCCAGCAGGGTCTCCGGTATCTCCTACTAGTCGTGTAGATGCTAGCAAGCTCGGACCCAGTGTCCGGTGGTGAAGAGTAGAGGTAAGCTATCAATGCTGTTTCAACCTCTGTTACTCTCTTCTTCTCTTCCACTCGCCTTTCGTCCTACTCCGACCCTTAACATAAGCACACTAGCAGTAGAAAGCTGATTCTTCCTTCTCTTCACCGCTCTCAAAGCGTCGGCACGCTTGCTCACTGAAACTACACTCGGTTGACTCAGTTCTGACCAGGCTGAAGTGGCTATCTTTCTCCACTCGTACTAGCCTCCACACATTGAACTAAGCTCAAAGCTGTAGTCTTCAGGTTCTCTCACTTACTGCTGTTCTCTTTCCTTCTTTCTTTCTAATGCTCTTTCTGAAGCAGCTATCAGGACCTTCCGTCTAACTGATCTGTGCACACTTCTAGGAGCTAAAGGGTTTGCCACACTAAGCGAGATCGCTAGCGAGATCGCTAACGAGATCGCACCTGCGTCACCATTTATGACGCAGTAGCGATCTCGTTAGCGACGCAGCTGTGTGTGACATGTAGCAGCAATGTGGCCCCTGCTGAGATGTCGTTGATCGCTCATGAACGTTCTGAGCCGTTTTTTGGTCGTTGGTGTCCCGCTGGTGAGCCTGAATCGCTGAGTGTGACACCCTTTATGAACAACTTCACCAGCGTCGCAGGTGGGACTAGGTTTTCCCAATGACCGCAGAGGTTGTTATACAGATCACTAATGAGATGTGTTTGGAATCACAGATCGCTGATGAGTTGTGTTTGGAATCTAAAACAGCTAAGTTGCTAACGAGATCGCTACTGCGTCATAAATGGTGACGCAGGTGCGATCTCGTTAGCGATCTCGCTTAGTGTGGCATACCCTTAACTCTCCACACTCCAAGGAAACTAACAGCTTCACAACTTTCTGAGGTAATCTCCTCACACTTCTGATCTCAGCTCTTCTCATCTCATCTCTGAGGTAATCTGATCTGATCTGAGGTAACTGCTGTGTCTTCACTACCCTTATATACTGCAAAAGGGCTCCCTCTGGTGGCTCTAGAGAATAGTGAAGGTGTGAATGAATATCAGGTATGTGTGGGTGTTACCTTTGGTGCATCCTCCTGGGTAATGTGGCTCCAAGCGCAGCTGGGCTACACACATACGCTTACTGTGAGGCAGAAGTCAGACGTGACACTCTCTATGGAACGCAAACAATAGAATAGTGAAACGGTATTTTTCTTATAGGTGACAATATCAACGCTGGAGCCAGTGATATGGGTGAGTATTCAGTGAAGAGAAAAGATCACGCTGTGACCTATGAAAAAATGAAATACAGGAATAAACGTACATGAAATTAATCTGTACATGAACAATATTCCTAAATATTATACATCAATCCAAAACAGGCAGTATCCTCTTCAAAACATAAAGAATATTGTCAGATAATTGTCATTATGTATTGACAAACCTCGAGAACCTTTAAAAAGTATATGTCAATAAAGGAGATACAATATTATCATTCATTATAGTTGTCATTCATTTAGGTTAATACAAATTAGGAGGATTAACCACATAAATAAATGAAATCAATATAGATTCATGACATTATATTCCCTATTTAACCCCTTAGTGTTGTGAATGGGTTTGAGATGAGTTCTGAGCAGAGGCTTCCTCTGGTGGTTACAAGCGGTGCTGGTCTGTCCAGTGAAGATTGTGAGGACTGGGAATCAGGTGTTACTGACTGGTCATATATAAGGGAGTCACCTTCCCATCAGGGTTGCCGGTGATCAATTGTTCTGGTCTGAATCCTTCATTCCTGTTTCCCTTGTAGCCTGCTGTGTCGTGTCTGCATCTCCTGCTAACAGATAAGACATTTTCTTCTTTTTGTTTTTGTGCTATATTTTTGCATTTTTTGTCCTGCACTTCTGTGGGGGCCTTCAGGGTCCCCTCCGGGGGCTTTTGCCCTCTCAGTTTAGTTCAGCCACTTATGTATGTACTTTTGCTTTTTCCAGTTTTTTCAGTGGCTGCTGTTTTGATTTTGTTACACCAGAGAACTAATTTAGGTGGTAGAGGTCGTGTGATCTCAGGTGTTTTTGAAATGAGTGGTGTTGGTGCTTTTCAGGGTTTTCTGGGATTGCAGTAAGTACCCTTCCTGTCCTTTTCTATTTAGTTAGTTTGGGCCCCAGCGTTTGCTCATACTATTTTCTTTCTGTGTCAGTATTTCATCTTGTCTAACCGCCATTACATGTTTGGGGGCTTTCTATTGTCTTTTGGGTTCTGCTCCGGGGCAGATAGCTTTCCTATATCTATCTTTAGGTGTAGTTAGTTTCTCAGGCTGTGACGAGGCGTCTAGGACCAACGTAGGAACGCTCCACGGCTGCCTCTAGTTGTGGTGGTTAGTCAGGGTACTGCAATCTCATAGTTTCCAACTGCTCTGGTGTATTGCCTTTTTTTTACCTGCACTCCTCAGCTACCAAATCATAACAGTATCACCGGCCTAAACTGAAAATTGTGTGGTACTCACAGAAGGGAAAAATATTGTGAAAGAAAAAAAAAAAAAAAAAAAAGGTTGTCAGAGTTGTCAGAGATATTTTTCTGTTTGTTGCATTTTTTTTTTCCCTCTCTATCTCTGGGTGCTGGGGAGGATCTTTTCTCTCAATGGAGTTTGCACAGTTGTCTGGCCGTGTGGATCAGCTTGCCACTGAGGTTCAGAGTATTGCTACCTATCTTGCTAGGTTGCCTGTTGTGGAACCTAGGATTCCCATGCCAGATTTGTTTTTAGGGGATCGAGCTAAGTTTCAGAATTTCAAAAATAATTGTAAATTGTTTCTTGCCTTAAAATCTAAGTCCTCAGGGAACGCAGTGCAGCAGGTTCAAATTATCATCTCTCTCCTGCGCGGCGATCCTCAGGATTGGGCTTTTTCCCTGACACCTGGGGATCCTGTTTTGAGTGATGTTGATGCATTTTTTCAGGCTTTGGGGTTATTGTACGATGAGCCTAATGTCACTGATCAAGCTGAAAAAGCCTTGTTGGCATTAAATCAGGGGCTTGATGACGCTGAGTTATACTGTCAGAGATTCCGTAGGTGGGCAGTCCTGACCAAATGGAATGACGACGCTTTGGCAGCCCTTTTCCGGAAGGGTCTGTCAGATAATGTAAAGGATGTTATGGTGGGATTCCCTGTCCCCTCTGGTCTCAATGATTCTATGTCATTAGCGATTCAAATTGACAGACGTTTGCGTGAGCGGAGAAGTATGCGTGGAATGGTGTTGCCTTGTGAACCAGCTTCTGAACCCATGCAGTGTGATAGAGTGGTGTCTGGGGCACAGCGTCATGAGTTTCGAAAGCGCAATGGGTTATGTTTCTACTGTGGTGATGCCTCTCATGCTATTTCAGTCTGCCCTAAGCGGGGAAAGACGTTTTGCACGCTCAGTTGTCTTGGGTAGTGTTCAGACTAAGTTTTTATTAACTGTCACTCTGATATGCTCTCTGTCCTCATTTTCTGCTCAGGCTTTCGTTGATTCTGGAGCAGCTATTAACCTGACGGATTATGATTTTGCTAGACGTTGTGGGTTTCCCTTGATACCCCTGCAGAAGTCTATTCCCCTACTGGGGATCGATTCTACCCCTTTGGCTGAGAATAAACCCCAGTTTTCTACTCAGGTGATACTGAGGGTTGAACCTGATCACCAGGAGTGCTGCAAATTTTTGGTTCTGTATAATCTGCATGACATTATCGTGCTGGGTTACCCTTGGTTACAGTCTCATAATCCTGTTTTGGATTGGAAATCTGTGTCTGTAACCAGTTGGGGCTGCCAATGTGTTAATACCAACACTCCTGTTTTTTCTGCCTCCCCCAGGCTCAGGATGTTCCTGACTTTTTGATTGATTTTTCTGATGTGTTTAGCGAAAGTAAATCTGCATCCTTGCCTCCCCATAGGAGCTATGACTGCGCTATTGAATTAGTGCCGGGTAGTAAATTCCCTAAGGGTCGCCTTTTTAACTTGTCTGTACCTGAACATGACGCTATGCGGTCTTATATTAAGGAATCATTGGAGAAGGGTCATATCAGACCATCCTCTTCACCCTTAGGTGCCGGTTTTTTCTTTGTGGCCAAAAAGGATGGTTCATTGAGGCCGTGTATTGATTATCGTCTCTTGAACAATATTACTGTGAAATATCAATACCCGTTACCCTTGATTTCTGACCTGTTTTCCAGGGTGAAAAACGCTACTTGGTTTACCAAGCTTGACCTCAGGGGGGCGTATAACCTTATTCGCATTAAGCACGGGGATGAATGGAAGACGGCATTCAATACCCCTGAAGGGCATTTTGAGTACCTGGTGATGCCCTTTGGGCTCACTAATGCTCCTTCCGTCTTCCAGTCCTTCATGAATGACATTTTCAGGGATTTTGTGGACAAATTTCTGATTGTTTATTTGGATGATATCTTGATTTTTTCTAATGACTGGGACTCTCATGTGAAACATGTTCGAACTGTATTCCAGATTTTGAGAGAGAATGCTCTGTATGTGAAGGGATCAAAGTGTCTTTTTGGCATACAGAGGATCTCATTTCTGGGATTCATTTTGTCCCCATCTGTTATTGAAATGGACCCGGTCAAGGTTCAGGCCATCTGTGATTGGGTCCAACCTACTTCATTAAAGGCTCTTCAGAGATTTTTGGGTTTTGCCAATTTTTATCGTAAATTTATTGGTAATTTCTCGGTTATTGTTAAACCATTAACTGATTTGACCAGAAAGGGTTCTGATGTGGTGAATTGGCCTCCTGAGGCAGTCTCTGCATTTCAGGAACTTAAGCAGAGATTCACTTCTGCTCCTGTTCTACGGCAGCCTGATGTTTCTCTGCCATTTCAAGTGGAGGTTGATGCCTCTGAAATTGGGGCAGGTGCCGTTTTGTCCCAAAAAGATCCAGAGACCTCTAAAAGTAACCCTTGTGCCTTTTTCTCTCGAAAATTTTCTCCTACTGAACGTAATTATGACGTGGGTAATCGGGAGTTATTGGCCATGAAGTGGGCTTTTGAAGAGTGGAGACATTGGCTGGAGGGAGCCAAACATCAGGTGGTGGTCCTTACGGACCATAAGAATCTGGTCTATCTGGAATCTGCCAAGCGACTCAATCCTAGACAGGCCAGGTGGGCCTTGTTTTTCACACGTTTTAATTTTGTGGTTTCCTTTCTTCCTGGCACTAAGAATGTTAAGGCGGATGCCCTCTCGAGGAGCTTCCTTGCGGACTCTCCTGAGTTATCTGATCCTTCTGTTATTTTGAAAGAGGGTGTAGTTCTTTCCGCCATCTCGCCCAATTTGAGACTTGCTCTGGAGGAGTGTCAGGAGGATAGGCCCGAGCGCTGCCCGGTTGGAAAATTGTTTGTCCCGGATCAGTGGAAAAAGAGTGTGATGTCTGAGATTCATTGTTCCGCATTGGCTGGGCATCCCGGAATTTTTGGTACCAGAGACTTGGTTAGTCGGTCCTTTTGGTGGCCTACCTTGTCTCGTGATGTCAGGGAATTTGTGCAGTCCTGCAGGACTTGCTCTCGCTCCAAGCCTTGCTCTCGCTCTAGTGGTTTGTTGATGCCATTGCCTGTGCCCAAGAGACCATGGACCCATATCTCTATGGATTTCATTTCCGACCTTCCTGTTTCTCAGAGAATGACCACCATCTGGGTAATTTGTGATAGGTTTTCCAAAATGATACATCTTGTGCCATTACCTAAGTTGCCTTCCTCCTCTGAATTGGTGCCGTTGTTCCTTCAGCACGTGGTTCGTTTACACGGCATTCCTGAGAACATTGTGTCTGACAGAGGAGTCCAGTTTGTTTCCAGATTTTGGAGGACTTTTTGTTCTAAACTGGGTGTTCAATTGTCTTTCTCCTCGGCATTTCATCCTCAGACCAATGGTCAAACTGAGAGAACAAACCAGACATTGGAGACTTATCTAAGATGCTTTGTGTCTGCTGATCAGGAGGACTGGGTCTCTTTTTTGCCTTTGGCTGAGTTTGCTCTTAATAATAGGGCTAGCTCTGCCACTTTGATGTCTCCGTTTTTCTGTAATTCTGGGTTTCACCCTCGATTTTCTTCAGGACAGACGGAGGCTTCTGTCTGTCCAGGTGTTGACTCTGTTGTGG
>JARQOD010000002.1:536157254-536178108 GCA_033576555.1 Oophaga sylvatica | reverse complement strand
ACACCACAAAAGTCTCCCGGGGTGGCTTTTTTTTGGGTGGCATAAAGTTACTCGGAGTCTAAGACCCAATTAAAAATTGATTGGGGGGGTTGTGAAAGGGGGAGTAAAAAATCTAAAGTAGAAAAAAACCCCTTAAATGAAAATTTCTGAAAAACCCTCTGCAGGTCTAATCAATTTTAAAAACTATTAAATCTAAGGGGGACGAAGGAAAACCCCTTCTGTAACAAATTCTTTTTGCGAAAAACCAAACATTTTGAGGAAATTAACGACTAAAGTTGGCGTTACCGGGGCCCTCGTATGACCCCTTGTCGATGAGTTCGAAGCACGGCCCCCCCGCCTCGTCCTTTTCTTCGATGTCTCCCCCTGCGGAACCAAAAAAAACGGTGGGTTGTATCCGGCGATCGCTGTCCGAATTTTGAGACTAAGTGCCATCCAATTTCTAAATCGGCGATAATTTTTGGCGAAAAAGGGGAAAACTTTGCCATTTAATCTCCTTTTTGCAAATGTCTTGCGACCTTAAAAATTTCTGTCCTTCCGTTTCTCTTTTTCCTTCCTAAAGGCGTGACATGTTTTTTTATACGGGATTTTTTTGATTCAAATTTTAATGGGAAAGGAATCCTTGATTTGGGTTTTTCCCAAAGTAGATACTTTATTTTGGCAAGTTTTTATTTCCTTGTTAAATTTACCCAAGGTTAATTCATAAAAATCTAAGAGCATTATTAAAAATTTTTCAAATTTTTGGCAAAATCTTATTATCTTGAAAAAGGTGGGTCTCAAGAGACGCAAGCCTCGGGGAATCCTTTGATTTTTAATATACTCGGCTAAGTATACTAGAACTTAAGCCAACTAAGTGGTTTTCATGCATCCTCAATTTAATTAAGGTGCAAAACAATGGGTTACAAGGCCCTTAAATAACAAAAAATTGCAAAAAAAAGGGCCCTCAGATGTATTGAAAAAAAGGAATTTATTATCAAACCAAATTTTAACTTTTCGGTCGAAATCCTTGACCTTCATCAGACTAGAACAAAAATAAAGAAACATTTCAAAATTCTTACAGAATTCGTACAAACAAACAATAATGGTTACAAAGTGAATAATAAAAATAATAAAAAAATCATAGAATCTTACTTGCTTCCAGAGAAAATTATTTGTATAAGTGGCTATAATGCACAAAGTAAGCCATCAAAATATATCTTATTGCAAATTAGTGTGAGAATAACCTTACATAACTATGTAAGCCTATATAGACCATGCAGTGGTTGAACTGAACCAAGATTTATAAATGACACCATTTTTATGGTCTTATGTGGGGTGACCTATAAAGAGAGGTGCAGAGTGTGTCAGAAATCTTGCTTACCCGATTATGCATACAATCAGAGCAATATCTGTGAAAGTTAATTAGACCGCTTAGTAAAGAAAATGACTTAGTGAGCCAAATTGTTCAACTGTTCACCATAGTATAATAACTTAGTTCTTACCATTCGTGTGATAGAACTGAGGTCAGAACTAGAGGCGCTGCATCTAAATGCTTGTCAGCCTATGGTATTGCGCCTGTAAGGACCTATATTCTAAATAACAGAGGGTCGCTCAGTAATGTCACCATATTAAATAATAAAAGGCGTTGCCTGTATTGTGTCCAGAAAGTCTTACCGTGGTGATGCCTTTCACAGAAAAAGATTCATAGTGTAGCGCTATTTGGAAGTGGCTATATGCCTATGCGATGCGCTCAATTAAACCGCGCTCTCTGCGCGTCCTAATATGGCGGACAGAGCCGGAAATGCATACATGTCCTTTTTGGATGACGTGTACAGAACGTTACGAAGATGCACGTGACCGGAAGTGAGTCATACGCTTACTGTGAGGCGGAAGTCAGACGTGACACGCTCTGTGGAACGCAAACAATAGAATAGTGAAGCGGTATTTTTCTTATAGGTGAGAATATCAACGCTGGAACCAGTGATAGTGTTAGCCTACATCACTTTTTTGACCAGCTAAATCAGGTTTGGCCTGAGTTAAAATTCACACTAAATTTTGATCAGAAGAAAATAAGTTTTCTAGATACCATGGTTCTATTGGACGAGACAGGCAATCTATCTCTGGACCTATATACCAAGGAAACAGATCGGAACAATTTTTTGCTTTATCAAAGCTGCCATTCCAATGCAGTTAAGAAGTCAGTTCCAACATCGCAGTTTGAGCGAGTTCGACGGATAGTGAGCGATCCACAGGTCTGCTCACAACGCCTTGATAAAATGGAAAATAAATTTTTACAAAGGGGATACCCACGAAGGTTATTAAATCAGTCTCGCAACCATACCAATATTCATACACAACGATCCGTAACCCAGAGAATTCCTTTTGTCCACACATTTCATCCTTTCATGTATAAACTACATAACAAAATCCGTAAACACTGGCACATACTCCGAGATAGTTTTCCTAACGTCTCAGAGTTTCAGGGGGTTCTTACCTTGCTTTAGGAGATCTAGTAATCTGAAGAACAAGATAATTAGAGCCGATATAGGCTCCACTTTGGTTGTCCCTAAACAACAATTTTTACGTACTCAGAAGAAGGGGACATACCCATGCCTACAGTGTGCCCAATGCACAAATGTGTTGAAGGTCCCCAATATTTCACACCCGCTAACAGGTGAGGATATCCCCATCAAAGGGTACTTCACCTGCAATTCTAAATCAGTGATATATGCAATTAAGTGTCCTTGTGACAAAGTGTATGTAGGTGAAACCTCCCAAGCTATTAAAGATCGCATTTCACACCACAAATCAGACATAAGGTGTAAAAGACATCATTTACCAATTCCGTTCCATTTTGACGAAATGGGACACTCCATAGCTCAATTAAGGTTTTTAGTTTTGGAACAGGTGGATCTGAACAGAAGAGGTGGTAATTTAACTAGGAGACTCCAGTATAGAGAAGCTTACTGGATACACTATTTGAATAGTCTGGAACCTAAGGGTTAAATAGGGAATATAATGTCATTAATCTATACTGATTGAAGTTATTTATGTGGTTAATCCTCCTAACTTGTATTAACCTAAATGAATGACAACTATAATGAATGATAATATTGTATCTCCTTTATTTACATATACCTTTTAAAGGTTCTTGAGGTTTGTCAATACATAATGATAATTATCTGACGATATTCTTTATATTTTGAAGAGGATACTGCTTGTTTTAGATTGATATATAATATCTAGGGATATTGTTCATATACAGATTAACTTCATGTATGCTTATTCCTGTATTTCATTTTTTCATAGGTCACAGCATGATCTTTTCTCTTCACTGAATACTCACCCATATCACTGGTTCCAGCGTTGATATTCTCACCTATAAGAAAAATACCGCTTCACTATTCTATTGTTTGCGTTCCACAGAGCGTGTCACGTCTGACTTCTGCCTCACAGTAAGCGTATGACTCACTTCCGGTCACGTGCATCTTCGTAACGTTCTGTACACGTCATCCAAAAAGGACATGTATGCATTTCCGGCTCTGTCCGCCATATTAGGACGCGCAGAGAGCGCGGTTTAATTGAGCGCATCGCATAGGCATATAGCCACTTCCAAATAGCGCTACACTATGAATCTTTTTCTGTGAAAGGCATCACCACGGTAAGACTTTCTGGACACAATACTGGCAACGCCTTTTATTATTTAATATGGTGACATTACTGAGCGACCCTCTGTTATTTAGAATATAGGTCCTTACAGCGCAATACCATAGGCTGACAAGCATTTAGATGCAGCGCCTCTAGTTCTGACCTCAGTTCTATCACACGAATGGTAAGAACTAAGTTATTATACTATGGTGAACAGTTGAACAATTTGGCTCACTAAGTCATTTTCTTTACTAAGCGGTCTAATTAACTTTCACAGATATTGCTCTGATTGTATGCATAATCGGGTAAGCAAGATTTCTGACACACTCTGCACCTCTCTTTATAGGTCACCCCACATAAGACCATAAAAATGGTGTCATTTATAAATCTTGGTTCAGTTCAACCACTGCATGGTCTATATAGGCTTACATAGTTATGTAAGGTTATTCTCACACTAATTTGCAATAAGATATATTTTGATGGCTTACTTTGTGCATTATAGCCACATATACAAATAATTTCTCTGGAAGCAAGTAAGATTCTATGATTTTTTTTATTATTTTTATTATTCACTTTGTAACCATTATTGTTTGTATGTACGAATTCTGTAAGAATTTTGAAATGTTTCTTTATTTTTGTTCTAGTCTGATGAAGGTCGAGGATTTAGACCGAAACGTTATATTGGATTATGATAATAAATTCCTTGTGTTCAGCATTACATCTAGAGTGCCGGATTATTTTGCAATTTTATGGATGGATTGAACAGGTCGGTCACAGTTTATTAAATTATAAGCAGAGAGAGGCAAATTCGATCCGCAACAGACTCTCTGCCGAGGACCCACGGCGCCGCCGGTGGGCGAACAAGCAGATGAGAGGTTATGAACCGTTGCCCCCCCCATACTACCGCTGTGACAATGAATACGACAAAAACTTTGTAAGTGATGACAATAAAGATAAAATATATATATATATATATTTTTTTTTTTTTTTAAAAATTATATACAATAGATGCAAAGTAAATCTACAAATATAAAAAGGGAGGGAGGGACAAGACTTCCACTGGTCAGTCGAGGGAGGAAGAGGAAAAATCCGGCCCCCATACTACCGCCACGGAGGATCATGTGTATACCTACACAGGACTCCGACCCCCACACAACAACATTAAGGCCTGTTGAACCCTATCCTGTAAATTGGTTAAAAATATATCGAGCCTGATATCATTCAGATGAACGCCGTCCGGTCTCAGGAGATTTAAATTGTCCTTTTGCAGATCGTGGTGGTTAACAATGCCATAATTTTCCTTGACGAATTTTGCCAATTTTTTTGTTTATTTTCTTCCTTGATTTATCGATGGCTTTTGGATCTTTTGCTCCCGCCAGATAGCGCGTGGTATTATGTCAGACTATACCACCACCAAGTCGGGGCATAAGCAGGCAAAGTGTCGTATATCAGTCGTCATCATTGAGTATAGGTCGGCACCTTTTTTCTTGGCTAAATCATTTCCGCCGGCGTGCAATACCAATACCAGAGGCCCTTTGGCCGTCTTTACGATGTTGGCCATTTCGGGGAATATTTGCTGCCATCGCAGCCCTCT
This sequence comes from Oophaga sylvatica, assembly GCA_033576555.1. NCBI lineage: Eukaryota > Metazoa > Chordata > Amphibia > Anura > Dendrobatidae > Oophaga > Oophaga sylvatica. The sequence continues at coordinate 536,172,890 of JARQOD010000002.1, read as the reverse complement.
GATGCCTCTCCAGATGACCTCCAGTCCAGGAAAAACAATTTTAATTCCGCCTGGGCGTAGGCTTGCCCTTTTGTACGCCCAATAAACATAGGAGTGCCCTAGTACCCAAACTGTGGGTTTGTGGCCGCCTGAAAGAAATGAGAGGTGTTAGAGCAGATCAGGCCTTATATATCTTGCAAAACATGTGGATTTCCAGCGGGCTAATCTCTGGACTTCGGCTTCCGATACGCCGGCCCTGGCTGCTTCGGTGGCCGCCCCTATTCTGAAGGAATGCGTCTCATATTGTTTTGGGTTACCGCCGACTGCCTCTATGCAGTGTTTAAAAATTGAGTGGAACTGATATTTGGTAAGCGGGGACCCGTCGGTGTGTGAGAGGAAGAATCTACTGTCATGTCTTATAAACGCGAAGCGTTTCACAATTTTTACCGGGCATATCAGGCCGTCTAAAGCCTTGAGCAAGACCCACGCACCTCTACTGGTTGGAGTGCATTTGGATTTTCGTACTCTAATGCGTAAAGCGTCGTAACATATGACGACATCCTCGAGGATCAACCCGCCCACTGATGTTGTTTTAAACCGCGGCACTAGTTCTCCGATGCGCAGCGCTCCGAAAAATGCGATTGCAAACGCTGTAGATATTAGGGTCGCCTCGTACTGTGACTTGCAAACTGTCATCGAGATTACGATGATATCGCGCAACAGGCTTAGAGACACAGGGCGACGACATTCCTGACTAGGTTGGAGCCTCTTCCAGCCTTTAACGGCTTGCCTGATAAGGAAGTATTTAGTAACGTCGTCCCAACCTAGAAGCTGGAAGAAAAAGGCTATTCCTGTTAGGTAAAAAAAACCTCAAAAAAATATATATAGGGAAAATAGGAAAAGCACCAGAGAGAAAAAAAACACAAAATCCCTAAAAAATACATTTTAATTCATTGATTAAAACCATCATTAATAGACACATAACAAAAAGACTAGGGGATACCAGGAAAAGTACATAATGATCAAAATATCGCAATGTATTACTTATTTTTGGGGCCAAAAAATCTAGGATAACCCTAATAATATTTTGATTATTATGTACTTTTCCTGGTATCCCCTAGTCTTTTTGTTATGTGTCTATTAATGATGGTTTTAATCAATGAATTAAAAGGTATTTTTTTAGGGATTTTGTGTTTTTTTCTCTCTGGTGCTATTCCTGTTAGGTGTCGCTGAGCTGAAGTACCCGACGCTCCTCTATTCCGGAGCAGATTCAGGAGTTCTACTAAAACATCGCATCTGGCCCGGTTACTTGTATCGACTGGTCTTCCCTTGATTAAAGAGCACCATTCCTCCCATGCCTTACCGTAGACCTGCTAAGTAGCCTGTGTCACTTAGGCTTGGATCAAGGGCATCAGTGATTGGCCAGTGTCACAGAGGGAGGGAGGACACTGTAGGCCCAGTGGTTGAGCCTTGGGGCGGAACGATTTGAAGGCCTGCCAATCAGAAGACAGTTAACAATCACATCTTCTGCGATCGACATAACTCTGGCGTGGCACCAGATGTTGTGTCTAAGGCATAATAACGCTAGGTGGCGCAGCAGCGCGAGAACAGGTGGGGAGGAAGACGACATGTTGTTTAAAATTCTTGCGGTTCCTGGGTCTTTGGTTAGAAATCTGATGTTAGCGTCTTCCAGTTGGGTACCCCAGAGTTCAATGGATGCTACTATTGAAAAAATCTCCAACAGCGCTGGGTTGCGGCCCCAGCTGAATGTGGTCCATAGAACCGGCCAACTGCATTTGCACCATTGATCTTTGTAGATTGCAACAAAACAGTTATTGATATCTCTACCAACTTCTAGACCTAAATCTTTGCTCGGCGTTTCCTGCGCCATTACACGTGTGTCCTTTGTAAGAATGTAAGAATGACTTCCAGGCTCACAGATCTGCTTTCAAGGAGCAGTTGAGTCTAATTCTATGTCCAGGCTGCGTAATGCCTTTTGTTGACAACAATAGACGGCTTGAGAAGGCTCTGCCCACTGGCATAACGCGGCAAGCAAAATTGAGCAAACTTAGCAAAGACTGCATCTGTTGCAGGGTGACTTTTTTAGCTTCGATGAAAATTTCAACTGTTTGCCGTGTTTTTTGTAATTTATCCGCCGGTAGACGAAAAACCATTTTATTGGTATATATTTCGTTGCTGAGAAAAGGGAGCACGTTGCATGGGCCGATCGTTTTTTCGGGTGAAAGTGGTACTCCGAAGAGCCGCGCTATAAATTTAAACTTCTGAAGGAGGAAGATACATAGTTTTGAGTTCCGGGGCCCGACGAAAAAAAAAAATCATCTAGGTAGTGGATGGTCTAATTGCTACCCGTTTCGTGCCGCACTACCCAGTCTAGGAAGATGCTGAAAAGTTCGAAATAGTGGCATGAGATTTGTGGCAGCCCTTTGGTAAGCACAGGTCGAAATAAAACAGCTGGTCACCCTGAAGCCTAAAATGAAAGCATTCAGGGTGCACCGGCAAGAGGCGGAAAGCAGACTGTCGGATTTTGCTAGGAGTGCACCAGGCCCCACGGTGCATACCAGTTTGACTGCTCTGTCAAAAGACGCATATGTTACAGAAGTGTCTTCGGGGGGTATTGCGTTGTTAACCGAACTACCCTTCGGGTAGGAAAGGTGGTGTATTAGCCGAAATTTATCAGGTTCTTTTTTGGGGACGATACCTAGAGGTGAGATTCTGTGGTTTTTGAAGGGCATTGATGTGAAAGGGCCTGCTATTCTGCCTAGTTCTAGATCTTTTTGATTTTTGATGCAAAATTTCGGGGTGTTTGCGTGTGTATTTTAGGTTTTTACCCGATGCTGGTATTTGATTAAGTTCAAATGGAATGAAAGACCTGTTTTTGAAACTGTCGCGCAATTGCTGGGCAGCATCTTTATTTGGATAAAGGCTTAGCTATGGGCCCATTGTGGCTACGTTCACCGGGGTTTTGGCTAGTCGCCGCTCCATTTGGGAGGCGGGTACACCTGCCTGCAGGGTGTCCACCTCCGTAGGCTGAGCAGTCGTGCCAAAATTTGCATGATGCATGGAAGTGGCAGCTTCCTTCGTTATAAAGCATGCAGGCCCCTGGTCTCCGCACGACCACTGACTTTGGGCCTGTAGCAGTTTAAGTACTAGTGGCCGTTGCTGAAAAGGGAGAATGTTTTTGCTCCATCATTAGCCGTAGCCAGACCTCGGTGGTTTTAACGCCCCATCCTAAATCCGGTTGGAGGGCTAGCCTCATGCAGAACTCTTCGTCGTAGCGTCTCCAAGCGACGCCACTATGAGACTTGTAAGAGTTATATATTTAATCTAGATAAATGAAGAGCTCCACGCAGCGCTCGGGGTGTTTTTGGCCCATGACACAGCGAAGGCCTGAAGCCAGTTATTCATTGTATGCGCTATTTTTCCTCTCGACCAATCTCCAGTCTTTCTTTCCTTGTCTACGGACTGCTGGTCTGGCGACAGAAGTGACCATATATCTATGTAATCATTGTTCCAGATTTTCTCTTTTGTCTCTAGGTCTACGTGTGTGCCTAGAGGGCTGATACCGCAGTAAAACGTGTCCTTGTGAAGGCTCGCTAAATTAGATTTAGGTGTTGTCCTGGTGACGGCTGACCCAGTAGGGTGATCTAGGCCGTGAATTAGCTCCCTGACGGCTGATGCCAGATCGTTGTCGCCAGTGGTGTGTTGTGCAACGTTAAGTTCGTTTATCATGCGTAACTCACCACAGTCAGTCGCAGGCGGGGCGTGCTGGGCCCAGGCGGCTCAGGATGATGGAGAATCTCCGTCAGCGGTAAATGTGCTGGCTTGTTGTTGGCTGCTAATAAAGGTGTTAGTGGGAGATGAGGCTTTGCCTCCGTGGGTGCTTGACAACCATTGGCTATCGTGTACCTGGGGCCGAGTGACAAACTCTGCAGGCGGGACTCCCGCGCCTTCGAGGATGTCATTCTGGCCGGGTGCCCTGTGGGCTGCAGAAGATTCCCTCCGTCTGGAAGACCGTGACGTGGAACTTGTGCGCCGTCTTCTGCCGAATCCATATGGCCGCCTGTCGTGACCCTCAGATGCATCCGACCATCCCGAAGTTGACTGTGAGCGCCATCTGGAGGACCGTGACCTGCGGTGATTCCTGTAGGGGTTGCGTCTATCCCTGAAACGAGAACAGCAACAGCCAGTGGGACAGCGAAAATGTCGGTGGGAATCTTCTGAGGGTGAGAGTCTACGACTTACATGACTACGGCCACCGTGGCTATGGACAGCGTTAGGGGCGCTAGGTTCTAGTGAAAGGGGAATGGGGTTCTGGAGCTGGCTGTGTGACAGCTCCAGGGGAATATTGTGTGGCGGAGGAGACAGCGATCTATATGGCCGCGACGCTGCGGGGATGTGAATAAGTGGGGGAGGGGTAAATGTGCGTTCGCTACAGCTAAACTGTTGGGTCGCAGGGGGGGTTGGTGGCATGTTAGGTATAGTTGTGGTGTTTGTGATTAGGTGTTTGTGACATACAAATTATTTGCTGCGGAGCGCGCTGAACGGTCGGGTTGGACTGGACAGCGCGCTCAGCAGACAAGACTTCAACTGGTCAGTTGAGGGAGGAAGAGGAAGAATCCGGCCCACACATGAGCATTTAACCCCAGAGGGTGTGGCCGGACTCCACTTCCTCTTTCTCCGCCTTGGTCAGTGGAGTCCGGTATATGGCATCTCCCGGGGAGGGGGGAGTGATGGGAGGAGGGAAGCACTGCCCACAGTCCCTTCTAACATATAGTGTATATGGGCTCTTCAGTCAGATGCCAGATCCCTATGCAGTGCCGTGCCTACTAGAGTTGAGCGATACTTTCCGATATCCTAAAGTATCGGAATCGTAATGGTATCGCCGATATCACTAAAATATCGGCGATACCCGATACCGATACCGGAAGTCCCATGTAAGTCTATGGGAACAAAATATCGAAATTAAAAAAAACCCATTCTTGCCTTGTTGGTTAATTGTACATGAAGGAAAACAAGAAAGAGTAATGTAGAAAGTATTGGGGGAGGTTGAGGAGACATTAAAGGCATAGATGTTTGACCCAATCCAATGGAATAGCATTATTTATTTTTTTTTAGGAAATACGTTCGGATTGACGAACAAATTGACAATGTTGTTAACCTTTTTTCTATTTTGTCAAATATGTCTGTTTCACAACTTCCATGGTCTTCACCTTTTTAACTTTTCACACACTTTCTCCTTCATAATTTTCAGCAGCATCATCTTTCTCATCAAATTATTCTTCATCTTCACCTTATTAATCTTCTAAAACTTCTTGCTATTCATCTTTTTGTTAACATTACTTATATTGTTCTTATTAAACAGTTATTATTCTTCATATTCTACTTCTTCATCTTCTTCCTATTCATCCTTTTCATCATATTCTTATTTGTGACAGACATTCCTGTACTTGTAATCTGTAAAACTCTGAATTTTCATCCTTCCGTTCTTGCTGTCACGAAAGATTTTAATTACAACAGTATTTGTCCGCGTTCAGTTTAGCCTGCAGCAGCATCAGGCATTTTCCAGGGGCACCACGAGGAGGAACGGACTCACCCCCATACACTGCTTAGTCTTCTTCTGCTTAGAATTTAGAGCATATATTTTGCTCTTCATTTTGGTCTTATACTTAATGTTCTTCTGCTTTTTGATCTTCTGCTTATTGTTCTTCTGTCTCTTGTTCTGTATCTTGTAGTTTGTCTTAACCTTCTTTGTCCTGTTGGTGATGGTACAAAAGCCAATGGAAGTAACGAGGACCAGCTGACTGTGCTGGAACCCGGAGGGTCAGCAGAAGGAAAAGAGCCAATGGCACAACCGAGGACCAGCTGACGTTACTGGGACACGGTTACTAAGCAGGAGGTACCTGTGCTCCAAAGCACTACCAAGGACCAGCAGACGTTGCTGGAACTCGGATACCGACATGGAGGCACCTAGGCCAAAGGCACTGCGGAGAACCAGCTGACGGTACTGGAACCCGGATGAGTAGCAGAAGGTACAAGAGCCAATGAAAGTAACGAGGACCAGCTGACTGTGCTGGAACCCGGAGGGTCAGCAGAAGGAAAAGAGCCAATGGCACAACCGAGGACCAGCTGACGTTACTGGGACACGGTTACTAAGCAGGAGGTACCTGTGCTCCAAAGCACTACCAAGGACCAGCAGACGTTGCTGGAACTCGGATACCGACATGGAGGCACCTACGCCAAAGGCACTGCGGAGAACCAGCTGACGGTACTGGAACCCGGATGGGTAGCAGAAGGTACCCATGGAAATTAAAGTTGAGGCAGCAGGACTGTTTGCTGTTCACACAGCAGGGGAACAGCTGACATTACTGAACCCCAGTAACACGGGAGCAAGTGTTAACTGTGCTAACAGCACTTCCGAGAAACAACTGGCGGTGTTGTAACCCAGGGATGAGAACAGAACATGGTGGAGGCAGCAGGACTTTTTGCCGTTCACACAGCAGGGGAACAGCTGACATTACTGAACCCCAGTAACACGGGAGCAAGTGTTAACTGTGCTAACAGCACTTCCGAGAAACAACTGGCGGTGTTGTAACCCAGGGATGAGAAGAGAACAGGGTGGAGGCAGCAGGACTATTTGCCGTTCACACAGCAGGGGAACAGCTGACATTACTGAACCCCAGTAACACAGGAGCAAGTGTAGACTGTGCTAACAGCACTTCCGAGAAACAACTGGCGGTGTTGTAACCCAGGGATGAGAACAGAACATGGTGGAGGCAGCAGGACTTTTTGCCGTTCACACAGCAGGGGAACAGCTGACATTACTGAACCCCAGTAACACAGGAGCAAGTGTAGACTGTGCTAACAGCACTTCCGAGAAACAACTGGCGGTGTTGTAACCCAGGGATGAGAACAGAACATGGTGGAGGCAGCAGGACTTTTTGCCGTTCACACAGCAGGGGAACAGCTGACATTACTGAACCCCAGTAACACAGGAGCAAGTGTTAACTGTGCTAACAGCACTTCCGAGAAACAACTGGCGGTGTTGTAACCCAGGGATGAGAAGAGAACAGGGTGGAGGCAGCAGGACTATTTGCCGTTCACACAGCAGGGGAACAGCTGACATTACTGAACCCCAGTAACACAGGAGCAAGTGTTAACTGTGCTAACAGCACTTCCGAGAAACAACTGGCGGTGTTGTAACCCAGGGATGAGAACAGAACATGGTGGAGGCAGCAGGACTTTTTGCCGTTCACACAGCAGGGGAACAGCTGACATTACTGAACCCCAGTAACACGGGAGCAAGTGTTAACTGTGCTAACAGCACTTCCGAGAAACAACTGGCGGTGTTGTAACCCAGGGATGAGAAGAGAACAGGGTGGAGGCAGCAGGACTATTTGCCGTTCACACAGCAGGGGAACAGCTGACATTACTGAACCCCAGTAACACGGAGCAAGTGTTAACTGTGCTAACAGCACTTCCGAGAAACAACTGGCGGTGTTGTAACCCAGGGATGAGAACAGAACATGGTGGAGGCAGCAGGACTTTTTGCCGTTCACACAGCAGGGGAACAGCTGACATTACTGAACCCCAGTAACACAGGAGCAAGTGTTAACTGTGCTAACAGCACTTCCGAGAAACAACTGGCGGTGTTGTAACCCAGGGATGAGAAGAGAACAGGGTGGAGGCAGCAGGACTATTTGCCGTTCACACAGCAGGGGAACAGCTGACATTACTGAACCCCAGTAACACAGGAGCAAGTGTTAACTGTGCTAACAGCACTTCCGAGAAACAACTGGCGGTGTTGTAACCCAGGGATGAGAAGAGAACAGGGTGGAGGCAGCAGGACTATTTGCCGTTCACACAGCAGGGGAACAGCTGACATTACTGAACCCCAGTAACACGGGAGCAAGTGTTAACTGTGCTAACAGCACTTCCGAGAAACAACTGGCGGTGTTGTAACCCAGGGATGAGAAGAGAACAGGGTGGAGGCAGCAGGACTTTTTGCCGTTCACACAGCAGGGGAACAGCTGACATTACTGAACCCCAGTAACACGGGAGCAAGTGTTAACTGTGCTAACAGCACTTCCGAGAAACAACTGGCGGTGTTGTAACCCAGGGATGAGAACAGAACATGGTGGAGGCAGCAGGACTTTTTGCCGTTCACACAGCAGGGGAACAGCTGACATTACTGAACCCCAGTAACACGGGAGCAAGTGTTAACTGTGCTAACAGCACTTCCGAGAAACAACTGGCGGTGTTGTATCCCAGGGATGAGAAGAGAACAGGGTGGAGGCAGCAGGACTATTTGCCGTTCACACAGCAGGGGAACAGCTGACATTACTGAACCCCAGTAACACAGGAGCAAGTGTAGACTGTGCTAACAGCACTTCCGAGAAACAACTGGCGGTGTTGTAACCCAGGGATGAGAACAGAACATGGTGGAGGCAGCAGGACTTTTTGCCGTTCACACAGCAGGGGAACAGCTGACATTACTGAACCCCAGTAACACAGGAGCAAGTGTAGACTGTGCTAACAGCACTTCCGAGAAACAACTGGCGGTGTTGTAACCCAGGGATGAGAACAGAACATGGTGGAGGCAGCAGGACTTTTTGCCGTTCACACAGCAGGGGAACAGCTGACATTACTGAACCCCAGTAACACAGGAGCAAGTGTTAACTGTGCTAACAGCACTTCCGAGAAACAACTGGCGGTGTTGTAACCCAGGGATGAGAAGAGAACAGGGTGGAGGCAGCAGGACTATTTGCCGTTCACACAGCAGGGGAACAGCTGACATTACTGAACCCCAGTAACACAGGAGCAAGTGTAGACTGTGCTAACAGCACTTCCGAGAAACAACTGGCGGTGTTGTAACCCAGGGATGAGAACAGAACATGGTGGAGGCAGCAGGACTTTTTGCCGTTCACACAGCAGGGAACAGCTGACATTACTGAACCCCAGTAACACAGGAGCAAGTGTAGACTGTGCTAACAGCACTTCCGAGAAACAACTGGCGGTGTTGTAACCCAGGGATGAGAACAGAACATGGTGGAGGCAGCAGGACTTTTTGCCGTTCACACAGCAGGGGAACAGCTGACATTACTGAACCCCAGTAACACAGGAGCAAGTGTAGACTGTGCTAACAGCACTTCCGAGAAACAACTGGCGGTGTTGTAACCCAGGGATGAGAACAGAACATGGTGGAGGCAGCAGGACTTTTTGCCGTTCACACAGCAGGGGAACAGCTGACATTACTGAACCCCAGTAACACAGGAGCAAGTGTTAACTGTGCTAACAGCACTTCCAAGCAACAACTGGCGGTGTTGGAGCCCAGGGTCAAGGAGGGTGTAGGCATAAAATATTGAGTTATTGCCTTGTTACGTGGCCATTGCAAATGTATGTACTTCAAACAAGAATAAATGAAGTTTTACTACAACAATAAAATGATAAATTTCAATTACAAGAATAGAAAAATATTTATACTTGACAGTCCTCTGTGGTTGATAACGTTTAATGGCTAACTGAAAATATGGTAACAAATTCAAAGCTTTCGAGACTACTCAGGTGTCTTCATCAGGCTAAGAGTAAAGCCAAAAATGAAGAATCACATATTTCTACACACAACAGGACACAGGAATAGCTAAGACAAGTGAGGGAGGGACAAGTGAGGGGAGACCGGCAACAAAAAGGAGAACAAGGATGAATTATCAGCGCCACACAATCACAGATAAATTAATGAATTTAGCTGTGGCAAAAGACTTTTGTATGCCCGCCCGGTCATAGCATCATGGATATGGAATTACTGTTATTAAAATATAACTTCAAATATGAGAAACGTACAAAGGTTTCAGAATATAAGCTCATCATGACCTTTGACACTGTTAGTGATGGAATGAATAGATCACATGGATTTATGTCATTCTATATCAATTAAGGAATCTGCGTCTATGCCCTTCCAGGGTCATGAAAACCCCAAAAAATACGCCAATGAGAGGGCAATCAAACTTTCTATCCTTATCTAGGAACTGTTTGAATATTTATGTTCATCCCTGTGAGATAATGACAGTTCTGATACACGTCACTTACTTGTCTTACCTATTGCAATATTCCTGTGTCCTGTTGTGTATAGAAATATGTGATGCTTAATTTTTTTAGTTAGTCTTTCCCTGATGAAGAGACGTGAGTAGCCTTGAAAGCTTGCAATTTGTTTCCATCTTTTCAGTTATCCATAAAAAGGTATGAACCACTGCTGACTCTGAAGTCTAAATATTTTTCTATCTACTGGCTAACACGGTACAAAGATACACATGTTTTCTAATTTCAAGAATGAAAAATAAAGAAAATACAAATATAAACGCATATATGCACATGCCAAAAATAAATGGAACAACACAACACCCAAAAAATTGGTAACAAAATATAGTGTTGTACATTTAAGAATAAAAGTACATTTTTTTTTTATGAATAATGCTTAAGGAACGCAATGTTAAACTATAACATAGTGAAGACAATGGATTTTGTAATAGTCACTCATCATCATCATCGCAAATTTTATGTGACAGTCACAGACAATTTAATTATTTAAGTTCATAAAATCGTAACTTTCTATAGCATGTATGACATGTCCAGCATGGACTCATCAATGTGATTGATGACACAATAATGTACAATAAAAATAACCATTTAAAAAAACATTAGGCATTGTTTGTCACAATTTAAGTGTGTGCCTGCAAGTGTAGGTGAAACAAAGGCTACGGATAGCAAAGGTATATTCTATGTCTGTATCACACAGTGGACAGCCTCTGATGGGTAATGCCGATGTTATACTGTACGTCAATAAAGTCTGCGGCTGAAATCATGCATTTTTTGCTTGTAGAGTGTTGAAGAGGGTAAAAGAATGTCTGTTTGCGCAAAGCTTTATCCGTCAACACTACCTTCCTACTGTCACGCGTAGGGTAGGGTAGCGTGTGGCAATTAGCTGACTATCAAATGTGAGGTTAGGCTGCGTTATTGCGCACTAGGGACGCCAAAAAAAATACAGCAGTAATAATTTAATGTGTAATACTACACCTATGACAAACCAAAAAATTACGTTCCCTCTTTAACAATGTACAAGACTAACAAGCCTAATGGTTGACGCTGACTTAATTGAGATACAGTATTACATCAACATTGTCCATGAGTAACTATGCACTGTGATACCTATATACCAGTATTAATTTATATCTCTTGTGGTTGTTTCAACAGCACTTGCAGGTATAAGTACCTATTGTCAGTATGCATGATGCACTTTCTAGATGTAATAATTTATTATTGGACATTATTACCATGTTTACATGCTGGCCATTTCATATATGGTGTTTGAAGTTACAGTTGGCATCAGTATGTGTATTTTATAATGTCTGTCATAAATAAAACTCGTCATGATGATGATGAGGATGTAATGATTCGTACATCCATTGAGTGCATTATCTTACAGGTACAGATAAAGTTCCTTTAAAAGCATTAATTCATAAGTCTGAAATGTACTTTTATGCATTAATTTAAAAATGTGAAGAGTAGACTATGTTTTATTTTTTGTTACCATTTCTAATAGACATGTGCAGATATGCGCTGTGATGACAAATTATTATTTGTCCATATTTTTCTTAAAAATTTATCATTCTAGGCCTGTAAAACTTCACAATTTCATGTTTTCAGCATAACAAGCAGGGTGACGGCTCTTCCCTATTTGGAGCATGTTGGTCATGTGTTTTTCTGTCCATGTGTCGGGAACAGGACACTTCTTGCCGTTGACACAGCAGGGGAACAGCTGGCGTTACTGAACCCCACTAACAGTAGAGCTTGTGTTTTGTTCTGTGGACACGACACTTCTGAGCAGCAACTGGCAGTGTTGGAGCCCAGGGAGTAGAGTTCAGGTGGTAGAAAGATGAACATAACAGGAGACATGGATAACGTTGCGAACCAGTTATTTAATCTGAAAACGGACAGACAAATTCTGGCGAGATCCATGCCTTGTTCATTTTCAGAAAAGTAAGCCGGTCTACATTATCGGAGGATAGTCGCATGCGACGGTCTGTTAGTACACCACCTGCAGCACTAAAGACGCGCTCCGATAATACACTGGCAGCAGGGCAAGCCAGCACCTCCAATGCATACTGGCTAAGCTCTGGCCATGTATCCAGCTTAGAGACCCAAAACTTGAATGGGGAAGAGCCATCTGGGAGTACACTGAGAGGCAAAGCCAAGTAGTCTGTCACCATCTGACGGATACGTTGCCTCCCGCTGACTGGAGCCCTCTCGGATGGTGTAGACATTTGTGGCGCTGCCACAAAACTTTGCCACATTTTGAACATACTGGTCTTTCCCTGTGCAGAGGCACTGCGTGTGCTCCCTCTTGTTGCAGAGCTCTCTACACTGCCTCGACGCACAGAGCTGCTTTGTAAAGCAGTAGCAGCAGCAGTGCTCTCGGCAGTAAGGTAGAACATTAGGGATTGCACCAGTGTGTCTTGGTACTCCCGCATTTTACGCTCCCGGTTCAACGGTGTGATGAGGCTTTTGACGTTGTCCCGGTAGCGAGGGTCTAGGAGGGTGTACACCCAATAATCAGACGTCGTGAGAATGTGGGCGATGCGGCGGTCGTTTCTTAGGCACTGCAGCATGAAATCAACCATGTGCTGCAGACTCCCAACTGGCAAAGAAACGCTGTCCTCTGCAAGAGGCGTTATCTCTGCCTGCTCTGCATCACCCCACCCTCGCTCTACATACTGACTAGAGCGTTGTGTACCTCCCTCTGGAGCGATGTCTTCCTCCTCCATTGACTCCTCCTCCTCATCCTCCTCACAAAGTGAGCCCTGCCCAGCCCTTTGTGAGGAACCACGTTGCGCTGACTTTCCAGAAGGTGATGGAATTTGTGACTCCTCATCCTCCACCTCTTCCAAAACCTCATCCCTTATTGCTTGCAGTGTTTTTTGAAGCAGGCAGATAAGGGGGACAGTCAGGCTGACTAGTGCATCATCTGCACTCGCCATCCGCGTTGACTCATCAAACGCACGCAAAACGTGGCACATGTCCTTCATAGTGGCCCACTCATTAATGGTGAAGTGTGGACGGCGCAAATTGCGTGTTGATTGCGCCTGATGCAGCTGATACTCCATAACTGCTGGCTGCTGCTCACACAACCGCTCCAACATATGTAACGTTGAATTCCACCTGGTGGATACGTCACATATGATGCGATGTTCAGGAAGGCGCAATCTGCGTTGCAGAGCTGCAATGCGCGATCTGGCCATGCTGGAACGTCGCAAGTGAGCGCACTCTAGGCGGACCTTGTGCAGCAGTGCATCAAGATCCGGATAGTCCCTCAAAAAACTCTGCACGACCAAGTTGAGCACATGTGCCAGACATGGTATGTGAGTGAGGTTGCCAAGGCCCAGAGCTGCCACCAGATTTCGGCCATTGTCACACACTACCAAACCTGGCTGGAGATTCGCTGGCAAAAACCACACGTCGCTCTCCTGCTTGATGGCATTCCAGACCTCCTGCGCTGTGTGGCTTCGATTCCCCATGGGAATTAATTTCAGAACGGCCTGTTGCCGTTTGGCCACGGCTGTGCTCATATCGGTCGCATCAGGTAAGCGTCCACGGGTCCATGTGGAGGTAGACCGTGACGGCTCCTGCAGCGATGATTCTGAGGAACTGGAGTAGGAGGAGGAGTCAATGTGGACAGACTTGATTCCGGCAATCCTTGGAGTTGGCAGAACACGTACAGCGCCACTCGCAAGATCTGTACCGGCTCCACAACATTCACCCAATGGGCAGTGAGTGAAAGGTATCGTCCCTGGCCATGGGTACTGGTCCACGCATCGGTGGTCAGTGTGGACCTTGCTACTGACGGCGTTTAGTAGCGCATGTTTAATTTTTGCCTCAACATGCTTTTGCAGACCAGGGACGGCTTGCCTGCTGAAATAAAATCGGCTGGGCACATTGTATTGTGGGACTGCCAATGCCATTAATTCACGGAAACTGTCAGTCTCCACCAGCCTGAATGACAGCATTTCAAGGGACAGGAGTTTTGCAATGCCAGCATTCAGAGCCTGTGCTCGTGGATGGTTTGCCGAGTATGGCCGTCTTTTATCCCATGCCTGTGCTACCGATGGCTGTTTTGTGGCCTGGGTGGTGTGAGGATGACAGGGAACTTGCACCTGTGGGTGGAATAACACTGTGTCTCTGGACAACAGTGACAGAGGTTCTTCCATGGCTATCCTTTGAGGAAGCCTTACCAGCTGTGTGTGAACTGGAGGAAGAGGCTCCAACAGGAGCTGAAGATGTAGGTGCTGCTGTAGGTTGGCCTACATCTCCAGTGTGTCTTTGTAACTCAACAAAGTGCTTTGACCGCACATGTTTCCACATATTTGTTGTATTAAGGTTACTGACACTTTTACCTCTTTTAATTTTTTGATTACACAGCTTGCATTTGACATAGCAAATATCATCTGCAACTGTATCAAAAAAGGACCACGCAGAGCAAGTCCTGGGAGCGCCCGGTTTGGCTGTTGTAAGAGAACTGCTCCGAACGGGTGCCAAACTGGAGGCTACAGGCAAGCGAGTCTGCAGCCTACCTCTCCCTACTGTTTGGACCGTTGGTGCAATCTCTTCCTCAGAGCTGCTCCCACCACCTTCCTGTTCCTCACGCCATGTTGGGTCTTGGACCTCATCATCTCCACCACTACCCTCTTCCAACACCTGCTGTTGGTTGGGTGGTCTGGCCAGCACCATGCTCAACAGAAACTGGCAACTGAGTCTCATCATCATCAGATGCGTTCTGCGGTGTGCTGACCATCGGCACTGGCTCACCCGCCTCTTCAGATTCAGAGAGACACAGCTGTTGCGCATCACTGCATACTGCCTCTTCTTCACATTCCAGAATGCTGCTTGGCTGGGCCCCTGTTTCCAAGCCAACAGATTCTGAGAACAGAAGCAGAGACTCAGCTGGCTCCTGTACAGAGCTCTCTGACTGCCTGGGCAATTTGGCAGGCGGTGAAGAGACTGATGGTTGTTCAACAGTGCTGTGGTCCTGAGAGGAGGTGGAAGCTATTGAAGTCGATGCATTGGCTGCCATCCAACCAACAACGGCTTCAATTTGTTCTTCACGCAGCAGGGGGGTACGCTGAGCTCCTACAAAAGTGCGCATAAAGGAACGCCACGGGGAAAACTGGTGGATGCTGTGTCACTGGGTGCGGCAGCAGCCACAGAATCCCCACGTCCTCTCCCTGCTGCAAATCCACGGCCTCGACCACGACCACGTGCCTTACTCACTGACTTCTTCATCTTGGTAGATTGATAAGAAAGTCAGAAAAGTTAAGGCCTAAGTGTGGTTATTCCTCACAGACTACAGTGAACCCTGCAGACAACTGTTCAGTATCTGTGAAAGGCCCCTTTGTGTAGTTCTATAGTTTTGCAACCAATGTATTGTATACGGATGGAAGCGCGTCACACTAATAGATTATTTTTTTTTCCACTAAAATGGAGCAGCACCAATTAGAGAAAAATGTGAAGGATGAGGCAGTGACACACGCTCAGCAGACTACAACCGGCAGTGGTTGAAGTACAAACTGGAGCGTAATCTCACTCACAAAA
>JARQOD010000002.1:536085035-536157154 GCA_033576555.1 Oophaga sylvatica | reverse complement strand
ATAGTGTTTGCAACCAATGTATTGTATACGGATGGAAGCGCGTCACACTAATAGATTAGATTTTTTTCCACTAAAATGGAGCAGCACCAATTAGAGAAAAATGTGAAGGATGAGCAGTGACACACGCTCAGCAGACTACAACCGGCAGTGGTTGAAGAACAAACTGGAGCGTATCTGCACTCACAAAAATGAAAAAGCACACAGACTACAGTGAACACTGAAACACAACTGTTCAGTAAGCTGTTAAAGGCCCCTTTGTTACTTCTATAGTGTTTGCAACCAATGTATTGTATACGGATGGAAGCGCGTCACACTAATAGATTAGATTTTTTTCCACTAAAATGGAAGCAGCACCAATTGAGAGAAAAATGTGAAGGATGAGGCAGTGACACACGCTCAGCAGATTACAACGGCAGTGGTTGAAGAACAAACTGGAGCGTAATCTGCACTCAAAAAATGAAAAGCTCACAGACTACAGTGAACACTGAAACACAACTGTCAGTAGCTGTTAAAGGCCCTTTGTCTACTTCTATAGTGTTTGCAACCAATGTATTGTATACGGATGGAAGCGCGTCACACTAATAGATTAGATTTTTTTCACTAAAATGGAGCAGCACCAATTAGAGAAAAATGTGAAGGATGAGGCAGTGACACACGCTCAGCAGACTACAACCGGCAGTGGTTGAAGAACAAACTGGAGCGTAATCTGCACTCAAAAAATGAAAAGCTCACAGACTACAGTGAACACTGAAACACAACTGTTCAGTAGTTGTTAAAGGCCCCTTTGTCTACTTCTATAGTGTTTGCAACCAATGTATTGTATACGGATGGAAGCGCGTCACACTAATAGATTAGATTTTTTTCCACTAAAATGGAGCAGCACCAATTAGAGAAAAATGTGAAAGGATGAGGCAGTGAACACGCTCAGCAGACTACAACGGCAGTGGTTGAGAACAAACTGGAGCGTAATCTGCACTCAAAAAATGAAAAGCTACAGACTACAGTGAACACTGAAACACAACTGTTCAGTAGCTGTTAAAGCCCTTTGTCTACTTCTATAGTGTTTGCAACCAATGTATTGTATACGGATGGAAGCGCGTCACACTAATAGATTAGATTTTTTTCCATAAAATGGAGCAGCACCAATTAGAGAAAAATGTGAAGGATGAGGCAGTGACACACGCTCAGCAGACTACAACCGGCAGTGGTTGAAGAACAAACTGGAGCGTAATCTGCACTAAAAAATGAAAAGCTCACAGACTACAGTGAACACTGAAAACAACTGTTCAGTAGCTGTTAAAGGCCCTTTGTCTACTTCTATAGTGTTTGCAACCAATGTATTGTATACGGATGGAAGCGCGTCACACTAATAGATTAGATTTTTTTCCACTAAAATGGAGCAGCACCAATTAGAGAAAAATGTGAAGGATGAGGCAGTGACACACGCTCAGCAGACTACAACCGGCAGTGGTTGAAGAACTAACTGGAGCGTATCTGCACCACAAAATTAAAAGCTCACAGACTACAGTAAACCTGCAACAAACTGTCAGTAGCTGTGAAAGCTCCTTTCTGTACTTCTATAGTGTTTGCAACCAATGTATTGTATACGGATGGAAGCACGTCACACTAATAGATTTGATTTTTTTTCTAATATAATGGAGCTGCACCAATTCCACAAAATAAAATAAAAAAAAAAAAGAGTCAGTGACACGTGCAGATGCCTACAAACAGCGGTGGATGCAGAGCAAACTGCAGCGTCACCTGCACTGTCACACACACACCTTGCACAGAGCTGTTAAAACAACACTGGCAAAATGAAGCTTTACACAGCGGTTGGTAAACTAGCCTGCCTCAAGCACAGTAGTACACAAAATCGCAATATCTAACTGTCCCTCAGAGTGAGCAGAGTAGCGTTCTGTCCCTAACTGAGTTCACAGCACAGTGACGCTAAAATGGCTGCGGCGCCTTTTATAGTGCATTCTGACATCATTTCAGCAGCCAATCACAGCCATGCCATTAGTTAAGATGACCGCAGCATTACAGGATGTGCCCACACTTCATAAGATTCATCATTGGCTGACTAACATCACATTGCCTCTCAAAGAATTATGGGAACTTCCGATTCCGGAATACGATATTGAAAAAGTATCGTAATTAAGTATCGGAATTCCGATAACGCGAATATCGGCCGATACCCGATACTTGCGGTATCGGAATGCTCAACACTAATCCTGACAAAACATCTTTAATTGATCACCATAGACTGTAAGACTATGACATTCCTTAATATTCAATACCCCATCACCCCTGTTTTCTACACACTCACAAAAATCAACAAAAAACTACATTATCCACCCGCATACCCTAGAGGGATAATTCTCCGTGTTCTACAGTATCACCCAAATGTTTAACATGTTGCCTAATTCCTATGTATATATATTCTTCACCCTATGTATATATTGTATATATTATACATTGTCATTGACTGTAAATTTTTCTATCTCTTCCAGCGACTATTTGATAAAGGCCACTGCGTTGCCCAAAACGTCAGTCAGTCGTCTCATAGCTATTTTCTTTTTTCACATCAAGTGTGCAATAAAAATTTCAAATTTAACCATGACATATGCAGTTAAACTTGTGCTGTGATTCTCTACAGACTGTACATCTTCAGTGTGTCTTTGTAACTCAACTACGTGTTTTCTACGCACAATTTTAGACATATTTGTGGTATTGAGGTTACTGACACTTTACCTTTTTACTTTTTGATTACACAGCTTGCATTTGACATAGCAAATATCATCTGCAAGTGTGTGAAAAAAGGACCACGCAGTGCAAGTCCTGGGAGCGTCCGTTTAGACTTTTGGAAGAGAAATCCGAACAGGTGCCAAAATGGAGGCTACAGGCAACAGAGTATGCAGCCTAACTCTCCCTCCTGTTTGTACCGTTGGGGCAATCGCTTCCTCAGAGCTGCTACCACCACCTTCCTGTTCCTCACGCCATGTTGGGTCTTGGACCTCATCATCTCCACTAACCTCTTACAACACCTGCTGCTGTTGGGTGGTCTGGCCACCACCATGCTCAACAGAAACTGGCACCTGAGTCTCATCATCATCAGATGCGTTCTGCGGTGTGCTGACCATCGGCACTGTCTCACCCGCCTCTTCAGATTCAGAGAGACACAGCTGTTGCGCATCACTGCATACTCCCTCTTCTTCACATTCCAGAATGCTGCTTGGCTGTGCCCCTGTTTGCAAACCAACAGATTCTGAGAACAGAAGCAGAGACTCAGCTGGCTCCTGTACAGAACTCTCTGACTGACTGGGCAATTTGGCAGGCGGTGAAGAGACAGATGGTTGATTTACAGTGCTGTGTTACTGAGAGGAGGTGGAAGCAATTGAAGTCGATGCATTGGACCCTGGGCTCCAACACCGCCAGTTGTTGCCTGTAAGTGCTGTTAGCACAGTCAACACTTGCTCCTGTGTTACTGGGGTTGAGTAATGGCAGCTGTTCCCCTGCTGTGTGTACCACAAAAAGTCATGCTGCCTCCACCCTGTCCTCCTCTCATCCCTGGGCTCCAACACCGCCAGTTGTTGCTCGTAAGTAATTGGCACGGGTACTGACTCATGCCCACCCTGTTTACAGCACCACAGCTGTTTCCTGGCAGTGTCAACGTAAATTAGCCTCCAATAAGTTGTCCTGTCATGTTGCATTCCGGTTATCCGACTCTATGGTGCCTGCAGTTTAGGTGATTCCTATGTGTGCTGTGGGATATGTAAATAAAGGCTCTTTCCGTTGTGAAAATAGGACAAGCACCCACTCTAGGACTGTGTGATTTGGTAACTGCAGACGGCTTGCGGCCTGTCAACTTACATTTTCATGGGTGCCTTATGGTACCCGTCCGAGTTCCAGTACCGTTAGCTGGTTCTCCACAGTGCCTTTGGCCTAGGTGCCTCCATCTCGGTATCCGAGTTCCAGCAACGTCTGCTGGTCCTTGGTAGTGCTTTGGAACACAGGTACCTCCTGCTTAGTAACCGTGTCCCAGCAACGTCAGCTGGTCCATGGTTGTGCCATTGGCTCTTTTCCTTCTGCTGCCCCTCCGGGTTCCAGCACAGTCAGCTGGTCCTCGTTACTTGCATTGGCTCTTGTACCTTCTGCTACCCGTCCGGGTTCCAGTACCGTCAACTGGTTCTCCGCAGTGCCTTTGGCCTAGGTGCCTCCATCTCGGTATCCGAGTTCCAGCAACGTCTGCTGGTCCTTGGTAGTGCTTTGGAGCACAGGTACCTCCTGCTTAGTAACCGTGTCCCAGTAACGTCAGCTGGTCCTCGGTTGTGCCATTGGCTCTTTTCCTTCTGCTGCCCCTCCGGGTTCCAGCACAGTCAGCTGGTCCTCGTTACTTGCATTGGCTCTTGTACCTTCTGCTACCCGTCCGGGTTCCAGTACCGTCAACTGGTTCTCCGCAGTGCCTTTGGCCTAGGTGCCTCCATCTCGGTATCCGAGTTCCAGCAACGTCTGCTGGTCCTTGGTAGTGCTTTGGAGCACAGGTACCTCCTGCTTAGTAACCGTGTCCCAGTAACGTCAGCTGGTCCTCGGTTGTGCCATTGGCTCTTTTCCTTCTGCTGCCCTCCGGGTTCCAGCACAGTCAGCTGGTCCTTGTTACTTGCATTGGCTCTTGTACCTTCTGCTACCCGTCCGGGTTCCAGTACCGTCAACTGGTTCTCCGCAGTGCCTTTGGCCTAGGTGCCTCCATCTCGGTATCCGAGTTCCAGCAACATCTGCTGGTCCTTGGTAGTGCTTTGGAGCACAGGTACCTCCTGCTTAGTAACCGTGTCCCAGTAACGTCAGCTGGTCCTCGGTTGTGCCATTGGCTCTTTTCCTTCTGCTGCCCCTCCGGGTTCCAGCACAGTCAGCTGGTCCTCATTACTTGCATTGGCTCTTGTACCTTCTGCTACCCGTCCGGGTTCCAGTAACGTCAACTGGTTCTCGGAAGTTAGACGACCCTAAAGACCACCCGAAGAAGATGACGACCCCAAGGACGACGAGCATCAAGCCAACCAGCCTGAACACCATCACAAAGAAGAAATATAAGATTACCCAGAAGAAGATCACCAACAGGAAAAAGAAGGTTACGACAAACTACAAGATACAGAACAAGAGACAGAAGAACAATAAGCAGAAGATCAAAAAGCAGAAGAACATGAATTATAAGATCAAAATGAAGAGCAAAATATATGCTCTAAATTATAAGCAGAAGAAGACTAAGCAGTGTATGGGGGTGAGTCCGTTCCTCCTCGTGGTGCCCCTGGAGAATGCCTGCTGCTGCAGGCTAAACTGAACACGGACAAATACTGTTGTAATTTAAATCTTTTGTGACAGCAAGAACGGAAGGATGAAAAATTCATACTTTGACAGATTACAAGTACAGGAATCTCTGTCACAAATAAGAATATGATGAAGAAGATGAAGAGGAAGAAGATGAAGATGTAGAATATGAAGAAGAATAATAGTTTAATAAGAACAATATGAGTAATGTTAACAAAAAGATGAATAACAAGAAGTTTACGAAGAAGATAAAGAAGGTGAAGATGAAGAATAATTTGATGACAAAGATGATGCTGCTGAAGATTATGAAGGAGAAAGTGTGTCAAAAGTTAAAAAGGTGAAGAGCATGGAAGTTGTGAAACATACATATTTGCCAAAATAGAAAAAAGGTTAACAACATAGTCAATTTCTTCGTCAATCCGAACGTATTTCCAAAAAAAAAATATTAATGCTATTCCATTGGATTGGGTTAAACATCTATGCCTTTAATGTCTCCTCAACCTCCCCAATACATTCTACATTACTCTTTGTTGTTTTCCTTCATGTACAATTAACCAACAAGGCAAGAATGGGTTTTTTTTTAATTCCGATATTTTGTTCCCATAGACTTACATTGGATTTCCGGTATCGGTATCGGGTATCGCCGATATTTATTGGGTATCGGCGATACCATTCCGATTCCGATACTTTTGGATATCGGAAAGTATCGCTCAACTCTACTGAGGAGGATTTTTTTTTCTCTCAATGGAGTTTGCACAGTTGTCTGGCCGTGTGGATCAGCTTGCCACTGAAGTTCGGAGTATTGCTACCTATCTTGCAGGGTTGCCTGTTGTGGAACCTAGGATTCCCATGCCAGATTTGTTTTTAGGGGATCGAGCTAAATTTCTGAATTTCAAAAATAACTGAAGGTTGTTTTTTGCCTTGAAATCTAAGTCCTCAGGAAACGCACAGCAGGTTCAAATTGTCATCTCTCTCCTGCGCGGCGATCCTCAGGATTGGGCTTTTTCCCTGACACCTGGGGATCCTGTTTTGAGTAATGTTGATGCATTTTTTCAGGCTCTGAGGTTATTGTACGATGAGCCTAATGTCACTGATCAAGCTGAAAAAGCCTTGTTGCCATTAAATCAGGGGCTTGAGGACGCTGAGTTATACTGTCAGAGATTCCGAAGGTGGGCAGTCCTGACCAAATGGAATGACAATGCTTTGGCAGCCCTTTTTCGGAAGGGTCTGTCAGAGAATGTAAAGGATGTTATGGTGGGATTCCCTGTCCCCTCTGGTCTCAATGATTCTATGTCATTAGCGATTCAAATTGACAGACATTTGCGTGAGCATAGAGGTATGCGTGGATAGTTTTGCCTTGTGAACCAGCTTCTGAACCCATGCAGTGTGATAGAGTGGCTTCTGGGGCACAGCGTCATAAGTTTCGAAAATGCAATGGGTTATGTTTCTACTGTGGTGATGCCTCTCATGCTATTTCAGTCTGCCCTAAGCGGGGAAGACGTTTTGCACGCTCAGTTGTCTTGGGTAGTGTTCAGACTAAATTTTTGTTGACTGTTACCCTGATTTGCTCCCTGTCCACATTTTCTGCTCAGGCTTTCGTTGATTCGGAGGCAGCTATTAACCTGATGGATTTTGATTTTGCTAAACGTTGTGGATTTCCCTTGATACCCCTACGGAAGTCTATTCCCCTACTCGGGATCGATTCTACCCCTTTGGCTGAGAATAAACCTCAGTTCTCTACTCAGGTGATAATGAGGGATGCACCTGATCATCAGGAGAGTTGCAAATTTTTGGTGCTGTATAATCTGCATGACATTATCGTACTGGGTTTCCCTTGGTTACAGTCTCATAATCCTGTTTTGGATTGGAAATCTGTGTCTGTAACCAGTTGGGACTGCCAATGTGTTAATACCAACACTCCTGTTTTTTCTGCCTCCCCCCAGGCTCAGGATGTTCCTGACTTTTTGACTGATTTTTCTTATGTGTTTAGCGAAAGTAAATCTGCATCCTTGCCCCCCCATAGGAGCTATGACTGCGCTATTGAATTAGTGCCTGGTAGTAAATTCCCTAAAGGTCGCCTTTTTAACTTGTCTGTACCTGAACATGACGCTATGCGGTCTTATATCAAGGAGTCATTGGAGAAGGGTCATATCAGACCATCCTCTTCACCCTTGGGTGCCGGTTTTTTCTTTGTGGCCAAAAAGGATGGTTCATTAAGGCCGTGTATTGATTATCGTCTCTTGAACAATATCACTGTGAAATATCAATATCCGTTACCCTTGATTTCTGACCTGTTTTCCAGGGTGAAAAGTGCTACTTGGTTTACCAAGCTTGACCTCAGGGGGGCATATAACCTTATTCGCATTAAGCACGGGGATGAATGGAAGACGGCATTTAATACCCCAGAGGGGCATTTTGAGTACCTAGTGATGCCCTTTGGGCTCACTAATGCTCCTTCTGTCTTCCAGTCCTTCATGAATGACATTTTCAGGGATTTTGTGGATAAATTTCTGATTGTTTATTTGGATGATATCTTGATTTTTTCCAATGACTGGGACTCTCATGTGAAACATGTTCAGACTGTGTTCCAGGTTTTGAGAGAGAATGCTCTGTATGTGAAGGGATCAAAGTGTCTTTTTGGCGTACAGAGGATCTCATTTCTGGGATTCATTTTGTCCCCATCTGTTATTGAAATGGACCCGGTCAAGGTTCAGGCCATCTGTGATTGGGTCCAACCTACTTCATTAAAGGCTCTTCAAAGATTCTTGGGTTTTGCCAATTTTTATCGTAAATTTATTGGTAATTTCTCTGTTATTGTTAAACCATTGACTGATTTGACCAAAAAGGGTTCTGATGTGGTGAATTGGCCTCCTGAGGAAGTCTCTGCGTTTCAGGAACTTAAGCAGAGATTCACTTCTGCTCCTGTTCTACGGCAGCCTGATGTTTCTCTGCCATTTCAGTTGGAGGTTGATGCCTCTGAAATTGGGGCAGGTGCCGTTTTGTCCCAAAGAGATCCAGAGACCTCTAAAAGTAACCCTTGTGCCTTTTTCTCTCGAAAATTTTCTCCAACTGAACGTAATTATGACGTGGGTAATTGGGAGTTATTGGCCATGAAGTAGGCTTTTGAAGAGTGGAGACATTGGCTGGAGGGAGCCAAACATCAGGTGGTGGTCCTCACGGACCATAAGAATCTGGTTTATCTGGAATCAGCCAAGTGACTTAATCCTAGACAGGCCAGGTGGACCTTGTTTTTCACACGTTTTAATTTTGTGGTTTCCTTTCTTCCTGGCACTAAGAATGTTAAGGCGGATGCCCTCTCGAGGAGTTTCCTTGCAGACTCTCCTGAGTTATCTGATCCTGCTGTTATTTTGAAAGAGGGTGTAGTTCTTTCCGCCATCTCGCCCAATTTGAGACTGGCTCTGGAAGGGTGTCAGGAGGATAAACCCGAGCGCTGCCCTATTGGGAAATTGTTTGTCCCAGCCCGGTGGAAAAAGAGTGTGATGTCTGAGATTCATTGTTCCGCGTTGGCCGGTCATCCCGGAATTTTTGGTACCAGAGACTTGGTTAGTCGGTCCTTTTGGTGGCCTACTTTGTCTCGTGAAGTCAGGGAATTTGTGCAGTCCTGCGGGACTTGCTCTCGCTCCAAGCCTTGCTCTCGCTCTAGTGGTTTGTTGATGCCATTGCCTGTGCCCAAGAGACCATGGACCCATATCTCTATGGATTTCATTTCCGACCTCCCTGTTTCTCAGAGAATGACCGTTATCTGGGTGATTTGTGATAGGTTTTCCAAAATGATACATCCTGTGCCATTACCTAAGTTGCCTTCCTCCTCTGAATTGGTGCCTTTGCTCCTTCAGCACGTGGTTCGGTTACACGGCATTCCTGAGAACATTGTGTCTGACAGAGGAGTCCAGTTTGTTTCCAGATTTTGGAGGACTTTTTGTTCTAAACTTGGTGTTCAATTGTCTTTCTCCTCGGCTTTTCATCCTCAGACCAATGGACAAACTGAGAGAACAAACCAAACATTGGAGACTTATCTGAGATGCTTTGTGTCTGCTGATCAGGATGACTGGGTCTCTTTTTTGCCTTTGGCTGAGTTTGCTCTTAATAATAGGGCTAGCTCTGCCACTTTGATGTCTCCATTTTTCTGCAATTTTGGGTTTCACCCTCGATTTTCTTCAGGACAGACGGAGGCTTCTGTCTGTCCAGGTGTTGACTCTGTTATGGAGCGTATGCAGCAGATTTGGGACCAGGTAGTGGAGAGGTTGTCCCTCTCTCAGGAGAGGGCCCAGCGGTTTGCCAACCGGCATAGGACTGATGGTCCTCGGTTTGAAGTGGGGGACTTGGTCTGGTTGTCCTCGAGAAATATCCCTATGAGAGTTGCATCTCCTAAGTTTAAGCCTAGGTTCATTGGACCTTATAAGATCATGGAGATTCTTAATCCTGTTTCCTTTCGTTTACTTCTTCCAGGGACATTTAAGATCCATAACGTGTTCCACAAGTCCTTATTGAAGAGGTTTGTCGAGCCAGTGGTTCCTATGGCTGTGCCTCCTGACCCTGTTTTGGTTGAGGGCAATCTGGAGTATGTGGTTGAGAAAATATTGAATTCTCGTTTTTCTAGACGGAAACTCCAGTATTTGGTTAAGTGGAGAGGTTATGGTCAGGAGGACAATTCTTGGGTGTTTGCTTCGGACATCCATGCTAGGAGACTCATCCGTGCGTATCACAGAGCTCATCCTGACCGACCTGGTTGCTCAAATGAGGGTTCGGTGACCCCTCCTCAAGGGGGGGGTACTGTTGTGAATGTGCTAGAAATGAATTCTGAGCAGAAGCTCCCTCTGGTGGTTACAAACAGTACTGAACTATCCAATGAAGATTGTGAAGATTGGCGATCAGGTGTTACTGACTGGTCTTATATAAGGGAGGTTCCCTCCCATCAGGGTTTCCGGTGAACAATTGTTCTGGTCTCATCTTTGATTCCTGTTCACTTTGTAGCTTGCTTTTTCGTGCCTGCATCTTCTGCTAACAGATAAGTCATTTTCTTCTTTTAGTTTTTTGTGCTTGCTTTTTGCATTTTGTCCTGCACTTCTGTGGAGGGTCTGCGGGTCCCCTCCGGGGGCTTGTGCTCCTCTCAGTTTAGTTCAGCCACTGTTGTTTGTTCATTTGCCTTTTCCAGTTTTTTCAGTGGCTGCTGTTTAGTTTTGTTACACCAGAGAACTAATTTAGGTGGTAGAGGTCGTGTGATCTCAGGTGTTTTTGTAATTAGTAGTGTTGGTACTTTTCAGTTTTTTTTGGGATTGCAGTAAGTGTCCTTCCTATCCTTTTCTATTTAGGAAGTTTGGGCCCCAACGTTTGCTCATACTATTTTCTGTCTGTGTCTGTATTTCTTCTTGTCTAACCGCCATTACATGTTTGTGGGCTTTCTATGTTCTTTGGGGATCTGCTCCGGGGCAGATAGTTTTCCTCTTTCTGTCTTTAGGTGTAGTTAGCTTCTCAGGCTGTGACGAGGCGTCTAGGACCAACGTAGGTACGCTCCACGGCTGCCTTTAGTTGTGGTGGTTAGTCAGGGTACTGCAATCCCATAGATTACAACATCTCTGGTGTATTTCCTTTTTTGCCTACTCTCCTCAGCTACCAAATCATAACAAAATTCCTTGTGTTCAGCATTACATCTAGAGTGCCGGATTATTTTGCTATATTATACTTTTTTCAATTACCTGTCTTGACTAATGGAGCTCTCACAAGTGCCATTAGTGTCAAGACCTGCACGCAGTAAGGTCCTTATGATGTCACTAAACCCAATGAGTCGATCTGCACATGCGCTGTTCCAGACACTTATGGAGCTGGAAAAAGATCTTGAGGTCAGAGGAGGTGGGCAGGGAATATAGAAGGAGGGCCGGAGAGGTGAAAGTTCACTTTCCCACCCCAAAGCACTTGCAGCTCATTTGTATTATATTTCAATTCTGGATTGCTGAGTAATGCCAAAATGGGTTTCTAAAATCAACATATGGATTTAATGACCCTCAATGCACCTGTACATATATACATGTCATTAGCTTGAGATATAAAATCCTCATGATGGGTTCCCTGTAAGTTATTTACATCTTTCACAAACATCAAAATCTTCAGTTCTACTTGTAAAAACCATGGAAATGCTAGGTATCGTACCAATGTGACACTGTTCTGCCACAATCTCATGCTGAAATGGAAAGCAGGTACAGCTTGGGTAAAAAAGCAAATATGCACATCTCATTGCTAAAAGCACATACCTGGTGCTTGAGGGTCTCTGCCACATAAGAAAACACCAGTGTTATAAACGGCAGATGGTAGGAAGAGGGATCTGTTACAGATTTTGTATTGTTACCCAGGACCATCAAATTACACAATCAACTTCAATTTTGAAACTTATGAGTTAAAACATGAAAAGCAGTATTTCTTATATTGGCCCCTATTACTTAGAAGCTCTTTAGGAATATGTCCTGACTAGTGTTGAGCATTCCGATACTGCAAATATCGGGTATCGGCCGATATTCGCGGTATCGGAATTCGGATACTGAGTTCCGATACTTTTTGCATATCGAATACCGGAATCGGAAGTTCCCATACATAATGCTATACATAGTCAATACTGTAAAATCACACTGACAGCTCACAAAACACTAGATATATACACATAGAATACATATATATATATATATTATATGTCATTGTGACACATATATATATATATATATATATTTATAGTTCATACACTTCTACATAGTATAATAGCCGCTAATTCAATTGCCGGCTTTTGTGAAATTACAGAACCACCCGACATGTAATGACACATGGTTTACATACAGTTAACCATGTCATTTCATGTAGTTTGATATATGGTTTTCACTAACAATTACCTGAGTGTATGTGTGCAAAATTTCATACATGTAGGGGTTAATTAAAGGTGTAAATTCATTGAAAAAAAAATGCGTGGGCTCCGGCTCTATTTTCTGAACCAGACAGACAAAGCCAGAGAGTGGGGGCAGATAATATTAGCCTAGGGAGGGTGCATTTATTTAGTGCCCCCCCTGGCTACTAACATCTGCCCCCAGCCACCCCAGAAAAGGCAAATCTATAATTAGATGCGCCCTTTCTGGCACTTTGCCCGTCTATTCCATTGCCCTGTAGCGGTGGCGAATAGGTTAATAATGGGTTAAAGCCACTTTGCTATTGAAAGGTGACTTTAAGCCAGGTTAATTATTGAGAGTTGTCAATTAGACAACTCTCAATTATTAATCCTATTGAAGGAAATAAAAAAACACACACATTAATAATAAATAATTTTAATGAAATAAACACACATTTTTTGACCATCTTTTACTTAACTGGTAATCCGTGCGAAGCCCTTGCTCTCCTGTAATAAAAAAAAAATAATAAAACAACATTATTCTTACCTATCCGCCACTCTGAACAACACCAAAAAAGAACCAAGTATAAATTGCTTAATTATAAAAGTATAAATTTTATTAATAACAATTCACCAACAATTCTCCTGACGAAGAAGCGAAACGTGCGTTGGGGCGACGGGGAAGCAGCTGTGAGATACACTGATACATGTAAGTGCCTATTGTGATTTTTCTTGGAATTTATACGTGCATTCCTTTGGCCTTCCACTGGGGTTCACTAGCAGACTATGGCCATATTTTACTATGAGGGATGTTACTGAATGTATATATCTGATTTATGGATATGTTTTATCCTTAATTCTGAGTCTATAATTGCACCATATGTGTGCAGGCCACATGTCTAACTGCTCCCTGTTTGGAATAGCAGTATCTCTGCAAGTGTATGTTTAAATATGTTTATTGGTGAATTGTTATTAATAAAATTTATACTTTTATAATTAATTAATTTATACTTGGTTCTTTTTTGGTGTTGTTCAGTTTAAATTAGTTTTTGCTTATTACAATTTTCTTTGGGTTTTCATTGGTGCTATCCGCTACTCTGTCAGGTCCCACGCTGTAATCCTTTACAAAGAGTTAACTCGCTTACAGCCAAGCAGCGCAGCTAATGCTTGCTGCTCAGCTGTAAGCACCCCAATGAATGAGCTCCTCTCCCGGCCGACAGGAGAGGAAGTGATTAGTGTGGGAAGCTTAATTGATTGCTTCCCACTTTCACTTCAGGTCAGCCGGGACTCCCTCTGACGCCACTGATGCTGTGCGGTGTCCCCGGCTGACCTGAAGTGAAAGTGGGAAGCAATCAATTAAGCTTTCCACACTAATCACTTCCTCTCCTGTCAGCTGGGAGAAGAGATGATTCATTCGGGGCTTTACTGCGAGGCTGGCAGCATTAGCTGCGGTCCTGCAGTAAACATTAACCCTTTCAGAAGGATTACATCGGGGGACCTGACTGAACACCGGATAGGTAAGAATAATGTTGCTTTATTATTTTATTTTTATTACAGGAGAACAAGGGCTTTGCAAGGAATGGCAGTAAAATAAAAGATGGTCAAAAACTGTGTGATTATTTCATTAAAATGATTTTTCATTAATGTGTGTGTTTTATTTTTATTTCATACAATAGGATTAATAATTGATCGTTTTCTAAATGACAGCTCTCAATTATTATCCTGCCTTAAAGTCACCTTTCAATAGCAAGGTGGCTTTAACCCATTATTAACCCATTCACCACCTCTACAGGGCAATGGGAATAGATGGGCAAAGTGCCAGAAAGGGCGCATCTAATTATAGATTTGCCTTTTCTGGGGTGGCTGGGGGCAGATGTTAGTAGCCAGGGGGGGCACTAAATAAATGCACCCTCCCTAAGCTATTATCTGCCCCCATTCGCTGGCTTTGTCTGTCTGGTTCAGAAAATAGCGCGGGAGCCCACGCATTTTTTTAAACTAATTTACACCTTTAATTAACCCCTACATGCATGAAATTTTGCACACATACACTCAGGTAATTGTTAGTGAAAACCATATATAAAACTACTTGAAATGACATGGTTAACTGTGTGTAAACCATGTGTCATTTCATGTCGGGTGGTTCTGTAATTTCACAAAGCCGGCAATTGAATTAGCGGCTATTTTACTATGTAGAAGTGTATGAACTATAAATATATGTATATAAAAATATATATGTCAAAATGACATGTATATATATATATATATATATATATATATATATATATTCTATGTGTGTATATCTAGTGTTTACAAGGAAAGAAAGAGTTTATTTTAATTCCGATATTTCTGTCCCATTGACTTGCATTGGTTTCCGGTATCGGAATCGGCGATATCCGATACTTTTTGGGTATCGGTCCGATCCAATCCGATCCAATATTTCTTGATATCGGAAAGTATCGCTCAACAACAGTCCTGACGCTTTATGTTTCTTGTATTTGGATTTACAATGAGGACAATGAGTATTTCAATTCATTGCATTAAAATGGACAATATAACTATTTTTGCCTTTTACAGGGGTTGTCCTCTATTTGGGCAACACCTTTTAATGGGATGACTGAATGAATAGACACACACAATAGTGCTTAAGTAGAGTATCTGCAAGTAAACATCGCCATCTGCTGATCAAAAATGATAAGAGTAGAGAAAGAGGAGAGAATAACAATAGCAGGAACTGAGGAGCGAAGCATACATCCCCTGAGGGAAAATATTATAAGAGACAGCAGGTCAGGTGACAGATGTGGTGCAATTAATAATTATAGAATTCCCGGCAAGACAGCCTGTAGTACAGCGAGCTGGCTTATAGCCATCATTATGAGAGACCAGATGTCAGTGAAGACCCGAACTGAGTGACCAGCTCCAGGAGATCCAAGCCGAGTGGACAGAGTAAGGACCAGGGATGAGTGAGCAGATCAGGGAGATCCAAGCCAAGTGTGTGGAGCAAAGGCCAGAGATGAGAGACCAGATTTGGGAGATCCAAGCCAAGTGAGCTGAGCAAGGGCTGAGTGTTATACTTGGCCACAGAAGAAGGACGTTCGTGTGAGCTGTTACCTCCAGTGTAGACATATGGTGCAGAGTCGGGGCCAGGGAAGTGCTTCAGGGAACGAAGGCTGCCAGAATGTCGAGCAAATCGAGTACCTAGTAACTTACCAATCCGGGACTTGTGGCCCTTGTGGCCTAGCAGGTAGAAATGTCAATCCCTGTTAGGGCCTGTATGGCGTTTTGAGCCACACAGTGAAAAGACAAAGGTGATAGGCCCAGTAGGGAGAGTGATGCCCGTTAGGTCGGGACATTAGGAATAGACATTACTGGTGATTAATAATAATAATAATAATAATCTTTATTTATATAGCGCCATAATATTCCGCAGCGCTTTACAGTTTAACAGTTTCAAAACACAAGTCATAAGTCACAACGTTAACAATACAGTAATTAAAGCAATATAAGACGGCCCTGCTCGTGAGAGCTTACAATCTACAATAATGATTAAAAGAACAGTGTGCATATATATATATATATTATATATATATATATATATATATATATATATATATATACAGTGGGTACGGAAAGTATTCAGACCCCTCTAAATTTTTCACTCTTTGTTTAATTGCAGCCATTTGGTAGATTCAAAAAAGTTCAATTTTTTTTCTCATTAATGTACACTATGCACCCCATCTTGACTGAAAATTGTGATGATTGTGATGATGATTGTGATGATTGGCACACACAGACCCGGGGGCTCACGGATTATGATCCCACCACTGCCACCAATATGTCACGATCTGCAGTGATTTATATTTATCCCACTTTCCAGTTCCGCTTTGGAACTCGCAGCTCTCTGGCGCCCCCTTACCCTCAGGTCAGTCAGGGAACTGCACCTAGGATAATTAGTCGCCGGATGGGTCGCTTGGACGTGTACTGGCTATTGGGCACGCCAGGCAATACGCTCATAAAACCCGCTCCCTCACTGCCAGCTATACCCCACCCCAGCACGCGCTTGCTGCCACCAGCGTCTGGGTCTAGAATGTGGGGCAGAGGCCACCCCAATTTAGTAGCGTAATTCACTTCAGGCACATGGAAATTCGTTATAGAGCATAGAGACGGGCTAGTAATTTTATATTTTACTCCAAAAAGATAGGCAGTGTTTACAGAAATATATACAAAGATTTTACAAAGTGAGACAATTAAACATATGTACAAGATGATTACAAAATAAAAGGATGAAAGGCAGAAACTTACAGTTACTTAGATCATTGTAGGCAAACCATGCGGCCGGGGGATGGGCGAGACGTGGTAATGCATCCCAGATGTGCACTGCATCTGGTTTCCAGGAAAAAAAAACAGAAATGTAGAAATGTTTGCAAATGTATAAAAGAAGAAAAACTGAAATATCACATGGTCATAAGTATTCAGACCCTTTGCTCAGTATTGAGTAGAATTTTTTTTTTAGCTAGTACAGCCATGAATCTTCTTGGGAATGATGTAATACGTTTTTCACACCTGGATTTGGGGATGTCAGGTTGGATGGCGAACATTGGTGGACAGCCATTTTCAGGTCTCTCCAGAGATGCTCAATTGGGTTTAGGTCAGGGCTTTGGCTGGACCAGTCAAGAATGGTCACAGAGTTGTTTTGAATCCACTCCTTTGTTATTTTACCTGTGTGCTTAGGGTCATTATCTTGTTGGAAGGCAGCCAAGTCTGAGGTCCAGAGCACTCTGGAAGAGGTTTTCATTCAGGAT
The DNA here is from genome assembly GCA_033576555.1 of Oophaga sylvatica. Taxonomy (NCBI): domain Eukaryota; kingdom Metazoa; phylum Chordata; class Amphibia; order Anura; family Dendrobatidae; genus Oophaga; species Oophaga sylvatica. The sequence continues at coordinate 536,140,150 of JARQOD010000002.1, read as the reverse complement.
ATCTCTGTTCTTGGAATCATTCAGGTTTGCTTCAGTTGCAACCAGTTGTCCTGTCCCTGCAGCAGCTGAAAAACACCCCCATAGCATGATGCTGCCACCACCATGTTTCACTGTTGGGATTGTATTGAGCAGGTGATGAGCAGTGCCTGGTTTTCTCCACACATACCACTTAGAATTATCACCAAAAAGTTCTATCTTCGTCTCATCAGACCATAGAATCTTATTTCTCATAGTCTGGGAGTCCTTCATGTGTTTTTTTTAGCAAACTCTATGCGGGCTTTCATATGTCTTACACTGAGGAGGGGCTTTTGTTGGGCCACTCTGCCATAAAGGCCCGACTGGTGGAGCGCTGCATTGATTTTTGACTATGGAACTTTCTCCCATCTCCCTACTGCATCTGTGGAGCTCAGCCATAGTTATCTTAGGGTTCTTCCTTATCTCTCTCTCCAAGGCTCTTCTCCCACAATTGCTCAGTTTGGCTGGACGGCCAGTTCTAGGAAGACTTCTGGTGGTCTCAAACGTCTTCCATTTAAGGATTATGGAGGCCACTGTGCACTTAGGAATCTTAAGTACTGCAGAAATTCTTTTGTAACCTTGGCCAGACCTGTGCCTTGCTAAAATTCTGTCTCTGAGCTCCTCGGCCAGTTCCGTTTGATCTCATGATTCTCATTTAGTCTAACATGCACTGTGAGCTGAGAGGTGTTATATAGACAGGTGTGTGTCTTTATAAATCAAGTCTTATCAGTTTAATTAAACACAGCTGGACTCCAATAAAGGAGTAGAACCAGAGGCGTAGCTAGGGTTTCGGTTTAGGGGGGACGAAACTTCTGAGTGGGCCCCTAACCAGAGAACCTCAGCAAATGACAGCACTGTTGCCAAAAATAATCTATATATAAAAAGACCAATATTGATATCACCGCCATATGGTCAGTGGTAAATAATACCAGTCCTACAGAACATATAATAGATTACAGCAGATTTACAGATAATGACTTACCGCTGATGTTCTTTCTGATGGAATTGTTCACTTTTCATGTCTTTTCCATCTGGCCCCAGACCGACATAACGAATCCTCCAGCCAGGACTCGACTGCAGAGAATACAACAAAGACACGTTTCACTTCTCATATTTTCAGCACTGTCACGGTCACCAATTGGACTATTCTCAATCTGCACAAACTCCTCATCCTCCTGATACCCCAATACTGAGCCGCTGCTGCCATATGTGTCCCTATTACTGCACCTATTGTGTGGTTCTGTGTGACCTCTAAATTCTAAAGCACCCCTCTATAATATAGTAATGCCAGGTGCAAGTGCCCTAGAAAACAGTGCCCACATTTTGTCCCCTAGAATGTAATAATGCCCTGTGTGCCCCTTTGACAGTCACAGTAACCAGAGTTCCCCTCTAACAATAAGTGCCCACTTTACACTTAATAATGTCCCGAGTTTCCCCCCTGTACAGCTCCCCTATACACAGTGTGATGCCCCCTCACTGGATATATACTGACCCCTTAATATCCCCAAACTATTTAATGGCTCCAACACTGTATGATGGCCTCGCCACTATAATCCCCACACTGTATGATGGCCCCCTAGATAGCATCCATATAGCATAATACACCAGGTAGTCCTCAATATAGTATAATGCACCCCCATAGGCAGCCTCTGTATTATAATGCACCCCATAGGCAGCCTCTATATTGTAATGCACTCCCATAGGCAGCCTCTGTATTATAATGCACCCCCATAGACAGCCTCTGTATTATAATGCACTCCCCATAGGCAGCCTCTGTATTATAATGCACCCCCATAGACAGCCTCTGTATTATAATGCAATCCACATAGGCAGCCTCTGTATTATAATGCACCCCCATAGACAGCCTCTATATTGTAATGCACCTCCATAGGCAGCCTCTATATTATGATGCATTCCATAGACAGCCTCTGTATTATAATGCACCCCCATAGGCAGCCTCTCTATTATAATGCACTCCCCCATAGGCAGCCTCTCTATTATAATGCACTCCCCCATACGCAGCCTTTGTATTATAATGCACCCCCATAAGCAGCCTTATTTATAATGCATTCCCCATAGGCAGCCATATTTATAATGCACCCCATAGGCAGTCTTATTTATAATGCACCCCATAGGCAGCCTTATTTATAATGCACCCCATAGGCAGTCTTATTTATAATGCACCCCATAGGCAATCTCTGTATGATAATGCAGCCCCATAGGCAGCCTTATTTATAATGCACCCCATAGGCAGCCTTATTTATAATGCACCCCATAGTCAGCCTTATTTATAATGCACCCATAGGCAGCCTTATTTATAATGCACCCCATAGGCAGCCTTATTTATAGTGCACCCCATAGGCAGTCTTATTTATAATGCACCCCATAGGCAGTCTTATTTATAATGCACCCCATAGGCAGCCTTATTTATAATGCACCCCATAGGCAGCCTTATTTATAATGCACCCCATAGGCAGCCTTATTTATAATGCACCCCATAGGCAGCCTCTGTATGATAATGCAGCCCCATAGGCAGCCTTATTTATAATGCACCCCCTAGGCAGCCTTATTTATAATGCACCCCATAAGCAGTCTTATTTATAATGCACCCCCATATAGAGCCTCTGTAATATAATGCACCCCCATATGGAGCTTCTGCTCTGTAATATAATGCACCCCCATATGGAGCCTCTGCTCTGTAATATAATGCACCACCCCCATTACAAAAATAATAAATCCTGTACTCACCTCTCTTGCTCCCGGCTCCTGCACTGCTCACTGCTCTCCCTCTTCTCCTGAGTCCTGACAGCAGGCGCCGGGCAATGACGTCATCGCGCCCGCTGTCAGACGCTGAGAGGGGGATTACGGGAGAGAAGGAGCGCTCGCTCCTTCTCTCTCAATGCGGTCAGCTGTATCGGCTACATGCCGAATCAGCTGACCCTCCGAAGATGGGCGGGGGGCCCACTGCTGGCACCGGGCCCCCCACCGCCTGCTCAGGGGCCCCATAGCGGCCGGCGACAGAGCAGGGAGATCGATTCTCCCTGCTCTGCCCCAGAATGTAACTGTATTGACGTGCTGTGCACGCCGATACAGTTACAGTAGCGTAGCTCCGGGTGGGCCCCCTCCGAGTGCGGGGCCCAGGGCCACCTCCCCCTCTGCCCCCGGTAGCTACGCTACTGAGTGGAACCATCTCAATGTGGATCACAAGGAAATGGACAGCATGTGACTTAAATATGAGTGTCTGTGCAAAGGATCTGAATACTTATGACCATGTTATATTTCAGTTTTTCTTTTTTAATAAATTTGCAAAAATGTAAAATGGCTTTGTAGAGGAAGGGAGGTATGTGTCACTGCGCATGCAGCGGTCAGTGATGTGAAATCAGAGTGTTTTTGTGATTCCAGCACACTATTTGCTGAGAGGCCGTGTACAGAGTTTAATGGGTCGGTTTCATGTGAGCACCCGCAGTGCGGGAGGGAGGGTGCTCACCGTATCCTTTTCCCTGCAGGACCTGCAGGTGTTTGAGGACCTGCAGTGATGTCATGATCACGTGACCAGCATACTGATGATATACCTGGACCTGTATTTCAGTTGGTGTGTGATGCTGTGGGGCGAGGCTGTACTTCCCACAGAAGTGAGGACTGAGAGTGGTTCTGTATGCTATTGAGTCGCACAACACCAGGGTTATGGGGTACTCGGCACCGAGCCCGTTGAAGTCTATGGGGAATGTCACAAGTAGCACAGCTCGGTCCGTTGCCCTGGGCGCTCATACAAAGGGGGATATTTACAGGGGATAATAGTAATTGTTTGTGACGCCACCTGTGGTTTCTGATCAAGGTGACCAGCGCTGCAGAGTGAATCCTCAGAGGGGTTGTTATTGGGCAGCAAGGTGTTAAATCTTCCACAGGTAAAACTGGTCCCTCTAGGTATATGGCGGTGCAGGGTGCAGGCAATAAGTCAGACACACACAAGTCAGTCTCTTTCCATACCTTTACTGGTGGTATTTGCAGGTATGTCCCGGGAAGCTGCTCAGGGTGGAGGATGCACATCCAGGTAATCACTGAGTAGGTTTAAGGCCTCCTTACTTCTTAATGTGTGAGTTTCCAACCTGCATGAAGCTAAGTTTAACTCCTTCTCCTTTCTACGCCCGGCTGATCTTGTGATGAGGTCTTTTTGTGGACAGAACAGTGTCTCTATGGCGGTACCTGCCAGACCCCTGTCTTCCTAACCCCGGTTACGTATCAGCACTGAAGGGCCCCTCTGCGACGTGAAGTCCAGCAGGGATTCCGGTTTTCTCCCACTAGCCGTGAAGGTTCTAGCAAGCTTCGGACCCGGTGTCCGGTTGTGTAGAGTGGAGGCAGTTATCGTTGCTATATCACCTCGGTCACTCTTTCCCTTTTTCCACTCGCCTGTCGTCATACACACACCTTAATATGAGCACAGGCAGCAGGAGATGTCAGCTTCTCCTGAGGTAACTCCGAACAGAGATGTCGTGTCTGTTCCTCCTGAGGTAACACCAACAACTAACTAACGTTCAGCTAGATTGTCTTCATCTCACTGCTGTCTCAAGGGCTCCCTCTGTGAAACCAGGAAAAATGTGAAGTGTTGTATGCTTATCAGGTATTTGTGAATTACCTTTCCGTGCATCCTCCAGGGAACATGTGGCACCAAGCGCAGCTGGGCTACACATCCCCCCTAGTTAATATCAGCACTCCCGGGCTGAAAAAGAAAAACAATTTTTATAACATAACAATAAACATAACTCATCCCTTGCGGGAGGTAAGGACACTTCAAAACGTTACAATGTGTACAAATGGCAATAGAAAAATATCAAATACTTTTACAGTGCAAATAAATACAAGATTCTTGTGGAGGACCCACACAAAACCTCCCACGGGGGTCCTGGGTGGGCTGCAGGACTTCTCTGCTGCAAACCTCACTCAAGGCCACACCATACGGGTTTTTCTTCTGAGGTAGAATGGTTTGCTTAAAACCAAGATGGGGCACTGAGTGCCAACTATTTACAACACAGTTTTTGGGCTGGCAAAGTCCTCAGCCACGCAGTCCTTTAAAAAAGAAACACATTTCACCTATCACATTACCCAACTAGGGTATACTACTTCAGCATGTAAACATTATCATCATATAACATTCTCAATAAAATGCAATTTTCTTCATAACTTTGTACAATTAAGTAAACCCTGTCTGGGTCATACTGGATTAATTTGCTAGGACTACTCTTGGTACCTAACAGGTAACCTTCCTTTCGTTGTGCGTACTGACCTACGTGGTGTGGTGTCAGGTATAGTAGCATCTAGCCTATCTGTGCTGCGTGCTGGCAAACTGTAAATCCGCCTCCACCTCTCTAGGGATCTGGCAAGCATACTAGCGACTGGGCGATGCGGTTCTGCTCCGCCAGGGGATTCTTCTGGTAGTTCCACGTCTTGAGGTTCCATTTCTTGAGACTCTACTTCTGAAGGTGCTACAGGAGCAGGCTCCTCTTGAACTATTTCTTCTGCTGCGGCAACTGGCTCAACTGGACATTGAAGCGCTTCTTGTGGTTGGTAAAATTGAAGTACTGGAATAATCACAGCATCCCCTATACAAGGCCAAACTGAAGGAAAATCTCCTAGGTCCGTGTGTATGACTTCACCTGGTTTCTCTTTTTCCATAACAAGTTCTTCCTCGTGAAGTTTTAACATGTCTGGACACAGTTTTAGGTGGTCTCTGGATACCGTGGCGGTCGTCTTTTCTCCATCTTTGCTAATGGTACAGGTTTTCCTGTTGTCAAATTTGGAGTTTTGCACGACATATGGCTCTTGTTCCCACTGATCGTCCAATTTGTGCATTCTTCTTTTTCTTTTTAACACAATTTCTCCAGGCATAAAAGGCTTAGCTGGCGCACTTTTGTTATAGTTCTCCTCTTGCTTTTCCCTTACTTTATTGAGACTATCTTCCATGCAGGCTTGTACTCTCCTGTACTGTTCCTGTCTATTTGTGTCCCAATCTTCAGTAGTAACATCGGCTTCTGGTTCTACAACACCAAGTTCCAAATCCATGGGCAGCTTTCCTGGTCTTGCTCGCATAAGGTAGGCTGGAGTGCAGTTGGTGGAACTCACCGGTATGTGATTGTACAGATCTACTAGGTCAGGTAGTAGGTATGGCCACCTATTCCTCTCCTCAAGTGGTACCGTCTTCAGCAGATCAATGACTATGTGATTCATCTTTTCACAGAGACCATTGGTTTGGGGGTGGTACGGTGTGGTTCTTATCTTCTTACACCCGTACAAGTGACAGAATTCCTTAAACAGTTCGGCTTCAAATGCAGGACCTTGATCAGTTAACACTTGCTCTGGATATCCATGGGGTCTGCAGAAATACGCCTGAAACGTCTTTGCTGCTGTTTCAGCTGTCAGATCTTTGACAGGGGCGACCACCAGGAACCTGGAGTAGTGATCCACCATTGTCAGGGCATATGAGTATCCTGACCTGCTGGGTGACAACTTGACATGGTCCAAGGCCACGATCTCCAAGGGACGAGTCGTCTTGATGGGTTGCAGGGGTGCTTTCTGGCTACTGTAGTCTTTTCTTCGGAGGCTACAGGACGTACAGTTTTTACACCATTTCTCGATGGAACTTTGCATTCCCACCCAGTAGAAACGACACTTCAGCAGGGTTTCCAGCTTCTTCCAGCCAAAGTGCCCTGCTCGATCGTGGTAGGCTTCCAACACCATCTGGATGTCTGTTCTTGGCACTACTATCTGCCATACCATCTCATGGGTTCTGGGGTTGAAGTACCTTCGGCACAGCTTCTCTCGGTAGATAAACAGCCGGCTTCTCTCGTTCCACAGCTGCTTTGCTTGTTGAGACGCATCCTTCTCCAAGGAGGAACCTTCCTGAGTTATCAGCTCCTTGATACGACTGACAACTGGGTCACTGTTCTGAGTCTCCTTCCAGCTGTGGTGAGGTAAAGGGTTTAACGTCTTACCACGCTGCTTCCTGTAGGCTCGTTGCTCGTGGATCATCCCATTTCTATGGAATGCAGGTAGCTCAATCTCTTCTAGGTCATCCGATTCCTCTTCCGTGTCGGATTCATGCGGCATTCTGGACAAGGCGTCAGCGTTGGCGTTCTTACGGCCCGCCCTGTACTTGATTGTGAACTGATAGTTCGATAGCCGAGCCATCCAACGTTGCTCCATGGCTCCCAGCTTGGCTGTTTCAAGATGTGTCAAGGGGTTATTGTCTGTGTACGCAGTGAACTTGCTGGAGGCTAGGTAATGCTTGAATCTTTCTGTAATGGCCCAGACCAGCGCCAGGAACTCCAACTTGAAGCTGCTATAGTTCTCTGGGTTTCTCTCAGTCGGCCGGAGCTTCCTGCTTGCATATGCGATGACTTTTTCTTGGCCATTTTGCTTCTGACTGAGGACAGCTCCCAATCCTTCATTGCTGGCATCAGTATACAGCAGGAACGGCTGGCTGTAGTCAGGATAGGCTAAGATCTCATCGCCTGTCAGGATCTCCTTCATCTCCTTGAATGCCTCAGCTTGTTCTTTACTCCAGTGGAATGGAGGATTTCTGCTCTTGAGGGGTTGTCCTACCAGGAGGTCCTGCAGAGGCACTGCTTTCTTGGTGTAGTCTTTTACAAACCTCCGGTAGTAACCTGTCAGTCCCAGGAACTGGCGCACCTCCTTGAGATTCTTCGGTTCTGGCCATTTCTGGATGGCAGTGACCTTCTCGGGGTCCGGCGCTACTCCTTCTGAGCTGACAATATGTCCCAAGTACTGTACCTTTTGTTTGAGCAGATGGCACTTTGAAGGCTTCAGTTTCATCCCGTACTTGGACAGTGACTCGAATACCTCTGCCAGGTGCTTCAGATGATCCTCATACGTCTTGGAGTACACAATTACGTCATCCAGGTACAGCAACACGGTTTCAAAGTTGAGATGTCCCAGGCAACTCTCCATCACTCTCTGGAACGTTCCCGGGGCACTGCTGAGTCCAAACGGCATCCTGTCAAACTCACAGAGTCCCATTGGGGTGGTGAAAGCTGTCTTCTCCCGATCCTCCTCAGCCACAGCTACTTGCCAGTACCCACTAGTGAGGTCGAGGGTGGAAAAGTAGTTAGCAGTTTGTAAGGCAGCTAAGGATTCCTCAATGCGTGGTAAAGGGTATGCATCTTTATGTGTTATGCGATTTACTTGTCTGTAATCTACACACATTCTCATGCTTCCATTCTTTTTCTTAACTAGGACTAGAGGTGCTGCCCAGGGACTACAACTATCCCTTATCACCCCTGCTTCCTTCATGTCATGCAACATTTCCTTAGCTTTCTGGTAGTGTGCTGGAGGTATCGGCCTGTACCGCTCTTTGATAGGAGGATGGCTGCCTGTAGGGATGTGATGTTGTACTCCCTTAATGGTCCCAAAGTCAAGTGGGTGTTTGCTAAATACCTGTGCGTACTCCTGTACCACCCATAGTACTCCCTGTTTCTGGTGGGCTGGAGTGGTGTCTGTCCCGACATGGAGCTGCTGACACTAATCCTCCACTGGTGCTGGGTCATTATCCTCCGCTGGTTGGCGGGAGGCTAAGGACTCTGTCGTGAGAATAGAGTTGTTATCTACGGTATGTAATTTAGCAACTGTGCCATAACGTGGTAAATTTACTTCATCTTCTCCCAGTTGAGAAGACGTACTGGTACTCTCCCATTTCTTACTTCCACTACCCCTCTAGCAGTCAAGAGTGTAGGTCTGTGCTCTGAACAATGGGGCTCTACTACTGCTTGGTAGTTCTGTCCTCTCAGACCTATTGCTGCTCTACACCATATAAGCATTTCACTCATTGGGGGTATCACAATGGGGTTCGGGTCTGTCACCCGTACATTACCAATTTCACCATCTGTCAGCTTCGCTTGCTGCTGGCACATCAGGGCCCGGATCTCCCTCTGGATCACTCCCTTTTGCTTTGGCTTGGCAACTTCAGCGAGCTGTTGGAGCAAAAACACAACTTCTCCCAGACAGTTACTAATAATGTTTGTACCTAAAACCACATTTAAGCCATTTTTCTCATTTACAGTCTTTACTACTAAGAGTCCTTGGTCCTTCAGCTCCACTCTGCCCACCTTTACGTCCACGTTTTTGGCTCCTAGTATATCAACAGGGAGACCATTAGAGGCATACACAGCAAAGTCAGGGCTCGGGGGCTGGAGACTGTCCATGGACCAAAACTTATTATACAGGACATCAGGTATGATGGTCACCTGAGATCCAGTGTCCAGCAGGGCAGGGATTGCGATCCCGTCCAGGATGATGGACAGGTAGGGTCTTCCTCCCACAAACCTGCAGTTCCAGTCTGAGGGGCCTGATGAGTCTATTCATGGGTGTTGGCCCTCGGACCCAGGATCTGCTCGTTTAAAGGACACTGTTGGGCTAGATGACCTTTTCCGTTGCAACGGTAGCAGATGATCTCTCGGCGAGGATGGTGCTGATCAGGGGTCGCTCCTGGGGGTGGCGTTGTCCTCCTCCGGTGGGGCGACGTCCTCCTTTTCCTCCGGTTCATCCAAGGGACATCCTCTGGGCAGTCGGCTAGCAGGATCTTTCCTCCTTCTTCCTTCCGCAGTTGCAGAGCACTCATTACAGCGGCCAGGTTTTTAGTCAGCTGGCGCACTTCTGAGCGCAGACAGTCCAACTCAGTAGGGGGCGCCACCTGCGTTTTGGCTTTCGCCACCAGCGGGAAAAAGGTGGATGCTGCTGGCTTTAGAGTGGCTTCACCCGGGTGACACTGGGTTGCCACCTCAGGCTTTTCCAGGGGTCGCAGTCCTTTTATAGCCATATCTTTTAGGGCATCAAAGGTAGCGTCAGGATGATCCAAGGACCACCAGTGGACAGTCCTGCTTTCAGCTTGGGACCTCAGTCCCCGTACAAATTGTTCCTTCAACATTTTGCTTTCATTAATGGCACTTATAGGGTTAACCTGTTTGAGAGCTTGCAGGGCCCCCTGTAGTCGGCAGGCGTAGTCCCTAATACTGTCATCTGGTCTCTGGGAGCATTGGTAAAACGTCATCCGGAGATCTGTATCAGTGTGGTCCTCAAAAATAGTCTGTAGCTTTAAGAAAATTGAAGGCACTGATTCCTGGTCTGCAGCTGTCCAAGTCTCTACTTCTCTTTCTGCAGCCCCAGTCAATTGTCCTAATACTACTGCAGCTCTTAGCTTCTCTGTCATACGGTACATGTCCATTATGCTGCATATTTTGCGCTTGAACCCTGACAGGGTATCCGGCTTACCGCTATACTGAGGGAGCCACTTTGCTCCAGGCAGGTATGGGAGCGTCAGCGGTACTATCGGGGCCACCGGACCTGGTGAGGGGCCAGCGATTCCATCCTGCGCTGCAGCGCCGGCGGGTAAGTCACCGGAGCGGTCGCTCTGGGCCGCGCTGTCAGCTTGTGGCTGCGACATGTCTGTGCCCCCTCCCTAGTTAAGTGTGGCCTACCTTCTCCTGAAGGCTGCAGCTCTGCCAAGCACAGCGATGGGGAAGGACCTGCGTCGCCGGCACTCTGAAGCTCTCCACAGGACCTGCTGCCGTGTCAGCGTTGGGGGCGTGTCCGGGACTCTGCGTGCTTTCTGCAGGTACGCCCCTTCTCTTTGTGCTGTAGCGCTGTACTTTGGTGGGCAATGGCGGACAATTGGCGCCAAAAATCACAAAACAGCAACACAGTCTTTTGCACAAAAACAGTCCAATTAGGCACACAGGACTCACATATAGCGAGCTTCTTATCCTGTTCGTGACGCCAAAGATGAGTCGCACAACACCAGGGTTATGGGGTACTCGGCACCGAGCCCGTTGAAGTCTATGGGGAATGTCACAAGTAGCACAGCTCGGTCCGTTGCCCTGGGCGCTCATACAAAGGGGGATATTTACAGGGGATAATAGTAATTGTTTGTGACGCCACCTGTGGTTTCTGATCAAGGTGACCAGCGCTGCAGAGTGAATCCTCAGAGGGGTTGTTATTGGGCAGCAAGGTGTTAAATCTTCCACAGGTAAAACTGGTCCCTCTAGGTATATGGCGGTGCAGGGTGCAGGCAATAAGTCAGACACACACAAGTCAGTCTCTTTCCATACCTTTACTGGTGGTATTTGCAGGTATGTCCCGGGAAGCTGCTCAGGGTGGAGGATGCACATCCAGGTAATCACTGAGTAGGTTTAAGGCCTCCTTACTTCTTAATGTGTGAGTTTCCAACCTGCATGAAGCTAAGTTTAACTCCTTCTCCTTTCTACGCCCGGCTGATCTTGTGATGAGGTCTTTTTGTGGACAGAACAGTGTCTCTATGGCGGTACCTGCCAGACCCCTGTCTTCCTAACCCCGGTTACGTATCAGCACTGAAGGGCCCCTCTGCGACGTGAAGTCCAGCAGGGATTCCGGTTTTCTCCCACTAGCCGTGAAGGTTCTAGCAAGCTTCGGACCCGGTGTCCGGTTGTGTAGAGTGGAGGCAGTTATCGTTGCTATATCACCTCGGTCACTCTTTCCCTTTTTCCACTCGCCTGTCGTCCTACACACACCTTAATATGAGCACAGGCAGCAGGAGATGTCAGCTTCTCCTGAGGTAACTCCGAACAGAGATGTCGTGTCTGTTCCTCCTGAGGTAACACCAACAACTAACTAACGTTCAGCTAGATTGTCTTCATCTCACTGCTGTCTCAAGGGCTCCCTCTGGTGGAACCAGGAAAAATGTGAAGTGTTGTATGCTTATCAGGTATTTGTGAATTACCTTTCCGTGCATCCTCCAGGGAACATGTGGCACCAAGCGCAGCTGGGCTACACACTATCGCTTTTGTTTTGTTTCTCTGTCGTGCCCAGAGAGCTGTGTTTTGTTTTCAACACCGTGGTTTATGCTGCATATAACACTGTACTGTCATTGTTCACTTTTACCATTGTCACCTTGCATATATATTTATCATGTTAGTTAAATGAGTAACTGTTTGTTAAGTACCAGTGTCCCCTTATTATCTGTGCTGTTGCATCTACATACCTGTTAACACCTTTATAAATGAAAAAGTTAAGCATATAAAATAAAACAACTTATTTTCCCCTCCCGGACTGTTGCTATTCTAGCGGTGTTGGTGCTGTGTCTGTGTCATTATGTCACATGAGTGCTGCAGAGCTCACACTTACCTTGGACTGAATAGTTTTGGACAAAGGAAGTGTGAGCATTGAAGCCCATCAGTGGCTGCTGATTGGCTTTAGCGCTCATGTGACATAAAAATGTCACATGGCCACCGGCGGACACAGTGTGGACAACACTGGAACAGCACTAGTCCGTGGGGTGAGTATATGCTGTTTTTATTTTACATGAGGCATTGTCTTATGCAAAAAAAATAATTGTCCTAGTATAACGCCAAGTCATATAGCTAATAGCCTACTGAATATTCATTGTACAAAACCCTATATATAGGAAAAGTAAGATTAATAACTATATAATTTATTTTAAATCAATATCTTTTATTAAGGAAACATTGAGCATTTGCAATAAAATAATAGATGTGATAGGAGGAATGTCATCTTATCCTAAGAGCTCTAATCTCCCTGAACACTAGACACAGTGACACTGTAACATGACCATGGTGGTTGGGTAACACCAGAGACTCTTGGTGACACCATCTGTACTAACAATGGAGACAGCTGAGTATTTCCACCCTCTCCATTTCTGTTTGATTGTATTTCTTTTATGATCAGAAAGCTCATAGCTCAGATTCCAAGTTCTATGTTACTATTCTAATTATTTGCATGTTTTTGTTACAAATCAATTCTGTGCAATGTGGACAATTAGCATCACATGAATATATATATATTTATATATAAAGTGAATAGGGTGAATATGATTTATATCACTGATGATAGGTGTCTGCACACTTTGTTTTTGTAGTCTCCTTTCAATCATAAAATATTACTTTTTCCCTGCTTCATTTTAGATGGACATAAATAATGGGAGATTATAATAATTCATATCCTGACTCCTGACATTTCCCTGACATTAATCTTTGTATTAAGTTACTTAGAATATGGGGTCAGCAATGTATTTTCTATGATGTCAAATATTTTGTAATTCCTATTGTTTGAAAAATGATGGGGTAACTTTGTTGTTACAAAAGAAGGTGGTTGCCCCCTTGTATAAAAGCATTGACAATATGAATACTAAATTGCAAGATATTCCACATATTGGTGAGGAATCATCACACTTAGAGTGTACAGTGATGGAGATCTGAGAACTTGTACAATGCACAGCTGCCCCACATACTGGTTTCTGATGTTTCTCCCTCGTAGAAGATTTAACCCCTTCATGACTAAGAAATACTTGTCACGCTGTATAGCAGATATATATATATGTGAGGACAGTAATCTATATCAAAAGGGCAACATACAATATAACATGCGCATAGATATATGATAACATAGAATTACCTGACAGAAAGTCCAGTGGGTCAATACGGAATCCGTTATACGCTGTCTCCGGCTAGAGGGTGACCGGGGTCTATGCTGACCCTAAACTGGGGTCCTAACTAATCCCTCTACCTGGAGGTACTGTTAAAGGTACAGAGGTCCAGGCCACCAGCGTAAACCCTGTCTCCTATCAATCCCTGCCAACTGTAATCTAGTCCTAAGAAGGACCCTGATTACCACCAAAGGGAATGAACAGGTAACGGTTAATGAACAGAAAGACATACAAGAAAGACAAGAAATAAAGTAAATAAAGTCTTACATACAACACTCACACACAGTAGGAACACCTAAGGTCTCAGAGATAAACTATAAGCTATAAAAGTAAAAACAACTAAGGAGCTCTTAGCTTAAGTATTCTCAGAACCGATCCAGTCTGCTAGACTACATAAAGGCTTTCACCGGCATCTAACAAGCAGACTGGCAGGTATATGAAGGAATCTAATTAGAACATAATCAAAAGCAGCCGGGCGAGGCTGGACCTAGTCTTAGCAAAGAGCTAGGTAAAATTAACTCCCTCATTACCAAACACAAAGAAACAGCAACTCAGCTGTGAGAAGTCAGAGTGTGTAATCGCGACGATCCTTGTGGCGATACACCCATGACAGTACCCCCCTCTACGAGGGGACTCCGGACCCTCAGGGCCAGGTCTGCCCGGGTGAGTTGTGTGAAAGGTCCGAACCAATCGATCTGCATTAACATCAGACGCAGGGACCCACGTCCTCTCCACAGGACCATACCCCCTCCAATGAACCAAGTACTGAAGGGATCGGCGACTGAGACGTGAGTCAATGATTTTCGACCCATGAAATTCCACGTTATCATTGACCACCACTGAAGGCGGAGGTAGAGGTGACGGTATGACTGGTGCCACATACTTTTTAAGTAATGACTTGTGAAACACATTATGAATTTTAAACGTAGGAGGGAGGTCCAGACGAAATGCCACAGGATTAATTATGGAACTGATCCTGTACGGCCCGATGAATCTGGGACCCAACCTCCAGGAGGAAACTTTAAGTTTTATATTCCTGGTAGACAACCAAACTAGATCGTTCACCTTCAGATCTAGACCAGAAACTCTCCCTCTATCAGCCATCCGTTTGTAACGGTTCCCCGTAACCTTCAGTCTTAACTGATCTGGAACTATCAGTCTCCCTGGAAGTCCCACCGGGGCGTCCCCCTGAGCCCCCAATACCTCCCCCTCAAGCTCAGAGCATACAGCTGACACTACAACTCCCTCCTGAGGAATAGGAACCGGATCATCCGTCTTCCCGGCCCCTGGGAAAGTACGAGATAAGGCATCAGGAAGCAACTTTATTGAGCAGTCATATGCGCGATGAGGAGTAACTCTTTACACCCCTCCTCTGAGAACATCTCCCCAAAGTCCTCCAGAAAAGGAGACAAAGTCCTAGGCACAACCGCACCGATGACCGTGCTCATGCAGTTATTCCTGCAAAATTCACCCCACTGGCTTATCTTTCCGGATTGCCAATCAATCACTGGGTTATGTTTAGCCAACCAATGAAGTCCCAACACAATAGGAGTAGGTAGACCCTCCAACACATAACAAGACAATTGCTCTTTATGTCTTGCCCCTACTCGAAGATCTATGTTATGAACAGCTTGTACCAAGCTACCTTGACCGAGAGGTCTAGAATCAATAGATACTATAGGGACCGGTTTGGCCAATACACTCAGTTGCATACCATGCACCTGGGCAAACCGAGCGTCCACCAGATTAGCCCCGGACCCACTATCAAGAAAAACAGAAATCCTCTCAGATCTAGTACCAATCACCACCTCCGCAGGCACGAGAAACTGAGAGGGATTTGGGGACGAAATACACACTCCCAGGTTAACTCCTTTGCTCAAAGAGGCCCGGGATGGACACCCCCCAACAAAATGTCTCTCTCTCCCGCAAAAGAAACACCTTCTAGTCTTGCGGTGCACCGCCAATTCCCTCCTACAAAAAGATGTCCCTCCCAACTGCATGGGTTCCTCAGAACAGACCAGGGGAACCTCAGTATAAGGGACTTTAGTAGTAGGTGGAGTCATCACGGGAGGCGGAGTTACCTCGCGTCTTCCCCGAATTCGTCTATCCATGCGAATAGCGAGGGCCATAGCAGCCTCCAGTGATGGAGGAGAATCATACTGAGCCAACACATCTTTTAATTTGTCAGACAACCCTTGACAAAACTGGCTCCTAAGAGCTGGGTCATTCCACTGAGTATCTGTTGCCCATCTACGGAACTCAGAAGAATATTCCTCCGCTGGACGATTTCCTTGCCGTATTTTACGTAACTTTGTTTCAGCAAGGGAAACTCGATCCGGATCATCATATACCAGACCCAGGGCAGTAAAAAATCGATCCACTGACTGGAGATCTGGGGAGCCTGGAGGAATAGAGAACGCCCAAGATTGAGGGTCCTCTTGTAAGAGCGAGATAACAATTCCCACCCTCTGCTCTTCACTCCCAGATGACCGAGGCCGCAGCCGAAAGTACAATTTACATGCCTCCCGGAAAGTAAAAAATTTGTCCCGCCCACCAGTGAACCTGTCCGGGAGAGCAACCTTAGGTTCAGATCTGGTTTGCTCCGGGGGAACAAAACCTTGGACTTAATGTCTGCAAACTCCATGGACAACCCCTGCAACTGCCGGCCAGCTGGGCTACTGGATCCATGACAGCTGGAGAGAATCTTTAGTATGGCCGGTGAAAATGTCACGCTGTATAGCAGAATATATATATATGTGAGGACAGTAATCTATATCAAAAGGGCAACATACAATATAACATGCGCATAGATATATGATAACATAGAATTACCTGACAGAAAGTCCAGTGGGTCAATACGGAATCCGTTATACGCTGTCTCCGGCTAGAGGGTGACCGGGTCTATGCTGACCCTAAACTGGGGTCCTAACTAATCCCTCTACCTGGAGGTACTGTTAAAGGTACAGAGGTCCAGGCCACCAGCGTAAACCCTGTCTCCTATCAATCCCTGCCAACTGTAATCTAGTCCTAAGAAGGACCCTGATTACCACCAAAGGGAATGAACAGGTAACGGCTAATGAACAGAAAGACATACAAGAAAGACAAGAAATAAAGTAAATAAAGTCTTACATACAACACTCACACACAGTAGGAACACCTAAGGTCTCAGAGATAAACTATAAGCTATAAGAGTAAAAACAACTAAGGAGCTCTTAGCTTAAGTATTCTCAGAACCGATCCAGTCTGCTAGACTACATAAAGGCTTTCACCGGCATCTAACAAGCAGACTGGCAGGTATATGAAGGAATCTAATTAGAATATAATCAAAAGCAGCCGGGCGAGGCTGGACCTAGTCTTAGCAAAGAGCTAGGTAAAATTAACTCCCTCATTACCAAACACAAAGAAACAGCAACTCAGCTGTGAGAAGTCAGAGTGTGTAATCGCGACGATCCTTGTGGCGATACACCCATGACAATACTTTAATTTTCATATTTTAGCTGTAAAAATAAATTCAGACCTTTGTACAAAAAAATTGGTTTGTGTCACCACAAGCTGCATAACTTTTTACTTTTTCATTTATGGAACTGTGTGAGAGCTTCTTTTTTGTACAGAGCTTATATTTCTATCTATAGCATTTTGGTGTATGCCCGATGTTTTCAACTCTATTTATTGCAATTTTTGTGGGGGACTGCAGCGACCGAAAAAAGTTGTTCTTACTTTTTACGTCTTTTTATTCTATTTTTGTTTTTTGGCAACAGGTATCACAGAGGCATGGGGAGGAGTTGGAATTTTCTACATTTTCCTAAGAGTGGGTCATATGTATCCCGGTGTGTTGCTATGACCCTGATACCTTGAGTCCTTGCCTATATCAATCTCAGGGGCCACTCGTAGAGACGATGCTTCCTGTTTCAGTCCCCGTAGCAGGGCATTACCTTGTCCCTAGGTCTCCTTCTTGTTGGGCAGTACATTTTCCAGACTTATAAGTTTACCTCTTGCAGGGGTCCCCACTTGCTGGTAAACCTGTCTTCTGCTTTTCATCTCCTCTCCAACACTCCTCTCTTCAACACTGACTACTTACTTCCTATATCCCTAAAATCTTTCCACTGGTTCCCCTGTAGGGTCTCCTTTTCCCCTTCCTTAGGGGCCTGCCTTGCAGTTAACACTGCAGGAACCTGACACAAACAACGGTCAAAGGGATAAACACATATTTATATTATGCACAGATATAACCACAAAATAACCTTTCAGCATATGCTTGCCACGATGTCTTCTTTAGGTGGACAGGACTCCTTGTCAACTCTCTTACATCCTTTTAACTATCAGCCAACATAAACATTAGATTAATGTCTGCTGAAACAACCGATATCGGTGAAATCGTTCATCAGTTTAACTTGTAGTAGAGCCTCCTGACCCACCCACAACAGATGATGTTGCGGGAGAGAAAGATCCGGCAAGTTGGATTTCAAAAGGCCAATCCTTTAGTTCACTGCAAGATAAGCTATCATGGGAGGAGTCTGACAGCGACTCTCATGGTGAACACCAGATCGCTCCTTATGTGTGGAGGAGTTTAGGGAGATAACTGTTGCCTAAATGATCACTTGGCTGACTAAATAATGAATATGGGAGAGTAAAACTGGGTCCTTTCTCTTGGCTATAAAACATAGTGCATGTTCTGTATACTCCACACAATTGCTGGAGGCAATCTCTGTTTGGGATTTATAGCTACTTTTATTGTGCCTGGGGGTAGCTAGAGGCACTGTTCCCTCTGAAGGTATGTTTACTGGGGGGCACAGTGTGGATGTTTGTTATAGTCTATATGGTATAAATTTGATGAGCACTTGTCTGCTGGGGCATGGGCTGGTGGTTATTACAGGCATTGTGATGAAGGCCTGTGTGATGGGGAGAGATGGGGCAATGTAGGAATATTTAAATGGTTATAAAGCCTGAGACCTAAGTTGTATGGAATTTACAAAAATATGTCAGTTGGGGTCATGTCCTATATAAATGGACAAGGCATAAGAAAAAATCTTGTGTCGTGCTGCAAACTGGTTCATCGGGGGGCAGGCAAAATGGTGTTAATCATTTTGATGTTAAGAATACCACTGTACCACTGGTCTGTTCTTCCCATTAAATCTGATGGAACTGCTGAGGGAGGCTCCAAACAGACCCGTCTGACAGCAGTGAGACGTGATAGTGTCGCTTTCCAGATAATTATTTCCATGGGATATTCGGTTGGAACACCTTGACATTAGGAAATACTTGACTGGAAAAGGTTTTAAGTAACCACTAGAGATGAGCGACTTTGCCTCCTGGAGGGTCGAGTCGGGTTTCGGACCACCCGACTTTATCAAAAGTCGAGTCGAACTAAATCGGCCGACTATCGGAAAAAGTCGGAGTTCCGACCGAAACCCGACCCGACCCCAACGCAAGTCAATAGGGAATAAAAGTCAGCAGGGGTGGAGGACAGTAAACACACCTACAGTGCCCATTTCAATTCCAACGACATCAATTCTTATTACTTAAGCTTGTCAAACGTAATTTACTTTATAATAATAGTAACGTATTGAAAACTGGGGGTTATTTGGCTAAAGTTGTGGGGGGAGCAGGGCTGGCTCCAAGTTTTAGTGGGCCCCGGGCGAAAGAGTGTCAGTGGGCCCCTTTAACACATACCACAATTCATGGTGCTCCGATACGGCAGAGAAATATAGGTATAGTACAATGCCAAATACTTCACTTCTTACATTACATGAGTGATATCTATTGTAAATTCTACAATAGCTCAAAAACTGGACAGTATAGTCCTCCATACAGTATTATGGGCAACACATAGTGCGCCATACAGAATGAGCCCCATATATTGCTCCATACAGAATAATGAGTCTCATATATGATGCTCCATACAGAATAATGGACCCAATATAATGCTTCATACAGTATAATGAGCCACATATATTGCTCCATACATAATTGGTCTCATATAATGTTCCATACAGTATATGATGAGCTTCACATAATTCACCAGTATATGATGGTCCCCATATAATGTGCCATACAATAAAGGACGGTCCCCATAGAGTATAATGAGCCCCACATATTGCTCCATACAGTATAATGAGTCGCATATAAACCTCCATACAGTATATGATGGGCCCCATATATTGCTCCATACAGAATGGCTCCATATAATGCTCCATACAGAATAGGCCGCATATGTGCTCCATTTGATGCTCCATATATAAATGGCCCTATATGATGCCCCATAAATAATGAACCCCATATGATGCTCTAGTATATGATGGACCCCATATATGATGCTCCAGTGTATGATGAGCCCCATATAATGCTCCATATATAATGGTCCCCATATATAATGCTCCATATATAATGGGCTCCATGTGATGCTCCATATATAATGTGCCCCATATGATGCAGCATATATAATGGGCCCCATATGATGCTCCAGTATATGATGGGCCCCATGGATGATCTAGTGTATGATGGGCCTATATAATGCTCCATAGATAATGGGCCCCATATTATGCTTCAGTATATAATGGGCCCCATATATGATGTTCCAGTGTATAATGGGCCCCATATATGATGCTCCAGTGTATAATGGGCCCCGTATATGATGCTCCAGTGTATGATGGGCCCCATTTATAGTGCTCCAGTGTATGATGGGCCCCATATATAATGCTCCAGTGTATAATGGGCCCTATCTATGATGCTCAAGTGTATGATGGGCCCCATATATAATTCTCCAGTGTATAATGCTCCCCATATATTGCTCCAAACATTTAAAAAAATGAAATACCTCTCTTCACTGGGCACTGCTCTACTCTGGACTCCTCAGCGTCGCTATCTTCCAGCTCTCTGCACTGTGACTGTTCAGGCAGAGGGCGCACAGACGTGACGTCATCGAGCTGTCTGACCTGAATGTCACTGTCAGGAAACGCGGAAGACGTCACAGCGGTGGAGCAGAGAGAGGTAAGTATTTCAAGTTCTGGGGCCATGAGCAAGCAGGGGGGGCCCACTCGTGGGTGCCGGCACTGGCACAGGGCCCCTCATAGTACGCCTGTGTCTCTGATGGCGAGTGGGCCCCCCACCTGCTCAGGGCCCCAGCACTTGCCCGGGTTCGCCAGGTGCTGACGCCGGCCCTGGGGGGGTACAGTCCAGTTAGGGAGGTGGAAAAACTGGCATATGTTGAGGTGTAGGCTGGACGTTAAGCAGCTGCAAATGGAGGAATTGGAGAAGTCGGAGGAAGAGGAGGACAAAGCAAGTCATTTTGCTGGCAACCTATGTGTCATCAGGGGAAGGTGGCACAAAATCCTTTGAAACCCAGGCATGGTTCATTTTAATGAAGGTGAGATGACCTACATTTTGGTCGACAGCCGGGTCCTTCTTTCTGTCAGGATTGATCCAGCAGCACTGAAGACTCTTTCTGATAGCACACTACCAGCAGGGCAAGCGAGCTCCTGTAAGGCATATTGTGCCAATTCAGGCCAGGTGTCCAGTTTACAGGCCCAGTAGTCAAAGGGGAATGAACTTGTAGATCCTAAAAGGGAGGGAGAACATCGATAGGGGAGGAGAGGTAATTTTGAACCATAGTTGACAACTGCTGCTTCCTGTCTGTTGAAATCAATTCAGTATTACCAGTCGTGTGATCGTTATTCGAGAAATCAGTCCACAACATGGTCATGAAACCCCTGTCTCCAACGCCACTTCGGCTGTGTGCACCACGAACACCTCTTCCATTTGGCCCAGAACCTGCACCGCTGCTGTGTGCTGGGAATGCCTCTAACAAATGGTTTACCAGAGTTGCTTGCTTGTTCGCCAATATTAGCTCTAGGTTCTCCTGTGGCATGATGTTCTGTAATTTGCCTTTAAAGCGTGGATCGAGGATGCTGGCCAACCAGTTGTCATCATCCTTCATAATTTTGGCAATGCGGGGGTCAATTTTTAGGATCCGCAAGACATAATCACACATGTGGGCCAATGTTCCAGGTGTCAATGATGCACTGCCAGTGGTGGGTGAAGGAGCACTTTCTGCCAAATCCACATCCCTCCAGTCACACACAAACCCTGTACATGACCTTGGCAAGCCAACATTTTCTCTTGCCCCCTGAGAGGCATCCTCCTCCCCAAAATAATCATCCCCCTCATCCTCCTCCTCCTCCTCTTCTTCCACAACCTCGTCCAGGACAGTTCCCTGAGCAGACAATGCCTGACTGTCATCAAGGCTTCCCTCCTCCTCCTCCGCTGCAGGCGCCTGATCCTTAATGTGCGTCAATGTTTGCATGAGCACATGCATAAGTGGGATGCTCATGCTTATGATGGCGTCGTCTGCGCTTACCAGCCATGTGCATTCCTCAAAACACTGAAGGACTTGTGACGTTCCACGCTGTGTGTGGACGAGGATCACTCGCTTTGAGGTAAACACTGGCACGCTCAGGGTTAAAACAATAGTCCATTTTGTTTATTACAGCAAACTTAACACAAAAACACAGTCTGTATCTCACAAATACTTCTCTCTGATCCCGATCAGCATACCACGGTTTTCAAGACCGTTACCTGTTGGCATCGGCCACACAGGTTACCGGAAACCTCAGCCTCAGAGGTATCCAGCAAACATCAAACAGTCTCTTTCTTACCAATACTTCTCACGACTTGAACACAGTCTTCATGACCCCGGTCATCAAACCACAGACTCCTGTCTGTCACCTGTTGGCCATGCAAGTTCCCGGATCCCTCAATCTCAGAGGTATCCAATCCACACTTCTCACTTTACTCTGATCCCGATCAGTGTCACCACGGTTTTCAAGACCGTACATTCTGCTGTCTCAAGCTCACCAGCCTTGCTTCCTCAGTCTGTGTGACATCCAGCCTGGATGTCATGGAGCTCTGTCCATGCTGAGAGACTCCCAGCACACTCGCAGACTCTTCACAGTCTCAGACAGACTACTCAGCCTCCTCTCTCCATGTGCCAAACACTTCCTTACATACCTATAGCCACTCCCCCAGCTGAGTTATGGAGCGCATGGTCTGGTCACATGCACATGACCTCATCACAGGTCCTTAAACTCACAACCACCAGTGGGTGGTGTATGTGTGGTTAGCCAGTCCCACCCAGCTCACAAGCTAACGCTGTGAGCCACACTAGAAAACAAACGCAACTCTTATGGGACTACAAGTCCCAGAACAACTCTAATTTGGCTTATAGCGCAGAGGAGCTCTGCGACACATACCTGCCATTTACAACAATGCCTGGGACTGTCTTTCCATTCAAATCATGCCTCCATGCATATCTTGAGGAGCATACACAGCGCCTCCTAGCTGTAGCATGGGTCACCACACCACAGACCTTACAGAGGTCTTTCAGCTTTGACCACTGCACACCCGACAACTCGATGTCTGCCCTCAAACTGCCTGCCCGTGTATCCTCCCACAAATGCATTATAGCCTGCCTCTGTTCGCACAGCCTCTCAACCATCTGCATGATGGAGATACATCTTGTTGCAATGTCTATTACTAGGCGGTGTTTGGGGAGATGGAGCGATCGCTGCAGCCTCTGCATACGACTGGAGTCTACGGGCGAACGACAGATGTGCGAGCACAGTCTTCGCACCTTACGGAGCAGGGCTGGTAACTCCGGATAAATATTTATGAAGCACTGCACCACCAGGTTCAAGGTGTGAGCCAGGCAAGGTATGTGTCTGAGTTTTGCCAGGGCTATGGCCGCCACAAAATTACGTCCGTTATCACTGACTACCTTGCCTGGCTCAAGATGTGGACTGCCAGCCATGACTCAGTTTCTCGCTGCAAGTAGTCGGCCAGTACCTCCGCGGTGTGTCTGTTGTCGCCCAAAGACATAATCTTTAAAACAGCCTGCTGACGCTTACCACTAGCTGTTCAATAGCGGGACACCTCGTGTGCAACACTGGCTGCTGCGGATGGAGTGCTCATACAACTGCGCTCTGTCGACGAACTTTTGCTTCTGGAGGAGGAGGGTCGTACACCTACAGCCAACTGTTGCCTATACCGTGGGCTAGGCAGCACTGTCCCACTGCAGCTGTCCCCTGTGGACCCTGCATCCACCACATTAACCCAGTGCGCAGTGAAGGACACGTAACAGCCCTGGCCATGTCTACTGGCCCATGCATCTGTTGTGAGGTGCACCTTTCCACTAACTGATTGTTTGAGTGAATGGACAATACGGTCTTTCACATTCAGGTGGAGGGCAGGGATGGCTTTTCTAGCAAAGAAGTGCCGACTGGGTAGGTCATAGCGTGGAACAGCGTAGGCCATGAGCTCTCGGGACGCTGCGCTTTCAACCAAACGAAATGGCATCATCTCTAATGAGATCAGTTTGGCAATGTAGGCGTTCAAAGCCAGTGTATGCGGATGAGAGGATGAGTACTTTCTTGTCCTACTCAGAGTGTCTGCTAGGGTGAGATGGACTTGAGAGCTGCATATGGTGGAACTAGCGGTGGACATGGCGGACTGAGAGGGGGTTGGTGATGGTGGTGGTGATGGCCTAGATGCAGTCTTTCGTTGCAAAAGCATCGTGATTCCCTGACTGCTTTGGCCTTGCGATTACACCTCAACATTTCATGCTGGTGGTGTGCTAACCGGTAGGCTTACATTGGGGGAAGCGATGTAGCATTGCTGGCTACCTTCAGTCGGAGAAGGTGCACTTGTGCTACCTGAGGTTTTGTAGTCCTTCCACGCTTGCAAGTGTATGGTGTTTAAATGTCTAAGCATGCAACTGGTATTCAAATTTTGGAGATTCTTCCCTCGGCTAAAGGTCCTTCCGCACGTCTTACAGATAACCTTTGCCTCATGAATAGGATTTTGGTCAAAAAAGTGCCACACTGCACTCTTCCTAATATGGGATAAATTTTCAGGGCTTGGACGCTGTGCTACGTAATTTGACTGTATGGCCAAGCTGTCCTGCAATTCTTTTTGCTTTTTTAACACGTTTTTGGACTGCTACGGGCCTGCCAGATAACCGCAGCTGCGATGTTGATGCCTGCTGTGGATCCTCCTCCTCTTCTGAGCTATTGCCAGCGGCACCCTCTTCCCCCAATGGATGCCTACCCGGGTCAGCAACTGGGTCATCCATCACCTCCTCTTCAATTTCATCTGCACCTTACTCTGTGTCACCTTGTAAGGTGGTATAGTATGCGGGAAGGGGCACCTGAGTTTCATCAGGGTCAGAATCTGGCTCAGTAGACTACAAGGGCAATGCAGTGCTCTGGGTGAATGTAACAGCAGTATCATATAGCAGTGGCTGTGCATCAGTGCACTCCATGCCATATTCATCTTGGACTGGGGAATTCAGGATTTCACTTGATAACCCAGGCATGTATATGTGAAAAGAGCTCCAGGGAGTAATCAGAAGTGTGGCCTGCCGCATCCTTCACTTTTGGTGGGGGTGAAGGACACAAGGAAAGGTGTTGTTCCTGACCAGGAGCCTGCACTGACGACTCAGTGCTTGCAGTTTTTGAAACTTCAGAAGAGGAGGCGATAGAGCTGGAGGCTGTTTCGGCAATGTAAGCCAAAACCTGTTCCTGATTGCTCCGGCTTTAAAAGCGGTTTACCTACTCCCAGAAAAGGGAGCCTTCCAGCCTTCTAGAGCCAGACGATGACGCAGGCTCAACACCTCCTGCCTTAGGTGCTATTGTGCTTTTGCCACTACCAGCAGATGCACCACCACCATCAGTACCAGCTGGCCCCCCCTGCCCTCTTCTGCGGCCTCTTCCACCATACTTCCTCATGTTTGGGAAAATGTACCACAAATACCAGCAGATATATGGTACTGTATGAGGAGCGTACAGCTGTTTACAATGTAGGGAAAAATTAAAATCTCCGTCTATAATTCCGGAGTCACACACAGATGCTCTCTCAGTATGGATTTCACCGTAATACAAACAGCAGATGTACGGTACTGTATCAGAAGCGGACAGCTGTAAATGGTATAGGGGAAAATTTAAATCTCCATATTTATTTCCGGAGTCACACACAGACGCTCACTCAGTATGGATTTGACCGTAATACAAACAGCAGATATACGGTATTGTTTGAGGAGCGTACAGCTGTATACGATGTAGGGGAAATTTAAATCTCCGTATTTATTTCCGGAGTCACACACAGATAGTCAGCATGTGTTTGTCCGTGATACCAGCCGGTACACGGTAGCGTGTGAGGAGCGTACAGCTGTATACAGTATGGGAAAAAAATGAACGGTCGGTAACTGTGCAGAAAAAAAGAATAAAAGTTTTAGTGCTGTGTAAAAAGCAGTCTGCACAGCAGTGTACACACAGCAATACCGCTATCAGGCAGCCTAATAACCAGCACTGCTGCACACAAGAAAATCCTCCCCTGTCACTGCACATTAACTGTACAGCACAATTGCTATCAGCACAAGCACAGAAGAACTTCTCTTTCCAGCCCTAACTCTCTCCCTACTGATAAACAGTGTCAGCAACCTCTCCCTACTGTTAAGATCGGCAGAAGTAAAATGGCGGTCGGTGTTCAGGGCTTTTATAGACACTATGACGCCCCCCAAAGCAAGCCAATCACTGCAATGCCCTTCTCTAAGATTTTGGTGGACGCTGCACATGTCATCTCGTTGCCCACAGTGTGCGTCCTTGCTCATTGGCTGAAAAAAAGGCACCTGCAAGCATTCTGGGAAATCCGACTTTGGAGCTCGTTTTGCTGACCGCATGGTCTACCTTACGCTATGGTCGGGTTTCGGTCAGCGAAACCCCCACTTTGGCGAAAGTCTGCGACTTATGAATCTGACCGACCTGTTTCGCTCAACTCTAGTAACCACTGGACTCTAAACCAGACAAAATGACAGAAGTGAAAATATGAATTTAACCCTAATGAATGTGTATTTCTTCAATCTGGCAAGCAATATAAAATATCTGCAGCAAAATCAATATTTCTTTTGGTAAAGCACATAAATGTGGTGCAGCTCATATAAAAGGTCTTTTTTTGCAAATTGCTCAATTCTGGCACACTTATTATAATGGTGTATTCTTCCCATATTACACTGAGCCTGTTCTATCCTTCCATTAAAATTTTGCTCAGATAACGTGTTTTTTTTTTAAAAAAGCCTGGAAACGTATGACTCACTTTTCATACTTCCTCTTAAGACATTTTCTCTCTCATCATGAAGACTTTGTCACACATCCATCCTGATACTGTCGCACACAGATGTGTTTTGACAGAAAAACTTAGCTGAGCTGAATCTCGTGGACTTGAGAAGATGTCAAGTTTAGGAATCTTTGGCTACTAACATAAGTCTCGTGTACTGTATGATAAATCTGAGAGAGAGGGGTGCACTTTAACCCATTCCCAACCACACATTATAAATACATAAGCAGGCTTTGGGCTTCGCCATATCGATTTACACTTCTCATTTGGTAGTGAATTTCCCTAGGTAAATTGCTGTTACGTAGCTTCTTACAATCTGCAAGGAGCTGAATTATTCTAAGCACCACGGTCAGTCTGTCTGCCGTGTCCTGTGTGAGAATATCGCTGCTTCCCCAATTGTATTGTTTCTAAGGTAATTTCTGAGGTCAGGACCTACATCACAGGTTTCCAGACGGGATGGGTCAGATGCTATGAAGACAGGCTCTTTGTTTTTCCAGTATATTTCTTTATACAAACCACTGATAATGGGCATTTACCAGTCATTGATATTTATAGAAATGCAGAGAACAATGGATATTTATTCCCTGTTACCTCTGCATAAGGAGTAGCAAAATAAAGAGAATAACAAATAACATGAACAATTAAAATGAATTAAAAATTAACACTTTGTAGAATATACAGTACAGACCAAAAGTTTGGACACACCTTCTCATTTAATGATTTTTCTGTATTTTCATGACTATGAAAATTGTAAATTCACACTGAAGGCATCAAAACTATGAATTAACACACGTGGAATTATATACTTAACAAAAAATTGTGAAACAACTGAAATTATGTCTAAGGCCTCTTTCACACATCCGTTTTGCGCCTGACGGCGCCCTCCGGCATTTTTTTGTCCAACGGCATCTGGCGAAATGTAATGCCGGATGCGGTTTTTTCCATTGACTAACATTAGTGCCGGATGGCGCCGCATGTCCCTGCGGCGCGTCCGGTTTTTGCCGGATGCGGTGTCTGATCGCCGTCCAGCATCTGGCAAAAACGTTGCATGTCACGTTTTTTGTCTGCGGCGAAACAATGTTACAATGAAAGTCTATGGACGCCGCAATGCGGTGGATCTGGCAAGAGCCGGATCCAGTTTTTTAATTGAGATACCATCCCACAGCAAACATATACCAGCCCACAGCAAATAAAAAAGCATGCAGTGGGACATCAGACACATGCACATGAGAGAGCAAGAGAGACGCATCCAACCAGAGAGACGCATCCAACCAGAGAGACGCATCCAACCAGAGAGACGCATCCATCCAGAGAGACGCATCCATCCAGAGAGACGCATCCACCACCACCAGGATCCTCAGCCAGCAGCATGGAGCGCCAGGACAACAGACTGTAAATATGAGACCCCCCAACCCAAATTTTACAATGCATATGTCACCAATGCTGTGTGAGCTACTGCATTTTTTTGGCACCCTTTGACATTTTCAAATTCATGTTTTTTCTGTGATGGGATTGGTTCCCCTGGTACTGTACGAAATGTAATTTCCGATGATGGGGTGGGTCACCCTGGTAGTGTTTCAAATACGCATGTTTGGGAAGTTATATTGTGTATCCCCTGCTACTGTAGTGAATGTGTTTAATTGATAATGTGGATCTACTGGTACTGTTTTTTTGCTGTGATGTGCTTGGTCTCCCTGCGACAATATGAAATGTGCATTTTTTGTGTATCGTAATGTTGATGTAGTGTTTTATTTTTTATTTTTATTTTTGGCCTGTGATGTGGTTGCTTGTCCTGCTACTATCTGAAATGTGCATGTTTTTATATCATAATGTTGATCTATTTTTTTTTTTTTAAATGTTTTTGCCTGTGATGTGGTTGGTCTCCCTGCGACAATATGAAATGTGCATTTTTTGTGTATCATAATGTTGATCTAGTGTTTTATTTTTTCCAATTTTTTTTTTTGCCTGTGACGGTTTTTCTCCTCATGCTGCTATCTGAAATGTCCATGTTTTTGTTATCATAATGTTGATGTAGTGTTTTACTTTTTAATCTTTTTTTTTTGTGCCTGTGATGCTTTTGCTCCTCATGCTGCTATCTGAAATGTGCACGTTTTTATATCATAATGTTGATCTAATTTTTTTTTTTTTAAATGTTTTTGCCTGTTATGTGGTTGATCTCCCTGCGACAATATGAAATGTGCATTTTTTGTGTATCATAATGTTGATCTAGTGTTTTATTTTTTCCAATTTTTTTTTTTGCCTGAGATGGTTTTTCTCCTCATGCTGCTATCTGAAATGTGCATGTTTTTGTTATCATAATGTTGATGTAGTGTTTTACTTTTTAATCTTTTTTTTTTTGTGCCTGTGATGCTTTTGCTCCTCATGCTGCTATCTGAAATGTGCATGTTTTTAGTATCATAATGTTGATCTAGTGTTTTATTTTTTTTAATTTTTTTTTGGCCTGTGACGGTTTTTGTCCTCATGCTGCTATCTGAAATGTTCATTTTTTGCGTATCATAATGTTGATTTAGTGTTTTATTTTTTTACAATTTTTTTTGGCCTGTGACGTTTTTTGTCCTCAGGCTGCTATCTGAAATGTTAATTTTTTGAGTATCATAATGTTGATGTAGTGTTTTATTTTTTCATTTTTTTTTTTTGCCTGTGACAGTTTTTCTCCTCATGCTGCTATCTGAAATGTGCATGTTTTTTGTATCATAATGTTGATCTAGTGTTTTATTTTTTCAATTTTTTTTATGGCCTGTCATGGTTTTGCTCCTCATGCTGCTATCTGAAATGTGCCAGTTTTTATATCATAATATTTTTTTTTTCTTCAATTTTTTTTTTGGGGATCGGGTGGTTCCCCCTGGTACTGTATCGTGTTTTTTTTTTTTTTGGCAGGGATAGTGTTTCCCCCTGGTACTGTTTATGGCTCCAATTAATGAAGGGATGTTGTTTTCCGTAAAACATAAAGCTCAATCCTGTCCATGTTTGAATCTTATATTTTAAAACAGGGACAATCAATACATATAAACACAGTTCCTTTTTGTCTGTTTATTCCACAGCAGAAGAATTGATGCTGCAGCTGAAAGGGCGCAGGATATCCTGGATGCTAGGAGGGAAGCCAGTAGAAAGTAAATATGACATCCCCCATTTCCCTAAAAATTACATGTTTGTTTTTCTCTTTCAGCCAGGGACAAGGAATCCACATATATTCACTGTCCCTTTTTGTGTCCTTACTCAACAGCAGAAGACGTCAACGACAGGAGGCGGCGGCCGATGCAGGGCAAATCCAAGAGAGGGGAGGAGAGGACCTCCAAGCTCGGAGGATAGCCAGCAGAAAGTAACTATGACATCCCCCATTTTGCTCTAAATTACATGTTTGTTTTTCTTTCAGCCATGGACAAGAAATAGTAAATTCACAGTCCCTTTTTACTCAACAGCAGAAGACGTCAACAACAGGCAGCGGCGGAGGCGGCAGAAAGAAGAGAGGAGGAGAGGCGGGCTAGGAGGGAAGCAAGCAGAAAGTAAATATTACATACCCCATTTCCCGAAAAAATTACATGTTTGTTTTTCTCTTTCAGCCAGGGACAAGGAATATAGAAATATATTCACTGTCCCTTTTTGTTTCTTTCTTCCACAGCAGAGACCGTCAAACAGCTGCTGAAGGTGCCGCAATGGCGGCATTGACTGAAGAAGCGGCGGCGTCAGCAGCAGCAGCGGCGGCAGCAGCATCGCCATCTCCTCCCTCCCAGCTACTTGAGCAAGACACATCTTCTTCTGGGAGCCCTCCTACCCATCGTCAGGAATTGGCGGTAAAAATATCTAATTGTTTTTTTCTCTCCACAATCCATCTGTGGGATATATGTCTTGATTGTCTTTTTTTAATAACAGGAATCTCAAGATGACGAGGAGCTCCCAGAGGAAGAAGGACGGGGTGGAGAGATACCCGGAGTGGGCTCACAATTCATAAGTATCCTGCATCAATCGCAGAAACACAACATCACACTACACACAACACATAGAAAACCATTTAGTACATACTTGACACAGCGCCCAACACATGCCAATATCCTAATTTTTATTTTCATTTTAGTCTCTCGGATCTGGGAGCCAACAGAGGGTTCATCCCAGCGCCTCCCAGAGTCGTCATCGTTCTCAACGTGTAAGGTTTTTTTTTTATTTTATTTTTATTTTATTTCATAGTTTTTATTTTGAAACGTAAATTTATTTTTTTTTGGTGTTTTTTTTAAAATGTCATTTTTGTTTTTTAAAATTTTTGACCTATCTACCATTTTTGGTAGCATTTCCTATAATTTTTAATTTTTACAAAGCGTGTTATCTCTAAATTTTTTTGCAGGAATTTTTCCAGTTTAACATGTATAATTTTGACATTTTAAAATAATGTGTATGGTAATTTTTTGTTTTTTCTTTTTTAATTTCACAGGCTTCACAGCGTGCTCCCGACTCGGACACGGAGGAGGGCTTAGACGTCGAGCTGATGATTGATCTGGTCCGAGAAAGGGAGCCGCTGTGGAACATGTGGGACCGCCGGCATTCTGATCAAGTTGTGACACGACGGCTCTGGGAGGAAGTGGCAGCGGCAATGGTGGACCGCAGGGAGGACCTCGATGTTAGGTCCCAGACTAAACACCGTAAGTATAGTTCATGTTGCTGACTGTAAAGCTGTGTTTCCAAAACTTCTGTCCTCGTGTCACCCACGCTTCATGTTTTCATGATTTCCTTTTGTGAAACACAATGGAAATAATGAAAACATGACCTCTGGGGGACACGAGGAATGAAGTTTGGGAAACCCTGATGTTGTATAGTAACCAATGTGTGCTTTCTCGTTTCAGGGAGAGAATTGTGAAGCGGTGGCGGTCTGTGAGGGATCGCTTTAAGAAGGAGTTCAATAAGGAGATGCGGGCCCCGAGCGGTTCTTCAGGACGTCAGAGCAAGTACAAGTACGCACGAGCTCTGGCGTTCCTGCATGAAACCATGGTCACCAGAAGGTAAATATTACCATCAAATGTTAACATGTATCCAATGGTTTTTTTTGCAGCCAGGGCCATTCCACATCTGTATATTAATTTTATGTTTTTTCTTTCTTCCACAGCACGGTGACCAGCACTCGGGCGCCCGCAGAGTTGGCGCCTTCTAGAGCGATCCCTCACGAGACCGACACCGAGGGACACTTCAACCAACCCTCTACATCTGCACCTTCCCACACATTTGATCCCGCAGTCCCCTCCACCAGCGCTGGAGCAGCGTGGCCGGCTGCATTACATGAATCTGTTGGTCAGGATATATCATTCCCTTTACCCCACCCTTCTGACCCTGCCACCTCTAGTACAGCTGCGGGTACTGGGCGGCAGCGTCAGAGGGGTCAGGAAAAGAACTATGCGCCCGAGTTCTTGCTTATGAATGCATCTTTCCAGAACTGTCTTAAGGTATTATCTGAACAAGTTGCCGCAGGCGTTCATCAGATAACCTCCCTAGTTGGTGAGGTAAAGACACTTCTGCAAACTGTGCAGTCAGAGGCAAGAGCATCACCGAACCACAGCTTTTTTAGGTCAGTTGCGGAGCGCATAGATCCGCTATCTGCTGACCAGCAGATGTATGTGATGCACACGTGCCACACTGCTCTAATGCAGGTTCTCTCCCATCCTCAATCCACCCCAGTCGTTCCTCCACCTCCCCCCTACAGCCGCCGTACATCTTCCCCCCCTCCACCTGCCATCCCTCCTCCCCCTCCTATTCAATACCAGCCACCTCCCCAGGTCTAACAACCTCCCCAATTCCAACCACCTACCCAGTACCAACCACCTCCCCAGTACCAACCACCTCCCCAACTGCAGTCACCTCCCCAGTACCAGCAACCTACCCACTACCAGCCACCTACCCGTACCACACTCCTACCTCATACCAATCTCCTTCCCCCTTCCAATTCCCTACCATGTCAAATGCTCCTCCTGCCCAACCCTCCACTCCACCACCACCCACCTGTTCTGCTTTGTCTTCCTATTCTTTTACTCTTTCCACCCCTTCACCTCTTCCTGTTCCTTCCACACCACCATCCCGGTCGTCCCTCCACACTCCCACGGTCGAAGTGTCCCGCAGCCCCTCCAGCAGTATTTCCACCCCACACTACACTGACCTGTAGTTTGTGTCAAAATGTTTTGATTTGTTTATAAAAAAAAAAGTTGAAAAAAAAAAGTTGAAAAAAAAAAGTTTACAAAAAAAATAAAGTTGACTAAAAAATAAAGTTTACAAAAATAATAAAGTTGAAGAAATAATAAAGTATATTTAAAATTGAAAAATTGGGCCACAAGGCCGACTTTGATGCATATTATATTAAAAAATATTTTTTTCAATAAATTGTTCATTGTTTTAACATTGTTGTCTGTCTTTTATTTATAGGATGTTAATTTTTAAATTTGGTATACAGGTACACCTAACTTTGGCTAAAAGGTTCATAAATGCAACCTTTTTCCCAAAGTTGTGTCCCGGGTTGTGTAGTATGCAAAGTATATTATCTTTTTCAAAAAATTGTGTACTTTGTTAGGTTATCCCCTACAAAAGAGTTCCCCTACTCCAGTAGTCAAGGCACACCAACATATCAGGTTTTCAGGATTTCCTTTGTATTGCACAGGTGAGGCAATTATCACCTGAGCAATACAAAGGAAATCCTGAATACAAGACCTGTTGGTGGGCCTTGAGGACTGGATTTTGGGAACCATGGCCTACAATGTACACTTTTTTTGGACAAAAGGTAAAATACTTTTGTTAAAACAATTTCGCCTTTTGTCAAAAAAAGTGTACATTGTAGACCTGGGTTCCCCCACTCCAGTACTCAAGGCCCACCAACATATCAGGTTTTCAGGATTTCCTTTGTATTGCACAGGTGAGGCAATTATCACCTGAGCAATACAAAGAAAATACTGAAAACAAAACCTGTTGGTGGGCCTTGAGGACTGGATTTGGGGAACCATGGCCTACAATGTATTTTCCGGCGTATAAGACGACTGGGCGTATAAGACGACCCCCCAACTTTTACAGTCAAAATATGAATTCGTCTTAAAAGTGTGGGGGGGGTCTTCTTATACGCCGGCAAGGTGTTTACCTCCTCATATCAGCGAGGGTCTAGGCGCTGGGGGGCGGCGTCGGCGGCTCCTCTTGTGCAGCCTGGGGGGGCTCTGTGCTGGGGGATGGCGGCGGAGGCTCCTCTCGTGCAGCCCCCGCAGGCTCTGTGCTGGAGGCGGCGGCGGCGGCTCCTCTCGTGCAGCCCCCCCAGGCTCTGTGCTGGGGGACAGCGGCGGCTCCTCTCGTGCAGCCCCCCCAGGCTCTGTGCTGGGGGACGGCGGCGGTGATTCTTTTCTCAATCCTCGGAGGCCCCGGCAGCTCTATTGCTGCGATGCGGTGGCCTCCGGGAAAATGGCCGCTGAGGGCGGCGCATGCTCAGTTTCAGATCTCGTCTCCCGAGATCTTGAGACGAGATCTGAAGCTGAGCATGCAGCGGCCATTTTCCCGGAGGCCATCGCATCGCATCGCAGCAATGGAGCTGCCGGGGCCTCCGGGGATTGAGAAAAGAATCACCGCCGCCGTCCCCCAGCACAGAGCCTGCGGGGGCTGCACAAGAGGAGCCGCCCCACAGTCCCCCAGCACAGAGCCTGCGGGGGCTGCACAAGAGGAGCCGCCGCTGCAGTCCCCCAGCACAGAGCCTGCGGGGGCTGCACAAGAGGAGCCGCCGCCGCAGTCCCCCAGCACAGAGCCTGTGGGGGCTGCACAAGAGGAGCCGCCGACGCCGCCCCCCAGCGCCTAGACCCTCGTTGATATGATGAGGTAAACACCTCTGAAACGCCCACTCCCCCCACCGTACCCGGCGTATAAGACGACCCCCGACTTTGAAGACAATTTTCAGGGGTTAAAAAGTCGTCTTATACGCCGGAAAATACGGTAGTTTTGTTAAAACAATTTCGCCTTTTGTAAAAAAAAAAAAAGAGTACATTGTAGACCTGGGTTCCCCCACTCCAGTACTCAAGGCCCACCAACATATCAGGTTTTCAGGATTTCCTTTGTATTGCACAGGTGAGGCAATTATCACCTGAGCAATACAAAGAAAATACTGAAAACAAAACCTGTTGGTGGGCCTTGAGGACTGGATTTGGGGAACCATGGCCTATAATGTACACTTTTTTTGGACAAAAGGTGAAATAGTTTTCTTTAAACAAACAGCCATGGACACAACTATGGCAAAAAGGTTACAGACTGTAGAAAACACACAAGAAGGTAGACAAGTAAACTATTAAAGGTTTATTGTGGGTAAAGAAAATTTTTAAAAGAACAAATACATTTATCACACTTTGTCATCCTGTCAGTCAACACTACCTTCTGGTGACACAAAGTATTGAGCAAACTGGTCCCTCATTCTTGAAACCGCGACTGTATTGCGAGTGGTAATGTTGCTGTAGTCGTGCAAAGTTGTTTCTTGATTGTGGTCCTCCATAGAAATTGATTCCTTGGTTAGGACAAAATTATGTAGGACCACGCACGCTTTAACAACATCATCAACAGTCTCGGTCTTCAAGTTAATTGCAGTCAAAAGGACACGCCATTTAGCTGTCATAATGCCAAAGGCACACTCCACCATCCGTCTGGCTCTTGTGAGGCGGTAGTTAAATATCCGCTTTGTATGTGTTAATCCTCTGCTGGCGTACGGCTTCAAGAGGTGTTCGGACAGCTGGAATGCCTCATCACCTACACAAACGAATGGCATCGGTGGGCCTGAGGTTTGAGGCAGTGGCCTAGGGGGGGGAAACTGAAAACTGTTTCCATACAGTTTACGGCCCATGGCAGAAAGTTTAAAGACTTGGGAGTCATTTGACCGTCCATAAGACCCAATGTCCACCGCGATAAACTTGTACTCCACATCTGCAATAGCCATCAGGACGACCGAAAAATATTTTTTATAGTTAAAGAACTCTGATCCGGTTCCTGAAGGCTTTTGAATGCAGATGTGCTTTTCATCAACGGCGCCCAGGCAATTGGGGAACTGGCAGATACATAAAAACTGGTCCGCTATTTGAAGCCACCGCTCTGTTGTTGGCTCTGGAAGAAATTCTCCAACCAAACTATCCCACAGAGCACGACAAGTGTACTTTATTATCCCGGATAGTGTGGAGATTCCCAATCGATATTGAAAATGGAGCGATGACAGAGTTTCACCAGTTGCCACAAATCTGAAAACAAAATAGAAAATACAAATTATTTCAGAAACACAGCATTACATACCAGAACTCAGCTATAACTATTGCAGATACCAAAAAAAATAACATCAATGAAAAACACTGTTTTATAACAAAATTTTGGCCTACTGATATGGTTTCCTAGTTGTCCTGTGATGTTAAATAAATAATAAAATTACAAGTGTGCTCAAGCAAACAGATCCAATACATATAGCTTACCTTATAGTGACGATGAGACGCTCCGCCGGAGATATCGAGAACCGACAGTAGGTGTCCGATTTTTTAATTTGGTCTCCAATACGCTCCAGCAAATCGTCAAAGTTTTCTTTGTTCATCCACAGATAGGCAAAAAACTTGTCTGGATTTTGTCGAAGCTCCATGTTCAGTGTTGAATAGACACCACGAGTTAATCTCTGTGCCGTGATGGGGTGGATCCACATACGTCGTCGTCTTCGCTGGCGCTGACGCATAATGCGCTGCTCCTCAATCTTTCGCTCCTTCTCCAGAACTATAAACCTCAAGCGATTCATCTCCGCAGTAAAATCAACAAGATTCTTGAAGATATTGCCGATAATGACATCCATGTTCGCCAATCACTTGCTACTTGCTCTTCTCTCCAACCTGCACTTGCTCCTCTACAACCTGTCAAAGATGGGATGTAGGAACAGCGTATGTATAGGATTACAGTAGCCAATCATGTTTGGAACCCCAAAAAGGGGCGTTCTTAAAAACCGGATCCGGCGCATTCCGGCATCAACGGATGCAAAACCGGATACACCGGATGAGACGGATCCGGTTTTTGTACGGATCACAGAACCGGATCCGGCGAAAAACCGGATGTGGCGCATCCGGTTTTTCATACTAGTTGCCGGATGCGGAGCTGCGGCAAAATGCCGGGGGCGCCGTCAGGCGCAAAACGGATGTGTGAAAGAGGCCTTATATTCTAGGTTCTTCAAAGTAGCCACCTTTTGCTTTGATTACTGCTTTTCACACTCTTGGGATTCTCTTGATGAGCTTCAAGAGGTAGTCACCGGAAATGGTCTTCCAACAGTCTTGAAGGAGTTCCCAGAGATGCTTAGCACTTGTTGGCCCTTTTGCCTTCACTCTGCGGTCCAGCTCACCCCAAACCATCTCGATTGGGTTCAGGTCTGGTGACTGTGGAGGCCAGGTCATCTGGCGTAGCACCCCATCACTCTCCTTCTTGGTCAAATAGCCTTACACAGCCTGGAGGTGTGTTTGGGGTCATTGTCCTGTATATAATCTTAAACTGTAGTAGTGCAGATAGGTATGCATAGGGCAGGGGCATAGGGAAATGGTGGATCCCAATTTCAAAGTTCAAATTTCCTCCCACCTGTACCCAACCCCATAAAAACATATTCAGAGCAATCAGGCAGGGACCAATATATACCTCTCATTTTTCAAAGACAGGAAAAGGACATATATTGCTGCACTGACACTGTAATTTTACCCTTATTAAAGCCCCTAAATGTTTTTACCTTTTACAGTACCCTTTTCATGGCCAACATAGAGTAAAATTCTAACAAAAATACCACCCACACACAGTATGGTGTGCCCACAGTGCACAAAACTCAGTATGATGACCCCAAAATGTAGACCCCTCATAGAGTATAATGCAGCGCCCTCATGGAGTATAATGCAACCCCTCACACACAGTATAATGCTGCTCCCCATACACTCACAGTATAATGCAGCTCCCCCACACACACACAGTATAATGCAGCCCCCCACACATACACACAGTATAATGCAATTGGGTTCACGTTATGGGGTACATGTTATACGGTACACAAGGTGGTAAAATAGTCAAGACAGCAGATTTCAATGGGAGACGTTAGAATAATGTATTACATATTTTATTAAAAGATCAGGAGGAAAAGAAGTTTTGTATGGGCCTCAAGGATATGGAAAGGTCCATGAATATCCTTGTAGTTTCTCTTTTAGGTAGACCTCAGAATTTGAGTAGTATGGAGTCCCGTGACAAAGTAAGAAAATGGCTTTCAAGATGGAGTGGCTGCAGTACTAAGCTGGCACTAAGGCAGGAGAAATGCCAGTGTGGTAGGTTTAAAGTGTAACTGTGGTTTCAGAAGAACTTGCAACATGATGTCTGTCTGCCTCTAGCTTCTCCCTCTTTGAATATCCATCCCTCTCCATAGAACTTTATGATCACCAACTGTCATGTCCTGCCTTAGTAATGGGAACGTCTGTATTCACTGATGACAGATTATTCCGGTAAATTGAGACTTTTGAAAATGCATAACCAGTCCAGGAGGAGAGAAGCAGATTTCTTTGATAAGATATGTTACAAAGTGTTATATTTTTATGTGTATTATTGATTTATGGAATAAATATGGTAATAAAACGATGTTTACACTTTAAAGGGGTTGTACATTCTTAAATTGCAAGTCTGCAGTCACTCTATGTGACTGCAGACTTGGGAATCCTCACATTTTTACACTGCACGCTGTGAGGATTCTGCGATGTGGGTGGAGAAATTGCTACATTGTTAGCTGTTCTCTATTGAGGACAAGGTTCTTGAATGAGCTGCTGGCCGTTTGGAGGATCTAGTTTTAACCGGATCTATTCAATACACCCCTTGCATTGCAATTGGTTGCAAAATTAGATGACATAAGGTGGGACGGTAATTTGTAGTTGCCAGGCTTCTGCAGGGTCAGATGGCATCTTCTTCATTTCTTCATTAAGCGCTGGCCGGATAATTGCAGAGACGGTCAGGAGGTTACAGTTCTGCCGGGATCTGGTGACTGTGAACTATAGAGACTTTTACTAGCAATACTTTTTCAAAATATATTTTCTAAAAAGTTTGTCTTTTGTAGACCGACAAATACAGCATATATCAATATAAGAACTATGTAACCTTCTATCTTTTTTAGATATGTATGATTTCCTTAATATTAGCCAACCAAACTTGTTATTCATATGGTTAACCCATGAACATTAGCATTGGATATATCAAAGGAAGAATAGTCCTATCCATTTCTGAAACATACTGTATATAATAATATTTATTTTATTCTGAAACCAATGTTCCTTTGATGAATAATTCTTCTTGTCTATCAAATCGGATATCTGCTATGAATATGCCTAAATAAGCAGATTTGTCTTTCCAGAGATACAGTGAATAATGATCAAATGGAGAAAATATAGTAGCGGAAGATATAGTATCTCTCTATACTACCATATATCCCGTCTTCCTCACATACAACTTAATCCATTTTACTGTAAATAGCAAAACATCATTCATTCCTATGTTACAGGAATAAACAGGATTTCTATAATTTGATATATTATTTTTGTGTAGATAAAGTGTATTTGTGTCACTGAATTGCAACAGGAAAATAAAAGACTTACTACTGGTAAGTACAGTTTGGGTGAAGCAGGGAAAAGTTAAGGGGATGGAAAGCTATGCAATTGTCCAAGGTCCTTGTTCAAGGAATCCAGAGAAAACTAAAACAGCCAGCTATTGAATATTGGTGTATCATGATATTCTTTGGAATCTCAATTGCAGTATTAAGTGGGAACAATGTCAAACTAGGATGCTTATATTAAGATTGATTCCAGAGTCCTCCTTAAGAGTAACCTAACCCTGTTAGCCAGTTCTTGGCCTCTGCATTTTCTATACACTTCAATACAATGTGGGCTCTGTTGGCATGCGGTCACATCTCAATGGAAGTACCGTACATGAAGAATACAACGGGCAAAAATTAATATTAGTGTCATATCTTGTGATCGGTGATGTGGCAGCACGATGGT
This sequence comes from Oophaga sylvatica, assembly GCA_033576555.1. NCBI lineage: Eukaryota > Metazoa > Chordata > Amphibia > Anura > Dendrobatidae > Oophaga > Oophaga sylvatica. The sequence goes on along the minus strand of JARQOD010000002.1, from coordinate 536,100,460 downwards.
CAGTGGGTACTTTTGTCCGCTGCCCCGACTGTCTTTAGAAAGACCGCATGAACCAGGACTCATCCCACTGAACACACGTGCTTCTTTTCCCATGGGCAGAATACCACTCAGACAACATAGGGTTAGGGTAAAGCAGTGTGGCAATACTTGACAATACATATTGAACCACAAATAGACAAAAAAAAAAACCTCAAGATGGTACAAATTACAGTCTCACCCTTACTCTTGCTCGTCGGGATTACAGCAACTGCATCTTTGGGGCTTCCAAGGTCGACTACCCCCCAACAGTGGCACCCCGCTTTTGGCAGGCACCCATAGAGAGGAAGTAATGACAAGCTTAGTAAGCTGACAGTCCATTGAGGTACATGGCCAGGTGACCTGATTGTCCCAACATGAACGTATTCATGGGGCCAGGTGACCGGAGGGTCACAAATTGGCTTCTCTGAACATCTCCATAGGGCCAGGTGATCTGATTGTCCCAACCTGGCTTCTCTGAACGTCTCCATGGCGCCAGGTGACCTGATTGTCCCAACCTGGCAGCTCCATGGGGCCATGTGACTGGAGGTTCCCAACCTGACTTCCCCCAACATCTCCATGGGTTTATTGTTGGTCAATGGAGCAGATCTGTATTCCTCCATCTAGGGCTGTGGTCCCTTAAGCTGGCATCCTGTAGAGTGTCAAATTTGTAGTCTTCTTGATGGAGCCATATTGCCTTGACTGTTGTTCTGTAGAGTCTCTGTGCAGAAGGATATAGATCCCTTTTATATCCACATCCGTGATTCAGGACATCTTCCACAGCTCAGTGGGGAGGTGGGATGAGATGAACTCTCATTGTTTGAGTATTTAATCAATCTGCAGTTTGTCCTTCACTGTTTTGCAGGACAACAAGCTACATGGACTTACAGAATGGGTAATCAACGTATTAGCAAATATTGATTGTTCAATGACCCTGTGTCCCTGTTCTCCAAAGATACCAACACAAAAACCTGCAGGAGCTGATATAATAGGTAAACAGCAGCCATTCAACAATTTACAAACATCAATTCAAGAAGCAACATTCATAATCATATGAACAATAGTCTATGTCTCTTGGCCTACTGAAAATATACAATCTTATAATTAAGATTAAATGCTGTGTTGTCACAGGTGACTTTAAATCTAAGCAGAGCATGCTGTTATTTGGTTTCAAACTAAAAAGGTGAACGACACAGTCTTCAGATCTGTTGTTAATGGCTGCTATGTTTTGCAGGTAAAGTAAACAGAGATATGGGCCTTTTTTAGTGCTAATTGTTATGGTCTATGGAACAAGCTAAAGACACGCCACAGAATTCTTTGAGCAATGAGGACTTGTTGAAAATATTAGTACTAAATTCGTTACAGAGTAAAGCAAAGCAATCTTAAAAAACATACACTCACATTCATTGTTAATAAAATATAGAAAAACTCAATTATAACATTGTTTCCTGATGGTACAAAACCATAGATATTTTGCACAAAATCGAAGACTCCTACTCTTCCAAACTCTGATGATGTAAGGCTGGTTTCACATTAACGTTGCACTGACCTGCGTCAGTCAGCGTACGGCCGCCACTAAGCTCCGCCCCGGCCGCGCCTCCTCCAGATCGCTCCGTCTATGGGCGCATGACGCTGCATGCGACCTGCGCACCCTATCTTTAGCAACGCTAGTGTGAAACTAGCCTAATTAAGACATAGGCACCTCTTCACACATTTAGTTCCTTTGCCCTGAAATTAAATCACTGCAAGAAAAAAATAAAGCATTAGATAGATAGGAACCTTAACAGTAAATAAACCTCATCCCTAGTCTAACCTAACTCAACCTAGATACTCAAAACCAACTCACAAATAAAAGCTCTATCATTTAATAAATGCCACCAAAATTATTTATCCTTAATTTTTTTAACTAGTTTGCACATTAGGCTGGAGTCACACTAGCATATGGAATCCAATGCGAGAGCACCGGATGCGATATACTATTGACTGTCGGCCCCTGCTCTGGGAGCCTAGTGTCATGCTAGTGTCATGAAATTAATTTCTCCATCTTTTCTGCTGCCAGCGTCGCATATATCGCACCACACTCAGGTGATATCTCACACCTATAGACTTATATGGGTGCGAGTGAGCCGAGTCTCGCTGCCAATCGCAGCATGCTGGGGTTGTTCTTGCATGCCGATTTGGCATGAGAAAATACTCGCAGATCTGAGCTGCCCCATAGAAAAACACTGAGCTGAGTGCTATGCGAAGTGTTATCACATAGCACTTGGCTGTGTTGTAGAGTAGTGTGACTCCGGCCTTACAGATCTCTGTAAATCATCCATTTAAGGATTAATTCAATTTAAGGATTAATAGAGTGATAATTTTGAACAAAAGTCATCCCTGTAATCCTAGTTAATCCACACTCAACTGGGCATTTTTGTATAAACATCTCTTGTAGATAGACACATGTAACTCCAATTCTGGCCCAGTTGTCCTTTGTTAATTTTCATGAAAAAATATAATATGCCAGAAGCCTTAAGACTCGAGCCACCTCTACCCTATCACAGGATATTCAGGTAGGGACATGAAAAGTGAGGATAGAGCTTTAATTAGCTAAATGCTCCTCTGTAATAATGCTTTCTCCCATTTTCTTCCTTCCCTGATACTTTTCCTTCTTCAGGCTATACTGCTTACTAATAAGAGTCTTAAAAGGAGTTTGTATATGGATGTAAAATACTGGTGAACATGCAAGTGTGAATGAGGCAATATATTATTTCTCCCTTTTAAACAAAATAGACTGGTGAAAATCAGTGATTTGAATGCCACTTGCCTGTAATTTCTTAACAGGAATGAAGACAAATCCCTAATAACATAATTAGCAAAATTTCATATCTTTCCATGCTAGACAAAAATTATTTAAAAGAAATATAAAGTTTACTTTTTCACATTTTTTTAACTGTGCATGTCTGTTTTACACATCTGTTTTACTTGTCCAATTTGACAACCAAACACTCCACATCTATACTTCAGCCTGCTGCCACATTTCTGTATATGTTGTTACCTACTCAGCAATTCTCAATACATCCCTTTTAGGTTTGGGCTGAATAATTGTCGTTCCAAAGTTGATAAAAGTTTATTTTAGTGTTGTACAAAATCTATGATAATAGAAAACAAGGCAATGGCAATGTAAGTTTAAAAGATAGAAAAAGCCATAGCACAGTTAAGAATGTGGGAGACGCTAGCAGCAGAAGAAGCACCACCACCAAAGACACCAGACATTAAAGCAGTAGTACTTCCAAATTGAGGCTGTAATTGTCTTCCCCTTGTAGTGCATTAGTGGGGAGGAAGTGGAGAGCATTATGGAACATACAACACATCACTTATCTCAGTCACAGCATGATTACATTACCTCTGACAGTGACATCATCAGTTTGAGTCTTTGTTCTCCACAGAATGACCTGCCTAATCATAAGTAATATGAAAAGTTTGCAAATGCATTGTGTTATTAAGTGGACTGTTGGTTACTACAGGGTTACCATCTGTTTCTATGGTGAGATCACTTTGACATTATGTTGTGTTTGTGTTGCAGAGATTGAAAGAGGTTGGACACCAACCTAGGAGACCTCAGAGTGATATACACATTCAAATTTCAAAAGAATATGACACATCATTCAAATGTCATAAAAATCAAATTGATAGGTAACAGTAGTTAAGTGGTTTGTGGTCTTTATGTGGAGTACATTTTCCATGGAGAAATGATGACTCATATGACAGTATTTCCTATTGGAGTGAATGAGGATTGTGGTAATCTTTATCTTTAACTGGACATGATTTTGCTTTGCGATTAGTGATACCATTTCAATCTAAGCCCAGATAACTGTATCCACTAGTGATACTGTTTACTCCTTGGTCTAGATGACTGTATCCACTGGTATTGTTGATAAATATTTTATATTCATGATTACCTGCAGCTGTGGTTTCTCTTTTTATACAGTGATTTTTTGCCAGCTAAACACTCAGCAGATTAATCTACAGACTGCACCTGTTGATCTACTTTGGAAGCAAAATTTTGTCCTTAGGGTAGTAAAGCAAATCATATATTAGAGAACAGAGAAAATCTTGTCTGATAATAGCAATTCAAGACTGCACGACTGATGAAATAAACTAATCTAGCAGAAAATGGATTAATACATTTTTTACTGTTTATTTTATTGTACTAATTCTTGCATAACACTCACATATAATTAAGTTTCCAATAGATGCTTTGTCAGTTCTCCATGTCCATGACTATTATCAGTGTCTTGTAAATCACTTAAATATATCGCTTATAAATATACCATATGCTGATTGCACACTACAGCATATACCGAATTTTTCCGATCATCAGATGCACCCCAAATTTTGGGGTGGAAAATAGCATAAAAAAGATTTTTATAAGAAGGGGGTCCAAATGTAAGGTATCTTACCTGAGGGTCGGCCATGGTAGAGCGGGGTCACAGGAGGCATTGTCCCTAAATCAAGAAGCTGGCGGCGGCAGAAGTGGGGCAATGTTGCAGTCCCGGGGTGCGATGCTGCGGGTCCGGTGTCGGCGGTGAGGCAGAGCATGGAACAGGGTCCCTTCCTCAGGATGCCGGCGGCAGCAGAAGTGGAGCAATGCTGCAGTCCTGTAATGCGATGCTGCGAGTCCGGTGTCGGCGGTGAGGCAGAGCATGGAGCAGGGTCCCTTCCTCAGGATGCCGGTGGCAGAAATGTGGCGACGTTGCGGCCCGGTGTCCACGGCGAGCAGAGCAGAATGCATCACCGGTTTCTCGGCGGCCATCTTCCTGAGGCCGCGTGTACGCAGATTAAGATCTCGGCTGCCCTTGACTTCAGGAAAATGGCCCCCGAGATCCCAATCTGCGCACGCGCGGCCTTCGGCGGCCATTTTCCTGAAGCCGAGGGCCACAGAGATCTCAATCTGCGCACGCATCGCTTAATGCAGCCCAAGGTTTCAGGAAGATGACCGCTAGGAAACCGGTGATGCGCTGGGCTCTGCTCGCCGTGGTCACCGGGCCGTGGAATCACCACAGTTCTGCCTCCAGCATCCTGAGGAAGGGAACCTGCTCACGTGCACTCCACACCGCCCACCACCAACACCGAGCCTCAGCATCGCCACAGCATCGACTCGCCACACCTCTGCCGCCGCTGGTTCCGCTGCTACACCACTGCCCCAACCCTCCGGTAAGCCTGCGTTCGGACTATAAGGTGCACCCCCCATTTTCCTCCCAAATTTTTTTGGGAAAAGTGCGTCTTATAGTCCAAAAAATAGTGTACTACTTTGCACTAACCTAGTGTTAAAATGTTTAATAAAAATGATTGAAACATGAAGTAAAAATTTGATCAAAAATTTCATCTAAAATTGAGCCTTAAATGGGAAAAATATGCACAAAAAAACATAATATTTGTTTTCTCACTTGAAAAAAGTACAGTAGGTATTGTCAAATTTTAAACATACTTTTATCAAATGCAAGAGTTAAAAAATTCTGTTCAGAAAATTTTAGCTGTTACATTGAGTATCTATTGAGAAGCTTGTGCCTTAAAGGGAATCTGTCACCATGCTTTTTCTTCCTCATCTGAGAGCAGCATAGTGTAAGAAAAGGACCCTGATTCCAGCGATGTATCACTTAGTTTACTGGGTGCAGCAGTTGTGACACAATCAGAGGTTTTATATGTAGAATGCAATCAGAAAGCTGAACCCCCCACACACACACCAGGCTCTGTATTTACATTGTCTATTGACAATGAGCTGCTTATCAGAGGAAGGGGCGTGGTCATATCAGGGATCACATGCCTTGTATTCCAGACAGTGATAATCTCCTGGTGATAAAACCTTCATTGTATGAAAACAACAGCACACAGCCTAATAAGTGACACATTTCTGTAATTAATTTCTTAGCCTCTGCATCATGCTGTCCTCAGATTACATAGCAAAACTCTGCTGACAGATTCCCTTTAAAGTTCCACTTCCATTAGTGCACAAAACATCACTATTAATAAATCATGGCCAATTGAGTCACATTTATTAAAAAGGCCATTTTCAGGATGTTATACATTCCTATACACATGGCTGAGACACACAGGCTCCATCAGGACACACATTATCATTGGTGTCCCCGATGGGGCTCACAATCTAAATTTCCTATCAGTATGTCTTTGGAATGTGGGAGGAAACCGGAGAACCCGGAGGAAACCCACACAAACACGGGGAGAACATACAAACTCCTTGCAGATGTTGTCCTTGATGGGATTTGAACCCAGGACTCCAGCGCTGCAGTGCTAACCACTGAGACACCGTGCTGCCCATTTCATGGTGCTCTATACAGAACTATTGAACACTAAGGGACTTATAACTTTTTTATTGTGGGCACAATACTATATTTTCTCACTCCCGACATGGTGATTTGCAAGACATGTAGTCTGAAAGACAGATCAAACAGTCGGTACTTTAAATTTAATGCATATAGTCATAAATGTATACCAATCCTTAAATGATGCAAAGAACTAATAATCCCAGACGCTCTCTATGAATAGAATACAAAATATTATACCCTTCAGATGAGCAAATCTTTTGAAATATGAATTTGATAGCTTCTCAAAACTTTTCCAAAAGTTTGATTAGCTATGACTCGCAAATACTTCAATTTCCCTGGACTCTTAGGACTGTAGCCAACTAATTTCAAGCCCGTTAATGGTAACACAGTGTTAGTAATGTCAAAGTGACCTCACTATATATGGTTATGGTTAAATGGATAGCAACTGTTATTTACTGCTTTGCTATCACACACTATCTGTAATGTTTATACAGTCTTTAATGGATTTCTCTACCTATCTCTATTGCTAAGCTGTGACCGGTGAGTCGGTGACATCATCACTATCCAGATTCTCAGTAAAATGACTACTGCATTCCCTGCTTCTGCTTTTATAAAGGCTATGATAGTCCCTCTTGAATGGCTGTGCTATAACATGTGATGAGATAGCTGCAAGTCATTATGAGGAAGCATGGCTGCTCTTTAGGTCATAAGAACCTTCTACAGCTAATGCAATCTTCTGTAACATGTAAAATGGTAATGAATGGCCATTTTAAGCAATTTGGCAAATCAAATCTCAAATTGTTTTATTTCTTTGGTTGCAAAGAATTTCTAAAAATTTCACATGAATTTGATTTGAATCGAATCAATTTACTCATCTGTACTCCACACACATATCACCTAGTCTTCTAAAAGAGCCTTAAATGCAGGGGCGTAACAATCACAGGCGCTCCCTCAGCGACCGGTCCAATGCAGGAAGGTGACCCACTCATGCCAATTTCATTTAGACATACATTCAGGTGAAATGTATTGAGGCACAGAGACTCACTGGCTCTCTGCACTGCAATACATGCTACTGGCCAGAGACCAGCAGCTGATGTCAGCTTGCCAGCAGCGCATGGCTGTGACATCATGTGCTGCCTGTACCAGCACACCGAAGTCTGCTGCCGGTCCCTGCACTGGCTATAGAAGAGGACGCCACGTGGCATGAGAGTGGGGAGAGGTAAGAATAATAGTTTATTTATTTTTAAAATGTGCTGGGGAACAACGGAAGGGGCCCAGGATGGGGGCCATTATACTAGGAAGAGGCACATGATACCAAAATAGAGACAATATACCAGAATAGGGGACAATATGCCAAAACAGGGACAATATAACAGAATGGGGAAATTATACCACAATGGTTGACATTATACCAGGAAGGGGCCCAGGATAAGGGAATATATTAAAGCATGGGGCCCAGGATGGGGAGATTATTACAAGAAGGACCAGGAAGGGGCATATTATTACAAGTGGAGTGAAAACTTATGTATTTATAGGATCTAGAATGCTGGGGCCCTATACATCTGACCAACATACAGATGGGGGCCCAGGTCCAAATTTTGCACCAGGGCTCATTCAACTCTAGTTACGCAACTGTTTAACCCCTTTCTGACATCTGACGTACTAACCCGTCCATGGTACCTGGGCCCTTATGACCGTGGACGGGATAGTGCATCATCGCAATCAGCTGCGCTCACGGTGTGAGCGCAGCTGATCGCGGCCGGGTGTCAGCTGTGATAATCAGTCACGGACCTCTCCCGGCACATTAACCCCCGGCACACTGCGATCAAACATGATCGCAGTGTTCTGGCGGCACAGGGAAGCATCACACAAGGAGGGGGCTCCCCGCATGCTTCTTCCTTGAGCCCCTCAGAACAGCGCGATGTGATTGCGCTGATCCGAGGGCCTCCTCCCTGCAGGACCCCGGATCCAAGATGGCCACTGGTCCTTCAGGGTCCTGCAGGGAGGTGGCTTCTCAGTGCATGCTGAGAGCAGGCGCTGAGGAGCCTCCTGCACAGCCTCAGATCGCTGGTCTGACAGAGAGCTGTGCAAACTGTCAGAGCAGCGATCTGACCCTTTATAGTGATGTCCCACCCTGGGACAAAGTAAAAAAAGTAAAAAAAAATTACCATGTGTAAAAATTATTAAAAAAAAATTCCAAAATAAAGAAAAAATATATATTACCAATAATCATTTCTTTATGCAAATAAAAAAACAATAACAGTACACATATTTAGTATTGCTGCGTCCGTAACGACCCGCCTTATAAAACTGTCCCAATAGTTAACCCCTTTAGTGAACCCCTTAAAAAAACAGGGCAAAAAAACTGCTTAATCATCATACCGCCAAACAAAAAGTGGAATAACGTGATCAAAAAGACTGATATAAATAAACATGATATAGCTGAAAACGTCATCTTGTCCCGCAAAAACGAGCCACCATACAGCATCATCAGGAAAAAATAAAAAAGTTATAGATCGCAGAATAAAGTGATGCAAAAATAATTATTTTTTATATAAAATTGTTTTTATTGTATAAAAGCACCAAAACATAAAAAATGATACAAATGAGGTATCGCTGTAATCGTACTGACCCGAAGAATAAAACCGCTTAATCAATTTTACCACACGCGGAACGGTGTAAAAGCCCACCCCCAAAAGAAATTCCTGAATTGCTGGTTTTTGTTCATTCTGCCTCCAAAAATCGTAATAAAAAGTGATAAAAAAATGTCATGTGCCCGAAAATGGTATCAATAAAAACGTCAACTCGTCCCGCAAAAAATACGACTTCACATGACTCTGTGACCCAAAATATGGAAAAATTATAGCTCTTAAAATGTGGTGATGCAAAAACTATTTTTTGCAATAAAAAGCGTCTTTTAGCGTGTGACAGCTGCCAAACTATAAAATCCCGCTATAAATAGTAAATCAAACCCCCCTTTATCACCCCCTTAGTTAAGGAAAAATAATGAAATTAAAATTTTTTATTTATTTCCATTTTCCATTAGGGTTATGGTTAGGGTTTGGGTTGGGATTAGGGTTAGGATTAGGGTTAGGGTTGGGATTAGGGTTAAGGGTGTGTTGGGGTTAGGGTTGAAGTTAGAATTGGGGGGTTTCCACTGTTTAGGCACATCAGGGACTCTCCAAACGCGACATGGTGTCCGATCTCAATTCCAGCCGATTTTGCGTTGACAAAGTGAAACGGCGCTCCTTCCCTTTCGTGCTCTGCCGTGCGCCGAAACAGTGGTTCCCCCCACATATGGGGTTTCAGCGTACTCAGAACAAATTGCACAATAACTTTTGGGGTCCAATTTCAATGGTACCCTTGGGAAAATAAAAAAATTGGACCTGAAATAATATTTTTGTGAAAAAAAGTTGTATGTTCATTTTTTAAACATTCAAAAAATTCCTGTGAAGCACCTGAAGGGTTAATAAACTTCTTGAATGTGGTTTTGAGCACCTTTGGGGGTGTAGTTTTTAGAATGGTGTCACTTTTGGTAGACCTCTCATAGTGACTTCAAATGTGATATGGTCCTTCCAAAAAAATGGTGTTGTAAAAATGAGAAATCGTTGGTTTAACTTTTAACCCTTATAGCTTCGTAACAAAAAAAATGTTGGTTCCAAAATTGTGCTGATGTAAAGTAGACATGTAGGAAATGTTACTTATTAAGTATTTTGTGTGCAATATCTCTGTAATTTATGGGCATGAAAATTCAAAGTTGAAAAATTGCAAAATTTTCAAAAATGTCGCCAAAATTCTGCTTTTTTCACAAATAAATGCAAGTTATATCAAAGAAATGTTACCACTAACATGATGTACGATATGTCACGAGAAAACGTTGTCAGAATCACCAGGAACCATGGAAGCGTTCCAGAGTTATAACCTCATAAAGGGACAGTGGTCAGAATTGTAAAAATTGGCCCGATCATTAACGTGCAAACCATCCTTGGGGGTAAAGGGGTTAAATGTCTCAATGCTTGCAATACTTTACTGCCTGCATTTGTTCACATATAAACCTGTAAAAGTGGACAAGACACATCCATTTATCTACCCTTCCTAGCACCCAAAAGGTTTGTTTTGTTCGAACTCCTCCCACAGGTCTACGTACAAGTTGAAAATCTGGGACTCTTTTGACTTTGATAAATAACCTTCTAGAATTTTCATTGCCACAAATACATTTTCCTATAGCAGCTGTTCCTAAGATCCGCAGCTGTTGTCTGTCAAAGTTTTAAAGGAAATGTTTGTGTTGGGCACATGCCACCTCTTTGTAGACTTAAAAACTAATTTCATTTAAAATAGTTTTATTTCTGTTGATAAAATTACAGGCAGATTTCTCAGTCTCATATGGTTAATACTAATTGAATCAATTTTAATAATGAGTGCAGCACGGGTATTCATGAAGAGGCCCAATTATGTCTGTGGTAGAACAATTCCAAACAGCATGTAGTACAGGAAATACATTATACAACATTTGTAGCGTAAAGGAGTGTCCACGATGCCAAAAAGCACATGAATTGGCTTAAAGGATTATATCTAACCATAAGTTTCTGAAGCATACTTCAGTGATAAGTGTAACCCACCCGATGCTCATACTTTAGTCCTAAGCTATATATCATATAATGATAAATGTAGCCCAGGAGTAAAGGGTAAAATAATTTTGTTTAATTACCGTGTTAACCTCAAAGAAGCGTGTTTTCAGGGTGTATAAGCATTCAATAATTCATACCTACTGCCATATTCTGAATGTGTGTTATTGAGCATGTTATAGCAGAATAACAGTTCTTGCTTTTCCCTACTGAAAAATTTGCTGTTGCTGTGCCATCATTTGTATATTACACAGCACGTCTCATCGCAGTGGGAAATTTATCACTGTTCACATTACATCTATAGAACTAAAGCAGTTGGAGATGGAGATCTGTGGCATATATCACATAGGAGACACAGAGACTGTCATAGATACATCACATAGGAGACACCGAGACTGCTGTATATACATCACATAAAAGTCACTGGAATTATCATATACATTACATAGGAGACACTAAGGCTGGTGAATATACATCACATACACACGTGATCAAAATTGTTGGTACCCCTCGTTTAATGACAGAAAAACCCACAATGGTGACAGAAATAACATGAATCTGACAAAAGTAATAATAAATCAAAAATCTATGAAAATGAACAAATGAAAATCAGACATTGCTTTTCAACCATGCTTCCACAGAATTTAAAAAAAAAAAAATCATGAAAAAGTCCTGGACAGAAATGATGGTACACTTAACTTAATATTTTGATGCACAACCTTTTGAGGCAATCACTGCAATCATGCAATCACTGCAATCAAGCAATAGACATTACAGCATAACAATAAACACAGATCAAAACAGATACCAAGAGGAAGAGGGCCCTGCTCGCAAGATTACAATCTATGACCTATTAAACATTTCTTAAAATATCCAAACTTTTATTAGGTATATTTTTATTTATTTTTATTTAACCCCTTAATGTCCACTGACGTGCAGAGTCCGTCATGGCAAGGTGCCAGTTCCGGCACCAGGACGGACTCTGCACGTCATGGCTTTGATCTACCACTGCGTGTAAACACGCAGTGGTAGATCAGTGCCGACAGCTGTCACAGACAGCTGACAGGCACGGCAAGCGGTGCGGGGACCTTTGCCGTCGGTCCCCGCACTCACAGCGCTGTGATTGGTCAGTCAATCTGACTGACCAAACACAGCAGCGATCGCGCAGGAGAAGCTGAAATTTCAGCTTCCCCAGCGCGATCAGTGCAGGAGCCGGCGCTGCAGTAGCCAGGCTTCCTGCACTGACAGCCAGGAGCGGAGCCCCCACCGCCCCTGGCTGTTAACCCCCTGACTGCTGCGATCCAGCACGATCGCAGAGCTCAGGGGGGAGGCAGAGGGTCGGGAGCTCCCTCTGCCTTAGATCGGCACCCTGCACTGTATTTGCAGGGTCCGATCTCTGCCTTGATGACCCGGGGGTTGTCATGACAACCTCCGGGTCATTTAGCTACAGGAAGCTTCTGTGATCATGTCACAGCAGCTTTCCCCATAGGTACAATGCATTGCAATGCTGGAGCATTGCAATGCATTGTAACTGCAATCAAAAGTAAAAAAGTGAAAGTCCCATAAAGGGACAAGTTGAAAAAAATCATTTTTTAAAAAAAATTGTAAAAAAAATATTAAAAAATAATTTAAAAAAAATCCCCTAAAAAATACACATTTTTATGTAATAAAAAAAATAAAAAACAAAAAAAATACACATGTTAGGTATCGCCATGTCCGTAAAAATCCCATCTATAAAAGCGTAACCCTAGTTAACCCCTTCAGTGAAAGCCGTAAAAAAAAAACCACAAAAAAGTAGTAAATTATACTTTTTCCAAGCGTATCATCATACCGCTTGGAAAAAGTGCAATAACACGCGATCAAAAAGTCAGATATAAATAATCATGGTACCGCTGAAAACGTCATCTTGTCCCGCAAAAAACAAGCCACTATATAGCATCATCAGCGAAAAAATAAAAAAGTTATAGCTCGCGGAATAAACTGATGCAAAAATAATTATTTTTTCTATAAAATTCTTTATTGTGTAAAAAACGCCAAAACATAAAAAAAATATATAAATGAGGTATCGCTGTAATCGTAGTGACCCGAAGAATAAAGCTGCTTTATCAATTTTACCACACGCGGAACGGGGGAAAAAAAATTAAAAAAAAACAATTCCTGAATTGCTGGTTTTTGTTCATTCTGCTTCCACAAAAATCGGAATAGGAAGCGATCAAAAAACGTTATGTGCCCGAATATGGTACCAATAAAAAAGTCAGCTCATCCCGCAAAAAGTAAGCCCACAGATAACTCTGTCGGCCGAAATAAGGAAAAATTATAGCTCTCAAAATACGGCGATGCAAAAAATTCTTACAAAAAATTATTCCAAAAAAAAGCATCTTTTAGTGTGTGACAGAAGCTAAACATGAAAAAAGGAAGTAAATCTGGTATCGCTGTAATCGCACCGATCCGAGGAATAAAGTCGCCTAATCACTAATACCGCACGAGGAACGGCGTAAAAAAGAAAACCAATTCTTCACCTTTTGTAGATTTGTTCATTGTGCCTCCCAAAGATCGCAGTAAGGCGATCACAGTGGTTCCCCCCCGCATATGGGGTATCAGCGTACTCAGGACAAAATGCACAATAGCTTTTGGGGTCCTATTTCTCCTGTTACCCTTATAAAAATAAAAATTTGGGGGCAAAAAGGTCATTTTTGTGGAAAAAAATATGATTTTTTTTATTTTCACGGCTCTACGTTATAAACTTCTGTGAAGCCCTTGGGGGTTCAAAGTGCTGACCACACATCTAGATAAGTTCCTTGGGGGGTCTAGTTTGCAAAATGGGGTCATTTGTGGGGGTTTCTACTGTTTAGGCACATCAGGGGCTCTCCAAGCGCGACATGACACCCGCAGACCATTCCATCAAAGTCTGCATTTAAAAACGGTGCTCCTTCCCTTCCGAGCTCTGCCATGCGTCAAAATAGTGGTTCCCCCCCACATATGGGATATCAGCGTACTCAGTACAAATTGCACAATAGCTTTTGGGGTCCTATTTCTCCTGTTACCCTTATAAAAATAAAAATTTGGGGCAAAAAGATTATTTTTGTGGAAAAAAATATGATTTTTTATTTTCACGGCTCTACGTTATAAACTTCTGTGAAGCACTTGGGGGTTCAAAGTGCTCACCACACATCTAGAAAAGTTCCTTGGGGGTCTAGTTTCCAAAATGGAGTCACTTGTGGGGGTTTCTACTGTTTAGGCACATCAGGGGCTATCCAAACGTGACATGACACCCACAGACCATTCCATCAAAGTCTGCATTTGAAAAAGGCGCTCCTTCCCTTTCGAGCTCTGCCATGCGTCAAAATAGTGGTTTACCCCCACATATGGGGTATCAGCGTACTCAGGACAAATTGCACAATAACTTTTGGGGTCCTGTTACCCTTTGGAAAATAACAATTGGGGGTGGAAAGATCATTTTTGTGGAAAAGATATTATTTTTTAATTTTACTGCTCTACGTTATAACCTTCTGTGAAGCCCTTGAGGGTTCAAAGCTCTCACCACACATCTAGATAAGTTCCTTGGGGGGTATAGTTTCCAAAATGGGGTCACTTGTGGGGGGTTTCCACTGTTTAGGCACACAGGGACTCTCCAAATACGACATGGCGTCCAATCTCAATTCCAGCCAAAAAAGTCAAATGGCGCTGCTTCCCTTCCGAGCTCTGCCATGCGCCCAAATAGTGGTTTACCCCCACCTATGGGGTATCAGCGTACTCAGGACTAATTGCACAATAAATTTTGGGGTCCTTTTATCCTTTGGAAAATAAAAATTGGGATGAAAAGATCATTTTTGTGGAAAAAATATGATTTTTTAATTTACGGCTCTACGTTATAACCTTCTGTGAAGCGCTTGGGGGTTAAAAGCTCTCACAACACATTTAGATAAGTTCCTTGGGGGGTCTAGTTTCCAAAATGGGGTCACTTGTGGGGGTTTCCACTGTTTAGGCACACAGGGACTCTCCAAATGCGACATGGCGTCCAATCTCAATTCCAGCCAAAAAAGTCAAATGGCGCTGCTTCCCTTCCGAGCTCTGCCATGCGCCCAAATAGTGGTTTACCCCCCACATATGGGGTATCAGCGTACTCAGGACTAATTGCCCAATAACTTTTGGGGTCCTTTTATCCTTTGGAAAATAATAATTGGGATGAAAAGATCATTTTTGTGGAAAAAATATGATTTTTTAATTTTACGACTCTACATTATAACCTTCTGTGAAGCCCTTGGGGGTTAAAAGCTCTCACAACACATTTAGATGAGTTCCTTGAGGGGTCCAGTTTCCAAAATGGGGTCACTTGTGGGGGGTTTCCACTGTTTAGGCACACAGGGACTCTCCAAATGCGACATGGCGTCCAATCTCAATTCCAGCCAAAAAAGTCAAATGGCGCTGCTTCCCTTCCGAGCTCTGCCATGCGCCC
>JARQOD010000002.1:536017792-536084935 GCA_033576555.1 Oophaga sylvatica | reverse complement strand
TTGCGCCCCTGGTTATCACATTGATGTTTACACTGTTCTCATTAATTGCGGCATCATAAAACGATTTATCTTTTATCTTTTCTGCTGAAACTTTATTGGGACACCCGATGTAAGGAAAACAGATGATGATAATAATATAAAGTTGCCTTGGGGTTTTTTTATATTTCATGAATGGAAAAGACTGAAAGAGGTTTCCGGAGCTTTGGTATTGATTGCTTGTCCTTAAGATAAGTCATCAATATTGAATGAAAGGATCCAACACACAACACCCAACAATCACCTGATGAAAGGTTCCATGCTGCTTTGACGAGTGTAGATACCCTTCATTATCAGGCGCAATGCATGATGACGGCATATTTGTTAGCACTTGCATCTCTTAAGGTACTGCCACACTACACAATCCCGCTAGCGATCTCGTTAGCGTCGCATACTAATGAGATCGCTAGCGGGATTGTTTCTATATCGCTAGTAGCTACCTATTTTAGAGATGTCGTTAGGACGCTATCGCGGTTAGCGATCTCCTTAACGACTTTAGCGGTACAAAAGTACCGCTAAATCGCTAAAAAAGGTGCCACACTCAGCGATTAGATACTTACCAGCGGGACGCCAGCAACGAAAATAGGGTCCGGAACGATCGCTGTGATGAACGAGATCACAGCAGGGGCCTCGTCGCTGGTAGATGCCGCACACAACAACATCGCTAACGGGATCGCTAAATAGTGACGTTTTTTAGCGATCCCGTTAGCGATGTTGTTTAGTGTGGCATACCCTTTACTGCTGCTCAGCCCCATTCAAGAGAACTACAGTGCCAGGTACATCTCCTGAATGGCAGACCTACCTATTTATGAATTTATCATATATTTATCTAACTAATACAAAATAGCAAACCGTTCTAAAGTGCATAGTCCTGTGTATGTAATGTAGATAGGTATAAATCCTATCTAAGTTTGATGAAAGTCCAATAGGCACACCTATCAAACACAGACTGCACATGACTATTATCCACATACCAGGAAGCCGACAGGTGATAGGAGAATATCCTTATCTTCTCTCCCTCTTCTATTTGGAAACTGGATTATCAGCACATTGGACTTCTTTGAGATATTTTCAGAACTTGGACTTTCATCAAACTTGGGTAGGATTTTTACCTATCTACATTACATACACAGGACTATTGTGCCACTTACAGGGTTGTAAGACAGGGATATAAGGGGTAACATTTCTCCCTGTGGAGAGTGGCATGCCAGGCCTGCCATGTCAGAGTGAAGAGGCTTATATGGCATGTACGTGGAACGCCCCTAGGGCCTGGGGTTACTCGGACCCGGGCCGGGCAGTTCTAAAAGGGATGGTCACAGTGGGAGTGACCCGGTCCGTGGCCCCGGATGTCCATGGAAGATAGGTATAAAATAATAAAGCTGTTTGTGGGAAATTAAGGGGAAAATGTTCGTGACATCACCTGTGGTGTTTGGTCAGAGTGACCAACGCTGCAGTACAGGTCCTCTGGGATTGGTGGTGGCGCAGCAAAGTTATTTCAGCTCTCCAAAAGCAGAGCTTTGTCCCTGGGCAGATGTTATGAGGTGAAAGGATGGTGGTTTTTAATGGTGCTGGCAGATGATGCAGTAAGGATTCCATGGACATAGCAAGGTGCAGATTTCCAATGCTTTCACTTACAGTTCACTTGTGCACATATGTCCGTTAAGTGCTGTGTCCTCCTGGTGAGGGGACCAGATATATTGGGGTACACCACCCCTGGACTCCTTTCCTATGTTCCTACTCTGACCATCTCCCTGCACTGGCTCTCACTTCTCCTGCCCTGCGCCACTCACCCAGAGCCCCAAGCCGGTAGCTGTGAGTCCTGTCGGGCGACGTCCTCTGAGTCTCCTTGACCCTATTTATAGCTGCCTTTTCAGAGGGTAGGTGAGTGATTGTGGCTGTTGCACCTGCAATTACCACAGCCTCCGGTTTCTTAGCTGAACGTACACGTACAGTCTCTCTCTAAGTTGGGGCCGGTCCCCTTTCTGCGACCTGGTCCCTCCACATTTGGATGCGGGCCCCTCGGGTGGCTTTAGCACTCCCTGTGTCCCTAGGACCCCTTCTGTCCTTCTAGAAGCTTCTCTCCTCTACACTGCTCTTGTCAGTAGCTCCTTTCTCTCCCCTTTCCTCAGACCAACTGACTCTTTCCAGAACAATCTCTTTACCTCAGCACTAACTCCTCCCACCAACTGTCACTCCTTAAGCTCCACTCATTCTCTACTTACTCCAGCCACACCCTCTACCTAGTTATGCTCCAGCCTGGGATGAAGCCATCCTCCCACAGGGTACGCCCAGGTGCCCTGACTAGAGTGGTGTTGGATGCTGGTGTTAGAGTCCTGGGTAGTGCCCCCTCCTTACTTGAGAGTGGGATATCACACCTCTGGCTGAGGTGCAGTACCTATGTGGGGACTGTACCCTCAGGGACGCCACATTCCCCCCCCCGTTAAACACAGCACATCTGCGGGCAGGAACAGGGTAAAAGCACAGGTATTACAAGGAAAACATGCAAGAGTTTTAGACATGCATGTCAACAGGTAACCAGGTAAAACATTTCTCCCCTTTATGGGAGGCACGTAAAAACTTAAACGTTGCATAACATGAAGCTGAAAATAAAACATGAACATTCTTTCCATAAACATTAATACTTCCTTCAATGAAACACTAGCATATACCTTTTAATAACCTTTTCTTCTTTAAGCCTACCAGGTCACGTACTCAAACATTCTTTATTAAACTCACTAAAACTTCCTATAAGACATTTTTACAATAAAACATTCATTATAAGGTGTATTAGAACATCTTTCCATTAAGTGCAAATTGCTGTCAAGTCCAACAAACTCTAGTGAGATCCCCAGCCGGGGTATCCCTCTCTTTAGTGTGATGTGGGGAACCGTCCCAAACCCCCAACGTAGGCTCTGGGCATGACTGCAGAGCAAGAATGGTCTCCATTTTGGACTACGTCTTCAGCCACGCCAGACGGTTTTCCTTCAGTAGTCTGTTTTTAGGTAAAACCAATAGGGAGCACATAAGGTGCTAACTATTTACAATAAAAGTTTTGAATCCTTCAGCGTTTATGATCCTATTGTCTTTAAACGGAGTAACCGGGAACAATGGCAACTTTAACTATTTACAGTCATGCTCACTTGTTCTGTTTACTGTTTCTGCTGCTTCCAGGGCAGCACTTGTGTACTGCCACTCCCTGGTTGGACAAACTCAGGGTCGCACCTTTCCATGGGTACGTTGTAATAGGCCAGGATGGTTGATTCCACCAGGGGTGTCTGAGTGCCTTGGTGGCGCTGAGTGACTTGGCTGGCCGGGCCTGTTGCTGCAGTAGTAGGGGCTTATGATATCGCTGGATCTGTAACCTTAGGCCTTTTGATCAAAGGGATGCATTTCTTGCATTCTAAGGTATACTACCCCCTGTCTCCGATGTGGCGGGTGTAGGTTACCCTGTCCCCGGGGTATAGGTCTCTATCTAGGTGGCCTTCCATCAGGTGGGATTCCACGTCCCTCTGGTTAATAAAGATGTAATTTATCATCCCAGCCTCCTCTATAAAACCCCTGCCCTTTTTTAAATTGAATGCGACCACTACTCCCCGCCGCAGCGGTCCCGTCTGGTCTCACGGTCCTTGGTTTTGGCCTGCAAATTATGCTTTTCAAAGGCCTCCTTCTGGGCCCTGCTTTCCTCCCTTTCCTTCTCTTCCCTCTGCCGACAATATTCCCTCCATGTAATGGTGGGGATCTCCTCGTGGAGCGCCATCATGTTCACCTACTGCAGTCCCCCTTGCAATACCACCGGCTCGGCATAAACTTTCCAGGGCTCACTGGTTGGCGTGAGTGAGGTGGCCATCCTGTCCAGGATACCGTCTCCCTGATCCCAGTGGAGCGGTCAGTACATCCGTCCAGGTGTTGGTGTTGGTGGGGGCGTTAGAGATCCCACCATGGTGTAATTAAGCATGGGAGCTGCATCATTACCAGCTGCCGGAGTGCCCTCGGTTCCTGGTGATAATTTGCAGAGGAGCTCAAAGTCCTGGCCGGGAGTGTATAGGGGTAGAAGTGGCAGAAGCTCTGCGGTAGATTCTTCCGCCGCCGGAGTCAGGTCCGCACCACTTACCTCCACCACTTGGGTGCCGGGTCCTCTCTCCTTCTCCGGGATGGATGATGTTGCTGGGGGCCGCCCGATCAGTTTCTCCAGGAAGGCCTCTCTCCACCCTGCCACGGCCGCCTGCTGTCTTTAGAAGCTGAAGGGTGAGTGCCTCCACTTCAGTGCCCAGGAGGTCCAGGTCCATCATAGATGACTTGTATGGGTTGGTTGAGTCACAGCTGGGGGCGTCCTCCTGCTCCACCTCACACACCGGTACTTGTTCTCCTCCCTACTCCATGTTGCTTCCCGGGTCTGCTGCGTCAGTCGCGTTTCCCACGGTTTTCTTGTACTATGCCCGTCTTCGTGGGATGTTCCCCCTTCTTGGTGGGTGGTTTCTTTTTCTCTTCCCGCCATTCTGGGCCAGGAGGTGGATCCCTCTGGCCGACAAGCCTGTTGTTTTTGCATCAAATACTTTATATGGCACAGGCACATCTTTCGCACCATCTAGAAACACAGTCCAAAATAGGGGCACGGGACCCGTTTTGAAGGTTCGGTCCATCCTGCTTGCAACGCCAAAATGGAGCGCCCCATAAGGCCTGGGGTTACCCGGGCCGGGCAGTTTTAAAAGGGATGATCATGGTGGGAGTGACCCGGTCCGTGGCCCTGGGCGTCCATGGAAGATATGTATAAAATAATAAAGCTGTTTGTGGGATATTAAGGAGAAAATGTTTGTGACGCCACCTGTGATGTTTGGTCAGAGTGACCAATGCAGCGTTACTGGTCCTCTGGGATTGGTGGTGGCACAGGAAAGTTATTTCAGCTCTCCAAAGGCAGAGCTTTGTCCCTGGGCAAATGTTATGAGGTGAAAGGATGGTGGTTTTTAATGGTGCTGGCAGATGACTCAGGAAGGATTCCAGGGGCACAGCAAGGTACAGTTTTCCAATGCTTTTACTTACAGTTCACTTGTGCACATATGCCCGTTTAGTGCCGTGTCCTCCAGGTGAGGGGACCAGTAAACTCCCAGGTATATTGGGGTACACCACTCCAGGACTCCTTTCCTATGTTCCTACTCTGGCTGTCTCTGTCCGCTGGCTTCCACATCTCTTGCCCTGCGCCGCTCACCCAGAGCCCCAAGCCGGTAGCTGCAAGTCCAGTCAGGCGACGTCCTCTGAGTCCCCTTGACCCTATTTATAGTTGCCCTTTCAGAGGGTAGGTGAGTGATTGCGGCTGTTGCACCTGCAATTACCACAACCTCTGGTTACTTAGCTGAACATACAGTCTCTCACTAAGTTGGGGCATTTCCCCTGTCTGCGACCTGGCCCCTCCATGTCTGGATTCGGGCCCCACGGGTGGCTTCAGCAATCCCCGTGTCCATAGGACCCCTTCTGTCCTTCTAGAAGCTTCTCTCCTCTACGTTGCTCCTGTCAGTAGCTTCTCTCTCTCCCCTCTCCTCAGACCAACTGACTCTTTCCAGAACAATATCTTTACCTCAGCACTAACCCCTCCCACCAACTGTCACTCCTTAAACTCCACCACTTCTCTACTTACTCCACCCACACCCTCTACCTAGTTACCCTTCAGCCTGGGTTGAGGCCATCCTCCCATAGGGAATGCCCAGGTGCCCTGACTGGAGTGGTGTTGGATACTGGTGTTAGAGTCTGGGTACTGCCCCCGCTTACCTGAGAGTGGGATACCACACCTCTGGCTGAGGTGCAGTACCTTTGTGGCGACTAGACCCTCAGGGGCACCACATATGCTCCTCTGGGAAATCATATATGCAAATTGCCTCTTCAGAGAGGAAGAGGACTTGAACTCTATAGCGCCTCCTTTTGGAAGTAGCAATCCTGAAAGTCAATATCGACCCTTGCCACATGACGTAGGATAAAAGCTTTTATCCTACGTCATGTGGTAAGGGTCATTAAATGGTCGATATTACTTTTAGAATTACTACTTCCAATAGGTGGTGCTATAGAGTTCAAGTCCTCTTCGTCTCTGAAGAGGCAATATGTAGATTATACGATACAATTTAGCGCGGTTTGCTATTTTAAATTGATTTTTTGTTTGTTTATTAGCAAGTTTTTGCAGATAGTTTGCTGCTCACTGTAACTCTGTCTTCCTAGGGGTGGAAGTGTCATTATTTTTGTATATGTATTTAGCTAACTACATTTTTTGTCTTTCCAATGGAAATCATCACCACACTACAGGCATACTACTACTACTACTTCTGTCTGAAACAAGCCAAAAAAAATTTGTCCACCTGTTCCCCACCCATTAGCCGCTGCTTAGGCTACAAAGTTATCTATAAATTGACACCTCAATCTACATAAATGTGCTGTAATGCTGACCATGAATCAAAGGGGTGTTAAGGCCAGGGTCTGCTTACAGCCCCCTAAAGCTGTGAGCAGTTACTGCAGCCACTCCATGGCTGGAATCCGGTGGCTGCTGGGAGGAAATAAATATATTTTATCCTGGTAGCCACACTTTCAGTAAGGCAGTCTGGCAGCATTGGAAAGCTACTTAGCTGCAGATTAACCCTATATCTGCAGGTAAACAGTGATTTCCAAGGTGACGGGTTCCCTTTAATATCACAATGTGTATCAAACAATACACATGCCTAAAAGAGTGAAGAGTAATCAGAGTTAATAATTTCATCCTTTTTTTATATCAAAGAAAAGACAGGTATCGCTTGCCTCATGGGATGATAAACCCCATAGCACAAGAAATTAACATAAAGAAATATAGAATCAACTTGACACCGCAATGAAAAGATGAATTCTGCATGTTAATCTTCTGTAATATGTATCTGTACAAACCACACATCCTATGAATATATAACAATGATTTACATGTTAACCAGGAGACACTTATAGAGGTCATGAAGTTAATAAAATATTAGCTTTCCACCTGTTAAATATCACAATGTTTAAGTGAAGTGTTCTCATTTTTCATGCATTTCAGATTACCTTTATACTCAGCAAATATCTGTAATTAAACCTGGGATTGATAATTACATTCAATAAACATGAAGAGAACACTTCTTCCCAATCTTTCATAATTCATTTAAAGGAGTAGACAAAATTAGGTAGTTAAAAAAATGTCAGCGAGAGAAGGAGCAGTGAGCATGTAACAACGAGCACCGTATTTCTGAAATAAGCCACTTATGATTGTGCCTACTATATTTTCAATAGTCACACCATTATTAGCACAAAGAACTGGAATAAACATAAAATAAATCTATCGGTTATTTCCACCAAAATAAACATTTCATTACTCCTTGGTGAACTATTGTTCTTCTGACATTAGGATAATTGGTATGCGTGTCGTATCCATGTTTGTTCCTGCAACATTCGAGTGTCAATCAAATATATAACATCCGAATAATTGAATAAATAAATAAAACATTGATGAAAATTGGCATAAAAGGAAGGAAATGTCTTATAAGAAGGAACATTCATGAAATTTCTCTTACATCAAAACAGATTGTTTCTCTGGAGTCCTAAATGCTACAAAAATAAAATTTGCCACCTAATAGTAAACAATTATCGTAATATTGTTAAAGGAAATTTTCTCTCACCATATGGCGGCCATTCAGATAATCGATTCTTTATTATTATTATTATTTCTATTATTATTATAGAGCCATTTGTTCCATGGCTCTTTACATATTCTTTCTTATTGAAGTGTGTTCAAAGCAGGAGATCTCATTTTACTATACACCCTAATCTTCCCACATACTCTCTGGTCCTCCTAAGACCTCCTTCTCTTCTACACTTGTGGATTCCTCTCCGTATTGCCTCCAAAACTTTTCCCGAATATCCATCTTCCTCTGGAATTCTGCGCCTCAACACATCCGATTATCCATCACAATCATACGAAACTTGAAAACCCATCTCTTCAAGAAAGCTTACAACCTGTAATGACCTCCTGCCACATCACCACCAACGAAGCTGCCGCAACCTTCTAACCTACTGTCTCCTTCCCCATTACCCTGTAGACTGTAAACCTGTAAGGGTGTGCCAGAGACTGTGGTGTACCAGCCCCTGAAGACAACAATTGTAAAGTGTGTACTGTGACATGTGGTTTCATTGCGGTTTATGGTGTTATGTAAATGGGAAATGCATAGAGTGTTATAACTACTGATACTGCTGCTGTATGGGGATTGTATTGGTAATGCCTAAGGTAACTCTGTCCAATCAGCTCAGGTTTAGGGAAAGAATAGGATATAAGGTAGTATTTAGGTAGTGATAGATAGGATTTTTAGGACCCAAATTACTTACACATAGATTAAGCTAGGCAGTGGTAGCCTATTAGTGTGTTAGTATAAGTATTGTTAGTATAGTGTTAATGCAGGAAACTAATTCAATACGAGTGCTGGAATGTAGGTAAAAGGTTAGATCGTCCTAGAAACAGATACAATTAAATGTTTGGGACCAGCCCAGCATGGGAGTCAGAAAGGTCAAGCAAGAAGGGGAATCATTTCCTGGTTTAGACAGACAGTGTTAGTATGTGAGGTTCATGTCAAGTTCAGGTTGAAGTGGAAGAGGGCTCAAAGCAGATGGAGCACATAGCATTCTAACAGAATGAGGTAGTATCAGATTTCCTGTGGACATTCCTGTAGCATCTGGGGCCTGTGGCCCAAACTAGGTACTGAAGAGTGTGCCTTAATCTCTTCCATACAGAGGAGGCTGGACGGGAACCACATGAGGGAAACTTAACAGATCTCGGGAGTGCTGTGGGGCCGGATAGGAAATCCCTGGGGCTGAAAGGAGGATGAACATTAGGGATTATCCGAGCTGAACATAAGCAGAGACTTGAATTGTGCTGTGTTGATGAAACTGGAACTGGAAGGCGCTGTGTCAAAAAAACTCATTTTTGGCTAATTTTTTGCTCTTTTTACTGTTTTATAGCTTGTTTCCTGCAGATCTAAGCTGGAAACAGGCATCAGATAACCAGAATTTCAGAATTGTTAGAGGCTGGATTTAAAGGAATTTCACTCTATACCTATTTATTCGAGAAGAGCAATTCGATTTGTGCTGCCTTGGACTGACATCCAGGTTGTTCCATCATGGTAGTAGTTCTTCACTCTTGCCCCCGTTATCCTCAGTTATACATGCTGGACACTTCTGGTGCCTACTAGGCCTCGTAATGTCATGACATGCACAAGCCCACAACATCACAATGTTGTGGGGCCTAGTGAGTGCAGAGGCACCCAAGATGCCGGGTTGAGAAGGCTGGTGGCAGAAGTGAAGACCATTTGCCACAGAAACCCAGACTGGACACTGGATCAGGACAATCAGAGTGAAATTACTCATCTGTATTTATCCTATAGTCTAATAATCTTTCTTAAAGGTGATGTGAAAGAAATATCAATAGTGTCATAAAATACAGGGATGTTGTGAAAAAAAAAACAGTATTAATGTGGGGCTGGCCATACAATCCAATATTGGTTCATTTGGCTTAGTAAATTTTCCCAAAATTTTCCTTTAATTTTTGTTTTCTTTTATAAGTAAGATAATACCAAAAGTTTTGTCTATCCGAATGTAAAATTTTTTGATGTTTTAAAAAGAGGAAAAAGCGGAAAATATTAATAATCTTCTAATAGATATAGGCATTTCAGAATTTCCAAAAAATAAAAACATTTATCCTAACTTGTATATAGGAAAGAAATGTTTTGCTACTTTTTTTTTTTTAACAGAATCCACTAGGGAGAATCCTGTCTATCCAGACGTAAAAAAAAAAAGTTTTGATGTCAGGCAACAGCTAAAAAGTGGATCAAATTTCGTGAACGTTTTCTATATTTATCTCTGTGATTTAATGCTGGGCAGAGGGTTTAAATGGCATCAAACAGTTGGTGTGAAGGGGAGAAGTGCAGTTGCTGTGTAGTTGTTTAGGAGACACACATCTTAGCAGTTCTGAACTATGGAACTCTTTGAAACCAGCCCTTATTTTTTCCCAGACCAAAGATTTTATGACAATGAAAATTATTTTTCTGCACGGCTCCCCACATATGAACAAACTGGATTTCAAGATCGTGGATCAATAGGACTTTGTACTGATGGGGTTTTACTGCAAGAGGCAAGCATTGAAGAAAAGGTTTCACCCCATTCCACTATAAGTCAGCAGGACCACTGTCCTGGACAATGCCTACCATGGGCCTGCAAGATGTGCAAGCGGAAGACAGTGTCACTGGATCGAAGAAGAGCAGCTACCCTGAGGGAGAAACGCAGGCTCAAGAAAGTCAATGAAGCCTTTGAAGCCTTAAAAAGAAGCACTTTATTAAACCCTAATCAGAGACTCCCCAAAGTTGAGATCTTGAGGAGCGCCATACAGTATATAGAACGACTGCAAACTCTGCTGTCATCTCTTAACCAGCAAGAGAGAGACCAAAGAGATTTGCTCTACATCAGTAACGGATCTCAAAGAGTGGTAAGAGCATGCTTTTATTTAAAAAAAAAATCTATTTATCTATCCACTTATCAGTATCTACAGTATCTTTCCATCAACCCATCCTGCTATCCAATTTTCTGTATCTATATGCATCTATCAATTTATCTAGAACTACTCTATCTATCTCATATCTATCTATCTATCTATCTATCTATCATCTATCTCATATCTATCTATCTATCTATCTATCTATCTATCTATCTATCTATCTATCTATCTATCTATCAATCTCATATCTATCTGCCTATTTCTATCTATCTATCTATCTATCTATCTCATATCTATCTATCTCATATCTATCTATCATCTCATTTATATCTATCCATCAATCTCATATCTGTCATTAATCTCATAGATAATCTCCTATCTCATAGCTATCTATCTATTCACCTATTAACAATCTCATATCTATCTATCTATCTATCTATCTATCTATCTATCTAATCAATACCATCTATCTATCTATCTATCTATCTATCTATCTATCTATCTATCTATCTATCTATCTATCTATCTATCTATCTATATATCTACTTTATTTATCTATCTACACCTATATCTATTATCAATGTATCTATCTACTTATCAACATCTATTTATCTCATAACTATTAAAACCTTTCTTCCGATATCTATCAGCTTCTACCTAATTCTATATATATCTGTATATCTATAATCTGGTTACTTGTTATGATTTGTCATATTGTTATATTCATATTGTATTTCTTATAAGTTACTTTACATGGAGCTACCCTTAGCTCAGAGAGTTTAATAACAGGTCTGTGGGACATGATTGCTTAATCTGAAATGAATGCTTCAATTTCTTTCTTCATAATGACCTTGACTAAAACTTTCATTGTCCCCAGCATAACAATGCTAGCAATTCAGTGCAAAAAGAAAATCACCTGACCATCATTTACATTTGGTTTCAGCCTAAGTATTGAATATGGAAAGTAATGCTTTTGTTTGTGTGTTTCTAAGCAGAAAATATATATTAAATTATTGTTAATTATGATGAGTTATTAGACATATACAGGCATACAATGATAATTAATATAAGAAAAAAAAATATATATATACAATTAGATAAATAGACATCAGTGCGCTTGGACTGTGGATGTAAAACCAATGACCCTAAATTAGTGTCTTTTAAAATAGACACAAACATGTGGAGTATTTCATATATGTTTGATCTGGGTGTATAATGTACACCAATTTTTCACATCAGTTTGGAGAGCTGATGTTTTGATAGATAGATAGAGATAGATAGATAGATAGATAGATAGATAGATAGATAGATATGGGATAGATAGATAGATAGATAGATAGATAGATAGATAGATAGATAGATAGATAGATATGAGATACAGATAGATAGATATAGATAGATAGATAGATAGATAGATAGATAGATAGATAGATAGATAGATAGATAGATAGATAGATAGATAGATAGATTGAGATATAGATAGATAGATAGATAGATAGATAGATAGATAGATAGATAGATAGATAGATAGATAGATAATATGAGATAGATAGATATAAGATAGATAGATAGATAGATAGATAGATAGATAGATAGATAGATATAAGATAGATAGATAGATAGATAGATAGATAGATAGATAAAGATATAGATAGATAGATAGATAGATTAGATAGATAGATAGATAGAGATATATATGAGAGATAGATATGAGATAGATATGAGATAGATAGATAAATAAATAGATAGATGATGATGTATCTATCGATCTATTTATTTTGGCTTTTTTTGGTAATTTTAACCACAGGAGCCTGTGAGCCCCAGCACATAGCACTGCTGCTGTCACAAGTCACAGATGACAAGTATATGCTCAACTGTCACAAGTTTGTTTTCTTCCTACATTTGGACAACACTTGAACTCCTTAGATATGTCAATGCCAGTACGGTTTTAAGAATGACCTCTGAACCTCCTAAACTATGGAGGTCGTGTGGTCACTTAGTAGAGGAGCCAGTGATCAGGCTGTTTGGGCAGGGTCAGGAACGCCAGTCCTCATGAGACCATCGCCCGCTGTCATGCCTCATTAAGGCTCCCCGCACAGCCATGTCACTCATCTCATTTACTAGCACCTGCCCTGCTATGTAAGTAATGCGGTGAAAAACAAATGGACATTGTGTTAAAATGGATTTAATGCAGGAAAACATCTGTTCCTGGGAAGAAAGCAAGTGATATTGTGAAGTTTCCTTCCTTTATACCTGAGTAATAGGGATGGGTGTTACTGCTTAGTTGCACATACAGGGTATGCAGAGCTTAGATTAGGACCTTCATCACATATGATCCTTTATATTTTATACAGTACATGTGAACCCACCATCAGATCCCAACTGGATGTTAATGGATGGCAGATTTTTTTTTATCACGATTCTACATCTGCTTCTACACTATTATTACCAATAGCTACAGATGTAGTAGGCACCAACTTAAACCGGTATTCCAATCTCTAAGCTCCTATCCTAATATGTAGTAGGTGTAACAATAATAATAATATTAACAAATACCTCCAATTATAAATGTAGTATAGTTTTTCTGATTTACAATGTAGCTTACCTCATGTGCAGGGCATTGCAGTAGCTGAGGTATCTGTATGAACTTGTGGACCTCCTAGAGTGAACCCGCTGGGCCGCAACAACGAACCTCCCCAGGCGAGCTGACCTGGTAAACCACCCCCTATACAGGGAGCGTCTGGGGCAGGCCCAGGGGAGACTATCACCGCGACAGCTGGCACCTAGGGACGGAGCAATAGGAGACACAAGCAGAAGGCGGGACAAACAAGCAAAGAGACTGGCAGGCGGGTACGGCTGAGATACTGGCAGAGAGGCATGGCTGAGACACTGGCAGGGAAGCACGGCTGAGACACTGGCAGGGACACAGGCAGGACTGGAGCACTAGGAGAGAACAGAGAGAGGGACCAGGGTGAGGACTGAGGAAAAAGCAGTAAAGCACAAGACAGGATGGGTAGACGGAGGACAGGCAGACCGCAGGGAGGTGTAGGGCCCGAATCACAAGTAAGGAACAAATGATAATCAGGCACAGCCTCGAGTGAGAGGCTGCCTGATATGCAGAGCGCGCCAGGGACTTCCGGGTCAAGGTCCTCCTGGGGCATAGAGAGAACAGAGAAGGAGCGGCCGAGGCAGGAAGAGCAATGTGCGCGTGCGCCGCTGAATCCGGAGAGACGCGCACGCTCACCCGACGGGAGCCAGGAGTCGGCTGCAAGACTGGAAGTGAGGATGCCAGGTGACGCGCACCAGCACAGGGAGCAGGGCAGGCAGCGTGACAATATCCATGGTTACAACTACTGATAAAGCATAGTGACAGTGGTCTTAATCATGGATAGCTAACTACTGCAATGCTCTGAGCAAGAGGTAAGGGACATAGTGAGTCAGAAGAACTATAAAACATTTCTAATTGGACGGATTTGGTAATATTATTACACCTACTACATATTAGGATAACATCTGGGAGAAGGGTATAATAACCCTCTAATCCCTTCATCCCTTGGCTATTTTCTGTTTTTTCATTTTCATTTCTTGCTCTCCTTTTTCCCAGAGCCATACCTTTTTTCTTTTTCAGTCAATATGGCCGTGTGAGGGCTTGTTTTTTTTGCAGGGCGAGTTTTACTTCTGAACGACACAATTGATTTGACCATATAATATACTGGAGAACAGGAAAAAAATTCCAAGTGTGGTGAATTTGCAAGAAAAATGCATTTCCATAATTGTTTTTTCTTTTGTCTTTTCTTTACCATGTTCACTAAATGCTAAAACTGACTTGCCATTATGATTCCTCAGGTCATTACGAGTTCACTGATGCCATACATATCTAGGTTCTTTTTTATTTAAGTGGTGAAAAAAAAAAAAAAAAGTTTGTTAAAAAAAAAGAATAGCGCCATTGTTCCAAGACTCCATTTTTTGAGATCTGGGGCTGGGAAAGGGCTTATTTTTTGCGCACCAAGCTGATGTTTTTATTGCATTTTATTGTAATGTTTCGGCGACCAATAAATTGTAATTCTGGTATTTTTAATTTTTTTCTCACTACGCTGTTTACACATAGGATTGAATCTTTTTATATCTTCATAAATCAGTCGTTTCTGAACACAGTGATAACAAATATGTGTATTTTTAATATTTTTTATTGTTTTATTTTGAAGGGGGGTGATTTGAACTTTCATATTTTTAAAGAAATTTTTTTATTTTTAAAAGTTTTTTCACTTTTTACATTCGTCAATAGTTTCCTTTAGGAGTCATAAAGCTGCGATCTTCTCATCACTTGTGCTTCAGCCCTGCTATGTGTAGCTCATCTACTATGAATGTCGGCCAATGGGCGGCGCTCATAGTAGATGGGCAACGACACCCACAGAGGTCTCCTGCAGATCACTGGTTTTCATGCCAACCCATCGGCGCTCTGCGATCATGTGACGGGGTGTCGATGGGCAGGGTTTGTGAAGAATTTCTGGCTCGAACATGTTAAATGCCGCTGTCAGAGATTAACTGTGGTATTTAACATGTTAACAGCCGCCAGTTGATCACGATTCCACCGGGCTGTTAGCGGCACATAACAATTGACCAAATCAGCTATCAAGTGACGGAAAAGATGTGAGTTCAGCACCGGAGCCCGCATTAAAGGGGATACACGACATGTGACGTATGTATACGTTATATGTCGTGATGGAGTTAATGGTTGGTCACTACAGGACTAGCCCACCAGGCCATGTCAGTCTACACCATTTGCACAGTGCAACCATTCTCATTCACATTGAATCAGTGGCGCACTATGTAAATCTCATTGCTGCTCTAAGCTGTCTCTGTAATGGTCCGCAACCATCAATTGGCAGCTGATACATCTGTCCAAAAATTACACAATCCATTACCTTATACCACAAAAGTATAGAGTGTGTACAGTATGTCTTGTCAGAACTTTACCCCCATACACTTAATTATAGAGATAGAATGCAGAGCACATTTCTGGCTACATGATTTTTACCCAAAGGGCTTTTTGGATCAGTTTCCTCCAAACCTGTGAAGAATTCTCTACCCTCCCCTGAGAATGTGAACGGGATTGTTTATTATGTGCTTAGATTTTTTTGCAATTTCTATTCAGATAAATACGATTATTACAATCATTTCTAAAGAGATATTACCACTCTCGACAATTACAACCTATCCACAGGACTTGCTTTACTGTCTGAAGGGATAGTACCACTTTAGGGTTTATCTGAAAATCTCATAGTCATGTCCTGCTCAGACAAATGAGCTTACAACTCTTCTCTATGAAATATCTATGGTGTATCTGATTAAGGGCTCATTCAGATGCGCATATTATACATAATATGTTAAAATCGGATCACACAGGGACAACAACAACTGACCAATGCTTTTTTAATTAGTTTGTTCAGATGACATTAATTTACACATATATCACTGTGTTAAAAAAAAAAAAAAACAGCAGAAACTATTATTTTCTATATTTCGCCTATTCAAGATTATGGGTGCGCTAAAAAAAAATCATATCATCCATAATGCATTGAAATATCTGGAATAGGAATTTATATTTAGTCTTTATAACTGCTCGTGTATAAAAAAAACAGATGTGATATGGATGTAAAAACGCACACAGGGATGACATGTTTAGATGGCTACGGATGGATAAAAATCATCCGGATGAAAATCGGACATTTTTCTTGCGGTCATCTGAGCCTGGCTTTAAGTTGATTAATTCTAACCATGGTAATAATTCCTTCAACTTATGTTTGCTTCTTATTCATAAAATGTTACATGTACAGGAATATAAAGATGGCTACTAAAGGCTTCCATATGTTTCTAGCACTGACAATAAATCCCTCCCTGTGTAATGAGTGACAGTCACAGGCTGTGTGTGTGGCACAGTGATTCATCCGCCTTATGTATGAGCGAGCGGAGCTGCGGTCTCCATCTTTTACAGTTTCACTTTACATAGACATGTGCGTCCATTCATTCAGATGGTTACTTTTGTATTCATTACACTGGGGGGTGGAACCATTGCTGCGCTAACATGGAGATTTGTAATCATGGATCCGGAGTCATATTCATATATCTGTAGCTAGTTCATTCCACCTGAAAGAAAAGACAGACAACCAACAGCAGGTTAATGGTGGACTTCTGTGTGCATTATTTATGGGGCACATTACATCTGCATGAATTACTATACATTGGGTCTTATTCTTGAATAGGAGAAACAAACCCACAGTGTGTATGAAAGAATTGCACATAAATATGCAGATATTGCAGCATATATTTTCCATGCCTATAAAATCCACTTCTAGCATACTGTCAAAAAAACTGCACTGTGTGATTTCACCCAATACAACATGTTCACACGCACCAGTTTTGCAAACATACAGTATAAATATTGGGTTTGGAGAAGCGATGCCTGTACCCTGTTTGAACAAACCCTTTATTTGTGCTCATAACAAAATAGTATTAATTTCACATGTTTTTCATGACTTCTTTTCAACAGCATTTTTGGTAGTTTTTTAATTTTTTTACATTTAGAACATGTATTTTTTCTTGTACTTTTTCAAGCATTATTTTGAATCTAATGGAAAATGCAGCAAGAAAAAATGCCATATGTAAAGAATGCTGACTTATTAAAAAAGCAAAAACACCAATGGCCGCCAAAACAACCCAAACATTTCTCAAGTCAAAAAAACGTACATGACGTGTTTTCTATATTTCTTTATTAAGCCAAAAATAACATCTGATTACGGCATTTTATTTTTTTTGTTATCTAAAGATAACATTGCTAAAAAAACAGAAACCATGAAAGACGCTACCAAAATGCTGTGTGTGCATCCAGCCACAGTGACTGTTGTTATTTTTGTTACTATTGTTATGTTGTTCATTTTCACCATTCTACTGGTCGTCCTTGTAAATTGACAGGTCACAGACATACTACTGCATTTCGGAAGATCTGTTTCACACTCTGTTGTTATGGTGGCGCCTGAAAGGATAAGAAGTGAAAATATTTTCTTTTCTTTTTTAACCATTCCAAACT
This sequence comes from Oophaga sylvatica, assembly GCA_033576555.1. NCBI lineage: Eukaryota > Metazoa > Chordata > Amphibia > Anura > Dendrobatidae > Oophaga > Oophaga sylvatica. The sequence goes on along the minus strand of JARQOD010000002.1, from coordinate 536,067,296 downwards.
ACATAAGCTAGATTGTGAAGTGTGAACAAGGACGGACACAGTAGTTCCTCTCCTATTTTGGACTCCAGGCTGATATTATTCGACCACAATTGAACACTGTAACAGCATATAGCAGTACATATTCATGAATGTAGACAATGATGCTTTTTTTCAAAACTTTCTATTAAAAAGTTGCGATAATTTTTAGACTTTGCGATAATTTTTTTTGCGATAATTTTTAGACTTTTGCACTATTTTTTCTTGAAAATGCTCTGAAGGTTCCCCTTGCCAGTGTTTGCAAAATGGATTCCTGCTTCAACTTTGATGCATATTTATCTGATTAAAATCTTCAATTTTTCTGATTCTACCAGTCTCAATCATTCAGTTTATTAATGAAATCTGATATTAGCACTTTAGGCTACGGTCACACGAGAGAATCGGGTCGATTATGCAATCAGTCTGATCAGAGTTTGATTAGAATGTGGTGATAGTGTGATCCGATTCTCTGAGATATGGAGAAGATGAAGAAAATAAATGTCTCAATTCTGTCAGACTGTGGAGATTGGGCTGCACTCAGATGTCATCCAAGTGCAGTCTGATGAGCTGCGTTAACTCATTCAGTTGCATAGCTAAGTCCAATCCGAATATCAGATGAAACTCAAGTATGCTGAGATTTTTTTTCCTGGGACTGGCTCTGTCTGGAAAAAATAAGGTGTGTGCATTACCCCATAGATTAACATTGGTCCGAGTGTGATCTGATACTTTGTCGGATCGCACTGTACCTGAAAATACCGTTATGTGCACAAGCCAGTAAGTGTTTTATCTCACCACAGAGCTGGATTTACAGCTACTATGCTTAGCACTACATTTACAAAGAAGGATAGGAATGCCTCATGTCATTGTGTGTTGTATACGGGAGTTTTCAATTAATATTTTACTATTCACTTATTGCTTAAATAAGTACAATAATGTATATATTTAATTTGCCTACATGCTTATTTTTCATTTTTTCTTTTATTATTTTAGGTATCAAGTGAGTGTGGATCAAACTCCTCTTCTTGCAGTCCAGAATGGAACGAGTCTGATTTTAGCAGTAGCCAAAGTGGTAAGGGGATTTAAAATAAATTGTAAAAAAAAACTATTAGTGATTTGATAGTGTCAGAATATTACGAGTACAATATATTTTTCAGAGATGACTTCTTTATATTATATATAATACATGTAATGCACCTATAATCAAAATAACTGATCAATATTTTGAATCAATCTACAAATCTATGACATTAATTGAGATATTTAATATTACATTAAAATGCTAAATTATTACGAACAAACTACTACTATAAAATATAACGAAATCCAACACATATGAAAATTAAGAAATATTACAGGATTACATTTACTAACAGCTTGAATTTAAGATTTGTTTTGATTTTTTTTAAAAAATGATCATTTCTAGGAGACAGCCCACATGATCGTACAGTGATGCTTCCCCTGTAAATCCTATTTTATACAGTTAATTTCAATAAATAATTAGTAGTAAAAAAGAAATAAGTCAATAAAACTGTTCAACTGAATCCCTCCATCGTTCTTCTTTAAACATAATAACAATATAACATTACTCCAGTCATGAAAATGACCAGTTACCAACATTAGACCAGTAAACATAACAATTTATGACTGGGTCATTCCATACACAAGTAAAATTATGTATTGACTATTCGGATCAGATCTTATAAAACAATAAACATGATAAAATGTAAAAAAAAGTTTGAAATTAACAATACAGAAATAATAGACGATAGTTATAACTTTAAAGTTTATACTTCACCACTGCTCTATTTTACTGGCAACATGAAGATTTAGCCATTATTAGTCTTCTCAATGGCCATTAAGAACTGTCTTTAGTCACCCAGCCATTAAATAAGCTATACACGTCTGACATGTGTGAGTCCTTCCTCTGAGAGCCCTGGGCAGACATATAGCTTGTGCAGCTTCACTGGGGTGCATTTTTAGGCATAAAAGATTGTTGTACCTGGGTCCTGACCAGGGCACCATGAAGCCTATGGATGCAGAAAGTTAAAGGTTTTGTACCAACATATGAAGTCATCCTTTTTCCCTAGGATAGGAAATAACTTCCTGATGGCCATTCCATCGGCTGGAACCCCAGTGATATAAAGAGCATAGCCCCTTCTGGACAGAGCAGATTTAAAAAATGCACGTCTTCGCTCCATTTATTCTCAATAAAACCAACAAAGATAGCCGTATGAAGCACTCAGCGATCTTCGGCAGTGATGGGGCCCATACATAATTGTCACACATTGGCTCTTTGCTCACAGTGTCCCCACTGATGAGTCTTGTTGGTGCTAAGAATGGAGAGGTGGTCACTAATATCCAACTCTATCTGTTCACTTATATGAACAAAAGTAGCTAAGCTTCACTGCTGTGAGACCTGTATCTAGCAAACATTTATGGAATATCCAGTGCCATAAATATGTGGACACCGCGTCTACCACACGATCGCAATTTACCTTTACCCCGGTTCTTCATTTATTCAGGCTGTTGTCTGCATCGGCGGTTTTTCATAATCTCCCCAGCTAACTTGTCTGGCGACTTGTTCTTGCCTAATCTGAAACTGATCTGGTCCACCTTTTTAAACCCAGTAAGTCGATACCGGCTTCCCAAATGTAGTACGCCGACACCGGTAACTGACGAAGGTCTGGTGACCGAAACGTTTGTACCTTGTACTACTTCATTTTGACTTCATTAAATATCTCCACTTATGAATTTAAGTTGAGTGCCGAGTTTCTTCTTCTACTACCATTATTTAGTGACTTTTTAGAGCAACTGTCAACTCTAAATTCAATGGACTTGGAAAATAAGTTGTTTCTTTCTAAAACAAAAACAAATCTTACACTCCACATCTGAACGTAAAGGTATACCCAATCCTCATTTCTATCCTGTAGCATCTAGGACTCTCATTATGGACACATTTCAGAGCATCATGGAAAAAGAACTTAAAAAGCTTCTAACTACTGTAAGGTTTCCAACTCACTCAGCTGCGACAGAGGTAATCAGGACGCACTTTTATATCAAAAGTTCATGGTTTATTGCTTCATAAACCTCAAAGCACATATAGTACAAGTCTTCAGTACTTCAGCTCCTGCCTGGAGCCTCACTCCTCATAGACACAGAGTCCTCTCTGTAATGTCCCGCCAGGACACATACATGGAAGTCTGTCCACACTGGCAGACTCCCACACACTCTTCTACAGGTGCCAAGCACACTCAGTTACATAGCCGTAACCCCGCCCACAGGTGAGGTCAGGATCACATGGTTATGACCTTACCATAGGTCCTTTTGATACACAAACATACTGGCTTTATAATGAGTTTTCAGACACACACCCTTGGGTGGGTTTGTAGGTGACTGGACCCGCCCAGCTCTCCTAGTCACCTGGAAGCCTCCCAATATATAGCAAAAACTCTCAGCAGTATATCTGCTGAACAAAACATGCTCAGGCTTCCATCTCAGGGCCGCCCCACTTCTGTGATACATAACGTCCATCCATCACATGCCTCCATGCATATCCCGAGGGCCATACACAGTGCCCCCTAGCTGCATCAGGGGTCATTACACCACATACCTCCCCCCTCTGTTCAAACTTGTGGGGTTGAACACTTTTTACCCGACCAGAGATCCTTCTCGGTCGTCTCTGCCAGTCAAACCGTCTCTCTAAGTCGGACCCTGCTACTAATCTCTTTGGTAGGCGTCTGTCCTCCGACTCTGTCACATCTGTTGCTGACGAGGCCCCCCTGTCAGACCACCCGCATCCCCAGCGGTCAGTACGGCGTCGCAATTCACTTGCACCCATACGTCCTGTCTGGTCTGAGTCCTTTTCATTTCGTCCACTACAGGTTCTCCTACTTAGGTCACTCATCACTGAGCTAACTGAGGCATCACTATTTCCTGTATTATCTCCAGCTTGAGGACTTCTCGTCTTAAGCGAACCTCTTCGCCTCTCAATACCACGGGTTGAAGGTGGAGACCATCTTCTTTCCATTTCCCGTATGTTTCTGTTGACCTGCTCCCTCTCAAGTCGTAGCTGCTCTACTTCTCTCAGGTACGACACATGATACTCCAGGAGCATCCGGATATTCCCAAGGCTCTCCCTGGATCCGACAACGAGGAACGGAACCATCCCGTCTTCACCCCTGACCTGGACTTCGTCATCAGCCGGAATCCTGACTCTCGTCACACCGGACTTATTTACCATCTCCTGCATCACTTTCCCGAGTCTTCCGATGACCTTCTTCACCAGACCTCTGGGCACTTGAACGATGTCTTCCATCAAGCCAAGCTGATTTTGAGTCTTTCTGGCTTGCTCCAAACGTCGAGTGGCTTCGTGATTTCTCAACAGGATCAGTTGCTTTGTGCGGAGACAATGTAGGTGCATGTCCCTCAGGATAGCCACTCGCTTCATTGTGACTTCCCTAGTCGACAGTATGACTAACTGTTTCATCTCTGGCACCCAGTTCACACTGCATGCTTCTACTGCTTTTCTAAAGGCCTCATGCACCTCCTCACTGGCACATACTTCTCGCAGGTCTTCAGGTACCTCTATTATACATTTGAAACGCAATGTCTCCTTTTCCTGAACATTAGTACAGATCTCCAAGACCTCAGCATTCCTTATGTGGCCATCTGCGTGGCACTTCGCTTGCTGTACTTCGTCTCCCGTGGATTCCTGGAGCTGGGCACCAGTCTCCTCCTCCATCTTGAGCTCTCGGAGAACTTCATCTCGCTCTTCTGCCAAGCAGCGACACTCCTGCTGATGTTTCTCTTGGGCCTCTCTGAGCACCTCCGTCTCTTTCCATAGAGCCTTGTTCATACTCTTACACGCTGACAGATTATCTCTGAGCTTAGAGACTTCCTTCTCCAGCTCCTCCACTTTGTGCTCAATCATTCGTCTCAGGACCCTTTCCTGCTTGACTGCCTCTTTCACTGTTTCTTTACACAGCTCTATCTCCCGGTCCTGCTCTCTTTTAGCCAGCACATGTCGCACCATTACTTCTTTAATCACACTTTCAGATGGGCACTCTTGTCCACTCACCCTCTGCTTCTTCAGAGTTTCGCCTGTTCCGGCATCCGCAGCTTCAACTGTCTCACGACTCTTAGTAACTTCAGAGAGCTCCAGCTCTGCCTCCGGTACCCTGGAGCCTTCATCATACTGAGCCATTTCACCCTTTCCGGGCATTGCAGATGTGGATCTACTACAGGTCTGTTCTACCTCCAGCCCTACCTCTGTGCTGGGATTTGTCAGAGATAATATGGCCTCTTTATCAAGGACAGTAACCTGACCAGTACCTGACCCTGACTCTTCCTCATCATTTCTCTTCTTAGAGGATGTAGCCTGTCCCGCCTTTCCGCGGCCCCTGCGGCGAGAGGAAGATCGGCCACTTTTACTCGGCTCCACGTTACTGCAGTCGCTTTCCCTTGCGGTCGAGTCACAGTCTGCACAGGAGTCACTCTCGGGGCCCCTCCCGTTACCCTCTAACTGGGTGTCCGTTCTAGAGGTCTTATCTACCACATCATCATTGGTTCTACTGTCATACATTTCAGATGACATCATGTCAGTAAGTCGGGCAGACGCATCCTTTCCTCCTGTGTCACGTCTGACTCATCAGTTTTGGGAGGTGTCACTGTCCCAATGTCTGTCACGCCAACAGTAGACAGGCCTCCCTCCTGCTGTAGAGGAACTCCCCTGTCCCACAAGCCAGAGAACAGTTTAGAGTCCCGACCTATGACCACTGGACACGATAAATTAGGGACTATAGCGACATCCTGTCCTGCAATGTCCCAGCCTGTCTCAAAGATTACCCTGGCCACTGAATAATCCTTGGTGTCCCCATGGATACAGGTGACTCCCACCTTTCTTCCAGGGATTTGAAACCCGTCAGGTGCTACCTTTACTATAGTCACCGGACTCCCCGAGTCGACCAGACCCACCACCTCGTCATCGTGTATCTGCAGGTCACACCCCCGTAGTAGTGTGCCGGGCGGATAGTTCCTAAGGCAGACTGGACACATATAAGATATTTGTCTCGGGCAACAGTTTGTCTGAACCTCCCCTTTAACGTTGGGATCCTCCACCCCCTTTGCCAACCGCCCCCTTTTGGGTTGCCGCCCCCTTTTGGGACTCCGCCCCCTTTTGGGCACCATCCCCTTTTGGGTTGCCACCCCCTTTTGGGACTCCGCCCCCTTTTGGGCCATCACCCCTCCTTGGGTTATACACCGTGGACTCTGCTACGGCTCTATCAGACCCCAGTTTGCACAGACCCTTATGTCTCTTTGGGCTGGTACTGTTCCTTTAAGAGGTCACCCACTCTGGACCTGAAGTCCTTATGGTACCTCACCAGCTCCTGCTGGTACTGCCACCACCCGCCAGCACCTCCGGCTACCGCGCACAAGCCGCTGCTGCCACTGCAGCTCTTGCTGCTGCAGAACCTCTTGCTGCAAGTCACTGTAGCTCTTGCTACCATAAGTCTCTGCACGCTGCGCTGTCTTGCCGCTTGTCACCTTCGTGACCCCACGAGTCACAGCCAGCCGCTTGTCACCTTCATGACTCCATGAGCCACAGCACACACCTCACACGTGTTCCAGAAGGAAAAAAAAAACACCAAAAAGAAAAAAAAATCGTTTCTCACCAACTCTTCTCACTGATCCCGATCAGCCCAACACGGTTGTCAAAACCGTCCCCTGTTGGCTTCAGCCACACAGGTTCCTGGAGACCTCAGCCTCAGAGGTACCCAGCAAACACAAAAAATACAGTCTTTCTCACTGACCCGTCAGCACAACACAGACTCCTGTCTGTTACTCTTGGCCACAGAGATTTTCCGGACACCTCCTTTCTCATAGAGGCATCCCACAAAGGAAAAAACAGTCTCACTGACCCGTCAGTACAACACAGACTCCTGTCTGTTACCTGCTGGCCACGCAGGTTTCCGGACACCTCCTCTGAGGTATCTTCTCAGCATGCTTTTTTTTTTTTATTTCACTTTTCAATGACCCCGGTCAACATAACACAGACTCCTGTCTGTCACCACTGCTTAACAGCGTCTTCAGATACCTCATATCTTCAGAGGCACCACATAAACATAAATGCACAGTTTATTCGTGACCACTGGTCACACTCACGGTTTTCACAGACCGTCCGTTCCTGCATCCGATTCCTCATTCCCAGTCCTGGAACATGTGCTCCTTGGGCCGCTGCCAGCATTCCATCCACCAATTGTAAGGTTTCCAACTCACTCAGCTGCGACAGAGGTAATCAGGACGCACTTTTATATCAAAAGTTCATGGTTTATTGCTTCATAAACCTCAAAGCACATATAGTACAAGTCTTCAGTACTTCAGCTCCTGCCTGGAGCCTCACTCCTCATAGACACAGAGTCCTCTCTGTAATGTCCCACCAGGACACATACATGGAAGTCTGTCCACACTGGCAGACTCCCACACACTCTTCTACAGGTGCCAAGCACACTCAGTTACATAGCCGTAACCCCGCTCACAGGTGAGGTCAGGATCACATGGTTATGACCTCACCATGGGTCCTTTTGATACACAAACATACTGGCTTTATCATGGGTTTTCAGACACATACCCTTGGGTGGGTTTGTAGGTGACTGGACCCGCCCAGCTCTCCTAGTCACCTGGAAGCCTCCCAATACATAGCAAAAACTCTCAGCAGTATATCTGCTGAACAAAACATGCTCAGGCTTCCATCACAGGGCCACCCCACCTCTGTGATACATAACGTCCATCCATCACACTACCAAGTGCGAAGAACATCACAACATCACAACTTGAAAAAAATCGGATAGATTAGTATTGAAAGAACTGTGCAATAAAACCAATATTGTGGTACGTTCTGTGGATAAAGGAAATCAGTGGTGGTTCTTGACAAAATGCTGTACAGGAGAAAGGTTTTTTCTATATTGTCAGGTAATGTTATTTTCCTTTTTCTCAGGACCCTACCACTGATGTGAGAAGTAAATTAGTGGGAGTTCTGCAATAGGGGATTCAGTTGGGATCATGGATGATAGGTTATCCGAATATCTACTTGTGGATTTCCTAATATGCATGCACTTCCAAAAACCGTATATGAATTTATTTCCACCTCATCTACGCTACATAGTAGCAGGCATAGGATCCCTTACCAAGCTCTTCTCTGCATGGGTGGATGATATACCACAGCCTTTAGTTAAACGAACAACTGGCTATATCCAAGAAACGAAAAAATTACTTTTAAAATCAGATTAAGTGCAGGGAACTCTTGGTTCCACATGGGTTACTAGTGATGTGTCATCTCTCTGTTCCTCCATAGACCACAAATTATTCTTATTCGCCCTTTCCCAGCTCAATATAGACATTATTCTTCATCAGAATTCTGTCAATTTATTTTAACCATAATTAATTTCTTGTTGAAGAATAATTTCTTTATACTTGACAGCTCTTTTTTCCTCCAGATCTGTGGTTGTCCTATGGGTGAAAATTTTTCACCATCTCTATCAAATAGTGTTGAGCGATACGATACTGCAAATATCGGGTATCGGCCGATATTAGCTGTATCGGCCTTTCGATAATTCGTTTCGATATTTTCGTCTTATCGAATACCGGAATCGGATTTGTCACTGTCACTGTGAGTGTCCGTCGGTTGGGTCTGTCAGGAGTCAGCGGCACTTACCTGGCAGAAGATCTCCGGCGGTCACGTCCTGGACTGCTTGATGGCCGCCATTATCTTCTCCCTGGCGGTCACATGCAGTTTCTCGCGATAACTGCAGTGACTGCAGGGTAATCCCGGCCGTAAACCAGTCCGATGACGTCACCGCCGGGGAAGCAGGTAATCAGCTGTGCTGCGCCGGGATGACAGGCTCTGCCTGTCATTCTGATGTAGCAGAGCTGGATCGTCGTGGGACACTCGTTACTATGGACTGCGTCGGTCAGGTGGTATACTTTTTTTTTTTTTTTTTTTCATTTTTTTACAGGAGATCGATGGCGTCGCAGGATGAGACTGTAATAAAAGTAATGAAAACTGTGTTGTTTTTTTTTTTATTAAATTAAAAAACTTTTTTATGAACATTCACCCATCCGGGTACATAAACAATTTAACTATTTACATACAGGGACCCTGTCCGGGTTATTTATAATTCTTTGGCAGGGGTGTTCCAGGTACCACCTGGTACTCTTCTGATGCTTGCCAAACATCCGAGGCACCAAGGACCACCAGGACCTGATGACGTCGTGTGGCCTGTACAGTCAAGTCGTGACCCGCTATCTGGGTCTGTGTGGCCACCTCTTTCATCTCCCTCCGGGTCTGGAACCCTATATCCCGGACTGAACGAACCCCAGAGGGCCTAACAGGCGCCGGGTACGGGCCAGCTATACTTATCATGTCCATAGCTGGGGCTGCTGAGGAGACCACTGAGGGAGGCTTGGGAGATTTACGGCGTGGGGTGGGCACTTTTGCAGAGGCCTGGATGTGGGAGACTGAAGGCTCCGAGGGTCTCACAGGTTCCTGACACTCTGGGGAGTAGGGGTCGCACCTGGTAACATTTAGGGCGTACCATCCATTGTAACCCCAGTGTCGGGTGTAAGTCACCAAGTCTCCTGGCAACAGGTCCCTCCCCGGGTGTCCTTCTGGGAGGTGAGCCTCCACGTCCCGCCGGTTCACAAAAACTTCTAAATAAAGTCCAGGCTCCTGGATGAAGCCCCAACCACCTTTCAATTCAAAGCTCCGTACTGCACCCTTACGCCGCGGCTCCCTCAGGGTTCCTTTATCCTTTCTCATCCGGTCCTTATCTGTCCGGTCCTTCTCCAGGTTACGTTGGCGAAGTTTTTGGGATTCTCGCTGCTCCCTTTGTCGCTCTGCTTCCCGCTCCCAACGTCTCCACTCTTCCTCCTGACGCCGGTTGTAATTCTCCTCCACCAGCTGCTCCATGTCTCCACCATCAAATGCCAGCTTACGATGTCCGGTTTGCGGCAGCTCTCCTGGCGCCCCCCAGTCCTGGCGGCGCTCACCTGCGGAGGAAGCAGCCAGCTCTGGAACAGATGACAGTCGGGGCTCCGGTACAGGCAGGTAGTGCTCTGGTGCCTGCGCGGCCTCCTCCATGAGGACGGGTGTCGCTTCTTCTGTCTCAGCGACGGGGGCAGACAGCGGGATCTGGGGTGCTGCCGGTGCAGAGTTTTTTGCACGAACGGGTGCCTCCACTGCGACAACGTCAACCGGATCACATTGCAAGGGCTCCTCTACTAGAACGGGTGCCTCACCTTCCGGTACAGACACTTCAGGTAAGAGGGATTGGCGCCGCTCCAAGTTTATTTTTAGGGCACGCCAGCTGGCTTCCATCCTGGCGACCTCCTCCCGGTGCCGGGCCAGGCCTCTTAGGGTATCCTCCGCTTCTTGCAGCGTAGGAGGGTTTCCAGGCCGGGTGCCCAACGGTGGTTCCGTGGCGATCGGGTCGCTTCCGTGGGGGGAGAGCTCTGACTGCTCCATCCCTTCACACTTCTGCTCGTGTCCATTAGCCATCTCTGCCAAGTCACATGTGTCATTAGCATCTGGAGAGGGCCCCTCTTTTGTAGGGAGGCGGGACCTTCGTGTTAGTTTCCGCCCACTGAGGAGGATGAGGAGGTGGAACTGAAGAGCTGTGGGGCACGATCTTACATTGCAGTACCATTTAGAGCCATCGTTTTCGCGTCACTGAGTGAGTGTACACCCATGAAGAGCACGCCCTTCTTCTTCACCAGTGCCTCGTCGTGACGCAGATATGGCGGAAAAATGGCAAATACATTCTCTGATGATTTTAGCAATTCTCAAGCACAAAACCAGTTCAATTCAGGCACACAGGACTCGCTTATAGCGAGCTACAGAATCCTGTTCGTGACGCCCAAGTTGAGTCGCACAGAGCCAGAGGTTTTTGGGGTACTCGGCACCGAGCCCGTCGACTTCTGTGGGGTATGTCACGGCTTTACCCGGCAATTGAATCAGAGTCTATTTTACTATGTAGAAGTGTATAAACTATAAATATATGTATATATATATGTCACAATGACATGTATATATATATATATATATATATGTATTCTATGTGTGTATATTTTGTGTTTACAACGAAAGAAAGGGTTTTTTTTGTTGCGATATTTTGTTCCCATAGACTTACATGGGACTTCCGGTATCAGAATCGGATATCGACGATATTTAGTGATATCGGCGATACCATTTCGATACGATATTTTTAGATATCGAGCAGTATCGCTCAACACTACTATCAAATCTTTATATGTCTTTGTGGAAAAGTATTTGTACTCTATATCCAATCCATTTAGTACTTCTATTAGATGGTATGGGGAATATATTGATGATCTCCTGTTCATATGGGATAATGACGCAGGGTGTGTACAGGCAGATATAATTGTTCGATTTGGAAAGTATCTCAACAAAATTATTTAAATTTGCACTTCATGATGGAATAACACACAAATGTAGCATCATTTTTAAACATTCTCATTAAAGGGAATACAAATAATGGCACAATACACATCTCACTTTATTGAAAATCAGTCTGCAATAATTCAATACTTCATGTGGGGAGTTGTCAACCTTTTCATGTTATCCACAATTTACTTATTGGAGAGTTTATGAGAGAACATCAGGCCTATACTGCTGATAGTGATTTTCAAGGAGAATGTTTCAACAGAAAAAAAACACCTTAAAATAACTGTGGCTATCAAGAAAAAACACTTAAAGGGCATTAAGGATTGCACAGAATAAGCCTCGGAGTGTCCTGTTAACCAGTCAAATCCTAACCAGGAACAATCTATGGTTTAGGTACCTTTTCTAACCCCTATAGTGTTGACTATCACAGTATTATTGAATGATTACATAAATATCTACCAATGTAAAATCAGGATAAAAAATAGTCTAAAATATTATCCGATAGGCTAAACCATGCAGCCAAAACTGCGAGTAATATCTTTCCGCTAGCCTTTTAAATACGACTAACATCATGAATGCCGGATGGGTGGACAATAAGGGTTCATACAGATGAGGGTGCAAAAAATAATATGACACCACTCACCTGTCCCATCAGCGCATCCCCCATCTGTTATTCCGCTTCCCTTTACAGCCACTGATAATATGGCAACTGCAATCTTTTAGGTTGAAAGTCGAGCAGCCAAACCCGCCTGAATGATAGTGAACCTGGCTTAATTGAAGTACATTTTGAAGTTATGTAACTTATCTTAAACAATGATTTATATGTTTTTTTGGCTGCACAACCACTTTTATCACTGTGAGTCGCAAAGTTACAGGAAATTTTGAACAAATAACTGGAAATACATTTTACAATGATTTAATGTGCCATTTAGAATTTGGCACAGTCTTGAATAAAACTATATAATACATTGCTTCATCTAATAATTAACATACCGCACATTCATAAGAAATAAAGGGACTAAAGAAAAAAATAAAAACGTCCATTACATTTGCCACAGGTAACATAATTAATTTAGCACAAAATCCATGTCATAAAAATGTATGCATGGCACATCTGACTGGATTTGCATGAGAACAAAGTGTAAATTAATTGTTTTTCTAGCAAAGGTCGAAAATGTGTACTTTATGTTAATGGATAAATAAGAACAGAAATCCCTCCCGGCTCTGAGCTTCTGCATTACAAATGATATGCACAGCTTAGAAAATCACATGTCCCCAATAAAACGGGTTGTGAAGGTCATACTAGTAATAATGTGCACTAATACAAAGTGCCAGCCAAAGCACAAACGAGTAATAAAGAGTCCGCTATGTCTGAGAACTAAGACCTGACTCTGAGGACATCTAATAATACAATTTTCAATGTCATTTCTGATGGGAAAGAGCTTTGTGCTGGGAAGTTATGAGCTTTTACAGAGCAATATATACCATGTGCACTGGTTAACAAATGGCAGGATCCAGATGTAATTAATTCCATGTGCTCCTTAAAGTAAAGCTTCAAGATTTTATCTAATATATTAAGGAATTACCTTGTGAGTGTATATATATATATATATATATATATATATAAATATATATATATATATATATATATAATATGTACACTGTATATGTAGATACATATACTTATATGTGTATATTTACATATATTAGACAGGTGTTTCAAGAATGCTGAAAAAGACAAAATTCTTTAAAAAATAGAAGTCTCAAAGTCTCAATTAATAGGTTATTTTTATCATTTGACAAAATGAAAAGTGAATGAACAAAAGAGATATAAATCATTAATATTTGGTGTGAGCTCACTTTGCCTCCAAAGCATTAATTCTTCTAGGTACACTTGCACATGGTTTTTAAAGCAAATGTTGAGATCCGGGCTCTGTGTGGACCATATCATGACTTCCAAGACTCCATGTTCTTCTTTATTCTTCATCATATTTATTAAAGGCATTGGCTGTATGTTTGGGGTTGTTGCAGAATATATTTGGAGCCAATCAGATGGCGTCCTGATGGTACTGAATGATGAATAGGTATCTGCCTGTATTTCTCAGCATTGTGGACATTGTGATCCTGCCTGAGTCCCCACCTCTATTTGCTGAAATGCAGCCTCAAACCTATAAGAAACCTCCACCATGCTTCACTGTTGCCTACAAACACTCATTATTGTATCGCTTTCCAGCCCTTTGGTGGCAAACTGCCTTCACATTTTGACTCATCGGTCCAGAACACATGCTGCCATTTTCTGCACCCCAGTTGCTATCTTTTCGTGCATAGTTGAGCAACTTGGTTTTGTTTCCATGTGTAAGGTATGGTTCTTTGGCAGGCAATTATTCCATAAAGACAAGTTCTGGCACGTCTTCTAAACAGTAGATGGTTGTAGCTCCGTCCCACCAGTTGCTGTCAGTTCTGAGCTGATGGCACAGCTGTACATCTTCCAATTTTGAATGGAAATAAGCTAGATGTGAGTGTCGTCTGCTGCAATAAGTATCCATGGCCGTTTGCAAAGTAGCAATGTATTTTGATGGAAGCAATTCGTTCACATTTTAGTATTATGATTAGGATCCATCTGAACCCAATTTTTTATATTCGCCAAATTGGAGTGCACTCACTGGTGGAGATATACGAGGTGCTAGAGAATGCTGGGAGTAGTCCAGTAAACTTGGGAGTAATTTTCACTGCACACTCAGAAGTCTTGCAAAAAAAGTGACACTTATTTGATAAGTTGGTACAAGTGGTAGAAAAACATCAGTGAGTCTTGAATGTAATTACAGATACAGTAATGTTACGACCCAGCCTGAGTCTTTTAAAAAAATCGCAACACTGTTGATTTCGGTGGGTCCTCTGTGGTATCTGGTGGACACCACGCATGGTGCTGCATAGCACCAGATACCACCGCAGACCCATAGAAATCAACAGAGTTGCGATTTTTTTTAAAAAGACTCAGGCTTGGTCATAACATTACTGCATCTGTAATCACATTCAGGATGCACTGATGTTATTCTACCACTTGTACCAATTTTTTTGGCAGCATGCTTTAAGTGTGGCATTTTTAGGAAAAAAAAGCATTTGTAGACAAAAAAGCCTAATAAAAATGCATGAAAATCAAGTAAATTTTTCATGTCCATGTAACATACACGTAACATCCATGAGACAATATGTGTGATCTGTTTACATACATACACACTAAAAAAAATTTATGATCAAATATAGGTTCCTAGGTTAATAATACCTAGGTTAATAATAGAAATATATCTTTAAATATCGGAAACCCCTCCCTCCATTGTTCTGTGTGGATATGATTTTTTTTATGTCTCATCCAAGACGCAGAAGAAAGTAGTGCATGCTGTGATTTATTTTCTCATGGACAGTCAGGCCAAGACAAAAATTATTAACTGAGTAGAAATTCAAAACGAGCAATTGTAAATACACAGTGCTATATGATATGATGATCATAATATAATAAGAGGATAAAAACTTTGATGGGAGGAGGAGTGCTTCTTTAATCTGAGCTCAGCATGATATAGGGGTAGAAACCCTGATTTCAGCAATGCATCACTTACTGGGTTTCTTGTTGCACTTTCAATAAAATCAGTGTTTTATCAGCAGGATATTATTACTAGAGAACTAGTTTCTCAAGCCGTGTAGATAACCTTCTCTGTATAGCCCCACTTGCACCACTGATTAGCAGCTTTCTGCCTATGCACAGTGTACACAGAAAGTTGCCAATCAGTGGTGTGGGCGGAGTTATACCGAGCTCAGCATTCAGAGAACTGGGAGATCTGCAGCAGATAAAGTGGTGATTTTGTCAAAACTACAGCAGCCCAGTAACTTCCACACCACTATAATCTGAATCTCTGCCCCTACGTCATGCTACTCTTAGATTACATAGAAAAAAACCTATTGACAGATTCCCATTAAAGTTATTTTCACGTTCACGGTAACCAAACACCATGTCATTTATGACACATATTGCTCTGTCTATTAAAACACCTCCTGTCTATGGAGATGGTGACGAGCTACGGGAAATGGTATTAATGGGCCTATAAATATGCAGGTAACATATCGCTTCCCTGACTTAGGAATTAGGAAGCGCTACTTGTAATTCACCTCAGGAAGTCATGTCTTGTCCTTTGATTGACAGCTGTCAACATACATATAGGTAGCCTATCTCAATACTAACAATGCATATTTATGTCTCCAGAGGCCACAAGAGACAGAAGCATATAGAAAAACTGGTGGCTAAAGACAGCACACCATAGATTGCTGGTCCCAGGTTTCTTGACATTCTGAGGATGACAAGAAAGCTTAGAGTTGTAGTTCTCCTTCACCTAGAGCTCTAAAGCTGGAGACCTGTTAATCATGAAGCTCTTTGGAGTATTGTAAAAATACCTAGCTCATGGAATCATTGACCAGCAAGTGGCAATGGATTTCGATGGCTATCTGTTCACATTTCAGTGTCGTTATTGGAACCAGCAATTACAGACCTCTTAGTGTCCTACTGACCTGCGATATTTGGCAGTTTGGGCAGAATGCCTCAGGTGTAACATGTACTCTTGTACTCATGTACTTTGTTATAGTCTATAAAGTGAAAAAAAAAGCCTTACAAACACTTGTAAACATGCATGAACACCATGGGGGCTATACATCAAGACCAGTGATCGGATCTGTGGTGTAGCGAACTCCACCAATCTTCATGAATTTGGAAAGCAGGAGTCGCCAAGCCCTGTCACTCCCAGCTCTGCTCACTTTGTGAGAGTTGGGGCGACAATGGCGTGAAAATAGCAGAAGTTGCATTTTTTTGCTTCACGCAAGAAAATTGTGATCTTTCAAAGCTTTTCTTTCAAAAAACCTTTGATGAATCATTTCCCATGTCTTTTTTCACGCTTGAATTAAAGCTACTAGTGAACAAAACGCCTAAAAGTTTTGTTTTTTGCAAAAATGGAACATTTATGCCCTAAGTTGTTTGTAATTAATGTTTAATTATCTGGACTTTGTAGATATTTCTCTTTACTTTTATATTGAAGTATTTGCTTCACTTCTAAGCAATTTCAAAAAGCCTAAAGGTTTAGTGTTGGATGAGAAATTAATACATTTTATCTGTATGGTTTTAATGTAATGACTGTATTTTATTTCTATGGCACTTGAATTAGTGCGATGATGAGGGACCTAGACAAGTGATCCTCATCAACCATTATACTTTCAACCTACTTCATTAATGGTTGGAATATTTTTACTTTTTTGTCTTTGCAGATCATCTTTTAAGTGATGACTCTTCTGAGCAACGTGACATAACCTCGTTGTCTTCCATTGTTGACAGCATCACATCTGGAGAAGTGTCCATTACCTATCCTGACCAGCATATTGGGAACTAGACAATTAACCCATTTTATTGTTCACCTTCCTGAAAGTTATTGCAAGATCAGGAGTCTGTGGATTTTATAAAAAAAATTTGCCTAAGGAACAAAAACAGATAAAATACATTTAGATTGGGGGTTCAGTGGCTCTTAGGAGACTTATTAAAACAGAATTCATTCAATTATTTTATAACTTTATTTGTCCGACCCAGCTATTTCCAGTAGGCAATGTAACATAGACTACTGGCTCTTTGGACAGAAACCTCCCATTTTGTCTTATTACTACTCTACATCCAGGATGATGTAGTTTGCACTTGCTCCTTAAAAGTTTGTTGGTGTTTTTAAAAAATGATGTGTTCTACTGAGATTCAGCACTGGAGCATGTACCAGTCATATGCAGAACTGGAGCATAATGTCTAGAAATAGACATTTACTGATCTGCTACTTGGGGAAGCTCCAAAAACTGCTCAGAAGTTGCCTAATAACACTCTGCGTCTACGTTTGGTATATGGTTCAGGAGCGCTTCCCATAACATAAACTGATATTCACATAGACTATTATTAACCAAATATAATTTATGCAGGTACCATATTTTTCAGACTATAAGACGCAACTTTTCCCCCAAAATGGGGGTGTGTTTTTTAATCCAAATTGAGCGGGATCCCAGGGTCGCCACTGCGGTGGAGCGTGGTCCCAGGGTCGCTGCTGCAGGAAATTTCTGGCGGCGGTGGCAGCAGGAGTGGGACAATGTTGCGGGTCCCAGGCTGGTAGGAGGCCCCACACTTTCCAAGCTTTTCAATAAGGTGTACGCCATAAAAATGGCCGCCAGAGGCAGTGCATGTACATATTGAGACCTTGGCACCAAGATCTTGTCTCCCGATAAGCACCACCTCCTACCAGCCTGGGGCCCGCAGCATCTCCTGCCTCTGCCACCATTATCTTCCTGCAGCAGCGGCCGTGCCTCATTAAAGTGTATGGGGTTATTCTGCCGTACCTGCAACTTCAAGATAAAAAACCCATTCCATTATTCTTATCTTATGAACCCCTTTAAATGCTTGTGCACATGACTGTATTTTCGGTCTGTGTGGAGACTGACAAAACATCAGATCACTATCAAACCATTGTTATTCTACGGGGCCATGCAAATGTCCAATTTATTTCTTGGACAGAGACGATCAGTGGAAAAAAATCACAGCATGCCCGAGTTGGATCTGATGAGATCGCACTCGGCCATACAAGTCAATGAGCCCATGGAAATCATCAGACTGCACGCGGATGACATGGAGTACAGTTCGATTTTCACGGACTGACAGAATGGAGAACCTGGAGAAATTTTTTTTTATCCATCTTCTCCTCATCCAGAAAAATTGGATTATGCTGTGATCACACTCTGATCAAACTCTGGTCCGACTCTGATCAGAGTGTGATTAGCATAGCCGACCTGATTCTCTCGGATGAGAGAATATACACTTGTGGGACCCTAGCCCTAAAAGAAGATTATAAAACTTTGCAACATTCAGTCCAAGACTTTTAGGATTAGATGTATAATATCTTCATGGATAAAAAAAAGAATTCTCTATTTTTCTTTGCTTTCTGAAAGCTCCCAAACTTGTGGGTTGGACAACTTTGTTTTATGTTAATTAAAATCAATGATTATTATGATATGAATGACTATCCCTTTTTGGGTCATATTTAAAGAACTGGCCTGTAACATTGCCAAGATAAGGCAAATTATTTAATTAAATTATTACATTAAAATAGTATTACACCTAATTAATTTAAAATAAAAAGAGATCATTTAATTTAATTTAAAAATCAATCCAGGTTATATTTATTAATATTATAAAGAAACACCTAGAGACATTTTGCGATTTGGATAACAGAGAACAATACTTCTGATGAATTCCATCTTTTAGTATAAGAATGTTTTGTAATATATATTTTCGTAGTTGTTTTTATTAAAGGGTGTGCTGTTCTTCAGAAATATACTTTTTTATGTTCGGTGGGGCCAATTTTTTTTAATTTGATTGTAATGTGGTTTGACCAATTTAAATGTAACATGTTTTGACCTTTTTTATTAAATGTGTGGGTTTGCCATCCTTTTATTTTTGCTAACTTATTTGTATGGTTTTTCTATTAAAGATTTTGTTTGAATATATCAGTTGTTGTAGACATCCTTTATGTCTTTGTGTAAAGATTTATTATGCTTTTTCTATAATATATCGGTGATCTCATCATTGTTCCTCCTACTTCTTATTAGTACTAGAATCACTTCTAGCTGAAGTTACAAATATGGCAGACCTACAGTAGTATGGTAGGAGATCTACAAACATGAAAAAAGTGGAGCATGCCTTTATAATTTATTTTTCATAACATTTCCAGAAATAGGTATATTATATATAATTAGGCATATATAAAAAAAATGAAACAGAACAAGCAAGAAGATTATGAATATGGTGCCAGTACACAGGTTGCAAACCAGCAACCTATAAAATATAAAAGTAAAAAAAATGGTCAGCATCAGCAGCACTCAATACATGATTCCAAAAGGCAAAGAGGATATTTTATTGACTCATGTGAACAGGTAAATACGGTTTGTTGACCACAGACAGTTTCCAGCTAATTTACATAAACTTTTCAACACTGATATCACAACATCAAGAAAGAAAATCCTTGGGACATTGGAAGTCACAGAACAAATAGACATATTAATCATATGTAAATGATGAAAAAATGGAAACAACATTTTCAAAACATTTCGATTTATCTAGTAATGAATATGAGCACTACAATCAGAAATAAATGCACTTATGGATCACCCGCCAGGGCGATACCGGGCCAGTGTATTGAAGGGATGTGTCACAGCGGCAGTGACCCGGTCAGTGGCCCTGGGCGTCCAATGAAAGGGGAATTATTTACAGGGGATGTTAGAGTTTGTAATAACGTATTCATGACGCCACCTGTGGTATCTGGTCAGAGATGACCAGCGCTGCGGTGCAGATCCACTGAGACCGATGGTGTGATGCAGCAGAGGTGAAATAGCTTTCCACAGGTAAAGCTTGTGATCTCAGGGCAGGTAGATGTTGTAGTATTAAGTTAATGGTGCTGAGAGATGCAGCTGAGTGTAATAGGAGACGCAGAAAGAAACTGAGAAACAGTCAGCTAGTTGCAGTTTCCAAAGCTTTACTTACAGTTTTGCAGGCAAAGTATCCAGGGCATTGAATACAGGTCATACTGGAGTAAGTCAGCCTGAAAGCAGTTTAGGATCCCCTTATTACAGGTGGGATGTGAGGTCTCCTTTCTAGCGCTGTTCTGGGAGGCACTGGCTGCTATAAGCTCCGTCCAAGTTCCTCTTTCTCTCTCTCTTAAAATTGAACTTCACTCTCATAGCAGGCAGCGGTAACCTGTTTCAGGAATCACTCTCTATGGAGTCTCCGGCTCACATGTGCTGCTGCTTTGAAGAAGAGTTATAATTGGGACAGAGAACCTGCCGTCCTCTGCCCTCCGGATTCTGCTGCTGGGACTTTACTTCACCCTCTCAGCCTCGGACTCCAGGGGTCCAGTCTCTGGCGCTCAGACCTGGAGGTGAGCCCTGCTATGGCTCCTGTCCCCCAGCTTGTCTCCACACGTCTCTTCCTCTCTTGTCCCTCCAGCTACACTGCACACTCCTCCCCCAGCCAGAATGTTCCAGGGAAGCTCCCCTGAAATCAGGTGTTTGAGCTCCCCCTTCTGGTCTGGAGTAAGAAAGGTGTTGTATGCTGTGTTACCTGCTAAGGGATCATTCTGTGCTTTCAGGCATGACATCACCCTCCCCTGGAGGAAGACAAGGTCACTGTGGCAGCCAAAATTCATGGGGTGCCACATTCCCCCCTAGTGCAATTCTGTGCTCCTGGACTGAGGAAACATAAAGAAATACATATTATAACTATTTACAGGAATTATAACATTAAATATATACATTTGGCTGAGTCTGAAATGGGGTGTCTTTTTCACCCTAGCAAAGGACAATGTCAGGGACCCGCCTCAAACCCTCAACGTAGGCCTTGGGTGGGATACAAGGCATGGATGGTTCCCCTTTTGGACCACGTCTACGGCCACGCCAGGCGGTTTTTGTTCTGTAGTCATTAATATTAACTATTTACAAGTATTGTCTTGGTCACTCCAAGTCCAGTGACCCAATTGTCCATTTAGAGAATGAAATAAGAATAGTTAAAGGCTCTTACAGTAGTCTCTGTAGGCACTTAGCTTAATAGTTGCAATTATTAACATTATGAACTTATTTACATTTCTCATGTACTTAATTCACTCATATGCAAAACCTAGTTGGGAGTAGGCCTTTGGTTGTACGGATTGACCTACGGAGCATTGGTGTCTGTAGTGACCTGACTGGGTCCACTGTGTTAACTACCACTGGTGTAGTGTGCTCCCTAGTGGTTATGCTACTGGTGATTCTACGTAGCATGGGTATACCTGATTTTCTAGAACTAACCCTTCTCACTGTGGGCATGACAGATTCATCGTTAGCAGGAGGTGGACTTTCGCATTCCACTGCAGGTATGGCTTCTATCACTGGAGCTTGCAGTACAGTCATGGCCAAAAGTTTTGAGAATGACACAAATATTAATTTTTACAAAGTCTACAGCTTCACTTTTTCTAATGGCAATTTGAATATACTCCAGAATGTTATAAAGAGTGATCAGCTTAACAGCAATTACTTGCAAAGTCAATATTTGGCTAGAAAATGAACTTTATCCCCCAAAACACATTTCAACATCATTGCAGCCTTGCCTTAAAAGGACCAGCTAACCTCTTTTCAGTGATTGCTCCATTAACACAGGTGTGGGTGTTGATGAGGACATGGCTGGAGATCAATCTGTCATGATTAAGTAAGAATGACACCACTGAACACTTTAAAAGGAGACTGGTGCTTGGCATCATTGTTTCCAGGGGTGAACCTAGCCTCTGTGCTGCCTGAGGCGAACTGCAAAACGGCGCCCCCCAATTTGAGCGAGAAAGGTTGCTGCGCGCACAGCGCGCCGCGACAAATTTTAGGCCACGCCCCGACCACACCCATTTCACAACTAATCACACCCATGTCCACGCCCCGACTACACCCATTTAGCACTGGTGATCACACTGACTGGTACTGAGGGCAAAGTGACTGGTACTATGGGCACACTGGTACTGAGTAAAAGAAAGAACAGAGAGAAAAAAGAAAACAGAGAAAGGAGAGAGAGAAAGAGGGGAAAGCAAGAAAGAACAGAGAGAAAGTAGAGAGAGAAATAAATAAACAAAGAAAGGGAAAAGAAAGAACAGAGAGAGAGAAAAAAACAAAGAGGGGAAAGAAAGAACAGAAAGAGAAAAGAACAGAGAGAGAAAGAAAAAAAGACGGGAAAGAAAGAACAGAGAGAAAGAAAGAAAGAACAGAAAAAGAAAGAGGGGACAGAAAAAAAGAACAGAGAGAAAAAAAGAAATAGGGGAAAGAAAGAACAAAGAGAGAAAGAAAGAAAGAACAGAGAGATAGAGAGAAAAAAAAAAGATGGGAAACAAAGAACAGAGAGAGAGAAATAAAGAAAACAGATAGAAAGAACAGAGAGAGAGAGAAAGAACAGAAATAAAGAGTGGAAAGAAAGAGAAAGAAAGAAAGAACAGAGAGAAAGAAAGAACAGAGAGAGAAAGAAAGAGAAAGAAAGAACAGAGATAGAAAGAAAGAGGGGAAAGAAAGAACAGAGAGAAATAAAAAGAACAGAGAGAGAAAGAAAGATGGGAAAGAAAAAACTACTGAATAATGGCCCCATATACTGCTGCATACAGTAAAATGGCCCCACATGATGCTCCATACTGAATAATGGCCCCATATACTGCTGCATACAGTATAATGGCCCCACATGATGCTCCATACTGAATAATGGCCCCACATAATGATGCATACAGTATAATGGCCCCACATGATGATGCATACTGAATAATGGCCCCATATACTGCTGCATACAGTATAATGGCCCCACATGATGCATACTGAATAATGGCCCCACATAATGATGCATACAGTATAATGGCCCCATATGATGATGCATACTGAATAATGGCCCCACATGATGATGCATACAGTATAATGGCCCCAAATGATGCTCCATACTGAATAATGTCCCCACATACTGCTGCATATGGTATAATGGCCCCACATGATGCTCCATACTGAATAATGGCCCCACATAATGATGCATACAGTATAATGGCCCCACATGATGCTCCATACTGAATAATGGCCCCATATACTGCTGCATACAGTATAATGGCCCCACATGATGCTCCATACTGAATAATGGCCCCACATAATGATGCATACAGTATAATGGCCCCACATGATGCTCCATACTGAATAATGGCCCCATATACTGCTGCATACAGTATAATGGCCCCACATGATGCTCCATACTGAATAATGGCCCCATATACTGCTGCATACAGTATAATGGCCCCACATGATGCTCCATACTGAATAATGGCCCCATATACTGCTGCATACAGTATAATGGCCCCACATGATGCTCCATACTGAATAATGGCCTTGCATAAAAAAAAAAACTACTCACCTCTGCCCGTTCCAACGCTGATATTGCTTCCTCATCTATCACACACACACACACATACATACACACAGTGTCACACACACACATAGCAGCTTCACACACACACACACACACAGCGTCTCACACACACATACACACACACACACAGCAGCTTCACAGGCACAGCGGCCAGACTCACCTCTCCACGATCCGGCAGCTTCCTTCTTCTCACTTCCTCTCACACATTGAGCGGTGCTGCCGGCCGGCTGACGTCATTTTTCAGCTCCGCGACCACGCCGCTCAATGTGAGAGGGAGCTGCAGGGAATAACTGAGGCGAGGCCACGTGCCAGCTGAGAGGGCTCTGCGTGCCCTCGCTGGCACGCGTGCCATAGGTTCGCCATCACTGACATATAGTGTCCAGAGCGGAACAGCTGGAGGGGGGGGTCAGAACTCAGATGTGACTGTGTGAGGGATTAAGGAGAGGTGGCCGGCACCACACCAGGTGTTATGAGTTCTGCTCTGCCGCCCCCTGGCTGCCGCCCCTGAGACAAGAGGCTCAACTCGCCTCATTATAGCGGCGCCCCTGATTGTTTCTCTTCTGTTAACCATGGTTATCTCTAAAGAAACAAGTGAAGTCATCATTGCAATGCACAAAAATGGCCTAACAGGGAAGAGTATCGCAGCTAGAAAGATTGCACCACAGTCAACAATCTATCGCATCATCAAGAACTTCAAGGAGAGAGGTTCCATTGTTGCCAAAAAGGCTCAGGGCGCCCAAGAAAGACCAGCAAGCGCCAGGACCATCTCTTAAAAGTGTTTCAGCTGCGGATCGGGCTACCAGCAGTGCAGAGCTTGCTCAGGATGGCAGCAGGCAGGTGTTAGTGCATCTACACGCACTGTGAGGCGGAGACTCTTGGAGCAAGGCCTGGTCTCAAGGAGGGCAGCAAAGAAGCCACTTCTCTCCAGAAAAAACATAATGGACAGACTGATATTCTGCAAAAGGTACAGGCAGTGGACTTCTGAAGATTGGGGTAAAGTTATTTTCTCTGATGAATCCCCTTTTCGATTGTTTGGGACATCAAGAAAACGCCTCATTCGGAGAAGACAAGGTGAGCGCTACCATCAGTCTTGTCTCATGCCAACTGTTAAGCATCCTGAAACCATTCATGTGTGGGGTTGCTTCTCAGCCAAGGGAATCGGCTCTCTCACAGTCTTGCCTAAAAACACAGCCATGAATAAAGAATGGTACCAGAATGTCCTCCAAGAGCAACTTCTCCCAACCCTCCAAGAGCAGTTTGGCGATCAACAATGCCTTTTCCAGCATGATGGAGCACCTTGCCATAAAGCAAAGGGGATAACTAAATGGCTCAGGGAACAAAACATAGATATTTTGGGTCCATGGCCTGGAAACTCCCCAGATCTTAATCCCATTGAGAACTTGTGGTCAATCATCAAGAGATGGGTGGACAAACAAAAACCTAAAAATTCTGACAAAATGAAAGCATTGATTGTGCAAGAATGGACTGCTATCAGTCAGGATTTGGTCCAGAAGTTGATTGAGAGCATGCCAGGGAGAATTGCAGAGGTCCTGAAGAAGAAGGGTCAACACTGCCAATATTGACTTGCTGCATTAACTCATTCTAACCGTCAATATAAGCTTTTATTACTCATATGTTTGCAATTACCGTATATACTCGTGTATAAGCCGAGATTTTCAGCCCATTTTTTAAGGCTGAAAGTCCCCCTCTTGGCTTATACGCGTGTCATATACGGAGGTCGGTCTCTGCAGCCCCCCTGCTTCTCCCACGATCTCTGGCTCCTTCCTGCAGCGGTCACATGGCACCGCTCTTTAAAGTCATGAATATGCACATATTCATGACTTTAATGAGCGCTACCATGTGACCGCTGTAGGAAGGAAGCGCTGCAGAGAGCGCTGGGAGAAGAGGAGATGCTGCAGAGACCGCGCCGGCGGAGGGGTGAGTATAGCAATATTTACCTCTCCCGTTCCACCGCTGCACACTGCGTCCTCGTCTGACTCCTCTTGCTGTGAACGATCAGGCAGAGGGCGCTTGACGTCGTTAGTGCGCGCCACGCCCCCTGCCAGATCATTCACTGCCGAGGACCCGGAAGAGGACGCAGCATGCAGCGGTGCAGAGAGGACAGGTAAATATCTCAGGTGCCGGGGTCCTGAGCGAGCGCTGACACCGGCACCTGTCTCCATAGCGCGCCGGTGTCACCGCCTGCTCAGGACACCGGCACCTGGCCCCCAGCGACGAGAGGTGAGTATGTCATTTTTTTATTTTTTTTGCAGCAGCAGCATATGGGGCATAATTGTGTAGCACAAGGGGGCATAATCTGGAGCACATGGGGTATAATCTGGAGCATATGGGGGCATAATCTGGAGCATATGGGGCATAATCTGGAGCATATGGGGGCATAATCTGGAGCATATGGGGGCATAAGCTGTGGAACATATGGGGGCATAATATGGAGCATATGGGGGCATAAACTGTTGAACATATGGGGGCATAATCTGGAGCATATGGGGGCATAATATGGATCATATGGGGGCATAAACTGTGGAACATATGGGGGCACAATCTGGAGCATATGGGGGCATAATGTGGAGCATATGGGAGCATAAACTGTGGAACATATGGGGCATAATCTGGAGCATATGGGGGCATAATATGGAGCATATGGGGGCATAATCTGTGGAACATATGGGGGCATAATCTGGAGCATATGGGGGCATAATCTGGAGCATATGGGGGAATAATATGGGGCATATGGGGCATAAGCCGTGGAACATATGGGGGCATAATCTGGAGCATATGGGGGCATAATATGGAGCATATGGGGGTATAAGCTGTGGAACATATGGGGGCATAATCTGGAGCATATGGGGGCATAATCTGGAGCATATGGGGGCATAATCTGTGGAGCATATTGGGCATAATCTGTGCAGCATATGGGGGCCTAATCTGTGGAGCATCATATGGGAGCATAATCATTTTTCACCCTAGGCTTATACGTGAGTCAATACGTTTTCCCAGTTTTTTGTGGCAAAATTAGGGGGGTCGGCTTATACACGAGTCGGCTTATACATGAGTATATACGGTATATTTCTGTCTGTGATAAAAACATCAGTCAAACACACATGAAAACCAGAGGGCAGCAGATCATGTGAAAATATAATATTTGTGTCATTCTCAAAACTTTTGGCCATGAATGTACGCTATAAACTTCTGTGAATCACCTGTGAGTTCAAGGTGCTCAATATACATCTAGATAAGTTCCCTAAGGGGTCTAGTTTCCATAATTTTGTCACTTGTGGGGTTTTTTCACTGTTTAGGCACATCAGAGGCTCTCCAAATGCGACATGGCAACCACTAATTATTCCAGCATATTTTAAATTCAGAAAGTCAAATGGCACTCTTTCCCTTCAGAGCCCTGCCGTGTGCCCAAAGAGTTGTTTTCCTCCACATATTGGGTATCTGCGCACTCAGGAGAATTTTCACAACAAATTATGTGGAGCAATTTCTCTTGTTACCTTTATGAAAATGCAAAATTTTGAGCTAGAAGAGATTTATCTGGGAAAAATGTGATTTCATTTTTTTTTTCACGGTTTAACGTTATAAACTTCTGTGAAGCACCTGCTGATTCAAGGTGCTTAATACACATCTAGATAAGCTCCCTAAGGGGTCTAGTTTCCAAAATGATGTCAATTGTGGGGGTTTCCACTGTTTAGGTACATCAAGGGCTCTCCAAACGAGACATGGCGACTGCTAATGATGCCATCAAATTTTACATTCAAAAAGTGAAATGGCGCTCCTTCCCTTCCGGGCCCTGCCATGTACCCAAACAGTAGATTTCACACACATATGGGGTATCTGCATACTCAGTAGAAATTGCACAACAAAATGTATGGTCCACTTTCTCCTGTTTATTTTTTTCGTCCACATTCCAAGATTCCTGTGAAGCACCAGAGGGGTTAATAAACCTCTTGAATGTGGTTTTGAGTACCTTGAGGGGTGCAGTTTTTAGAATGTTGCTATTTTTGGGCATTTTCTGTCATATAGGCCACTCAAAGTCACTTCAAATGTGAGGTGGTCCCTAAAAAAATGGTTTTGCAAATATTGTTGTAAAAATGAGAAATCGCTGGTCAACTTTTAACCCTTATAACTAGAGTTGAGCGAAACAGGTCGGTCAGATTCAAAAGTCGCCGACTTTCACCACAATCGGGTTTTGTTGGCCGAAACCTGACAATAGCGTGCAGTTGGCCATGCGGTCGTCGACCCCAGCGCCCAAGTCGGTTTTCCCATAATGGCTTGCATGCACCTTTTTTCAGCCAATGAGCAAGGACATACACGGTGGGCAACGAGATGACATGGGCAGCGTCCACCACCATCTTAGAGACGGGCATTGCAGTGATTGTTGAGATCTGCTATCTGCTACAAGCACTAAGGAAAGAGGGATATCTGTCCCTACAATAGAACTAAGTTAGATCCCTACGATGTAACGGGGAACCTGATCCTGCGATCAGACCCCTAAAGTCCTCAGCTAGTCTGTACGAAGACCTATAGATGCGAGGGAGGGATCCCTACAAGATCTAGGGACTGGGAGAAAAGATTGACACCTCCTAACAGAAATTGTAGCAGTAAAAGACAAACAAACAACATAGAACATAGAGGTCCGAAGACCAAGCAAAACTAATTGAGTAAGGTAACAAAGCACCTGGCTAGCTTAAGAGTAGAAATTACAATGAAGTCCAGCAAAGCCAGAAGGGCGGAGCAGGATTAAATAGGCAAAAAAGGTCATGTGACCAACAAGACAGAAAAAAACTAACAAGAGAGTTCTAACAATACCCCCCCTTCAAAGAGGATCCTCCGGATCGCCAAGGCCCAGGCTTACCCGGAAACCTCTTGTGAAACGCTCTGACAAGTCTGGGCACAGAAACATCATCCGCCCTCACCCATGAGTTATCCTCGGGTCCAAAACCCTTCCAAGCGACGAGATACTGCAAACTCCCTCTATACCGTCTAGAATTTAGGATGCGGGAAATTTCATATTCCCCGTCCTCCACCACCGTAGGAACCGTGGCAGAGGCGTCTCCATCCGACACATCAGCTCTTATCAACAGAAAAACATGAAACACCGGATTAATCTTCCAGGAGGTAGGAACCTCCAACCTAACAGCCGATTGGTTAACAACCTGAAGCACCTTAAAGGGTCCTACAAACTTGTGACCCAATTTTTTAGAAGGAATCCTCAACCGCAGATTCTTAGAGGACAACCAAACCATGTCACCAATAGCAAACAAAACCTCTTGCCGTTTCCTATCAAAGTACCTTTTAGATTTTCTGTTAGCCTCCTGAAGATTACCACGCACATCCGTCCAAACTCTCTCCAAATCACCAGAAAAATTCTCCTCTTCAGGCACGGCCGATACCAATTTGGAGAATGACCCAAATGACGGATGTCTCCCAGTACAACAACAAAAAAGGCGAACAACCAGCAGAAGAGGATGTATGGTTGTTAAGAGCAAATTCGGCAAGTGGCAGAAACTCCGACCACCCCTCTTGATTGTCTGCCACAAAACAACGCAAGAACTGCTCAACATCCTGGTTTTTCCTTTCTGTCTGCCCATTAGACTCAGGATGATATCCGGATGAAAACGACAAATGAACTCCCAACCTGTCACAAAAGGCGCACCAAAAACAAGCCACGAACTGAGGTCCCCTATCAGAAACAATGTCAGAAGGAATGCCATGTAGTCTGACAATTTCCTTGACAAAGGCCTTAGCGAGGGTCTTAGCGCAGGGCAGTTTGATGAAAGGAACCAAGTGACACATCTTGCTAAAACGGTCCACGACCTCCCAGATGACAGTGAAACCCTCAGAGGAGGAAAGGTCAGTAATAAAGTCCATAGCCAAATGTGTCCAAGGTGCACTAGGGATCTCCAGAAGGCAAAGCAACCCCGCAGCAGGAGTATGTGAAGACTTAGAACTAGCACACACAGTGCATTGACGCACCCACTTAATGACTTCCTTCTGCCATCCAGGCCACCAAAAACTATGACCCACAAGTCTCTTGGTCTCAGAGATTCCAGGATGACCTGCCAACCGAGACTCATGACACTCAACAAACAAATCTCTCCTAAAGGTCCCAGGCACAAACAACCTCCCATGGGGAGTGTTAGATGGGGCATTCTCTTGTGCTTTAAGAACCTCATCTTCCAACACAGAGTCCAAAGCAGCAATCACAACCCCTTCTTGTAAAATGTTCTCCTCCTCCTCAGCACCAACCATGGGAGAAAAGCTGCGAGACAAAGCATCGGCTTTAACATTCTTAGTACCTGGGATGTAAGTAACGGTAAAATTAAACCGCGAGAAAAACAGTGCCCACCTAGCCTGATGGGCATTCAAGCATTTGGCAGCATCAAGATAGATCAGATTTTTATGATCAGTGAAAACCTGAACGGGAAATTCAGCAGCTTCCAAGAGATGACGCCAGTGTTCAAATGCGAGTTTAAACAATTCCGATTACCAATATCGTAATTCAGTTCAGTCTCAGAAAATATTTTTGAAAAAAAGGCACAGGGATGTACTCCATCCCTGTTTTTCTGAGACAACACTGCGCCGACCCCCACAGAAGAAGCATCAACCTCAACCAAAAACGTTTAGTCACATCAGGCTGCATAAGGATGGAAGCAGAGCTGAACCTCTCCTTTAGAAACACAAAAGCTTCAATGGCCTCAGTAGTCCACTGAACCGCATTAGTACCTTTCCTGGTGAGATCGGTCAGTGGTTTGACAATAATAGAAAATTTTTTAATGAATTTTCTATAATAATTGGCGAAACCCAAAAACCTCTGTAATGATTTCAAACCAATAGGCCTAGGCCATTCCTGCACAGCTTGAACTTTCACCGGGTCCATCTCAAAACCTTCGCTGGAGATAATGTAGCCCAAAAAACTAATTCTCTGTACAGCGAACTCACATTTCTCCAGCTTAGCAAAAAGCGAATTGTCAATCAATAACTTTAATACCTGACGTATGCTCCGCCAATGAGACTCCAGATCCAGCGAATGAATCAAAATGTCATCCAAATACACAACCACATTTTTGCCGATCAAAGGTCTAAGGATGTCATTAATAAGATTCTGAAAAAATGCAGGAGCATTGGTAAGACCAAAAGGCATAACCAGATTCTCAAAATGACCCACAGGAGTGTTAAAAGCAGTCTTCCATTCGTCACCATCCTTCATGCGCAACAAATTGTATGCCCCCGAAGATCAATTTTAGAGAACCACTTG
Organism: Oophaga sylvatica; assembly: GCA_033576555.1. Lineage (NCBI taxonomy): Eukaryota > Metazoa > Chordata > Amphibia > Anura > Dendrobatidae > Oophaga > Oophaga sylvatica. The sequence continues at coordinate 536,036,525 of JARQOD010000002.1, read as the reverse complement.
GCCCCCGCTAACTGGTTAAAAAAATCAGGAATCAATGGCAGTGGGTAAGGATTGCGTACAGTAATTTTATTAACCTCACGAAAGTCCAGACAAGGACGTAAACCGCCGTCCTTTTTTTAACAAAAAAAAAATCCAACAGCCACAGGAGACTTGGAAGGCCTAATGTGACCGGCGGCCAAGCTTGTATTCCTCCAAAGCCTTTCTCTCAGGAATAGTAAGATTAAATAAACGACTTTTAGGAAGAGTCGCTCCAGGGACAAATTCAATAGTACAATCATAGTCTCTATGGGGAGGTAAAATCTGCGATTCCTTCTCATAAAAAACTTTCCAAAAGTCCTGAATAGGTACAGGTAGTTCCCCTTTATCCACAGCAGCAATATGTCCGTTACAACACTTGTCATAACACTTAGGGCTCCAGGACTTAATTTCATTGGTAGACCAATCCAGTACAGGATTGTGCAATTTCAACCAGGGCAACCCCAAAACCACCGGAGAAGGCTAATTATTCAATACTACCAAATCCAAATTCTCTTGGTGAACACCATTAATAGTGAGGGGAAATTCACAGACCTTGTGAGTAACATTCTTCAAAGGAGAGCCATCAACAGAAACCACGGCAATAGGGGATGACAAAGGTTTGGGTTTTAATTTAAGTTTTTCCAAGAATCCCCCATCAATCACATTCAGAGTAGAACCACAATCGACAAATACCCGAAATTCCATTAATTCTTCCTGAGCAGCAGAAGAGGCAGAAAGAAAGACACCCTTAGGCCGGTGTCACACACAACCACAAAAAATCGGTCCGTTTTAGACGGTCGACAATCGGATCAAAATGCAAACATCACACATCCTTCTGCCATCCGATTTTCCTTCAAAGATGCGATTTAATCGCATGTGTGTGTACCTTGTAACATCCGATTTTCATCCCACCACCGTTTTTTAGTCGCAGCAAACCAAAACTGACAAGTAACGGATTTCAGGCCTGATAATAATTTAAATAATCAGGCAGAGCTATATTTAAGTGATCTGATCCAGGTGTGAGCCTCCCACCTTTGCACTGGTCTCATTTTGGTCATTCTGCTTTGTGCTTGCTACCTGCATTATCCAAACATGAGCGACACACTGAGATTTTCGACAACTGAGCGTGTGCTGTTCCATTGGGTTATATCCAGACGTTTTGGGGAGCCATATCCTGTAATATCAGATCACAGAAGAGGCAGAAGGATGTGGGTACATCCTCTTTTGACAAGAAGGCTAACTAAAGGACATTTTCACCGCCTATATTTGTCACTGCGTAGTAATGGAGATAAGTTTTTCCTATATTGTCGAATGAGCATAGCTACGTTTGATACGTTGCTTGACATTGTGCGCCCTGGGATCACATTTCAGGACACCAGGATGAGAAAATCCATTTCTGCGGAGGAACGTCTTCTTCTAACAATAAGGTATGTGTATTAACGATATGTTGATGATTTTTTTATCCCCATACTCACTTTGCAAGTGTAGGAGCACACTTCTTGTAATCTTGGAATGTGTGTATTGTATTTCTCAACCTTGGTATCTCAATTATTGCCTATGGTGTATTGTACAGAAGCCATGTATTTTAATCTCATTTACAGCATGTGTGCTATAACAAACTCATGCATTATTAAGTGTTGTTTCTTTTTAATGATAAATTAGTAAACTGATTTGTCGATGTTCTATGTTTGTTACAGGTTCCTTTCTACTGGCATGTCCTACGCTGCTCTGCACTTAGAGTTCCTAATAGGCAGATCAACAATTTCTGGCATTGTTCGGTCAACTTGTGTGGAAATTTGGAACAGACTACATGAAGAAGTCATGCCTGAACCAAAAATGAGTGACTGGTTGAGGATAGCAGAGGGTTTTGAGCAAAATTGTCAGTTTCCACACTGTATAGGAGCCCTGGACGGCAAGCACATACGTGTTCGCAAACCTCCTAACTCAGGCTCACAATTCTTCAATTATAAACAATATTTTTCTGTTGTTTTGTTGGCCTTGGTCGACACAAACTACATGTTTATAATTGTAGACATTGGGGCCTATGGAAGGACTGGAGACTCAAGAGTCTTCAATACTTCCATAATGGGTAGGCGGTTACGCAATAACCAACTGGACCTACCTCCAGCAAGTCAACTTACTGACTCCATTCCAGAGCATGTGCCTTATGTTATTGTTGCAGATGAGGCCTTTCAATTAACCAGGAATGTAATGAGGCCATATCCCCGTCGCTATCTCACCCATCGGAGGAGAATATTTAATTGTCGGCTGTCACGTGCTCGGCGTCTGGTGGAGTGCACATTTGGAATTCTTTGTGCTAAATGGCGTGTACTTCAATCTGCAATTCAACTTAGTGAAGCCAATGTTAATGTGGTCCTCCAAGCATGTGTGGTCCTACATAATTTTTGTAGAATCCATGAATGCTCCTCTCAACATGTGGATCAATTATCATCTGTGAATGTGTCTTTGCCTATGTCACCACCCATCCATCCCCGTCGTCCACCTTCAGGCATAAGAGTACGTGATGTGTTCACTGAATATTTTTTTTCCCCTGAGGGTGCTACTGCCTGGCAAGAGGAGGCATTATTAGACATGTAGTGTGGCTATGTTGCTCTGTCATAAAGCTAATTTGTAAATATTTATTTTATATGTTGTTATGTTGTGTTGGTAATGCTGTGTGTAAGTTAAGCAGGGCATTACCTTTTGAAATAAATACATACAATTAATGCCACGTAAAAAAATTTTAATCTTGGGTTTAGGGATTAGTGGCTTTTGAACTTATCTCAAAGGACTAATCTGTCCTTATTTGTAGGTTTTTTTTATCAAAAATAAAATTACATTAACAAAAACAAAGAACATTTTCCAAATTCAGATAACAAAAGCAAAACAAATACAAAACACAACTATAACTGCTGGTATGTGTGTGGTGGTGAATGTGGAAGTGCAGCTTGGGAGGGCTGTGTAGACTGCTCTCCAGCCACTGTGTCAGCATGAGTGGTGGCTGACTGGGAACTTGGCTGTATGCTTGCTGCTTGCTGTTGAGGTGGGTTTGGGTATGGGAAATTTGGGAAGTGTTGTGGGTAGTCATAACATGACTGCCCACTTAAATTATAGCCCCCAAAATTTCCATGTCGACCATACCCATGTTGTGGCCAGCCTTGAACATTGGGTATGGTCGAGTGGGCATATTGTGAGTGGCCACTATGTGGCATGTGTTGGTACTGGTTATCTCCATAAAAAGAAGCCGCAGTAGGCTGAAGAGGAGGAGTTGGGTTCTGTTGGACACAAGGAGGAGGTGGAGGAGGAGGATGATGATGAGGAGGTGGATCAGTGGCTGCTGCAGATTGTGCTGTATGTTGAGACACCACTCTACATACATTGTCTGGACCAGCCACCCATGTATGTAGGTAATTTACCAGGTTTGTTGGATCATTTGGTGGTGTCCCAGCATGCAACACAATATGCAGAGCATTTCTGATCAGCAGTCTGTGCTGGCTAGGAATTGCCCGGAGGTAAGGGGCAAGACTGCGGCAATAGGCCTCCTCACCATCATCATGAGCAACACTGGACAAATAGTCCAGCACTCCTCTGTCCACCTGCCTCCTTGTGACAGAACCAACTCCCTCTCTTCTACGCCTGGGTCTGCGTGCAACTGCAGCTGTAGGCGAACCCACATCCAGGGGCCTACCAGGGCTGCTGCTCAGGGGAGGGTCTTGCGATTGAGAAGGCAATCTCTCCGTCTCCACTGATGGTGTTGGTGGTGGTGGTGATGATGCTGTTGCTGCTGACGATGGACCAGCCTCCTCGACATCACCCACAGGATCAATAATTTGCTCCGAGTCGGAAGCTGCCTCTCTGGCACTCAGGTTTGATTCGGTGCTATAGAAGAATAACAATTTATTAAAATTTATTCATAATACACATATACATTTTGTACAGACATAAACTTACGGTCTCAAATCCAGAGCTGGAGCAAGAAAATTGAGACGGTCATAGTAGACGTATTTTCGTTTGGCGCTTCCTGCTGCCCCACTGCGGCCCCTCAGCTGTCTCTCTCTTCGATAAGAGTCTCTACAGCTGCGCCATCGTCTTGTAACATCTGCCACTGAAAAATTAACACATCAAATATAATTTTAACATTATGTGCCTTTATAATTGTGCAAAATGCTAAAATATTTGCAATCAAAAAAACATTTATCAAAAATTTGTTATAGGGGTGTCAAACAGCAATACAAAGTATATCTCATTAAATTTGAAATGAAATATTAGAAGGCTTCATAAGTAGAAATCTGTATGACATATGTGTCACAATAATGTGCATTTTGTGGACACACAGCAATCAAATAAACAAAAGGGACACATATTAAGTAATTCACCGACGCATTTATTGTGTCAGGCCACATTTGTAATATTTTTTTTTAACACCATTGTAGTATAACATAAATATACCAAATACACAGACGGCACATGAACATTCATCAGAGCAGGAGCTTCAATTGATCCCTGCCCTGTGTGATTTCCCTATATATGGGATGGACCTTTTTAAAGTTAGAACATATCCCACAGTGGTCTCCTATGTTACTATTGAGTTCTGTTAATTAAATTTTCACAAACAACCAATGCAGGGTAGAAACGTTACCTCATTTATTTATTTTTTTAAAATTTCAAACAGTTAGCACTTTTTAAACTTGCATTAAAAATTTTTTTTCTAAGGCGGCTGTTTGGACAATTACAGGAGCTCAATATTACATGTGTTTGGATTTGGAACATAGCATTGGGGGTTCAACTGATTCAATACATTTCGGGCTCACATATAAGGGTACAGGAACATTATAACACATTGTTGTTGGTACATACTGAATAGTCCAGCATTATTTTAAGCATTTTCAAGTCGGTACTTACTAATGCGTTCTTGCTCCTCCCTAGCCCTGTCCCCAAAATCAGGGAACATCTGCGTACAGATTCTCCTCCAAGAGGCGTCCTTCAATGCCCGGTTGGAATAGTTTGCATCGCGCTGGTCCCAAAGTTCTGGCCTCTCCTGGACCAGAACAATTAACATTTCAACGTTGATGTGTGTGGCCATGTTTGTGGACTCCGTGGAGGCGGTTTCCTGTTTTCGTTTGATTTTTCCTAGCCTAATTAGCATGTCAGCCCTTCCTGTCATTTCTCCAGATGCAATTTCCTGACACCTGAAGATAGTGGTCCGATTTTTTATCGCAAGTCACACAGTGTGCTCCGTTTGTAATCCCACTTTTCATCGCTGCCATAGACTTGCATTGGCGATTGTCGACCGACAATCGGTGACAATCGCAGCATGCTGCGATTGTACACGGACGTTGAAAACGGACCACAAAAAAACGGCTACTGGGAGCTGCTCCATAGATTAACATACGGCAGACTGCAATGCGATTTTTCATCGCATTGCAATCGTCCGATTTTGTCGCCAGTGTGACGCCGGCCTTAGTGTTTAAACAGGCTATACGGGCGGAACTGACCTCTTTTTTTTTTTCTTTGTTCATACGAAGCACACAGTTCTTAATGAAATGGTCAGATTTGCCGCAATAAAAGCACAAACCTTCAGAAAACCTGCGGCCTTTTTCCTGAGAGCGTGGTGCCATCGCTCCAATCTCCATCGGCTCTCTAATGTCAGTACAGACCCTCTCAAGACTTGGAGCTGACATGGCAGAGGATTTACTCTCATTAACCCTTGCACGCAGTCTCCTATCCACCCATATAGCTAATTGCATAGCCTCCTGCAAGTTACCAGGTATGGGATAAGCAATCAGTAAATCTTTAACCCTTTCACCTAGCCCTGCAAGAAACAAACTTTTCAAAGCTGAATCATTCCACCCCACCTGAGTAGACCAACGTCGGAAGTGAGTACAATATTTTTCCACATTACCTGATCCCTGCCTCAAACGTCTCAATTCTGTCTCAGCTGATGAGACACGATCAGGATCATCATACAATAACCCCAAAGCAGAAAAAAAACTATCCACTGATCTAAAGCATGGATCACTAGATTGCAGAGAAAATGCCCAATCCTGAGGTTCTTTGTGCAAAAGTGACATTGTGAACCCTATGCGCTGCGATTCATCACCAGAGGATCTGGGTCTCAAACAAAAATACAACAAGCAAGCATTTTTAAAAGAAAAAAAATCTTGTTGTTCACCACAAAATAAATCAAGCAAGCGTACCTTTGGCTCCACGAAATGTGCTCCAGAACAGCTACTCACGAGTTGCTGGAGCTCAGCCACCTCCAGAGAGAGACCTTGCACATGTTGAGCCAAGTCCTGAACCGACACCATTATGGAAACTGGAAATCTTTCCTTAGAGATTTTTTTTATTTTTTTTTATTTTTAGGCTGGACTTACTGTTGAGATCTGCTACAAGCACTAAGGAAAGAGGTATATCTGTCCCTACAATAGAACTAAGCTAGATCCCTACGATGTAACGAGGAACCTGATCCTGCGATCAGACCCGCTAAAGTCCTCAGCTAGTCTGTACGAAGACCTATCGATGCGAGGGAGGGATCCCTACAAGAACTAGGGACTGGGAGAAAATATGGACACCTCCTAACAGAAATTGTAGCAGTAAAAGACAAACAAACAACATAGAACATAGAGGTCCGAAGACCAAGCAAAACTAATTGAGTAAGGTAACAAAGCACCTGGCTAGCTTAAGAGTAGAAATTACAATGAAGTCCAGCAAAGTCAGAAGGGCGGAGCAGGATTAAATAGGCAAAAAATGTCATGTGACCATCAAGATAATAAAAAACCTAACAAGAGAGTTCTAACAGTGATTGGCTTGCTTTGGGGGGCGTCATAGTGGCTATAAAAGCCCTCCATTTTACTTCTGTCAATATTAATAGTAGGGAGAGGTTGCTGACGTTGTTTATCAGTAGGGAGAGAGTTTGGGCTGGAAAGAGAAGTTCTAGTGCTGATAGCAATTGTGCTGTACAGTTAGTGTGCAGTGATGGGAGGATTTTCTTGTGTGCAGCAGCGCTGGTTATTAGGCTGCCTGATAGCTGTATTGCTGTGTGTACACTGCTGTGCAGACTGCTTTTTACACAGCACTAATACTTTTATTCTTTTTTTTCTGCACACTTACCGACCGTTCATTTTTTCCCACACCGTATAGAGCTAAATGCTCCTCACACACTACATTGTACCGGCTGGTATCACGGACAAATACATGCTGACTATCTGTGTGTGACTCCGGAAATATATACGGAGATTGCAATTTTCCCCTTCACCGTATACAGCTGTACGCTTCTGAGACAGTACCGTATTTCTGCTCTTTGTATTACGGTCAAATCCATACTGAGTGATCGTCTGTGTGTGACTCCGGAAATATATACGGAGATTGCAATTTTCCCCTACACTGTATACAGCTGTCCGCTTCTGATACAGTACCGTACATCTGCTCTTTGTATTACGGTCAAATCCATACTGAATGAGCGTCTGTGTGTGACTCCGGAAATATATACGGAGATTTAAATTTTCCCCTATGCCATATACAGCTGTACGCTCCTCATACAGTACCATATATCTGCTGGTATTTTTGGTACATTTTCCCAAACATGAGGAAGTATGGTGGAAGAGGCCGTGGACATGAGCGGGAGGGACCAGCTGGGAATGATGATGGTGGTGGTGGTACATCTGCTGGTAGTGCCAAAAGCCCAATAGCACCTTAGGCAGGAGGTGTTGAGCCTGCATCATCGTCTGGCTCCAGAAGACCTGGAAGGCTCCCTTTTCTGGGAGTAGGTATACCGCTTTTAAAGCCAGGAACAGGTTTTGGCTTACATTGCCGAAACAGCTTCCAGCTCTATCGCCTCCTCTTCTGAAGTTTCAAAAACTGCAAGCACTGAGTCGTCAGTGCAGGCTCCTGGTCAGGAACAACACCATTCCTTGTGTCCTTCACCCCCACCAAAAGTGAAGGATGTGGCAGGCCACACTTCAGATTACTCCATGGAGCTCTTTTCACATACCATGCCTGGGTTATCAAGTCAAATCCTGAATTCAACAGTCCAAGATGAATATGACATGGAGTGCACTGATGCACAGCCACTGCTATCTGATTCTGCTGGTACATTCACCCAGAGCACTGCATTGCCCTCGCAGTATACTGAGCCAGAATCTGACTCTGATGAAACTCAGGTGCCCCTTCACGCCTACTATACCACCTTACAAGGTGACACAGAGGAAGGTGCAGATGAAATTGAAGAGGAGGTGATGGAAGACCCAGCTGCTGACCTGGGTTGGCATCCATTGGGGGAAGAGGGTGCCGCTGGCAATAGCTCAGAAGAGCAGGAGGATCCACAGCAGGCATCGACATCGCAGCTGCGGTTATCTGGCAGGCCCGTAGCAGTCCAAAAATGTGTTACAAAAAGAAAAGAGTTACAGGACAGCTTGGCTAGATGGTCAAATTAGCACAGCGTGCAAGCCCTGAAAAATTATCCCACAGTAGGAAGATTGCAGTGTGGCACTTTTTTGACCAAAATCCTATTGATGAGGCAAAGGTTATCTGTAAGAAGTGCGGAAGGACCTTTAGCAGAGGGAAAAATTGAATACCAGTTGCATGCTTAGACATTTAAACACCATGCACTTGCAAGCGTGGACGGACTACAAAACCTCACTGGTTTTGAACGCCTACATTGCCAAACTGATCTCATTAGAGATGATGCCCTTCTGTTTAGTTGAAAGCGTAGCGTTCCGAGAGCTCATAGCCTACGCTGTCCCACACTATGACCTACCCAGTCGGCACTTCTTTTCTAGAAAAGCCATCCCTGCCCTCCACCTGCATGTGAAAGACCGCATTGTCCATGAACTCAAACAATCAGTGAGTGGAAAGGTGCACCTCACAACAGATGCATGGGCCAGTAGGCATGGCCAGGGCCGTTACGTGTCCATCACTGCGCACTGGGTTAATGTGGTGGATGCAGGGTCCACAGAGGACAGCGGCGGTGGGACAGTGCTGCCTAGCCCACGGTATAGGCAACAGTTGGCTGTAGGCATTCGACACTCCTCCTCCTCCTCCTCCAGAAGCAAAAGCTCGTCGACAGAGTGCAGTCGCACGAGCACTCCATCTGCAGCTGCCAGTGTTGCACACGAGGTGTCCCACTATCAATCAGCTAGTGCTAAGCGTCAGCAGGCTGTTTAAAGATGATGTCTTTGGGCGACAACAGACACACCGCGGAGGTACTGGCTGACTACTTGCAGCGAGAAACTGAGTCATGGCTGGGCAGTCTACATCTTGAGTCTGGCAAGGTAGTTAGTGATAACGGCCGTAATTTTGTGGCGGCCATAGCCCTGGCAAAACTCAGACACATACCTTGCCTGGCTCACACCTTGAACCTGGTGGTGCAGTGCTTCATAAAAAAATATCCGCAGTTACCAGCCCTTCTCCATAAGGTGCGAAGACTGTGCTAGCACATCCATCGCTCGCCCCTAGACCCCAGTCGTATGCAGAGGCTGCAGCGATCGCTCCACCTCCCCAAGCACCGCCTAATCCACAAGGTGGAACTCTACCATGCACATGGTTGAGAGGCTGTGTGAACAGAGGCAGGCTGTAATGCATTTCTGGGAGGATCCATGGGCAGGCAGTTTGATGGCGGACATGGAGTTGTCGGGTGTGTAGTGGTTAAAGCTGAAAGACCTCTGTAAAGTCCTTCAGTGTTTTGAGGAATGCATACAGCTGGTAAGTACAGACGACGCCATCATAAGCATGAGCATCCCACTTATGCGTCTGCTCATGCAAACTTTGACGCACATTAAGGATCAGGCGTCTGCAGCGGAGGAGGAGGGAAGCCTTGATGACAGTCAGGCATTATCTGCTCAGAGAACTGTCCTGGATGAGGTGGAGGAAGAAGAGGAGGAGGATGAGGATGAGGGGGATGATTATTTTGGGGAGGATGATGCTTCTCAGGGGGCAAGAGAAAATGTTGGCTTGCCAAGGTCAGGTAAAGGTTTTGTGCGTGAATGGAGGGATTTGGATTTGGCAGAAAGTGCACCTCCACCCACCACTGGGAGTGCATCATTGACACCTGAAACATTGGCCCACATGTGTGATTATGTCTTGCTGATCGTAAAAAGGGACCCCCGCATTGCCAAAATGATGAAGGATGACGACTACTGGTTGGCCAGCATCCTCGATCCACGCTATCAAGGCAAATTACAGAACATCATGCCACAGGAGAATCTAGAGCTAATATTGGCGAACAAACAAGCAACTCTGGTACACCGTTTGTTAGAGGCATTCCCAGCACACGGCAGCGGTGCAGGTTCTACCACGAGCCGTACTGGGCCGAATGGAAGAGTGTTCGTGGTGCACACAGCCAAAGTGGCATTGGAGACAGGGGTTTCATGACCATGTTGTAGTCTGATTTCTCAAGTAACGCTGACACGACTGGTAATACTGAATCGATTGCAACAGACAGGAGACAACAGTTGTCAACTATGGTTCAAAATTACCTCTCCTCCCCTATCGATGTTCTCCCTCACAGTTCATTCCCCTTTGACTACTGGGCCTGTAAACTGGACACCTGGCCTGAATTGGCACAATATGCCTTACAGGAGCTCGCTTGCCCTGCTGGTAGTGTGCTATCAGAAAGAGTCTTCAGTGCTACTGGATCAATCCTGACAGAAAGAAGGACCCGGCTGTCGACCAAAAATGTTGCTGATCTCAACTTCATTAAAATGAACCATGCCTGGGTTTCAAAAGATTTTGTACCACCTTCCCCTAATGACACATAGGTTGCCAGCAAAATGGCTCGCTTTGTCCTCCTCTTCCTCCAACTTCTCCAATTCCTCCATTTGCAGCTGCTGAACGTCCAGCCTACACCTCAACATATGCCAGTTTTTCCACCTACCTAACTGGGCTGTACCCCTCCAGGCCGGGTCAGCACCTGGCGCACCCGGGCAAGTGCCGGTGCCCTGAGCAGTTGGGGGGGGCCCACACGCCATCAGAGACACCGGCGTACTATGAGGGCCCTGTGCCAGTTCCCGGTGCCCATAAGTGTGCCCCCCTGCTAGCTCAGGGCCCCAGAACTTGCAATACTTACCTCTCCCGCCTCCACCGCTGTAACGTCTTCCGTGTTTCCTGACAGTGACATTCAGGTCAGAGAGTGCGATGACATCACGTCTGTGTGCCCTCTGCCTGAACAGTCACAGTGCAGAGAGCTGCAAGATGGCGACGCTGAGGAGTCCAGAGTACAGCAGTGCCCAGTGAGGAGCGGTATTTCATTTTTTTTAATGGTTGGAGCAATATATTGGGATTATTATACACTGGAGAATTATATATGGGGCCCATCATACACTTGAGCATCATAGATAGGGCCCATCATACACTGGAGCATCATCCATGGGGCACATCATATACTGGAGCATCATATGGTGCCCATTATATATGGTGCATCATATGGGGAACATTATATATGGAGCATCACATGGAGCCCATTATATATGGAGAATTATATATGGGGACCATTATATTTGGAGCATTATATGGGGTTCATCATACACTGGAGCATCATATATGGGGCCATCATGTGCTAGAGCATCATATGGGGTTCATTATACATGGAGCATCATATGGAGCAAATATGGGGCCTATTCTGTATGGAGCATTATATGGAGCCCATTCTGTATGGAGCAATATATGTGCCTCATTATTCTGTATAGAGCAATATGTGGTGCCCATAATACTGTATGGAGGACTATACTGTCCGTTTTTTGAGCTATTGTAGAATTGAAAATAGATATCACTCATGTAATGTAAGAAGTGAAGTATTTGGCATTGTACTATACCTATATTTCTCTGCCGCATCATGAATTGTGGTATGTGTTAAAGGGGCCCACTGAGACTCTTTGGCCCGGGGCCCACGAAAACCTGAAGCGAGCACTGCCCTCCCCCACAACTTTAGCCAAATAACCCCCAGTTTTCAATGCGTTGCTATTATTATAAAGTTATTTAAGGTTGCCAAGCTTAAGTAATAAGAATTGATGTTGTTGGCATTGAAATGGGCACTGTAGGTGTGTTTACTGTCCTCCACTCCCTGCCGACTTTTATTCCCCATTGACTTGCATTGGGGTCAGATTTTCGACTACGACCCGACCATTTTCGTTAGTCTGCCGACTTCGTTAGACTCGACTTTTGAGAAAGTCTGGTATCACGAAACCCGACTCGACCCTAAAAAAGGCAAAGTCACTCATCTCTACATATAACTTCTTAACAAAAAGAAAATTGTGTTTTCCAAATTTGCACTGTGGTAAAGTAGACATGTGGGAAATGTTATTTATTAACTATTCACAACAGGAAACATCCGATGTTCAGGGTGCTGAACCTGAATAGTAACATGGAGTTCATGGAGAAGTCCATGTTCGGGTTCAGTGCACGAACACTAGAGAAGTCCGTGTTTGGGGTCCATGCGCGAATACTAGGTGTTTTCGATATGGACCCCGAACTTTACTGTTCGGGTTCACCCATCTCTATTGAAAACCACTTGATCATCAGAAATATAATTTTTGTTCTTGATGCCATTAAAACTACAATGGAATGAAGACCATCCCATTCTCTAAAAACATTTTGAAGCTTCATTCAGCCATTCTTTTCCTTGGCATAGGTGAAATTTTGTATTACATGCCAGCTATTAAAACACGTAGCCAACCAAAAATTACATGGATGTCCGGGTCTATGAGAGCTCCTCTAAGAAGTCAATATTAACTTGCATATAAACAATGGACAATTACTTTAACACTAACTGCTAGTGCTACAATAAAATAACAAACAATGAAGGGTGATTCTGATTAAATCTTAATGAAGCACCCCCATTATTTTTTTCCCCTATACCTGTGTATATGTTAGTGTAGTGTAGGGTCAGTGGGTTAAAATACTCACTGATCGCTGTCTTCTCCTGTATCCAGCATTGTTCTTGTCCTCTCCTGAACCACATGATGGGAGTTCAGACTCTCCGGATTGCACTGCCCTCTATGTGTGGCCCAGAAGTGGCGTATACAATGTAAGTCTATGGAGTATCTTTCTAACACTTCGTAGACTTATATTGGGCCATACACAGAGTGGAGTGTGATCCAGAGAGTCCAATTTCCCATCAGGTAACTCAGCAGAGAACTGGAACGGCACTGGATACCAGAGAAGATGGCGATCGTTGATTATAGTAACACACTGACACTACATTACACTAACATCTACACAGGTTTCAGGAAAGTAAAAGTTAATGGGAATAAATTAATTGGAGTGCTTCTTGAAAATCTCCTTTTTCAAGTGCTCCACATTTATTATGAATCAACCATTGACTTATAAACTGTAGTTCTTCATTTTGATTAATACCATGTGCTACAATATTAGCTGATCAATGGAAGGTGGAGCACGTAATTGGAATGGGAAGGATGTTAAACAGGATCTGTCAACTCTCCTAATATTTCTGTGTAAGGAAACACCAGCAAATAATAATAATAGACAACTGGGTGTTATCACTCCCCTTGACAAATGGGTGTGTTCCTCCACGGTCTGATAATGTTAACACTGATTGGCCAGATTGCACACTCTGTATGGATACATCTCTAACTGGTAAAACTCAGCTGTCAATTTATTATACGAAACTATAAACTAAGAACAAAATCTCCTGAATTGTAATATTGTGGGGAATACTATTATTCACAAGAATTTTAAAATCTTAAAAATTAGTTATTACTAAAAAAGTATTTTTTTGTTGTTACATTTGCTCTTCAGGATCTGATGAGTGGGAAATATAGAAGCACTGCAAACATTTAAAAGCCCGCAGTGCATGGACGGCCAAGACAATTCACGCAATCAATGGATGGTTGGGACAGCTTATTAGACCCATGGTGGGGTCAGGACCTGCACCTGTAATTTGGTCACAGAAATGCACATATTTTATGTTTGTGTGAAGCTGATCTTCAGGTCACAATGTCTGTTGAATCTGCCAATTAAAAATGGAAGCATAAACCTGGAATAAATAGGGAATCTATTCTATTATTTCTAAACACTGTTTTCCGGTGATTACTTTGTATCTCCGTTCATACTGCACCCACACACACAAATGATACACCATTTGAAAGGTAAACTTGCCCCCTTCAGCAAGAAGATAGCTAAACAAACCACACATCCATGATTTGATCACAAAATACAGTTTAAACATTAATTTTCATAAACCTGCAGTAAGGAAAAATGACCTGCAGGTGGCATCACACTACCCCAAAGCACACTACCACAAAGCTGCTTACAGACATCACAAACAAATCCAAATATTTGCCTTGGGGCTTTCCAGCTTACCCAAGTGCTTGCCCAGCCTATTTCAGGCACATTGGAGGATTGCACTTCACTGCAGGTGAGTCACTTATGCAAACACATTTGTAAACATGCACTGCTTTTTCTCTGATTACTTTGCCCCACACACACAAATGATACACCATTTGAAAGGTAAACTTGCCCCCTTCAGAAAGAAAATAGCCAAACAAACTATACATTCACGATTTTAGAACTATATACTGTTTAAACATTTAGTTTCATAAACCTGCAGAAAGAAACAATGACCTGCAGGTGGCACCTCAACCGGAAGACATTTTTTGGCCTCTACTTATCAAACCAATTTATTGTATTACTAATCTACATATATAAATACCTCTCTGTGTTCATCATCTCATGAAATACATTTACATTTGACAAGCTTCCTTTTTCTGGAATTGCCTGCACCCCCGACGACCAACGTGCAAAAATTTTGCATGGGACAAGCTAGTAAATAAGAATTTAATATTATACGGACAAAACAATATACATTTTGTAGTGCTGTCTTCATAATAATCAGCGGGTGACAGTAACGGAAGCAAAGTTAAGACCATTAGTCTTTTTTTCAATCCATTAAGTGCCATATATGCCATCATATGAATAACTCATAACCAACCAAAACTAGTATCCTTAGATAATGTTATTGTGTTCATCTGAAATGAACGTCATTCTGTTTTTCAGAAATATTACTAATATTCCTAATTGGCATCAATGAATATTTAATTTCTTCCTGTTTTCTGCTTGAATGACTGAAGATGCAATGTTTTGATTCATACAAACTTTCATTACCATTCCGTATGTCATACCCTGTCCTCCGGGCTGTTAAATGATTATGGTGCCACTACTTGCTGCCAAATAATTGTTTTATTATGTTTAGCAGAAAATATGACTAAATATTCGTATTGCTAACTGTAATTTGCACTTTTAATGTAGACCATTAAACTTTATAACATTTTATAATGAACAAAACTGCAATATTCCAGCTGAGTCTGTGTCTTATGGGTTGTTATGGATGGGCTGTGGCTTGTAATGACTTAATAATGGATTCCTCTACTCTATAAAACTTTACTTTATGGGTTTGTGGTTACTTTTATTAGAAATACTGTTTTCTTTTTCTGGCTCATTTGTGCTTTGATTTTATCAAAATCCTAATTTCAATGTAATGGATTCTGATGTGCCATTTCATGTCCATAGATACAAAAAAATGCCATTAGATACAATGGTATTTCAGTCAATGTGGCTGATAATTAGGGCTGGCGCTAATAATCACTGTGTCCATGGTGACAGTTATTTCTGACTCGCAGAGATCTGCAGTAATTATTGCAGAATTACCAGACATGCTTCAAAGTTGACTCCAGTTACTACTGTGTCATAGAGGTTACCAATTAGCAGGCAAGCAAAAGTGATTATAAGTAAGAAATAGTATCATATAAAAATATATATTCATAGGTTTAATTCTGGTAGTAAAGAATAATAGTGTACAGTGAGGATAGAAAGCAGAGTGTGCATAAAGACCCTATTCCAAAAACTAACCCAAAACTATACATAGCATAGAGACCAGGCAAATTCCTTAGCTGTGCGTCATAGGATTAAGACATGGACAAGAACTTCTAGCACAGTTAGTAGTACACTAATTCCGAGGTGTATGTGTGCCTTGGCAAAAGTACAAAATGTAACTAAATGCACAACACAATAAATCTCTACAAACACTGGATACATGAATTACACTACTGCTACACACACAAAGATGTGAGCTTCTTACGGAGCCGTTTAATCAAAGTGTATGAGCCCATCTCTCAGGGATACCATGACTTCTCTTAGAATCAGCTTATAAAATAAGTGATAGAGCCACTTGGGTTTTAGAAAAAAGTGCATGGATCATCTGAAAAGTTTAGGTAAAGACCTATAATTATTTTAGTAGATTTGATCATCAAGGACCTATTAGGTCATATTGTAATTTAAACTTTCTTTAGTTTAGGTTGCGCTAGAAAGTATCTAATGATTGGCCAAAGTCAAATAAAAAATGAGAAGAGAAAAAAAGTACATTATTTAGTATAAATGGTCACTGTTGTATTAACAAATCAATAAATCGTACAAGCTGATATATTGTAAAAGCTTACAGCACCTAATTTCCTTTAGGGCTAGTATTCACCGATGGTTCAAAAAGAGAAAAAAGGAACAATATAACACTATTGCTGGAGACAGAAACTCATGCACTATTAAGCAGTATCATCTGGTCAATCTCACAATAAACAAACTCAATTATGTCATGTTCTATCAAATCACGCAAGTAATGATGTTTAATGTCAGTGTGTTTGGTTCTCACATTGATCTTCTCACTGCATGCAAATTTATGCATTCTTGGTTGTCTTCCTAAATCGCCGTCGGTTGAATTGATGACTTACCAAGATCACCTAACAATTTGTTTACCCAAATGACTTCTTGATTTTTGTGGGATGCAGACACATACTCTGCTTCGGTAGATGACAAAGCTACAGACACCTGTTTTCTCCTAGACCAAGAAATTTAACTTTCTTCAAGCTTCAACAAATAGCCATTTGTCAATTTATGATCACTAAAGTCACCAGCCCAGCCTGCATCCACATAGCCTATGAGTTTTAAATCTCCTGTTGCAGATATCCTTACATTTTTTACCTAAATATCTTTCAACTATAGAAGAACTCTTTTAATGGCATTCTAGTCTTTTTAGTGTAATGTTTCCACATATCTGCAGATTCCAATTCCAATTGTTGCTGCGATATCTGGTCATAGTTGCTATGTATAGAAGTGCCCCCACTGCCTACCTATATTTCTCATTGTTGAGTAAGAGAGCATCTTCTCCTTCCAACTTTAAGTAGGATGGTTCCTTTGGGGCTGACATACCATTGGCTCTCTGAAATTCCAACCTGATTCAGAATTGAGTCGATTTTTACAATTTATTTTAGATTAAAGCTTCCAGCTTCTTCTCTTTTAACCTGGATTCCTAGATAATATGTCACATTTCCAATGTCTTTAGTTTCAAAATGTGGATTCAGAATTTAAGTAATGTGGATTCAGAATTTTAGTGATCTTTACAGTTGCTGTTTACTCTTGATGAACCATAATCACATCGTCCACATAGAAGAGAATTTACATGCACTTTCAGAGTGTACATTTTGTGTATAAGCACCTATCTTCTCAACCTCTTTTAAATCCTTCTTCCAATAAGACTATGTTCATTTTGGTGTTTCATGCTCTTGCCAATTGCTTAAGACCATAGAGATATTTTTACACAAAAGGTATCATACCTCAAATGATCACTCAAAAGTACATATGTATACAAAGGCCACTCTAAATAGTTCACAAACCTATAGCAGAACACAGAGCTTAGGCCAAAAATAGTTAAACTTATCACTCTCCACAAATTATTGTGGAAGAAAGAATACACTTTATTAACAATTCCATATAAAATCAACATACAAAAATGAGCATATATGCAGTAGAAATTTAAGATAGGGCTGATCAGTATACAAGTCAAAAGAAGATAGCATGCAAATATGTAATCATAAATTGATCTCAATGTGAGTAAAGCCCCTATAAGGAGTATATTTATGTAACAAGACCAGGGGTAAATAATAACACTAAGATCACTACAATCAGCTCTTACATGGGGGTGTCAAGAGGTCCAAGGCCAGGCAATACCAACATAATATAAAGTGCTTGCTATAGTGCTTAATGAGGGTATGCACAGACCATAGTCCAAGGACACCCACCCCAATGAAATTAGAAATGTAGATCAGAAAGTAGAATACTCCCTGTTGCTTCATAAAGTATTCATATAGGGTACTAAAAATAGGGCTACCAAAGTTGTGACCCGTCCTTAGGCGGGCCTGATTTGATTCCCACATAGGTAAGGACAGGTCACAACTTTGGTAGCCCTATTTTTAGTATCCTATATGAATGCTTTGTGTCTCTTTACTTGTATATTCAGTTCCATTACCTGCACTCAGAATTTTTTGGCATTCTCCCAAATACTTCAGCGAGATATATTTCAAGTTTTTCTGGAACTTCATCTTTGCTGTGAAGCATATAAACAACTGTATATCTTGAATAATCATCGATAAATGTGTGAAAATATCTCTTCTTTCCAGGAGTTTGAGTACTCATTGGACCCACAAACCATCTGATATTATTAAGTCCATAGATAATGATTGATTGCCGTACATACTTAGTAAAGGATTTTCCTATGACATTTTAAGTTAATAGGACAGCTATTACATAAGCAAATTGACTTCATCCACAGATTGACAGCAAACCAACAGTAAGTTGTTTTATGATTTACATCATCCCATTCTCTTGCTTCCTGGTTCATTAGTGCAAAGCACCAGTGCCATTACATAGCATTACAATT
>JARQOD010000002.1:535850775-536017692 GCA_033576555.1 Oophaga sylvatica | reverse complement strand
ATTTTTTTTTCTTTGTGTCTTGCACCCTGACCTTAAAAATTTGGTTGTACATGTTTTGGAAATAAAAACTGCTTTAAATCACTTCCTATAACTTCCACAAGCTTTTTTACACCCACAATAGAATTTGGGACCACTTTTTTTTGCAAATTGTTTTCGGTCTCCCATTTTTTAAGGGGTGCCAACAGGAAATTTTTAAGATCTCTCAGCGGGTGATCGGGACTCATTTCTGCCACTTAAAAACTCCCATTGCTTTGTTCCACCCATTTTTGTTTATTCTTTAAGTACTTTTGGGTATTGTCCTGTGAAAGACCCATGACTTAGGAAGTTTTTGAGCGTGGGGCCGAATCTAAAAATTCGTATCGAAATTGTATCGCCGTAGCCAAATTCGTCGTATCCGATTTCGATACCGAAGTCCAATGTAATTTAATGGGAACAAAAATCGCAACAAAAAACCCTTTTTTTCCTTGTAAACACTAAATAACCACATGAAACATATATATAATACAGTCATTTTTTAATTTTTAAAAAATTAGTATAGTTTATAACTTCTCAAGTAAAACCTCTTTTTAAAATTCCCCGGGAAAGCCCTTCAGTGAAAAACAGAACACCCGAATGAAATACCTGGTGACATGGGTTAACCATGTTTTTCATGTCTTTTTGCTCTATTTGCCAAAAAATTTACATCAGTCATGTGAAAATTTCACCCGAGGGTAATTAAAGGTAAATTCGTTGTAAAAAAAAAAAGGGATTTTTTTTGCTACGTTTTTACCCCTTTTAAATTTAAACCCCTAAGGTGTGAAATTTTGCACATTTACACTATTAATTGTTTGTGCAAATCAGATATCAAACACTGAAAAGACAGGTTAACTCTATGTAAACCAAGTTCATTTCATTCGGGTTTTTTGCATTTTAAAAAGCCGGCAAATTTAATTTGCGGCTATTTTAAAATTTTTAAATGTATGAACATAAATATAAAAATATATAATAAGTTCACAAAATTCAAAGACATGTTAAAAATATATATGAGGTGAAAAAATTTCTAAAAAAAAATGCGTGGGGTCCCCCCATTTTTGCAACCAACAGACAAAGCCATGAGTGGGGGGAGAAATAATAGCCCAGAGAGGGACCATTATTTTTGGCCCCCCCCGGCTACTAACATCTGCCCCCAGACACCCCAGAAAGGGCAAATCTCTAATTAGATTTGCCCTTTCTGGCACTTTGCCCGTCTATTCCCATTGCCCTGTAGCGGTGGCGAATGGGTTAATAAGGGGTTAAAATGACCTTGCAATTGAAAGGTCACTTTAAGCCAGGTTAATAATTGAGAGCTGTCAATCAGACAACTATCAATTATTAATCCTATTGTATGAAAGAAAAATCAAACACACACACTTTAATAAAAAAGAAGTTTAATGAAATAATCACACAGTTTTTGACCATATTTTATTTACCTGCTAAAACCATTTCCTGTAATAAAAATAAAATAATAAAGCAAAATTATTCTTACCAATCCGATGTACAGTCAGGTCCCACGGTGTAATCCATCAGAAAGGGTTAATGTTTACTGCAGGGACCGCAGCTAATGCTGCAGCCTCACAGTAAACCCCCAAATGAATGAGTTCCTCTCCTGGCTGACAGGAGAGGAAGTGGAAAGCTTAATTGATTGCTTTCCACTTTCACTTCAGGTCAGCCAGGGACACAATCAGTGACGTCAGAGGGAACTGGTTAACAAAAATAGGGGATCCCCTCGAAAAAAAATGGCGTGGGGTCCCCCCTATTTTTGTTAACCAGCCAGATGAAGCAGACCGCTGAGGCCTGGATTTTCAGGCTGTTAAGGAGCCAAGATCCATGGACCTTGCCAGCCTGATAATACCAGGCCACAGCAGTCTGCATATCTTGGCTGATTAACAAAAATAGGGGATCCCCTCAAAAAAAATGGCGTGGGTCCCCCCTATTTTTGTTAACCAGCCAGATGAAGCAGACCGCTGAGGCCTGGATTTTCAGGCTGTTAAGGAGCCAATATCCATGGACCTTGCAAGCCTGATAATACCAGGCCACAGCAGTCTGCTTAGCTTGGCTGGTTAACAAAAATAGGGATCCCCTCGAAAAAAAAAACAGCTTAGGGGTCCCCCTATTTTTGTTAACCAGCCAAGTAAAATGCAGACTGCAGCGGCCTGGTATTAAAAGACTGTCAAGGCCCATGGATTTTGGCCCTCAACAGCCTGATAATACCAGGCTACAGCAGCCCCACATTTGGCGCATCAAAAGATGTGCCAATTGTGGCACTTTACCCGGCTCTTCCCACTTGCCCTGTAGCGGTGGCAAGCGGGGTAATAAGGGGTTAATGTCACCATTGATTGCACGGTGACAATAAGCCCGGTTAATAATGGAGAGGCGTCAATAAGACACCGATCCATTATTAATCCCAAAGTTATTAAATGCATAAAAAAAAGACAAAGCAAGAAAAAAGTATTTTAATGAAATAAAAGAGACAACACAGTTTTCATTTCTTTTATTGTACTCTCATTCCTGCGACGCCATCGATCTCCTGTAAAAAAAGAAAAAAAACAAACCAACAGTATACCACCTGTCCGACGCAGTCCATAGTAACGACAGTCCCACGACGATCCAGCTCTGCTACATCGCAATGACAGGCAGAGCCTGTCATCGCGACGCAGCACAGCTGATTACCTGCTTCCCCGGCGGTGACGTCATCGGACTGACTGCTTTACGGCCGGGATTACCCAGCAGTCACTGCAGTTATCGCGAGAAACTGCATGTGACCGCCGGGGAGAAGAGGATGGCGGCCATGAAGCAGTCCAGGACGTGACCGCCGGAGATCTTCTGCCAGGTAAGTGCCGCTGACTCCTGACAGACCCGACCGACGGACACTGACAGTGACAGACCCGACCAACGGACACAGACAGTGACAGTGACAAATCCGATTCCGGTATTCAATAAGACGAAAATATCGAAACGAATTATCGAAAGGCCGATAGAGCTAATATCGGCCGATAGCCGATATTTGCATTATCGTATCGCTCAACACTACTTAGGACACAAAACCATCTTTCAGACACTAGGCATTACATTGAGACCCAAAAATCCTTTGGTAATCTTCAGATTTCATGATGCAAACAGTCAAAGCACCCAGTGCCAGAGGCAGCAATATAGCCCCAAAACATCTTTAACCTCCACCATATTTGACTGTAGGTACTGTGTTCTTTTATTTGTAGGCCTCATTTCCTTTTCATTAAACAGTAGAATGATGTGTTTTTACAAAAATCTCTATCTTGATCTCATCTGTCCACAAGATACTTTCCCACAAGGTTTTTGGCTTACTCACGTACATTTTGGCAAACTGCAGTCTAGCTTTATAACGTCTCTATGTCATCAGTGGCGTCCTCCTGGGTATCTTGTCATAGCGTTTCATCTCATTCAAATGTCAACAGATAGTTCACGCTGATACTGATGCACTCAGAGCCTGCAGGACAGCTTACATTTCTTTTGAGCTTGATTGGAGCTGCTTATCCACTATCTGGACTATCCTGCTTTGCAACCTTTCATCAATTTTTCTCTGTCATCCACGTCCAGGAAAATTAGCTACAATTTCTTGATCATGTTGCGCACCATGGTCAAAGAAGCATCAAGATCTCTGGAGATGCACTTGTAACTAGAGATGAGCGACTTTGCCTCTGGTAGGGTCGAGTCGGGTTTCGGTCGGCTCGACTTTTACAAAAATCGAGTCGAATGAAGCCGACTAACGGAAACAGTCGCGTTGGTGTCGGAAACCCGACCCCAATGCAAGTCAATGGGGAATAAAAGTCGCCAGTGAGTGGAGGACAGTAAACACACCTACAGTGCCCATTTCAATGCCAACGACATCAATTCTAATTACTTAAGCTTGTCAACCTTAATTTACTTTATAATAATAGTGACACATTGAAAACTGGGGATTATTTGGCTAAAGTAGTGGGGGTGGTACAGCCCAGTTAGGGAGGTGGAAAAACTGGCATACGTTGAGGCAGGGCCGGTGTCAGCACCCGGTGCACCCGGGCAAGTGCCGGGGTACAGAGCAGGCGGGGGGGCCCACTCACAGTCGGGGACACCAGCATGCTATGGGGGCCTGGTGCCTGTGCCAGTACCGGGGGCCGGTGCCTCAAGCAGAGCAGCTGCCAGCAAGGAGAGGTGAGTAGTTAATTTTTATTTTTTTTTAAATTTGGCGCTATATATGGAGACCATCATATGGGGCCCATCATACACTGGAGTATCATATATGGGACCCATCATACACTGGAGTATCATATATGGGACCCATCATACATTGGAGCATCATATATGGGGCCCATCATACACTGGAGCATCATATATGGAGCATTACATGGGGCCCATCATACACTGGAGCATCATATATGGGGCCCATTATATATGGAGCATTATATGGGGCTCATTATTCTGCGTGGAGCTCTGTTATGATTTGGTAGCTGAGGAGAGCAGGCAAAAAAGGCAATACACCAGAGAGGTTGGAAACTACTGGATTGCAGTACCCTGACTAACCACCACAACTAACGGCAGCCGTGGAGCATACCTACGTTGGTCCTAGACGCCTCGTCACAGCCTGAGAAGCTAACTACACCTAAAGATAGAAAGAGGAAAACTATCTGCCCCGGAGCAGATCCCCAAAGAACATAGAAAGCCCCCAAACATGCAATGGCGGCTAGACAAGAGGAAATACAGACACAGACAGAAAATAGTATGAGCAAACGTTGGGGCCCAATCTTCCTAGAAAGAAAAGGATAGGAAGAACACTTACTGCAATCCAAAAAACCCTAAAAAAATACCAACACACTAATTGCAAAAACACCTGAGATCACACGACCTCTACCACCTAAATTAGTTCTCTGGTGTAACAAAACTAAGCAGCAGCCACTGAAAAAACTGGAAAAGGCAAATAAACAAATAACAGTGGCTCAGATAAACTGAGAGGAGCACAAGCCCCCGGAGGGGACCTGGCTGACCTCCAAAGAAGTGCAGGACAAAATGCAAAAAGCAAGCACAAAAATAAAAGCAGAAAATATCTTATCTGTTAGCAGAAGATGCAGGCAAGACACAGCAAGCTTCCAAGTGAACCAGGAACCAAAGTTGAGACAAGATCAATTGATCACCGGCAACCCTGATGGGAGGGAACCTCCCTTATATAAGACCAGTCTGTAACACCTGATTGCCAATCTTCACAATCTTCATTGAATAGTTCAGTACTGTTTGTAACGACCAGAGGGAGCTTCTGCTCAGAATTCATTTCTAACACATTCACAACAGAGCTCTATGTGGTGCCCATAATTGTGTATGAAGCAATATATGGAGCTCATTATACTGTATGGAGAAATATATGGGGCTCATTATTCTGCATGGAGCACTATGGGGTGCCCATAATACTGTATGGAGCAATATATGGAGCTCATTATTCTGTATGGAGCAATATGTGGGGCCCATAATACTGTACGGATGACTATGCTGCTTGTCTTTTGAGCTATTGTAGAATTTACAATAGATATCACTCATGTAATGTATGAAGTACATGAAATCTTTGGCATTGTACTATACCTATATTTCTCTGCCGTATCTGAGCATCATGAATTGTGGTATGTGTTAAAGGGGCCCACTAAGACACTTTCGCCCGCGGCCCACGAAAACCTGGAGCCGCCCCTGTGTTGAGGTGTAGGCTGGACGTTCAGCAGCTGCAAATGGAGGAATTGAAGAAGTCGGAGGAAGAGGAGGACAAAGCAAGCCATTTTGCTGGCAACCTATGTGTCATCAGGGGAAGGTGGTACAAAATCCTTTGAAACCCAGGCATGGTTCATTTTAATGAAGGTGAGATCACCTGCATTTTGGGTCGACAGCCGGGTCCTTCTTTCTGTCAGGATTGATCCAGCAGCACTGAAGACTATTTCTGATAGCACACTACCAGCAGGGCAAGCGAGATCCTGTAAGGCATATTGTGCCAATTCAGGCCAGGTGTCCAGTTTACAGGCCCAGTAGTCAAAGGGGAATGAACAGTGAGGGAGAACATCGATAGAGGAAGAGAGGTAATTTTGAACCATACTTGACAACTGCTGTCTTCTGTCTGTTGCAATCGATTCAGTATTACCAGTCATATGAGCGTTACTCGAGAAATCAGACCACAACATGGTCATGAAACCCCTGTCTCCAACGCCACTTCGGCTGTGTGCATCACGAACACCTCTTCCATTTGGCCCAGTACGGCTCGTGGTTGAACCTGCTTTGTGCTGGCAATGCCTCCAACAAACGGTGTACCAGAGTTGCTTGTTTGTTTGCCAATATTAGCTCTAGGTTCTCCTGTGGCATGATGTTCTGTAATTTGCCTTTATAGCGTGGATCGAGGATGCTGGTCAACCAGTATTCGTCATCCTTCATAATTTTGGCAATGCAGGGGTCCCTTTTTAGGATCCGCAAGACATAATCACACATGTGGTCCAATGTTCCAGGTGTCAATGATGCACTGCTAGTGGTGGGTGGAGTAGCACTTTCTGCCAAATCCACATCCCTCCAGTCACGCACAAACCCTGTAACTGACCTTGGCAAGCTAACATTTTCTCTTGCCCCCTGAGAAGCATCCTGCTCCCAAAAATAATCATCCCCCTCATCCTCCTCCTCCTCTTCCTCTTCTTCCTCAACTCGTCCTGGACAGTTCCCTGAGCAGACAATGGCTGACTGTCCTCCTCCTCTTCCTCCTCCGCTGCAGACACCTGATCCATAATGTGCGTCAAAGTTTGCATGAGCAGACGCATAAGTGGGATGCTCATGCTTATGATGGCATCGTCTGCGCTTACCAGCCATGTGCATTCCTCAAAACACTGAAAGACTTTACAGAGGTCTTTCAGCTTTGACCACTGCACACCCGACAACTCGATGTCTGCCCTCAAACTGCCTGCCCGCGTATCCTCCCACAAATGCATTACAGCCTGCCTCTGTTCGCACAGCCTCTCAACCATGTGCATGGTGGAGTTCCAACTTGTTGCAACGTCTATGATTAGGCAGTGCTTGGGGAGGTGGAGCGATCACTGCAGCCTCTGCATACGACTGGAGTCTACGGGAGAACGATGGATGTGCGAGCACAGTCTTCGCACCTTATGGAGCAGGGCTGTTAACTCCGGATAATTATTTATGAAGCACTGTACCACCAGGTTCAAGGTGTGATCCAGGCAAGGTATGTGTCTAAGTTTTGCCAGGGTTATGGCCACCACAAAATTACGTCTGTTATCACTGACTACCTTGCCTGGCTCAAGATGTAGACTGCCCAGCCATTACTCAGTTTCTTGCTGCAAGTAGTCGCCCAGTACCTCCGCGGTGTGTCTGTTGTCGCCCAAAGACATCATCTTTAAAACAGCCTGCTGACTCTTACCACTAGCTGTTCGATAGTGGGACACCTCGTGTGCAACACTGGCAGCTGCGGATGGAGTGCTCGTGCGACTGCACTCTGTCGATGAGCTTTTGCTTCTGGAGGAAGAGGAGGAGTTTGGATGCCTACAGCCAACTGTTGCCTATACCGTGGGCTAGGCAGCACTGTCCCACCGCCGCTGTCCCCTGTGGACCCTGCATCCACCACATTAAACCAGTGCACAGTGATGGACACGTAACGGCCCTGGCCATGCCTACTGGCCCATGCATCTGTTGTGAGGTGCACCTTTCCACTCACTTATTGTTTGAGTGCATGGACAATGCGGTCTTTCACATGCAGGTGGAGGGCAGGGATGGCTTTTCTAGAAAAGAAGTGCTGACTGGGTAGGTCATAGCGTGGGACAGCATAGGCCATGAGCTCTCGGAATGCTGCGCTTTCAATCAAACGGAAGGGCATCATCTCTAATGAGATCAGTTTGGCAATGTAGGCATTCAAAGCCAGTGTATGCGAATGAGAGGATGAGTACTTTCTTGTCCTACTCAGAGTGTCTGCTAGGGTGAGCTGGACTTGAGAGCTGCATATGGGGGAACTAGCGATGGACATGGCAGACTGAGAGAGGGTTGGTGATGGTGATGGTGGTGTTGGTGGTGATGGCCTAGATTTAGTCTTTCGTTGAAAAAACATTGGGATTCCCTGACTGCTTTGGCCTTGCGACGACACATCAACATTTCTTGCTAGTGGTGTGGTAAGCGGTGGGCTTACAGTGGGGGAAGCGATGTAGCGTTGCTGGCTACCTTCAGTCGGAACAGGTGCACATGTGCTACCTGAGGTTTTGTATGCTTGCAAGTGCATGGTGATTAAATGCATAAGCATGCAACTGGTATTCAAATTTCGGAGATTTTTCCTGCGACTAAAGGTCCTTCCGCACTTCTTACAGATAACCTTTGCCTCATCAATAGGATTTTGGTCCAAAAAGTGCACACTGCACTCTTCCTACTATGGGATAAACTTTCAGGGCTTGCACGCTGTGCTAATTTGACCGTCTGGCCAAGCTGTCCTGCAACTCTTTTTGTTTTTTAAACACGTTTTTGGACTGCTACGGGCCAGCCAGATAACCGCAGCTGCGATGTCGATGCCTGCTGCAGATCCTCCTCCTCTTTTGATCTATTGCCAGCTGCACCCTCTCCCCCAATGGATGCCAATCCGAGTCAACAACTGGGTCATCCATCACTGCCTCTTCAATTTCATCTGCACCTTCCTCTGTGTCACCATGTAAGGTGGTATAGCATGCGTCAAGGGGCACCTGAGTTTCATCAAGGTCAGAATCTGGCTCAGTAGACTGCGAGGGCAATGCAGTGCTCTGGGTGAATGTACCAGCAGAATCATATAGCAGTGGCTGTGCATCAGTGCACTCCATGTCATATTCATCTTGGACTGGGGAATTCAGGATTTGACTTGATAATCCAGGCACGGTATGTGAAAAGAGTTCCAGGGAGTAATCTGAAGTGTGGCCTGCCACATCCTTCACTTTTGGTGGGGTGAAGGACACAAGGAAAGGTGCTGTTCCTGACAAGGAGACTGCACTGACGACTCAGTGCTTGCATTTTTTGAAACTTCAGAAGAGGAGGCGATAGAACTGGAGGCTGTTTCGGCAATGTAAGCCAAAACCTGTTCCTGATGCTCCGGCTTTAAAAGCGGTTTAGCTACTCCCAGAAAAGGGAGCCTTCCAAGCCTTCTGGAGCCAGACGATGAGGCAGACTCAACACCTCCTGCCTTAGATGCTATTGTGCTTTTGGCACTACCAGCAGATGCACCACCACCACCATCAGTACCAGCTTCCCCACCCTCCCATGTCCGTGGCCTCTTCCACCATACTTCCTCATGTTTGGGAAAATGTACCAAAAATACCAGCAGATATATGGTACTGTATGAGGAGCGTACAGCTGTATACGGTGTAGGGAAAAATTTAAATCTCCGTATATATTTCCGGAGTCACACACAGACGCTCTCTCAGTATGGATTTAACCGTAATACAAAGAGCAGATATACGGTACTGTATCAGAAGTGGACAGCTGTATATGGTGTAGTTGAAAATGTAAATCTCCGTATATATTTCCGGAGTCACACAAAGACGCTCACTCAGTATGGATTTGACCGTAATACCAGCAGATATACGGTACTGTATGAGGAGCGTACAGCTGTATACGGCGTAGGGGAAAATTTAAATCTCTGTAAATATTTCCGGAGTCACACACAGACACTCTCAGTATGGATTTGACCGTAATACAAAAGGCAGAAAAAAGGTACTGTATCAGAAGATACCAGGTGTATATACAGTCATGGCCAAAAGTTTTGAAAATGACACAAATATATTTTCACATGATCTGCTGCCCTCTGGTTTTTATGTGTGTTTGACAGATGTTTTTATCACAGACAGAAATATAATAATTGCAAACATATGAGTAACAAAAGCTTATATTGACAGTTAGAATGAGTTAATGCAGCAAGTCAATATTTGCAGTGTTGACCCTTCTTCTTCAGGACCTCTGCAATTCTCCCTGGCATGCTCTCAATCAACTTCTGGACCAAATCCTGACTGATAGCAGTCCATTCTTGCACAATCAATGCTTTAATTTTGTCAGAATTTTAGGTTTTTGTTTGTCCACCCGTCTCTTGATGATTGACCACAAGTTCTCAATGGGATTAAGATCTGGGGAGTTTCCAGGCCATGGACCCAAAATCTCTATGTTTTGTTCCCTGAGCCATTTAGTTATCACCTTTGCTTTATGGCAAGGTGCTCCATCATGCTGGAAAAGGCATTGTTGATCGCCAAACTGCTCTTGGAGGGTTGGGAGAAGTTGCTCTTGGAGGACATTCTGGTACCATTCTTTATTCATGGCTGTGTTTTTAGGCAAGACTGTGAGAGAGCCGATTCCCTTGGCTGAGAAGCAACCCCACACATGAATGGTTTCAGGATGCTTAACAGTTGGCATGAGACAAGACTGGTGGTAGCGCTCACCTTGTCTTCTCAGAATGAGGCGTTTTCCTGATGTCCCAAACAATCGAAAAGGGGATTCATCAGAGAAAATAACTTTACCCCAGTCCTCAGCAGTCCACTGCCTGTACCTTTTGCAGAATATCAGTCTGTCCATGATGTTTTTTCTGGAGAGAAGTGGCTTCTTTGCTGCCCTCCTTGAAACCAGACCTTGCTCCAAGAGTCTCCGCCTCACAGTGCATGCAGATGCACTCACACCTGCCTGCTGCCATTCCTGAGCAAGCTCTGCACTGCTGGTAGCCCGATCCCGCAGCTGAAACACTTTTAAGAGACGGTCCTGGTGCTTGCTGGTCTTTCTTGGGCGCCCTGAAGCCTTTTTGGCAACAATGGAACCTCTCTCCTTGAAGTTCTTGATGATGCGATAGATTGTTGACTGAGGTGCAATCTTTCTAGCTGCGAATCTCTTCCCTGTTAGGCCATTTTTGTGCATTGCAATGATGACTGCACGTGTTTCTTTAGAGATAACCATGGTTAACAGAAGAGAAACAATGATGCCAAGCACCAGCCTCTTTTTAAAGTGTCCAGTGGTGTCATTCTTACTTAATCATGAAAGATTGATCTCCAGCCATGTCCTCATCAACACCCACACCTGTGTTAATGGAGCAATCACTGAAAAGAGGTTAGCTGGTCCTTTTAAGGCAGGGCTGCAATGATGTTGAAATGTGTTTTGGGGGATAAAGTTCATTTTCTAGCCAAATATTG
This sequence comes from Oophaga sylvatica, assembly GCA_033576555.1. Taxonomy (NCBI): domain Eukaryota; kingdom Metazoa; phylum Chordata; class Amphibia; order Anura; family Dendrobatidae; genus Oophaga; species Oophaga sylvatica. The sequence continues at coordinate 536,006,518 of JARQOD010000002.1, read as the reverse complement.
ACTTTGCAAGTAATTGCTGTTAGGCTGATCACTCTTTATAACATTCTGGAGTATATGCAAATTGCCATTAGAAAAAGTGAAGCAGTAGACTTTGTAAAAATTAATATTTGTGTCATTCTCAAAACTTTTGGCCTTGACTGTAGTGTAGCGAAAAATTGAAATCTCCGTATATATTTCAGCATAGTCAGCATGTATTTGTCCGTGATACCAGCCGGTACACGGTAGTGTGTGAGGAGCGTACAGCTCTATACAGTGTGGAAAAAAATGAACGCTCGGTAACTGTGCAGCAAAAAAGAATAAAAGTATTAGTGCTGTGTAAAAAGCAGTCTGCACAGCAGTGTACACACAGCAATACAGCTATCAGGTAGCCTAATAACCAGCGCTGCTGCACACAAGAAAATCCTCCCCTGTCACTGGCAGGCAGCCTAATAATCAGTGCTGCTGCACACAAGAAAATCCTCCCCTGTCACTGCACACTAACTGTACAGAACAATTGCTATCAGCACAAGCACATAAGAATTTCTTCTATATTTACAGCCCTAACTCTCTCCCTACTGATAAACAGCAACCTTTCCCTACTGTTAAGATCGGCAGAAGTAAAATGGAGGTCGGCGGTGAGGACTTTTATAGACACTATGATGCCCCCCAAAGCAAGCCAATCACTGCAATGCCCTTCTCTAAGATAGTGGTGGACACTGCACATGTCATCTCGTTGCCCACAGTATACATCCTTGCTCATTGGCTGAAAAAAGGCACCTGCAAACATTCTGGGAAATACAACTTTGGCGCTCATTTCGACGACCGCTGTGAGGGTTCGAGTTCCCGCTGCTGCACAAGGGGAGTCTCGAACCAGTCCCACTGCAGTTCCCCATCCATCTCCGGCCACAGTGGAGCCTGCTCAGCAAAGACGTCAGTCCCAGCGTCTCGCCCGGTCTAATACTGTGCAGAGACTTACATCGCCTCTTCAGGTTCTGCTATTGTAGCCACTACTGGTCAGCGGCGAGCAGACGTCTTTAGGTCTAAGTCCTTTGTTGCTTCATCTGAGCATGCCCAGGGCAAGATCTCCCATTGGAGATCAGGGGTCACATGCTCAGATACAGCTGCCACTCCTATTGGTCCTTCAGGAAGGTCCTCCGGCAGTTGATGTTCTGAAGCAGCTTCCCATTGGTCCTTCCTGGAAGGTCTTTTTCTCGTGGCTGCTATAAAAGGCTGTCCTTACCGCACGGCCGTGCGCTAGGATCAATTGCATTATGTGCTTTGCGCATGTGGTTAGGGCTCGGCTGAAATAAGCCCCAAGAATACCGGCACCTCCGGTGAGGAGATTTGAGTGCACGTGGTTAGGGCTTGGCTGAAATAAGCCCCTAGAATACCGGCTTCTCCGGTGAGGAGATTGCTTGATTGCGTTGCTGTCTGCATGATCACGGACTGCTATCCGCACAGCAGTTATCTGTGTATCCCTGTGGTGTTAACAGGACACAGTACCTATCTCTGCGTCTTTACCTCAGCGACTCTGTGGTGTAAGAAAGTTCGCTTATATCGCTATATAGCGCTGCGGCATTCCCGCTAGTGGCTCTGTGGATTAACAGAGTTCGCACTATCTGCCACAGCACGCTACGGCGTTTATTTAAGCAACTCTGCGGGATAACAGCGTTCGCTACTTACGCCATCTTACTAGCAGCAGGCTCTGCCTGCACGCTGGACCCCGGGCTACGAACACATCTCTCTACATTATTTGTTAGGTCAAAAAACTGTCCAACAACATATTATGCACATACCAAAGGGACCTTCACCATAGAGGGAATTCCAAGGGGTGCATGAATGATTAGGGGTGTGTAACCATACAATTGCCGCAGATAGGATACAAAGTATCCAAAGCACACCACTCACTAAGAGATGTATCTGAAAATAGTACCAAATTTATTGAAATCACAGTGACATAAACAATTACATATAAAAATACAGAGGAAAGGAATAACCCAAAATGTAGTGCACAATAAGTGACAGGGGGAATAGATACATATACATATTACAAATAGAGGGTCAGACAGCATAGATGATGAACAATAACCATCTCAAAGTGCATGTGCAGCTGAAGACCATATAATTCAAGATAAAAACCTAATGGTGACACATTATTAAATTGACTAGTCTGCACTGTCACAGCAGCCCCGACGCGCGTTTCGCGTTTTGCAGCTTTCTCAAGGGGGATGTGCATGCCGTGTCCTCACAAATGCCCAGTTATACAGCTCTTAAGCCCACCTTTTGGCCAATAGTAAAACATATAGAGCAACGCCCCCCTAGTATCACAGGTGCATTGGATCACATAATATACGGCCGGCGTCTCTGACGCGCATGGCACCACCACCCCCAGATCTCAACACTCACTGCATCCGGCACTCGGTCTCGGCGTGCGGGGAGAAAATCCCCCATGATGTCACATCCGCCCATCGAGATCACAAGAGGCCTTAGGCCGAGAGTGAGTGAGCTGAGTGTAGCGCACATGCGCGTCGCCATATTATTGAGGCCTTTGGATCCAAATAATACCACCTTTAAGGCTATATTAATACCAAGGGGATATAACGCATAGCACATAGTGGAGATGATTGGTAAGGAGAAAGGGAATTTACATATAAGTCCCTACCCAGTATGTGTCACCATTGGTGTAATACACACCATATATGTTCGTCACAATACGCTACATCATTAATCACAAATATCACAGTTAAATAAATAACACATTATTCTAACAGTTATACTATATATGAGCATAAGACATCATATAAGATTATATATATATATGCATAATAAATGCGCATAAGATTCCAGGATGTTGCTTTCATTCATTCACATGAAGTCATAAATGGTCCAATGTGGGTAAGATGCCATATTACGGATCCGGACACAGTAACATACTGGATATACTGAAGTGGAATAAACAATACACAAGTAAATAAAAACACACACAAAATAAAGGCACATTATATTTTAAAAATAAAGATGTAACTACAAAAATGGAGCGAAGCTCAATTTCTCATTTAATTCCACGGGGGCCATAGTGCCCAGTTCGACAATCCATTTCGTCTCTGCTTGGGCTAACAGTGATTTAACAACACCACCCTCTGATACCACCCTGTATTCTATCAATCCCATAAACCTTAAGGCCACAGGGATCTGAATTGTGACATGATCTAAAATGTTTAGGTAGTGTTCTCAGCAGTGAAGGATCCTCCACCTCCCCAGCCGCAGAACTATCCCTGACATGTTCCCTTACTCTGACACGTAATTCCCTTGTCATCAATCCAACATGCAGTTTAGGACACGGACATTGTGCCAGGTATATGACGTATGAGGTAGTACAGGGAATATAGTGCATGATATCATATTGGCGAGTGCCCTCAGTACCACGAAAGGTCTTTGCCCGGATGATATTATGCAAGTTACACGCCCTACAATCACCACAAGGAAAACAGCCCCTTCTCTGACATCTTGATCCAAAAAAGGTTTTTTGATTAGCCACATAGTGGCTTTTGACCAGATGGTCTCTTAAGTTCTTACTCCTCCTTGCTGTAATCAGAGGTTTTTCAGAGATCTCTTATTCAAGATTGGGTCTGTTCGAAGAACCGACCAGTGTTTCGTCAAAATCTGACGAATACTCTCCCACTGGCAATTATATGTGGTAATGAATCTAGTATACGTGTCACCCTTCTTTTTGAATCCCGTGGGATTATGTAGTAACGTTTGTCGCGGGGTATATTTTGCCCAATGGTATCCATGTTTTATATTCCTGTGACTATAACCTCTGGCCTGGAAACGTTCTCTAAGATCATTAGCTTGGTGTTCAAATTGATCTACTGTTGAGCAAATACGCTTTGCCCTCAAGAACTGGCCAATAGGGATGGCTTTAATTGTCGAATAAGCATGTCCGGAAGAGGAGTGCAGAAAGGAATTAACCGAAGTATCCTTACGATGAATGTCAGGGTGGACAGACCCCGTGTCATCAACTGACAAAGCAATGTCAAGGAAATCAATCCTATGTTTATGCCACCTATACGTAAGCTTAATATTCTAAGCATTATTATTTAGGTTAGACATAAACTCATCCAATTCAGGGATCGGACCCTGCCATATAATCAAGAGGTCATCGATGTATCGAAGCCAGCACTGCACATGGTCGGCGGCACATGCCCCGTCCCCACGGAAAACCTCCCTCTCCCAAAATCCAAGAAAGAGGTTTGCGTAGGCGGGCGCACACGCCGCCCCCATGGCAGTGCCACGCCTCTGCAGGTAGAATCGATCCCTGAAAGTAAAAAAAATTGTGGTATAAGACAAATTGTAAAAGTTCCATTATCAGATCAACAAGGGGTCTGTTCACACTACTCATCTCCAGAAAAAACCTACAGCACGTAGCCCATGGTTATGATCAATCGTGTTGTGCGGAGTGCTCCTCGTTTCCTGGAGGCTCTTAAAAAGGTCTTTTTAGGACCTCAGGTCACCCACGATACGGCGCTCCAACTGTTGGCATTGGCACAGGGTTCGTCTTTGGTCAGTCAGTTTTCCGTCCAGTTTCGGACTCTGGCCTCAGAGCTAGACTGGTCGTATAAAGTTCTCATTCCAGTTTACTGGCGAGGACTGGCTGACCATGTTAAAGACGCTTTGGCTACCAGGGAGATTCCCGCCACACTGGAGAAGCTTATCTCCATTTCTACCCACATCGACCTCCGTTTTCACGAGCGGAGGTTGGAGCGGGCCCTGTGTAGGCAGAGGATTCGGTTGGCTCCCACCTTTGCCAAACCTCTCGAATCCCCCGATCTGGCGTCCGAACCCCAGAAGGCCACAGAGGTTCCTCGTACAGGACCTAAGTCTCGGGCCGTCCGAGTATCCGTGGTCTGTAACCTTTGTCAGAAGACAGGACACTATGCAAACAAATGTCCACAGCGATCGGGGAAGCGATCGCGTCTAGTGGCCCTGGGAGGAGGTTCACTAGAGACAGCGGCATTTTCCTCCAAGATGACATTTAAAGGGACAGTCATTGTAGACTCTTCCACACTTACAGTCGAGCTTTGTGTGGACTCAGGAGCAGAGGGGAATTTCATGCAATCTACCTTTGCTCGTCGCCACGCAATACATCTGGTAGCGCTCGACAAACCAGTGAATGTCCGGGTAGTGAATGGGTTGACATTGCCCTCGCCAATTGCGCATCAGACTGTCCCTCTTACTTTGTCTGTACCCCCTTCCCATCAGGAAATTATTTCTTCTCGTCCTTCCCGAGGGAATAGACGAAATCCTACTGGGAGTTCTCTGGCTCCGTTCCCACTCCCCTCATATTGAGTGGACCTCCGGTAGGATACTGGGTTGGAGTGAGTCATGTAAGGACAGATGTCTCAGGGAGTGCATTCAGGTTACCACTACAGAGATACCCACAGATATTTCTCCTTTTCCCAAGTGCTATCAGTCATATGCAGACGTGTTCTCTAAAAAGGCTGCGGAGACTCTGCCGCCCCATCGTCCCTATGACTTTCCTATTGACCTCTTGCCTGGAGCAGAACCTCCTCGGGGAAGGGTCTATCCCCTCTCTCTTCCTGAGACGGAGGCTATGTCTCAATATATCCAGGAGAATCTGGCAAGAGGGTTCATTATCAAGTCGGTTTCACCAGCAGGAGCGGGGTTCTTCTTCGTGCAGAAAAAGAGTAGAGAATTACGTCCGTGTATAGATTACAGAGGTCTTAACGCCATCACCCTTAAGAATAAGTACCCATTGCCCCTGATCTCTGAGCTCTTTGATAGGCTCCGGCGAGCAAGGGTATTTACTAAATTAGATCTGCGTGGTGCTTATAACCTGATTCGCATCTGTGAGGGGGACGAATTAAAGACGGCTTTTAATACCAGGGATGGGCATTATGAATATCTGGTTATGCCCTTCGAGCTCTGTAATGCCCCAGCCGTTTTCCAAGACTTTGTCAATGACATCTTCCGGGATATGCTTTCCACCTCTGTAGTAGTCTATCTGGATGATATTCTCATCTTTTCTCCAGATATTGACTCTCACCGGAGGGATGTCTGCAAAGTCTTCGACCAGTTACGGGCGAACTCCCTCTATGCAAAGTTGGAGAAATGCATGTTTGAGCAGGAGTCTTTACCTTTCCTGGGCTATATCATCTCCGCCCAGGGATTGGCTATGGATCCTGCCAAACTACAGGCTGTGATGGATTGGCAAGAACCTCATTCTCTTAAAGCGGTGCAGCGCTTTATGGGTTCATTAATTACTATCGCCAATTCTTTCCCCACTTCTCCACTTTGGTAGCTCCCTTGGTAGCCCTCACCAAGAAGGGAGCCAATCCCAAATTGTGGTCAGAGGAGGTCTCCAAGGCCTTAACTTCAATTAAGTCCCATTTTGCTAGCGCTCACATCTTATATCGCCCCGAGGTTGATAAGCCTTTTTTATTGGAGGTCGATGCCTCGTCCGTTGGTGCTGGAGCAGTCCTTTTTCAAAAGGATGCTCAAGGTCGGAAACATCCTTGTTTCTTCTTTTCCAAGACCTTCACACCAGCGGAGAGGAATTACTCCTTTGGGGATAGGGAGTTGCTAGCCATGAAGTTGGCCTTTTCCGAGTGGAGACATCTCCTGGAGGGGGCTCACTTTCCCTTTCAAGTTTTCACTGACCACAAAAATTTGGTCTATTTACAGACCGCCCAGCGGCTAAATTCTCGTCAGGCCAGATGGTCCCTGTTCTTCTTCCGGTTCCATTTCACCCTCCATTTCCTCTCCGGTGAGAAGAACATTCGGGCCGATGCTCTTTCTCGCTCCGTGGTGTCCTCTGAGGAGGTGGAGGAGAAGCCTCGGTTGATTGTCCCCACAGAGAGCCTAAGAACTGTGGCCCCGGTTTCGCTTGAGTCTGTGCCTGTGCGACCGGAGGTACTCTCTTGGGCACATTAGTCCAGGGTGGGTGGACATTTTGGGGCAAAAAGGACATCTGAGTTGCTGGCGAGGACATACTGGTGGCCACATATGGTCCGTGACGTCAGAGAATGCGTTCAGGCGTGGTCTCCTGCGCCAAGAATAAGTCCCCTGACAACGGCCAGCTGGGCTACTTTTCCCTTTACCGGTGGCAGACAGGCCTTGGGAGATAGTCGGGATGGATTTTGTGTTGGGCTTACCCAAGTCACGGGGCTGCACCATCATCTGGGTGATAACTGACCACTTCTCCAAAATGGTGCACTTGGTGCCCTTACCCCGGTTACCGTCCGCACGGGCCTTGGCAGCATTATTTATTAGGCATATTTTCCGTTTACACGGAATGTCAGACAAAATCGTCAGTGATCGAGGTCCCCAATTTGTGTCTCGGTTCTGGAGAGAGCTGTGTCGTCTACTCAGCATTGAGTTAAATCTCTCCTCGGCATATCATCCCGAGACGAATGGGTTGGTAGAGAGGGCCAACCAGACCTTGGTCATATACTTGCGACATTTTGTCTCTGCCAGGCGGGATGACTGGGCATTCTTGCTACCGTGGGCTGAGTTCGCTCTAAATAATGCTGTGGCTGACTCCACCGGACAGACCCCATTCCTCCTGAACTACGGTCAGCATCCGCGGGTACCAATGCCCATGCCCGTGTCTTCCACCAATTCCAGGGTGTCAGAGTGGGCTGTGGAGGCACGGGACATTTGGGACCGCACCCAGGATGCCATTCAGGCCTCCAAAGAGAGGATGAGGTCTTCGGCCGATGCCCATCGGCGCCCCGCTCCTACTTTTGCTCCGGGTGACCTAGTGTGGCTCTCTGCCCGAAACATCAAGCTACGTGTTGAGTCCACCAAGTTAGCACCTCGCTTTTTGGGTCCCTTTAAAGTTCTTGAGCAGGTGAACCCTGTGGTTTACCTCCTAGCCCTTCCGCCTCGCCTTGGTATCACCGACACCTTTCACGTGTCGCTCCTGAAACCCGTGGCCATTTCCCGGTTTTCCCAGTCATCTGCCGGGACGTCGGGTTCATCTACCGACGATCATGAGGTGAACGCCATTGTTGGGTGCAAGGTGGTACGATTCAAAAAAATTTATTTGGTGGATTGGAGGGGTTACGGGCCTGAGGATAGGTCCTGGGAGCCTGCCGAGCATGTTCACGCTCCACAGCTCATTGCTGCCTTTGAGCTCAGCGTTGCCCAAAGAAGGGGGGGTAATGTTAGGGTTCGAGTTCCCGCTGCTGCACAAGGGGAGTCTCGAACCAGTCCCGCTGGGGTCCCCCATCTATCTCTGGCCGCAGTGGAGCCTGCTCAGCAAAGACATCGGTCCCAGCATCTCGCCCGGTCTAATACTGTGCAGAGACTTGCTGCTGCCTCTTCAGGTTCTGCTATTGTAGCCACTACTGGTCAGCGGCGAGCAGACGTCTTTAGGTCTAAGTCCTTTGTTGCTTCATCTGAGCATGCCCAGGGCAAGATCTCCCATTGGAGATCAGGGGTCACATGCTCAGATACAGCTGCCACTCCTATTGGTCCTTCAGGAAGGTCCTCCGGCTGTTGATGTTCTGAAGCAGCTTCCCATTGGTCCTTCCTGGAAGGTCTTTTTCTCATGGCTGCTATAAAAGGCTGTCCTTACCGTACGGCCGTGCGCTAGGATCAATTGCATTATGTGCTTTGCGCCAGAGTGATCATGCACGCATGTGGTTAGGGCTCGACTGAAATAAGCCCCTAGAATACCGGCACCCCGGTGAGGAGATTTGAGTGCACGTGGTTAGGGCTTGGCTGAAATAAGCCCCTAGAATACCGGCTTCTCCGGTGAGGAGATTGCTTGATTGCGTTGCTGTCTGCATGATCACGGACTGCTATCCGCACAGCAGTTATCTGTGTATCCCTGTGGTGTTAACAGGACACAGTACCTATCTCTGCGTCTTTACCTCAGCGACTCTGTGGTGTAACAGAGTTCACTTATATCGCTATATAGCGCTGCGGCAATCCCGCTAGCGGCTCTGTGGATTAACAGAGTTCACACTATTTGCCACAGTGCGCTACGGCGTTTATTTTAGCAACTCTGTGGGATAAGAGTTGCTACTTACGCCATCTTACTAGCAGCAGGCTCCGCCTGCACGGTGGACCCCGGGCTGCAAACACACCTCTCTACATTATTTGTTAGGTGCGTTCCGCAGACCCTAACAACCGCATGGCCGACCTCACGCTATGGTCGGGTTTCGGTTGACGAAACTCGACTTTGGCTAAAGTCGGTGACTTTTGAATCTGACTGACCTGTTTCGCTCAACTCTACTTGTAACCTTGAGATTGTTGATATTTTTCAACAATTTTGATTTTCAAGTCCTCAGACAGTTCTCGGTTCCTCTTTCTGTTCTCCATACTTAGTGTGACACACAATGCAAAAATTTTGTCAACTTTTCCCCTTCTGGTTTTATGTGTGATTTTCTTATTGTCCACACTTGTTACTTGCCAAAGGTGAGTTTGAAAGAGCATCGCATGCTTGAAACAAAGTTGTTTACTTACAATTTTTGGAAGATGCCAACAATTTTGTCAAAACTATTTTTTAGAAATTTGCATGCAATTTGCTTTTTTTTCCATATTTTTTTAGTTGTTCCAATACACACAAAGAAAATAAACATGCGTATAACAAAATATGTGTAATTGCAATCATTTTCTATTAGAAATACTTCAAGGATTCCAACACTTTCTGCCATGACTGTACATAGCTGGGTACTGCCTGTGTATAATTATAATGGCGGTTCTCCTTTTTTTATAGAGTCACTTTATGTTTATAATGTTTTTATTTTTATTTTAAAGGAATATAAAATACAGTATATTATATGAAACCTTGAAATTACTTATGAGAATTAATTATTCTCCAATGCTTCTTCTTTATGTATAATCAAATAGAAACCTTCACCAAATGGTGCATTGTGACAAATCCTAAGCATTATAAACACATATACATTGGCCAAAAAAGAAGCTTGCATGTCAATTAATTTATAAAAATACAAATTAAAGGAAATATGTCAGCAAGATCAACCTAAATATGCTAATTAGGCTTTAAGAGCTTTAAGAGCATTGTCACACCCAGAGCATTTAACAAAACTCTGTCTCCCTATGGTATTTACATTCTTATCCCCTCCTTCTTTATAAGTGAAAGCTCATTGTGTCTGTGACTTCAAGCATGAGACAGGAAATCTAGAGCTTGTGTTGATTACTGCTTTTCTCACTTCTGAGCAATGAGGTACTCTGCTAAAAGCAGTAGCTTCCGTGCTCTACTAGGCATGAGCCACTCAACCACACTAAACACGGAAAAAAGGCAAGGAGGATGCTTGGCATGTTCAAGTTAACAGTGTGGTTGGGTTGTTTATACTTTAAAAAGACACAGATCCATCAAGTTCAGCCTTTTTCTCCACCAGTTACACATTCTCTATCGCTAGATTATTTATAACCCTCAATGCCATTTGTTGTGAGGAAAGCATCCAGCCTTTTTATGAATGCAGATATAGTCTGCCATTACTACCTCTTGTGGTCGGGCATTCCATAGTCTGACTGCTCTAACTGTAAAGAACCATTTCCTATTTAACTGCCAGAATCGTCTTTGCTCCACATATAGTGAGTATCTTCAGGTCCTTTGCAATGTCTTCGGAAGGAATAAATCAAGCGTCAATTTATGTATAAATGAGATCTCTTCTGAGGTGTCCTTTTCCTAAGCTAAACAAGCCCAACTTTTCCAACCTCTCATCATATGAGAGGCCTTCCATCCCGTGTAATAATCTAGTTGCATTCCTTTTAACTGATTCTAACTTCCAAATATTCATTTTAAAATTGGACGCCATATTCTAGATATGGCCTTAAAAGTGATTTATAGAGGGGTAATAATACATTTGAATCATGAGATTTTCTCTCTCTTTTTATACATCCTAAAATCTTGTTTGATTTTGCCACTGCCACCTGACATTAACAGATGCTTAGTTTATTTGTAACCAGAATACAGAAATCCTTCTCCTGTCCTTTTATCCCTAGTTTATTTCCATAAAATGTACTAACAACACTACGATTACCCAGGCCACGGTGCATTACTTTACGTTTTTCAACATTAAGCCTCATTGGCCATGTGTTTCCCCATTCAGACATATTTTCCAGATCGTTTTGTAATATCATACTGTGAAGCTTAGTTTTCATTATCCTATATAATTTTTTGTCATCAGCAAAGACTGATACTTTACTCTCAATTCCATCCACAAGGTCATTATTAAGAAATTAAAAAGAATTGGGTCTCATAGAGATCATTGTCCGACTTCAGCCCATTTGGAGAAGGAACCATTTACGTCTCTTTTTTCCTGTTCCTTAAGAACCTGTCACCCCCCAGGGCCTTTTTCAAGTAAAAGAGCCACCTTCAGCAGCACTAAATCAGCATTCTATGAAGGTGGCTCTTATGTTTCTGATCGCTAGGAACGCTGAAATATACACTTTTATAATCTGTCCGACATACCTCTATTGTGTCCAGGACGTATGTCTTCTCGCCCTGTGTCAGCGTCCTCAGCTGGGAATCTGGCACCTGCGCAGTGAGGAAAGCGGTGGAGGGAGATGAGGGACAGGCGCAGAGATCCTCACTGCGCAGGCACCAGATTCCCAGCCCCGCAGTGTGAATACATCATAACACACTGCGGGGTGGGATCTGGGGCAGCCGCTACACGAAGCGCCGGTGACGTCACAAGTAGAGGAGGAGGGGGCCGGAAACAAGAGGGGGATGATTGACAATGCCGAGGACGCTGACCCAGGGCGAGAAGACATACCTCCTGGACACAATAGAGGTGTGGTGGACAGATTATAAAAGTGTATATTTCAGCGTTCCTAGCGATCAGAAACCTAAGAGACACCTGTACAGAATGCAGCCTTAGTGCTGCTGAAGGTGGCTCTTTTACTTAAAAAGGCCCTGGGGGGTGACAGGTTCCCTTTAACCTGTTTTTACCCATGTGTATATAGTTTCCCCTACTCCCTGCTTCTGGAGCTTCAGTGTAAGGCTGTTGTGTGGTACATTACCAAATGCCCAGGTAAATCACATCAGCTGCATTACCAACATCCAGATCCAACATTAAGATTTACAGTTATTGCACTTCCAGTATTGTGAAGAAACATTAAAAGCAGTGATCTACACAAGTTTTCCTGGCCGGCACTTTTTGTCTCAGACTCATTCATAGAGAAGGTAAAAATTTTTCAACTGCTTTGGACATCACAAAACACTTAACACCTCATTTATACAGTACAGACCAAAAGTTTGGACACACCTTCTCATTCAAAGATTTTTCTGTATTTTCATGACTATGAAAATTGTACATTCACACTGAAGGCATCAAAACTATGAATTAACACATGTGGAATTATATACTTAACAAAAAAGTGTGAAACAACTGAAAATATGTCTTATATTCTAGGTTCTTCAAAGTAGCCACCTTTTGCTTTGATTACTGCTTTGCACACTCTTGGCATTCTCTTGATGAGCTTCAAGAGGTAGTCACTGGAAATGGTCTTCCAACAGTCTTGAAGTAGTTCCCAGAAATGCTTAGCACTTGTTGGCCCTTTTGCCTTCACTCTGTGGTCCAGCTCACCCCAAACCATCTCGATTGGGTTCAGGTCTGGTGACTGTGGAGGCCAGGTCTTCTGGTGTAGCACCCCATCTCTCTCCTTCTTGGTCAAATAGCCCTTACACAGCCTGGAGGTGTGTTTGGGGTCATTGTCCTGTTGAAAAAAAAATGATGGTCCAACTAAACGCAAACCGAATGGAATAGCATGCCACTGCAAGATGCTGTGGTAGCCATGCTGGTTCAGTATGTCTTCAATTTCGAATAAATCCCCAACAGTGTCACCAGCAAAGCACCCCCACACCATCAAACCTCCTCCTCCATGCTTCACGGTGGGAACCAAGCATGTAGAGTCCATCCGTTCACCTTTTCTGCGTCGTACAAAGACACGAAAGATCTAAAATTTGGACTCATCAGACCAAAGCACAGATTTCCACTGGTCTAATGTCCATTCCTTGTGTTCTTTAGCCCAAACAAGTCTCTTCTGCTTGTTGCCTGTCCTTAGTAGTGGTTTCCTAGCAACTATTTTACCATGAAGGCCTGCTGCACAAAGTCTCCTTGTTGTGAACGTGTTGGAGACAACTTCGGAGCTGAGGCTCCCTCTGGTGGTTGCTGAGGGTATTGAACCTATGTTGAACAGCAAAAGTCCACCACCTGCAATTGATGAATGGTTATCAGGTGTGACGGACTGGCCTGATATAAGTGAGCTGACCTCCCATGATCCTTGCCGGTGATCAATTGTTCTTTCTGGTCTAGGTTGGAATTCAGCTTGATTTTCTGCTGTCTCCTGCTATCATTCAGATATGTTACTTTCTGGTTTTTTTTCTGTGGTTTGATTTTCCTTGTTTTTTGCTGCCTTGCTTTTGAGTTCAGCCGGTTCCCCTTTGGGGGCTTGTGCTGGTCTCTGTTCTCTTTTTGTATTTGTTCATTTGCTCTGTTCCCGTGATTTTTTACTGCTGGGTAGCCCTGTGTTCACACCAGAGATCTCATATAGGTGGTCGAGACCGTGTAGTCTCAGCATTTTTTAAATCAGAAGTGTTGGAGTTTTTATTAGGGTTTTTTTGGGTTGCAGACAGTATTCTCTCCTGTACTATCCTGTCTAGACAGTTGGGCCCCAGCGTTTGCTCAATCTATTTTCTGTCTGTGTTCGTGTTTTCATCTTGTCTAACCGCCATTATATGTTTGGGGGCTTCCTATTTCTTTGGGGCTCTACTCCGGGGCAGTTAGCTTTCCTTTTTCCATCTTCAGGGATAGCTAATCTCTCCGGCTGTGACGAGGCATCTAGGGCACCGTAGGAACGTCCCACGGCTGCTTCTAGTTGTGCGGTTAGTTTTGGGGTCTGCAACCTATTAGATCCCAACCTCTCTGGTGTTTGGCTGCCTTTGCGGTTTTTGCTCCTGCCCTCCTCAGCTACCAAAACATAACACTCCTCTTAACAGTTGTTGTAGAGATGTGTCTGCTGCTAGAACTCTGTGCGGCATTGACCTGGTCTCTAATCTGAGCTGCTGTTAACCTGCGATTTCTGAGGCTGGTGAATCGGATAAACTTATCCTCAGAAGCAGAGGTGACTCTTGGTCTTCCTTTCCTGGGGTGGTCCTCATGTGAGCCAGTTTCCTTGTAGCGCTTGATGGTTTTTGCAAATGCACTTCGGGACACTTTCAAAGTTTTCCCAATTTTTCGGACTGACTGACGTTTCTTAAAGTAATGATGGCCACTCGTTTTTCTTTACTTAGCGGCTTTTTTCTTGCCATAATACACATTCTAACAGTCTATTCACTAGGACTATCAGCTGAGTATCAACCAGACTTCTGCACAACACAACTGATGGTCCCAAACCCATTTATAAGGCAAGAAATCACACTTATTAAACCTGACATGGCACACCGGTGAAGTGAAAATTTACGGTGACTACCTCTTGAAGCTCATCAAGAGAATGCCAAGAGTGTGCAAAGTAGTAATCAAAGCAAAAGGTGGCTACTTTGAAGAACCTAGAATATAAGACATATTTTCAGTTGTTTCACACTTTTTTGTTAAGTATATAATTCCACATTGTTAATTCATAGTTTTGATGCCTTCAATGTAAATTTACAATTTTCATAGTCATGAAAATACAGAAAAATCTTTGAATGAGAAGGTGTGTCCAAACTTTTGGTCTGTACTGTATATAGCAAATATCATGGATTTCTCCATATGTAGGCAACATATAGTGGATATAAAAGAAGGAATGTATTAATCTTTCTCTGACCTACAAGCCACTATAGATGGTTTAGGGTTTGATCTTGCTAACAGCTAACTTTAAAGTAAATTATAAACCACCGTACTCATAAAATAATCTATTCACTAAGGCAACAGTCCCCCATATTTAATAGAAGGCCAGGGTCAGACATGCGAGAAACTCGCACAAATCTTGCATGTCAATACTCGGCACCGCCTCCGGCACTCGGACCAGAGCGTGCAGCTGCATAGAAATACATTCAGCCGCACGCTCCTGTCCAAATGCCGGCGGCGCTGCCGTGTATTGACATGTGAGACTCGTGGGAGTTTCTCGCAAGTCGGACCCCGGCCTAAAAGTGCAACTCACAATATATTAAATGCTAAAGAGGATGGAGAAAAGAGATAAAAATATGATTGGTAAGGAAGAAAAGGATGAAGAAGAGCAAACAAAAAAATAAAGGAGGGATTCTACAGAGGTCCCAACTATTCCTCCAACTGAGTATCTTTCAACAGATTATGTACCAGTCTGACAGAAAAATGTGCTGGCACCTGACAAAACAATTGTTTGGCATCTTGCAGAAATATGAACACAACCTTTTATACTTGCTCTATATGGTCCTACTTACCTTCCATATTATTCTGTAACCAATGCATGCATTCATATGTATTGTGCATTAGACACTGGAGCCTAACTGTGCTGGCCAAGCCTAATGTAATTCAGTGTGTCAGTGTTTACGGAAAATTCAGCCCGAATCAGTGCAATAACAAAGCAATAAATCTCCATACAGTGACAGTAACGCATTTTCAGCCAGCCTGTAAGATAAGACATTTATGGCAAAACACAGCTGCTGCTCATCCTCTCCTACTGTGTATGCACAAACCTGGCTACATAGGCCGAAAATGCTGGAGAGGTGCTATGATAGTGTAAGAAGGTCAAGGGGAATTAACCCTTTAAATGTTTCATCTCCTTTAATTGTGTAAATACAGTTAGGTCCATATATATTTGGACAGAGACAACATTTATTTAATTTTGGTTCTAGACATTACCACAATGAATTTTAAACAAAACAATTCAGATGCAGTTGAAGTTCAGACTTTCAGCTTTCATTTGAGGGTATCCACATTAAATTTGGATGAAGGGTTTAGGAGTTTCAGCTCCTTAACATGTGCCACCCTGTTTTTAAAGAGACCAAAAGTAATTGGACAATTGACTCCAAGGCTATTTCATGGACAGGTGTGGGCAATCCCTTCATTATGTCATTCTCAATTAAGCAGATAAAAGGGCTGGAGTTGATTTGAGGTGTGGTGTTTGCATTTGGAAGGTTTTGCTGTGAAGGAAACATGCGGTCAAAGGAGCTCTCCATGCAGGTGAAACAAGCCATTCTTAAGCTGCAAAAACAGAAAAAAACAATCTGAGAAATTGCTACAACATTAGGAGTGGCAAAATCTACAGTTTGGTACATCCTGAGAAAGAAAGAAAGCATTGGTGAAGTCATCAATGCAAAAAGACCTGGGCGCCCACGGAAGACAACAGTGGTGGATGATCGCAGAATACTTTCCATGGTGAAGAGAAACCCCTTCACAACAGCCAACCAAGTGAACAACACTCTCCAGGAGGTAGGCGTATCAATATCCAAATCTACCATAAAGAGAAGACTGCATGAAAGTAAATACAGAGGGTTCACTGCACGGTGCAAGCCACTCATAAGCATCAAGAATAAAAAGTCCAGGCTGGACTTTGCTAAAAAACATCTAAAAAAGACAGCACAGTTCTGGAAGAACATTTTTTGGACAGATGAAACCAAGATCAACCTCTACCAGGATGATGGAAAGAGAAAAGTATGGCAAAGGTGTGGTACAGCTCATGATCCAAAGCATACCACATCATCTGTAAAACACTGCGGAGGCAGTGTGATGGCTTGGGCATGCATGGCTGCCAGTGGCACTGGGTCACTAGTGTTTATTGATGATGTGACACAGGACAGAAGCAGCCGAATGAATTCTGAGGTATTCAGAGCCATACTGTGTGCTCAGATCCAGCCAAATGCAGCCAAACTGATTGGTCGTCATTTCATACTACAGATGGACAATGACCCAAAACATAAAGCAAAAGCAACCCAGGAGTTTATTAAAGCAAAGAAGTGGAATATTCTTGAATGGCCAAGTCAGTCACCTGATCTCAATCCAATTGAGCATGCATTTCATTTGTTAAAGACTAAACTTCAGACAGAAAGGCCCACAAACAAACAGCAACTGAAAACCACCGCAGTGAAGGACTGGCAGAGCATCAAAAAGGAGGAAACACAGCATCTGGTGGTGTCCATGAGTTCAAGACTTCAGGCAGTCATTGCCAACAAAGGGTTTTCAACCAAGTACTAGAAATGAGCATTTTATTTACAATTATTTAATCTGTCCAATTACTTTTGGTCCCTTTAAAAACAGGGTGGCACATGTTAAGGAACTGAAACTCCTAAACCCTTCATCCAATTTTAATGTGGATACCCTCAATTGAAAGCTGAAAGTCTGAATTTCAACTGCATCTGAATTGTTTTGTTTAAAATTCATTGTGGTAATGTCTAGAACCAAAATTACATAAATGTTGTCTCTGTCCAAATATATATGGACCTAACTGTATACGTCAGAGGCATGGAGACGCCCACAGGCATCACATGGTTATGTCCAACCAATGAGGGCCGACTACAATCGGCGCATGCGTCGCAGCGATCCAGGGACTCCCAGTGTTGAGGACGTCATGCATCTCGGTGCGCGTCAAGCACAACCCCCGACGCGCGTCAGAAGCATAGAGACGCCCCCCGCAAGGGAAGCACAGGAGCAACAACGAGGCACGCGCACGGCCGGTGACCAGATTAGAGGGCATGACAGGTAAATGTGTTTAGAAGAGCCAAGTACGGGCACATGTGAAAAACCATTAATAACATATGAGAAACCTTCACAAGAACATTTCAATATCATTAGTCAGATATAATAATACTTATAACAAGGAAAAACAATATCCAATAGCACAGTACAATTTATGGTGCAATATGGGCTAAATGATAAACAATGGTAGATGATAATTCACATTTTTGCTTGCCAACATGTCTGACACTCTTCAGTTCACCCCAACTGATCGAGTGTTGTACAACTGGGTTTTGTCCCGCCGCTTTGGGCAGCCTTACCCAGTGATCGTTGATCCGTGAAGGAGAAGGCGAATGTGGGTGCATCCGCATTTGAGGCAACGCCTCAATAAAGGCCATTTTCACCAGCTGTATGCATCTCTGCGGACTCATCCAGACAAGTTTTTTCTGTTTTGTCAGATGACCATTCCCACATTTGATGTTTTGTTGGAGATTGTGCGCCCTTGGATCACCTACCAGGACAGCAGGATGCGCAAAGCTATCTCTGCAGAGGAGCGACTTCTCCTTATGCTACGGTATGAATTCCTCACCTACATACTGTCTGTTGATGATGTGTTTTACCACTAGTTTCCCTTTACCCTTATGGCTGTAGGTGAAATATCCTCATAATATAGGCCATATATCACCTTGAAGTACCTGAACAATCATGTGTATGTTAAAATTAGTGAAAATGTTTACTTGGGGTAAATTGAACTTATGATTGTTTGGACATTAAATCATGTAAGGGTTATGTATAGTGCATTTGTTAAACCTTTGTGCATGTGTATTGATTGTTCTCTGTACATTTGGTTACTTTTAGGTTCCTAACTACTGGCATATCCTATGCCGCACTTCATCTGGAGTTTTTGATTGTGAGGTCCACCATCTCTGGCATTGTGCCTGATACCTGCTCACAACTCTGGGACAGACTGCATCAACTGGTCATGCCTGAGCCAAAGATGGAAGACTGGAAGAGGATTGCCAGGGGATTTGAGGAGCAATGCCACTTCCCAAATTGTATAGGAGCCCTTGATGGGAAGCACATCAGTGTGCGTAAGCCGCCGAACTCAGGGTCCCAATTCTACAATTATAAACAATATTTTTTCTGTGGTGCTGTTGGCTGTGGTTGACAGTAACTACAGGTTTATAATTGTGGACATTGGGGCCTATGAAAGAACTGGAGACTCTAGAGTCTTCAATTCTTCCATTATGGGTCGGCGGCTGCGCACTAACGAGTTGAACCTACCACCAGCACGGCAACTTCCAGACTCCAATCTAGAAGCTTGAAATAGAAGAAACAGCGCTTCATCCAGGTGAAATAATTTTCAAAAAGCTTTAATCCGCCATATAAATGCGACGTTTTGACCCATAACAGGTCTTTTTCAAGAGGCTGCATAGAAATACATGCAGCCGCGCACTCCACTCCCGAGTGCCGGCACCAGAGCTGGGATTTCACATGAGAGCGACGGATGTTTTCGTCGCATGTGTGATCCCGGCCTTAGTGTGACGACGGCCTTATACAGAGATCAGTAGAGGACCAGGTAAGGGAGTGACAGAGCCCCATAGGAGGCGATTATAGAATTTGAAATTCTGTTTGAAATTAAACAAAATTTGAGGATTTTGCTGCAATGACATTTTTTTACTTCTGACTTTTGACTCATCTACTAAATCCAAAAAGGAAAAATTGTAAACAACCCGCAAAATAAATCAACCTGCTATTAAATTAAAATTGTTATTTTTTTCAAAATTGTTAGGAATTTTTCCACCCTGAACAAAGTCTTATGCATTTTTATTTAATAGTTTCATACTCCTTCCTAATAACCACAGCTTTCCCATATCTTAAAAAAAAAATCACCTTAGCATATCCATCGGACGAGTGCTATCCAATGTTTTATCAGATAGCACTTGGACCAATGTAATACTATGGGGCAGTACAGATTTGCTATTTTTTTCTCATGCCATAAAAGATCACAGCATGCTGCAAGTGACTCCGCAAATTGAATCACGCGCACCCATTCGAGTCAAGTGCAATCCGAAATACGCATACAGAGACAATGGAGAAGATGAAGTAATTAACTTCTTCATCTTCTCTGCACCTGTGCTGAGATTCTTTCTTGTGAGAGAATCAGATCACAGTAAAATGACACTCAGCTGAAACTCTGACAGCGTTTGAGCCAAGTGTCATTAGCATAATCGCCCTGATTCTTTCTCAGGCCGGCGTCACACTGCCGAGTTTGATGCGAGTTAGTCGCACGACTTTCCCGCATCAACACCTGGCACGGCCGCCCGCTCTCGAACCCGAGTGTGCGGCTGTATGTATTTCTATGCAGCCGCACACTCGGGTCTGAGAGCGGGCGGCCGTGCCGGGTGTTGATGCGAGAAAGTCGTGGGACTTACTCGCATCAAACTCGCCAGTGTGACGCCAGCCTCAGAGAGAAAATACGATCATGTAACGCCGGCCTAAGGCTCATTCATAAGTCACTTTATCTCATTCACGTACTATCTGTGTTTTTCACACAGTACTCGTACCTATGATATTCTATGAGGATGTTCACATGTCCAATTTTTTCCTCAGACCAAGTGGCCGATTTAAAAAAAAAAAACAGAAACATGTCTGAGAGCCAGATCAAAATAGGCAATGCAAGTCTATGCGTCTGTGAAAAGCCTAAGGCCGGGGTCACACTTGCGAGTACAATGCGAGAAATTCGCCGAGTCTCTCTCATCAATACCCGGCACTGCCGTCGGCACTCGGGACCGGAGTGTGCGGCTGCATGTATTTCTATGCAGCTGAATGCTCCGGTCTGAGTGCCGGCGGCAGTGCCAGGTATTGATGAGAGAGACTCGGCGAATTTCTCGCATTGCACTCGCAAGTGTGACCCCGGCCTAAGGGCCGCATTCGGATGACACTTAATTTTCACAGACTGTCAGAAAGGAGAGGGTAGAGAAACTTTTTTTCTTTCTCTGGGTACTAGAAAAACTGATCAAACTCTGATCAAAGTGTGATCAAAATAATCAGTCCAATTTTCTCCTACGTTTAAAATTCTGACGTCTGAATGAGGCCTTAGGCTAAATTCAAATATGCGTTTGAAGGTCTGTGTGCAGAACGCTATGCCCAGACTGACCGTAGGTCTCAGGAACTAGACATAGCAGCGTCATGTCATATATGAAGATGTTGGATTCGGGTCAGGAGACAGGCGGCCTGTACATGGACTGTGAAAGTCAGATGTGTGAAACTGGTGTGTTAGAACAACCATTTCACATCACTTTCATCTTGCACTGTGAACGTCCCTCTGTGCTTTCTTGTTTTTACTCTATTTGACCTTCTAAAATACTCTAATTAAATCAGTTTAAGGTTTCATTTTCTACCATACTCAACACATCATTTTAGAAAATGATTTGCAGAAGTTCCACTTATCTCCAGCTCTCTCCACCTGTCATATCTACAAGTTGCCAGTGATTATCCTTTTATATGTCGATTTTGTAAGAATTAAATAATATTTCCCCCTGACTAAAACTGAAGAAAATGGATGCAATATCTTATTACATACCACCCGGTACAGGAAGACTAGAAAAGTTCATAGAAATCTCAAAATATCTTTCTGTAGCCCATCTGCCATAGTCAATCACAGATGAAGAATGTTAATGCATGTTCCCTGCATGTGCCTGTGATTACAAAGCTAGAGAACAAGCAGCTGCTACTGAATGTAAAGGCTGGCAGCTTAGATTTTTCACTGTCACTTTG
Source organism: Oophaga sylvatica (assembly GCA_033576555.1). Classification (NCBI taxonomy): domain Eukaryota; kingdom Metazoa; phylum Chordata; class Amphibia; order Anura; family Dendrobatidae; genus Oophaga; species Oophaga sylvatica. The sequence goes on along the minus strand of JARQOD010000002.1, from coordinate 535,985,126 downwards.
CCATCCAGAATATTTGCTCCATGCCAGACTACAGACTTAAGATGTACAATTGTTCTGCTGTGCTGAACTGTATTTATTTGCACTGCAAGATTTGCTTGAAATGCACGGTAAACTGCTACTGAGCCATGTGACAACTGCAATTTGCAGACATCATAGACAGTGACAACAACAGAAAATAGTCCCAAACGTATGAGTAAACCATAAGGCTATATTCACAATTTTTGGCCATGTTGACCTTCATTTGCCACAACGCATAGATTTAGCCCTAATTACTCAGTGTTGAGGTTCTACAAAAAAAAAACGCAACATGGACGAAAAAAATGTGAATGTAGCATAAATTATATCCAGGTTACATGATTCTATGGTGCCTAGCAGACAGATAATCGGCACCACTATTCAATAGTTAAATCCATACATAAAGTAAGAATGCTGTGTTACTTACCAGTCCATAAAACATTTTGGCCCTAATTCATCAAAGCTTTTATGCCACAATTGTGGCTTGAAAAGTCACAAAATATTTGCGCAACATCGAGTTGGTGTAAAAAATGTTGTTACTTCTTGCATTTTCAGGACAGTTTTTTCCCAGTTCTGCCAAAATAGATGGCACTAGAGCAGGACATAGTTGTGGCAGGGAATGGCGACCCCCCACTCATCAAATTCATGACGGGAAGTAGCGTTTGCTACACGATAAATATTAATCACAACTCGGGTGTAGTAAGATTGTGTGAGGCACATATGGAGTAGCACGCGACTTCATGCCAAGCTTTATTCATGTGCCTCTTAATCAATCAGGAACCTTGCACTCCACATTGCCCCTTCATAAAGACCAGCGTTATTATCACTGATCTTGATGAATCGAGGTTTTTTCTTTATTCTATCCTTGAAAATGCTTCACACTGTTCAGACAGGCTGTCATAAGAGCGGTAATCATTCTTGCTGTTTGTTAAGCAATAAGATCACTAGTCCTTAACCCCTTAACGACCAGAGGTATTTTTGGTTTTGCATTTTAATTTTTTGCTCCCCTTCTTCCCAGGGCCATAACTTTTTTTATTTTCTGGTCAAAATGGCCATGTGAGGGCTTGTTTTTTGTGGGACAAGTTGTAATTTTGAACGACACCATTGGTTTTCCCATGTCATGTACTCGAAAATGGGAAATAATTCCAAGTGCAGTGAAATTGCAAAAAAAGTGCAATCCCACAGTTGTTTTTTGGTTTTTTTCTCACCATGTTCACTAAATACTAAAATAATCTTACATTATGATTCTCCAGGTCATTACAAGTTCATAGACACCAAACACGTCTAAGTTCGTTTTTATTTAAGTGATGAAAAAAATCCAAAGTTTGTAAAAAAAAAAAAAAAGCAATAGAGCCATTTTCCGATACCCGTAGCGTCTTCATTTTTCGTGATCTCAGGTTGGTGAAGGCTTATTTTTTGCGCGCCATGCTAACATTTTTTATGATACCATTTTGGTGCAGATACGATCTTTTGATGGCCCGTTATTGCATTTTAATGCAATGTTGCAGCACCCAAAAAACGTAATTCTGGCGTTTTGATTTTTTTTCTATTTGTGGGGTTTAGTGATCGGGTTACTTCTTTTTTTATTGATAGATCAGGCAATTCTGAACGTGACGATACCAAATATGTGTATGGTTGTTTTTTTATTGTTCTATTTTGAATGGGGCGAGAAGGGGGTGATTTGAACTTTTATAATTTTTTTATATTTTTTAATACTTTTTTTTACTTTTTGAATGCTTCAATAGTCTTGACTTTCTATGTGCGCTGACCATTGTGCGTCACTCATAGCAATCTGGCAGTGACAACCATAGAGGTCTGCAGAGACCTCTGGTTGTCATGCCAACACATCGGTGACCCACGATCACGTGACAGGGGTCATCGATGGCCGGATTTCCGGCGCGATTGCCAGATGCGCATGTTAAATGCCACTATCAGAGTTTGACAGCGGCATTTAATTGGTTAATAGCCCTGGGTGGATCACGATTCCACCCGTGGCTGTTCCGGGCATATGTCAGTTGTTCAAAACAGCTGACATGTGCCAAGAAAGATGTGGGCTCACCGCGGGATTGGCTGGAATTTAGATTGGATGCCATGTCGCGTTTGGAGAACCTCTGATGTGCCTAAACAGTGGAAACCCCCCACAAGTGACACCAGTTTGGAAACTAGATCCCCTAAGGTACTTATCTAGATCTGTTGTGAGCACTTTGAACCCCCAAGTGTTTCACAAAAGTTTATAATGCCTGGGTGTGAAAAAAAAAAAAAAAACAATTTTCCACAAAAATTATTTTTTAGTCCCAAATTTTTGAATTTTCCCAAGGAAATTGGACCCCAAAAGTTGTTGTCCAATTTGTCCTGAGTACGCTGATACCCATATGTGGGGGGGAAACTGTTTGGGCGCACGGCAGGGCTTGGAAAGGAAGTAGTAACGTTTTGGAATGCAGACGTTGATGGGGGTAATGTTCCGTTTGCAGTGCCCCAGATGAGCCTAAACAGTGGAAACCCCCACAAGTGACCCCATTTTGTAAACTAGACCCCCTAAGGAACTTATCTAGATCTTTGGTGAGCACTTTGAACCCCCAAGTGCTTCACACAAGTTTATAATGCCCGGGCATGAAAATAAAAAATCCTATTTTTTTCCCACAAAAATTATCTTTTAGTCACTAATTTTTTATTTTCCCAAGGGTAACAGGAGAAATTGGACCACATAAGTGGTTGTACAATTTGTCCTGAGTACGCTGATACCCCATATGTGGGGGGAACCACTGTTTGGGCGCTCAGCAGAGCTCGGAATGGAAGGAGCACCATTTGACTTTTTCCAACCAAAATTGGCTGGAATTGAGATTGGATGCCATGTTGCATTTGGAGAGCCCTGATGTGCCTAAACAATGGAAACCCCCACAAATGACCCCATTTGGGAAACTAGACCCCCTAAGGAACTTATCTAGATCTTTGGTGAGCAATTTTAACCCCCAAGTGCTTCACACAAGTTTATAACGTAGAGCCGTAAAATTTAAAAATCATATTTTTTCCACAAAAATGATCTTTTCACCCCAATTTTTATTTTTCCAAGGGTAACAAGACTCCAAAAGTTATTGTGCAATTTGTCCTGAGTGCGCTGATACCCCATATGTGGGGGTAAACCACTGTTTGGGTGCATGGCAGAGTTTGGAAGGGAAGGAGCGCCGTCTGACTTTTTCAACGCAGAATTGGCTGGACGCCATGTCGTGTTTGGAGAGCTCCTGATCTGCCTAAACAGTGGAAACCCCATAAATGACACCATTTTGGAAACTAGACCCCTCAAGGAACTTATCTAGATGTGTGGTGAGAACTTTGAACCCCAGGTGTTTCACTAAAGTTTATAACGTACAGCCATAAAATAAAAAATCTTTTTTTTTTTTTTACAAAATGATTTTTTCGCCCCCAATATTTTATTTTCACAAGGGTAACAGAAGAAATTGGAACGCAAACGTTGTTGTCCAATTTGTCCTGAGTACGCTGATACCCAATATGTGGGCGAAAACTACTGTATGGGCACACGTCGGGGCTCGGAAGGGAAGTAGTGACGTTTTGGATTGCAGACTTTGATGGAATGGTCTGGGGGCGTCATGTCACATTTGGAGAGCCCCTGATGCACCTAAACAGTGGAAACCCCCACAAGTAACCCCATTTTGGCAAATAGACCCCACAAGGAACTTATCTAGATGTGTGGTGAGCATTTTGAACCCCCAAGTGCTTCACAGAAGTTTATAACGTACAGCCGTAAAAATAAAAAATCCTTTTTTTTTTTACAAAAATGATTTTTTCGCCCCCAATATTTTATTTTCACAAGGGTAACAGGAGAAATTGGACACCAAAAGTTGTTGTCCAATTTGTCCTCAGTACGCTGATACCCAATATGTGGGAGAAAACTACTGTATGGGCGCATGTCAGGGCTCGGAAGGGAAGTAGTGACGTTTTGGATTGCAGACTTTGATGGAATGGTCTGGGGGCGTCATGTCGCATTTGGAGAGCCCCTGATGCGCCTAAACAGTGGAAACCCCCAACAAGTGACCCCATTTTGGAAAATAGACCCCACAAGGAACTTATCTAGATGTGTGGTGAGCACTTTGAACCCCAAAGTGCTTCACAGAAGTTTAACGCACAGCCGTAAAAATAAAAAATCTTTTTTTTTTGCAAAAATGATTTTTTCGCCCCAATATTTTATTTTTACAAAGGTAACAGGAGAAATTGGACCCCAAAAGTTGTTGTCCAATTTGTCCTGAGTACGCTGATACCCAATATGTGGGAGAAAACTACTGTATGGGTACACGTTGGGGCTCGGAAGGGCAGTAGTGACGTTTTGGATTGCAGACTTTGATGGAATGGTCTGGGGGCGTCATGTCGCATTTGGAGAGCCCCTGATGCACCTAAACAGTGGAAATCCCCAACAAGTGACCCCATTTTGGAAAATAGACCCCACAAGGAACTTATCTAGATGTGTGGTGAGCGCTATGAAGCCCCAAGTGCTTCACAGAAGTTTATAATGTACAGCCGTAAAAACAAAAAATAAATTTTTTTGTACAAAAATGATATTTTCGCCCCCAGTTTTTTATTTTCCCAAGGGTAACAGAAGAAATAGGACAAATTGCACAATAACTCTTGGGGTCCAGAGTACGCTGATACCCCATATGTGGGGATAAACTACTGTTTGGACGCATGGCAGAGCTCAGAAGTGAAGGAGCACCGTTTGACTTTTTCAACGCAGAATTGGCTGGAATTGAGATCAGATGCCATGTCACATTTGGAGAGCCCCTGATGTGCCTAAACAGCGGAAACCCCCCAATTCTAACTCCAACCCTAACCCCAACACACCCCTAACCCTAGTCCCAACCCTAACCACAAACCTAACCCTAAACACCCCTAATCCCAACCCTAATCCTAACTTTAGCGCCAACCCTAACCCTAACTTTAGCTGCAACCCTAACCCTAACCCTAATGGGAAAATGGAAATAAATACATTTTTTTATTTTATTACTTTTCCCTAACTAAGGGGGTGATAAAGGGGGGTTTGATTTACTATTTTTAGCGGGCTTTCATGATTGGCAGCTGTCACGCTAAAAGACGCTTTTTATTGCAAAAATAGTTTTTTGCATCGCCACATTTTGAGAGCTATAATTTTTGCATATTTTGGCCCACAGAGTCATGTGAGGTCTTATTTTTTGCGGTACGAGTTGACGTTTTTATTGGTACCATTTTTGAGCACGTGACATTTTTGATCGCTTTTTATTTCGATTTTTGGGAGGTTAGAATGAACAAAAATCAGCAATTCATGAATTTCTTTTGGGGGAGACGTTTATACCGTTCCGCGTGTGGTAAAATTGATAAAGCAATTTTATTCTTCGGGTCAGTACGATTATGGCGATACCTCATTTATATCATTTTTTTATGTTTTGGCGCTTTTATAGAATAAAAACAATTTTATATAAAAAATAATTATTTTTGCATCGCTTTATTCTGCGAGCTATAACTTTTTTATTTTTTCGCTGATAATGCTGTATGGTGCCTCGTTTTTTGCGGGACAAGATGACGTTTTCAGCGGTACCATGTTTATTTATATCGGTCTTTTTGATCGTGTGTTATTCCACTTTTTGTTCGGCGGTATGATGATAAAGCATTGATTTTTTGCTTTGTTTTTTTTTTTTTAAGGGGTTCACTAAAGGGGTTAACTAGTGGGACAGTTTTATAGGGGGGGTCGTTACGGACGCGGCGATACCAAATATGTGTACTTTTATTGTTTTGGTTTTTTATTTACAGGAAGAAATGAATTTATTGGGGAATTTTTTTTTTTTTTTATTTATTTTGGATTTTTTTTTAAAACATGTTTATTTTTATTTTTTTAACTTTTTTACTTTGTCCCAGGGTGGGACATCACTGTATTTTATCAGATCGCTGGTGTGACAGTGTGCACAGCACTCTGTCACACCAGCGATCGCTCAGGCAGTGCAGCAGGCTTCTCAGTGCCTGCTCTCAGCAGGCACTGAGGAAGCCGCCTACCCTCCAGGACCCCGGCGCCATCTTGGATCCGGGTCCTGGGAGGGAGGAAGCCCTCAGAACAGCGCGATCACATCGCGCTGGTCTGAGGGTCTCAGGGGGGCGCGCATGGAGCCCCCACCCTGCGCGATCCTCCCCTGTGCCCCCAGTACACCGCGATCATGTTTGATCGCGGTGTGCAAGGGGTTAATGTGCCAGGAGCGGTCCGTGACTTCTCCTGACACACAGTCATGGGTGTCAGCTGTGATAATCAGCTGACACCCTGCGGCGATCAGCTGCGCTCCCCCCGGGAGCGCACCTGATCGCCTTGGACGTACTATCCCGTCCATGGTCAGATTGTCACGGGTTTTATGGACGGGATAGTACGTCTAATGTCAGAGAGGGGTTAAGCAGTGCCAAAATTATGTGACTTTTCAAAGCTTTTTAGACCTGTAAAAGCTTTGAGAAATCAGGCCCTTTTTATTTATTTCCTCAGTTAAAAACAGTTCGCAATGCTCAGACCTACAGTTATAAGTGCAGTAATCGTTCTTACTATTTGTTTATGAATAGGCTAAAAACACTAAAACGGAATCCATCAAGACTAGAATTTGTACACCCGTCTTGATGCAGTATCTAGTGGAGTAAGGTTTGGTGAACATTCTGTCGTGCACCTAGCCTACAGTATGCATAGGAAGCTTTTCCTTACTTACAGTGTGAAATAAATATTGAACACGTCACCAATTTTCTAAGTAAATATATTTTTAAAGGTGCTATTGACATGAAATTGTCACCAGATGTCAGTAACAACTCATCCAATCATTGCAGGCAAAGAAATAAAACCATGGATGTCATCAATTAAGTTATGTGTAATAATGAGAAATAACACAGGGAAAAAGTATTAAACAAGCTTACTGAAATTTATTTAATACTTCATACAAAAGTCTATGTTCTTGATGACAGTGTCAAGATGCCTCTTGTATGGAGAAACTAGTTGCATAAATTGCTCAGGCATGATTTTGGCTCACTCTTCCCCCCAAATACTCTTCAAATCCTGAAGGTTCTGTGGGCTCCTTCTAAGAACTTGTAGAGCTTTAGTTCCTTCAATAATTTTTCTCTTGGATTCAGGTTAGGTAATGGGCTGGGATATTCTAGCAGCTTTATTTTCTTTCTCTGACGCCAATTGAGAGTTTCCTTGGCTGTGTGTTTGGGATCATTATCTTGCTGAAATGTCCATTTTCATTTCATCTTTATCATCCTGGTATATGGCAGCAGATTTTTATCAAGAATGTCTCGGTATATTTGTCCATTCATCCTTGCTCTAATTACATGAAGTTTGCCAGTGATGTATGCTGAAAACATCATGATGTTCCCACCTCCAAACTTCACTGCTGGTACGCTGCTTTTGGGGTGATACGTAGTGCATTTTGGCTTCCAAACATGGTGTGTATTATCGCATGTAAAGAGTTCAATTTTGGCCTCATCTGACCAGACTATATTCTCAAAATACTTCACAGACTTGTCTAAATGCTGTTGAGCAAAACTGAAATGTGCTTAAACATGCTTTTTATTCAGCAATAGAGTTTTGTATGGTGAGAGTGCATAAAAGCTATGGAGGTTGAGTGCATTACTTATAGTTTACTTTGAAACAATTATACCTGCTGATTCCAGGTCTTTCTGTAACTCTCCACAGGTGGTCCTTTGCTCTAGGACTACTCTTCTGCTAATTGTTTTCACGCCTTTGTCTGAAATCTTGAGGGAGCACCTGGTTGTAGCCGGTTTATGATAAAATGATGTTCTTCAAACTTTCAGATTATGGCCACAACTGGAACCTTCAGGAAATTAGAAATTCTTCTGTGACCAATGTCTTCAGCATGTTTTGCAACAATAAGGTTGCTAAGGTCTTGAGACACCTCACTGACTTTACCCATCTTAAGCTGTTTCTTACGGTGCATCATGGTAATGAGATACCTTTTTGTAGGCCATCAGTTGAACCAGCTGATATTTTTCACTAAGTGGCAGAATTGCTTTCTAATTACTGATAGATTTCAGCTGGTGTCATGCCTTTCCTTGGCTTTTTGCACCTGTCTTTTTTTCATGTGCTCAATAATTTTTCCTTGTGTCATTTCTCACTATTACACATTTCAGTTAGCCATTAAAAGGTATCAACCACTGAGGACTCTCAAGTCTAAATATTTTTCTATCTACTGGCTAACACGGTACGAAGATACACATCTTTCCTATATCAAAATGGAGGATACCAGAATGTACCGCATCTTTATGGAACTAAAACCACTTCTGAAGAAACGCGCACAAATGGACAGCGACATTTTTTTCTTATCTAAATGCAAAAAGGAGAATCTTATTCCCAAAGGACTCTGGATTACAAACCCAATTCTTCACACCTACAATACCCATTATGCAAAAAACCTTTGTCACAGGACATCTGAGAGACTTAGGAACCATCTTTTGCATGTCTGCTACAGCATAAGGAGTAAAGTCCAAGGGCAATTTGAAACTCTGAGGAAAACACTTACAGAAAGCACAGAGCAAAAATTACAACAATACTATAACAAACTACGGACCTTTCTGATTCAAAACAAGGAAAAGAAACTACACAGACTGCGCCTCCATTCCGGACTCTATACAAACAGATACAAAACAAAACCAAAACCTGACAACTCTGACAACCACTCCATTCCAGACACAAAAGCATCTAACTGTGTCATCAATCTCTCAGATTACAAACCCAACAAAGTGGAGCTTGCCGTGCTTTCTAGAGGACTCTCATTTTGTCCTACTAAGGCCCTGGATAAAACCGAACTCTGCAGTGATATGGAACATTTTTTCAGGAGACTGCGCCTGAGGGAATACTTCAATGATACAGAAGATTCAGAAAACACTCGGACTGAAGGAAAAGGGATCCCAACAATCAAGAAGAGGTCAGGCTGGACACCTCCACCTGGACGTAACCCTCATTTGGATAAATATATAGACTCATTCAGACATTTGATAAAATCCACCATCATAGCCACCAACAAGAGACAAGCCTCCAACATCAGTGCCCAGGAGAGAAAGGCCATACAGTCTCTGAAAACCAACAAATAAATCATCATTAAACCTGCTGACAAGGGAGGTGCAATAGTCATGATGAACACATCAGACTATATGAAGGAAGCAAACAGACAACTTACGGACACACGCTACTACAGAAAACTGGAGTCGGACCCTACACAGGACTATTACAAGGAACTAAGCAAGTTGGTATCTTGTCTGTCTGACAAATCCATAAGAGCTGATGACCTGATACCAGAAAGTCCAAGAACAGGGACGTTTTACATGCTTCCCAAAATCCACAAAGCTGGGAATCCAGGGAGGCCGATTATTTCATGTGTGGACACCTTTACTGAGCAGGTATCTGGATGGGTAGAGGGTATTCTTAAACCCCTGGTAAAGGATACACCCAGCTACATTCAGGACACAACTGACCTACTGAATAAACTAGCAGCAATAGGTCCCTTACCAGAAGGAACCATCCTGGCCACCATGGATGTGGAATCTTTGTACTCTAATATCCCACACCAGGATGGATTAAATGCCTGCAAAGTCTTCATGGGAAACACCGCGAATGATGCTGATTCTGTGGTGAAACTCACAAAATTCATCCTCACACACAATTACTTTGAATTTGACAACAAGATATATCTTCAGGAGACTGGCACAGCGATGGGAAGTAAAATGGCTCCACAGTATGCAAATCTTTTCATGGCCAAGCTTGAAAGCGAATTTTTGTCCTCATGTCCCATCAGGCCTCGGGCCTACTACCGCTACATTGATGACATTTTAATCATCTGGACGGAGTCTGAACAACAGCTAAAGACGTTCCATGAACAGTTCAACCAATTTCATCCCACCATCAACTTAACACTTAACTACTCCAGCACTGAAATTAACTTTTTAGACACCACCATTAAGCTAAAGAACAATGAAATAGAGACATCCCTGTATCAGAAGCCAATCGACCGTCCAACATACCTTAAATGGGACAGTTTCCATCCAAAACACATAAAAAACTCTATTGTCTACAGCCAAGCCATCAGATACAATCGTATATGTTCCAACTCTATGGATAGAGATGAACACCTTATTCGCCTCAGAAAGACCTTTTTGAACCAGGGCTACCATCCAAGAACAATTGAGAACCAAATTACAAGAGCCACCAGAATATCAAGGAATCACCTGCTACATTACAAAGCTAAAGAAGAAAATAACCGGGTGCCTCTAGTGGTCACCTACAATCCAAATCTGGAGATGCTAAGGGGAGCTGCACGGAAACTATAACCTTTACTACAAAAAGATGCCCGATTACAATCCATATTTCCAGACCCCCCACTACTATGTTTTAGGCAGCCCCCAAATCTAAGAAACATCATTGTCAGAAGCTCCCTGTTATGTTTCGGTAGCTGAGGAGTGCAGGTAAAAAAGGCAATACACCAGAGCAGTTGGAATCTATGAGATTGCAGTACCCTGACTAACCACCACAACTAGAGGCAGCCGTGGAGCGTTCCTACGTTGGTCCTAGACGCCTCGTCACAGCCTGAGAAACTAACTACACCTGTAGATAGATATAGGAAAGCTATCTGCCCCGGAGCAGAACCCCAAAGATAATAGAAAGCCCACAAACATGTAATGGCGGTTAGACAAGATGAAATACTGACACAGAAAGAAAATAGTATGAGCAAACGCTGGGGCCCAAACTATCTAAATAGAAAAGGATAGGAAGGGGACTTACTGCAATCCCAGAAAACCCTTAAAAACACCAACTCTACTAATTTCAAAAACACCTGAGATCACACGACTTCTACCACCTAAATTAGTTCTCTGGTGTAACAAAATCAAAACAGCAGCCACTGAAAAAACTGGAAAAAGCAAAAGTACAAACATCAGTGGCTGAACTAAACTGAGAGGGCAGAAGCCCCCGGAGGGGACCCTGAAGGCCCCCACAGAAGTGCAGGACAAAATGCAAAAATACAGCACAAACAAAAAAGAAGAAAATGTCTTATCTGTTAGCAGGAGATGCAGACACGACACAGCAGGCTACAAGGGAAACTGGAGTAAAAGGATTCAGACCAGAACAATTGATCACCGGCAACCCTGATGGGAAGGTAACTCCCTTATATAAGACCAGTCAGTAACACCTGATTCCCATTCCTCACAATCTTCACTGAACAGACCCGTACCGCTTGTAACCACCAGAGGGAGTCTCTGCTCAGAACTCATCTCAACCCATTCACAACAGTACCCCCCCTTGAGGAGGGGTCACCGAACCCTCATTTGAGCAACCAGGTCGGTCAGGATGAGTTCTATGATAAGCACGGATGAGTCTCCTAGCATGGATGTCCGAAGCAAACACCCAAGAATTGTCCTCCTGACCATAACCTCTCCACTTAACCAAATACTGGAGTTTCCGTCTAGAAAAACGAGAATCTAATATTTTCTCAACCACATACTCCAGATTGCCCTCAACCAAAACAGGGTCAGGAGGCACAGCAGCAGGAACCACTGGCTCAACAAACCTCTTCAACAAGGACTTGTGGAACACGTTATGGATCTTAAATGTCCTGGAAGAAGCAAACGAAAAGAAACAGGATTAAGAATCTCAATGATCTTATAAGGTCCAATGAACCTAGGCTTAAATTTAGGAGATGCTACTCTCATAGGAATATTCTTTGAGGACAACCAGACCAAGTCCCCCACTTTAAACTGAGGACCATCAGTCCTATGCCGGTTAGCAAACCGCTGGGCCTTCTCCTGAGAGAGGGACAACCTCTCCACTACCTGGTCCCAAATCTGTTGCATACGCTCCACAACAGAGTCAACACCTGGACAGACAGAAGCCTCCGTCTGTCCCGAAGAAAATCGAGGGTGAAACCCAGAATTACAGAAAAACGGAGACATCAAAGTGGCAGAGCTAGCCCTATTATTAAGAGCAAACTCAGCCAAAGGTAAAAAAGAGACCCAGTCATCCTGATCAGCAGACACAAAGCATCTAAGATAAGTCTCCAATGTCTGGTTGTTCTCTCAGTTTGACCATTGGTCTGAGGATGAAATGCCGAGGAGAAAGACAATTGAACACCCAGTTTAGAACAAAAAGTCCTCCAAAATCTGGAAACAAACTGGACTCCTCTGTCAGACACAATGTTCTCAGGAATGCCGTGTAAACGAACCACGTGCTGAAGGAACAACGGCACCAATTCAGAGGAGGAAGGCAACTTAGGTAATGGCACAAGATGTATCATTTTGGAAAACCTATCACAAATTACCCAGATGGTGGTCATTCTCTGAGAAACAGGAAGGTCGGAAATGAAATCCATAGAGATATGGGTCCATGGTCTCTTGGGCACAGGCAATGGCATCAACAAACCACTAGAGCGAGAGCAAGGCTTGGAGCGAGAGCAAGTCCCGCAGGACTGCACAAACTCCCTGACATCACGAGACAAGGTAGGCCACCAAAAGGACCGACTAACCAAGTCTCTGGTACCAAAAATTCCGGGATGCCCAGCCAATGCGGAACAATGAATCTCAGACACCACACTCTTTCTCCACTGGTCCGGGACAAACAATTTTCCAACAGGGCAGCACTCGGGCCTATCCTCCTGACACCCCTCCAGAGCAAGTCTCAAATTGGGCGAGATGGCGGAAAGAACTACACCTTCTTTCAAAATAACAGAAGGATCAGATAACTCAGGAGAGTCCGCAAGAAAACTCCTCGAGAGGGCATCCGCCTTAACATTCTTGGTGCCAGGAAGAAAGGAAACCACAAAATTAAAACGTGTGAAAAACAAGGCCCACCTGGCCTGTCTAGGATTGAGTCGCTTGGCAGATTGCAGATAGACCAGATTCTTATGGTCCGTAAGGACCACCACCTGATGTTTGGCTCCCTCCAGCCAATGTCTCCACTCTTCAAAAGCCCACTTCATGGCCAATAACTCCCGATTACCCACGTCATAATTACGTTCAGTAGGAGAAAATTTTCGAGAGAAAAAGGCACAAGGGTTACTTTTAGAGGTCTCTGGATCTTTTTGGGACAAAACGGCACCTGCCCCAATTTCAGAGGCATCAACCTCCACCTGAAATGGCAGAGAAACATCAGGCTGCCGTAGAACAGGAGCAGAAATGAATCTCTGCTTAAGTTCCTGAAACGCAGAGACTGCCTCCGGAGGCCAATTCACCACATCAGAACCTTTTCTGGTCAAATCAGTTAATGGTTTAACAATAACCGAGAAATTACCAATAAATTTACGATAAAAATTGGCAAAACCCAAAAATCTCTGAAGAGCCTTTAATGAAGTAGGTTGGACCCAATCACAGATGGCCTGAACCTTGACCGGGTCCATTTCGATAACAGATGGGGACAAAATGAATCCCAGAAATGAGATCCTCTGTACGCCAAAAAGACACTTTGATCCCTTCACATACAGAGCATTCTCTCTCAAAATCTGGAACACAGTTCGAACATGTTTCACATGAGAGTCCCAGTCATTAGAAAAAATCAAGATATCATCCAAATAAACAATCAGAAATTTGTCCACAAAATCCCTGAAAATGTCATTCATGAAGGACTGGAAGACGGAAGGAGCATTAGTGAGCCCAAAGGGCATCACCAGGTACTCAAAATGCCCTTCAGGGGTATTGAATGCCGTCTTCCATTCATCCCCGTGCTTAATGCGAATAAGGTTATACGCCCCCCTGAGGTGAAGCTTGGTAAACCAAGTAGCGTTTTTCACCCTGGAAAACAGGTCAGAAATCAAGGGTAACGGATATTGATATTTCACAGTAATATTGTTCAAGAGACGATAATCAATACACGGCCTTAATGAACCATCTTTTTTGGCCACAAAGAAAAAACCGGCACCTAAGGGTGAAGAGGATGGTCTGATATGACCCTTCTCCAATGATTCCTTGATATAAGACCGCATAGCGTCATGTTCAGGTACAGACAAGTTAAAAAGGCGACCTTTAGGGAATTTACTACCAGGCACTAATTCAATAGCGCAGTCATAGCTCCTATGGGGAGGTAAGGATGCAGATTTACTTTCGCTAAACACATCAGAAAAATCAATCAAAAAGTCAGGAACATCCTGAGCCTGGGGGGAGGCAGAAAAAACAGGAGTGTTGGTATTAACACATTGGCAGCCCCAACTGGTTACAGACACAGATTTCCAATCCAAAACAGGATTATGAGACTGTAACCAAGGGAAACCCAGCACGATAATGTCATGCAGATTATACAGAACCAAAAATTTGCAGCACTCCTGGTGATCAGGTTCAACCCTCATTATCACCTGAGTAGAAAACTGGGGTTTATTCTCAGCCAAAGGGGTAGAATCGATCCCCAGTAGGGGAATAGACTTCTGTAGGGGTATCAAGGGAAACCCACAACGTTTAGCAAAATCATAATCCATCAGGTTAATAGCTGCTCCAGAATCAACAAAAGCCTGAGCAGAAAATGAGGACAGAGAGCATATCAGAGTGACAGTTAACAAAAACTTAGTCTGAACACTACCCAAGACAACTGAGCGTGCAAAACGTCTTCCCCGCTTAGGGCAGACTGAAATAGCATGAGAGGCATCCCCACAGTAGAAACATAACCCATTGCGCTTTCTAAACTCATGACGCTGTGCCCCAGACACCACTCCATCACACTGCATGGGCTCAGAAGCTGGCTCACAAGGCAACACCACTCCACGCATACTTCTCCGCTCACGCAAACGTCTGTCAATTTGAATCGCTAATGACATAGAATCATTGAGACCAGAGGGGACAGGGAATCCCACCATAACATCCTTTACATTATCTGACAGACCCTTCTGGAAAAGGGCTGCCAAAGCGTCGTCATTCCATTTGGTCAGGACTGCCCACCTACGGAATCTCTGACAGTATAACTCAGCATCATCAAGCCCCTGATTTAATGCCAACAAGGCTTTTTCAGCTTGGTCAGTGACATTAGGCTCATCGTACAATAACCCCAAGGCCTGAAAAAATGCATCAACATCACTCAAAACAGGATCCCCAGGTATCAGGGAAAAAGCCCAATCCTGAGGATTGCCGCACAGGAGAGAGATGATAATTTGAACCTGCTGCGCTGCGTTCCCTGAGGACTTAGATTTTAAGGCAAAAAACAATTTACAATTATTTTTGAAATTCAGAAACTTAGCTCGATCCCCTAAAAACAAATCTGGCATGGGAATCCTAGGTTCCACAACAGGCAACCAGCAAGATAGATAGCAATACTCCGAACCTCAGTGGCAAGCTGATCCACACGGCCAGACAACTGTGCAAACTCCATTGAGAGAAAAGATCCTCCCCAGTACCCAGAGATACAGAGGGAAAAAAAAAAAATGCAACAAACAGAAAAATATCTCTGACAACTCTGACAACCTTTTTTCTTTCACAATATTTTTTCCCTTCTGTGAGTACCATACAAATTTCAATTTTTAGGCCGGTGATACTGTTATGTTTCGGTAGCTGAGGAGTGCAGGTAAAAAAGGCAATACACCAGAGCAGTTGGAATCTATGAGATTGCAGTACCCTGACTAACCACCACAACTAGAGGCAGCCGTGGAGCGTTCCTACGTTGGTCCTAGACGCCTCGTCACAGCCTGAGAAACTAACTACACCTGAAGATAGATATAGGAAAGCTATCTGCCCCGGAGCAGAACCCCAAAGATAATAGAAAGCCCCCAAACATGTAATGGCGGTTAGACAAGATGAAATACTGACACAGAAAGAAAATAGTATGAGCAAACGCTGGGGCCCAAACTATCTAAATAGAAAAGGATAGGAAGGGGACTTACTGCAATCCCAGAAAACCCTGAAAAACACCAACTCTACTAATTTCAAAAACACCTGAGATCACACGACCTCTACCACCTAAATTAGTTCTCTGGTGTAACAAAATCAAAACAGCAGCCACTGAAAAAACTGGAAAAAGCAAAAGTACAAACATCAGTGGCTGAACTAAACTGAGAGGGCAGAAGCCCCGGAGGGGACCCTGAAGGCCCCCACAGAAGTGCAGGACAAAATGCAAAAATACAGCACAAACAAAAAAGAAGAAAATGTCTTATCTGTTAGCAGGAGATGCAGACACGACACAGCAGGCTACAAGGGAAACTGGAGTAAAAGGATTCAGACCAGAACAATTGATCACCGGCAACCCTGATGGGAAGGTAACTCCCTTATATAAGACCAGTCAGTAACACCTGATTCCCATTCCTCACAATCTTCACTGAACAGACCCGTACCGCTTGTAACCACCAGAGGGAGTCTCTGCTCAGAACTCATCTCAAACCCATTCACAACAGCTCCCTGTCCTCCCCAACAGCTGCAGGAACCTTTCCTTGCAAACAGAAGAAGTGCAAAACCTGTCCATCTATAATGACCACGGACAAGATAAAGATCCCCAACTCCCATCAGGACTACAAGATCCCAGGTACTTTCAGCTGCATCACATCTAATGTGGTGTACCTAATTATTTGTACGAAATGTCCAACTGGGGTCTGTATGTGGGGGAGACCGGGCAAAAACTGAGAACAAGGATGAATTCTCATCGCCACACAATAAGAGAAAAAAGAATGGATCTACCTGTGGCCAAACACTTTTGTATGCCCGGTCATAGCATGATGGATATGGAATTACTGGTATTAAAAGCTAACTTCAAATCTGAGAAAGATAGAAAGATTTGGGAATATAAACTTATGATGACCTTTGACACTCTTAGTGCTGGAATGAACGTGTCACATGGATTCATGTCTGTGTACATTAATTAAGGAATCTGCTTCTCTGACCTGGGGGCATCAAAACACAATACCAGACCCCAATCAGAGGGCAATAAAACTCTCACTCCTTATCTATGAACTGTTCCAATATTTATGTTCATCCCTCTGCCATAATGACAGTTCTGCTTCACGTCACATGTCTTACCTATTGCATTATTCCTGTGTCCTCTTGTGTATAAATATGTGATTCTTCAGTTTTGTTTTAGTCTTTGCCTGATGAAGAGACCTGAGTAGTCTCGAAAGCTTGCAATTTGTTACCATCTTTTCAGTTAGCCATTAAAAGGTATCAACCACTGAGGACTCTCAAGTCTAAATATTTTTCTATCTACTGGCTAACACGGTACGAAGATACACATCTTTCCTATATCAAAATGGAGGATACCAGAATGTACCGCATCTTTATGGAACTAAAACCACTTCTGAAGAAACGCGCACAAATGGACAGCGACATTTTTTTCTTATCTAAATGCAAAAAGGAGAATCTTATTCCCATAGGACTCTGGATTACAAACCCATTTCTTCACACCTACAATACCCATTATGCAAAAAACCTTTGTCACAGGACGTCTGAGAGACTTAGGAACCATCTTTTGCATGTCTGCTACAGCATAAGGAGTAAAGTCCAAGGGCAATTTGAAACTCTGAGGAAAACACTTACAGAAAGCACAAAGCAAAAATTACAACAATACTATAACAAACTACGGACCTTTCTGATTCAAAACAAGGAAAAGAAACTACACAGACTGCGCCTCCATTCCGGACTCTATACAAACAGATACAAAACAAAACCAAAACCTGACAACTCTGACAACCACTCCATTCCAGACACAAAAGCATCTAACTGTGTCATCAATCTCTCAGATTACAAACCCAACAAAGTGGAGCTTGCCATGCTTTCTAGAGGACTCTCATTTTGTCCTACTAAGGCCCTGGATAAAACCGAACTCTGCAGTGATATGGAACATTTTTTCAGGAGACTGCGCCTGAGGGAATACTTCAATGATACAGAAGATTCAGAAAACACTCGGACTGAAGGAAAAGGGATCCCAACAATCAAGAAGAGGTCAGGCTGGACACCTCCACCTGGACGTAACCCTCATTTGGATAAATATATAGACTCATTCAGACATTTGATAAAATCCACCATCATAGCCACCAACAAGAGACAAGCCTCCAACATCAGTGCCCAGGAGAGAAAGGCCATACAGTCTCTGAAAACCAACAAATAAATCATCATTAAACCTGCTGACAAGGGAGGTGCAATAGTCATGATGAACACATCAGACTATATGAAGGAAGCAAACAGACAACTTACGGACACACGCTACTACAGAAAACTGGAGTCGGACCCTACACAGGACTATTACAAGGAACTAAGCAAGTTGGTATCTTGTCTGTCTGACAAATCCATAAGAGCTGATGACCTGATACCAGAAAGTCCAAGAACAGGGACGTTTTACATGCTTCCCAAAATCCACAAAGCTGGGAATCCAGGGAGGCCGATTATTTCATGTGTGGACACCCTTACTGAGAAGGTATCTGGATGGGTAGAGGGTATTCTTAAACCCCTGGTAAAGGATACACCCAGCTACATTCAGGACACAACTGACCTACTGAATAAACTAGCAGCAATAGGTCCCTTACCAGAAGGAACCATCCTGGCCACCATGGATGTGGAATCTTTGTACTCTAATATCCCACACCAGGATGGATTAAATGCCTGCAAAGTCTTCATGGGAAACACCGCGAATGATGCTGATTCTGTGGTGAAACTCACAAAATTCATCCTCACACACAATTACTTTGAATTTGACAACAAGATATATCTTCAGGAGACTGGCACAGCGATGGGAAGTAAAATGGCTCCACAGTATGCAAATCTTTTCATGGCCAAGCTTGAAAGCGAATTTTTGTCCTCATGTCCCATCAGGCCTCGGGCCTACTACCACTACATTGATGACATTTTAATCATCTGGACGGAGTCTGAACAACAGCTAAAGACGTTCCATGAACAGTTCAACCAATTTCATCCCACCATCAACTTTACACTTAACTACTCCAGCACTGAAATTAACTTTTTAGACACCACCATTAAGCTAAAGAACAATGAAATAGAGACATCCCTGTATCAGAAGCCAATCGACCATCCAACATACCTTAAATGGGACAGTTTCCATCCAAAACACATAAAAAACTCTATTGTCTACAGCCAAGCCATCAGATACAATCGTATATGTTCCAACTCTATGGATAGAGATGAACACCTTATTCGTCCTCAGAAAGACCTTTTTGAACCAGGGCTACCATTCAAGAACAATTGAGAACCAAATTACAAGAGCCACCAGAATATCAAGGAATCACCTGCTACATTACAAAGCTAAAGAAGAAAATAACCGGGTGCCTCTAGTGGTCACCTACAATCCAAATCTGGAGATGCTAAGGGGAGCTGCACGGAAACTACAACCTTTACTACAGAAAGATGCCCGATTAAAATCCATATTTCCAGACCCCCCACTACTATGTTTTAGGCAGCCCCAAATCTAAGAAACATCATTGTCAGAAGCTCCCAGTCCTCCCCAACAGCTGCAGGAACCTTTCCTTGCAAACAGAAGAAGTGCAAAACCTGTCCATCTATAATGACCACGGACAAGATAAAGATCCCCAACTCCCATCAGGACTACAAGATCCCAGGTACTTTCAGCTGCATCACATCTAATGTGGTGTACCTAATTATTTGTACGAAATGTCCAACTGGGGGTCTGTATGTGGGGGAGACCGGGCAAAAACTGAGAACAAGGATGAATTCTCATCGCCACACAATAAGAGAAAAAAGAATGGATCTACCTGTGGCCAAACACTTTTGTATGCCCGGTCATAGCATGATGGATATGGAATTACTGGTATTAAAAGCTAACTTCAAATCTGAGAAAGATAGAAAGATTTGGGAATATAAACTTATGATGACCTTTGACACTCTTAGTGCTGGAATGAACGTGTCACATGGATTCATGTCTGTGTACATCAATTAAGGAATCTGCTTCTCTGACCTGGGGGCATCAAAACACAATACCAGACCCCAATCAGAGGGCAATAAAACTCTCACTCCTTATCTATGAACTGTTCCAATATTTATGTTCATCCCTCTGCCATAATGACAGTTCTGCTTCACGTCACATGTCTTACCTATTGCATTATTCCTGTGTCCTCTTGTGTATAAATATGTGATTCTTCAGTTTTTGTTTTAGTCTTTGCCTGATGAAGAGACCTGAGTAGTCTCGAAAGCTTGCAATTTGTTACCATCTTTTCAGTTAGCCATTAAAAGGTATCAACCACTGAGGACTCTCAAGTCTAAATATTTTTCTATTACACATGGCGTAATTTATGGACATCTATGTTTTGATTTTTTTGCCTGTGTTGATTGGATGAGTTGTTACCAACATCTGATGAGAATTTCTTGGAATATCACATTTGGAATAATATTTACTTCAAAAATAGGTGAGGTATTCAATATTTATTTAACCCACTGTATACTATGACAGCTCCTTAGGTGACCATTTACCAGACAAAGGCCAAAAATGTGTTTTTTGGCACCTGTCAGTCGATAGTCTTTAGGCTGCTGTGCCAAGAACAATGATCTCTTGGGATCAACCCAAGATCATTTAACCCCTTAGTGACAGAGCCATTTTGCAGCTTAATGACCGGGCCAATTTTTACAATTCTGACCACTGTCACTTTATGAGGTTATAACTCTGGAACGCTTTAACGAATCCCACTGATTCTGGGAATGTTTTTTCGTGACATATTGTACTTCACATTACTGGTAAAATTTCTTTTTTTATATGACTTGTTGTTTATTTATGAAAAAAATGGAAATATGGCGAAAATTTTTAAAATTTAGCAATTTTCAAACTTTTAATTTTTATGCCCTTAAATCAGAGAGACATGTGACACAAATTTCTTAATAAATTACATTTCCCATATGTCTAATTTACATCAGCACAATTTTGGGAACAAAATTTTTTTTTGTTACGAAGTTATAAGGGTTAAAAGTTGACCAGCGATTTCTCATTTTTACAACACAATTTTTTTAGGGACCATATCACATTTGAAGTCACTTTGAGGGGTCTATATGATAGAAAATACCAAAAGAGACACCATTCTAAAAACTGCACCCCTCAAGGTGCTCAAAACCACATTCAAAAAGTTTATTAACCCTTTATGTGCTTCACAGGAACTGAAGCAATGTGGAAGGAAAAAATTTACATTTAACTTTTTTTGCAAAAACTTTACTTCGGAATCAATATTTTTTATTTTCACAAGTGTTAAAAGTAAAAATGAACCACAAAATTTGTGCAATTTCTCCTGAATACGCCGATACCCCATATGTGGGGGTAAACCACTTTTTGGGCGCACGGCAGAGGTCGAAAGGGAAGGAGTGCCGTTTGACTTTTTCAGCGCAGAATTGGCTGGCTGCCATGTCGCGTTTGTAGAGGCCCTGATGTGTCTAAAAAGTGGAAACCCCACAAGTGACCCCATTTTGGAAACTAGACCCCCTAAGGAACTTATCTAGATGTGTGGTGAGCACTTTGAACCTCCAAGTGCTTCACAGAAGTTTATAACATAGAACAGTTAAAATAAAAAATCATATTTTTTCCACAAAAACGATCTTTTCACCCCAATTTTTATCTTCCCAAGGGTAACAAGACCCCAAAAGTTTTTGTGCAATTTGTCCTGAGCATGCTGATACCCCATATGTGGGGGTAAACCACTGTTTGGGTGCATGGCAGAGCTTGGAAGGGAAGGAACACCGTTTGACGTTTTCAACGCAGAATTGGCTGGACGCCATGTCGCATTTGTAGAGGCCCTGATGTGTCTAAACAGTGGAAACCCCCACAAGTGACCCCATTTTGGAAACTAGACCCCTAAGGAACTTATCTAGATGTGTGGTGAGCACTTTGCACCCCCAAGTGCTTCACAGAAGTTTATAACGCCTGGGCGTGAAAATAAAAAATCATATTTTTTCCACAAACCTGATGGTTTAGTCCCCAATTTTTTATTTTCCCAAGGGTAACAGGAGAAGTTAGACCACAAAAGTTGTTGTCCAATTTTTCCTGAGTACGCTGATACCCCATATGTGGGGGGACCACTGTTTGGGCGCACTGCAGGGCTTGGAAGGGAAGGAGTGCCGTTTGACTTTTTCAAACCAATATTGGCTGGAATTGAAATTAGACGCCATGTCGCGTTTGGAGAGCCCCTGATACGCCTAAACAGTGGAAACCACCCACAAATGACACCATTTTGGAAACTAGACCCCTTAAGGAACTTATCTAGATATGTGGTGAGCACTTTGGACCCCAAAGTGCTTCACAGAAGTTTATAATGTAGAGCCGTGAAAATAAAAAATCATTTTTTTTCTTCAAAAATGATTCTTTAGCCTGCTATTTTTTTATTTTCCCAAGGGTAACAGGAGAAATTGGACCCCAAAAGTTGTTGTGCAATTTTTCCTGAGTACGCTGATACCCCATATGTGAGGTGAAACCACTGTTTGGGCGCATGGGAGAGCTTGGAAGGGAAGGAGCGCCATTTTGTAATGCAGACTTTGATGGAATGTTCTGCGGGCATCATGTTGTGTTTGCAGAGCCCTTGATGTGCCTAAACAGTAGAAACCCCCTGCAAGTGACACCATTTTGGAAACTAGACCCCCCAAGGAGCTTATCTAGATGTGTGGTGAGCACTTTGAACCCCCAAGTGCTTCACAGAAATTTATAAACGCAGAGCCTGAAAATAAAAAATCATTTTTTTCCTCAAAAATGATTTTTTTAGCCAGCTATTTTTTATTTTCCCAAGGGTAACAGGAGAAATTAGAACACCAAAATTTGTGTGCAATTTGTCCTGAGTACGCTGATACCCCATATGTTGGGGTAAACCACTGTTTGGGCGCACGGCAGGGCTCGTAAGGGAGGGAGCGCCATTTGACTTTTTGAACGCCACGTCGTATTTGGAGACCCCCTGATGTGTCTAAACAGTGGAAACCCCCCACAAGTGACCCATTTTGGAAACTAGACCCCTTAAGGAACTTATCTAGATGTGTGGTGAGCACTTTGAACCCCAAAGTGTTTCACAGAAATTTATAAACGCAGAGCCGTGAAAATAAAAAATTAATTTTTTTCCTCAAAAATGATATTTTTAGCCAGCTATTTTTTATTTTTCCAAGGGTAAGAGGAGAAATTAGAACCCAAAATTGGTGTGCAATTTGTCCTGAGTGCGCTGATACCCCATATGTTGGGGTAAACCACTGTTTGGGCGCACGGCAGGGCTCGGAAGGGAGGGAGCGCCATTTGACTTTTTGAATGCCACGTCATGTTTGGAGACCCCTGATGTGCCTAAATAGTGGAAACCCTCAATTCTAGCTCCAACCCTAACCCTCAACACACCCCTAACCCTAATCCCAACCCTAACCCTAATCCCAACCCTAATTGTAACCCTAACCCTAATTGTAACCCTTACCCTAATTCCAACCCTAACCCTAATTATAACCCTAACACTAAGGCTAGGATCATATTGCGTTTTACCAGCCAGTTCAACACATAGCATTGACGGGCTGGTAACGGTATAGCATAACGCGATCGCGTTATGCTATACCCGCTAGCGCAGAGGAATCAGCAGATGGAATCAGCAGGAATCGTCCAAGGCGCCGTCACTGAATGACGGCACGTCGCGAATGCATGCCGGTTTACGGCATGCGTTGCGATGCTCCCTCAAATGGGGGTGAATGGCAGCGTTAGCGGACTGCGTTACACCGCGGTGTAACGCAGTCCGTCTAACGGACTGCCATAACGCAGTATGAACCCAGCCTAACCCTAACCCTAATGCTAACCCTAACCCTAATTGTAACCCTAACCCTAATTATAACCCTAACCCTAATGGAAAAATAAAAATAAATAAAATTTCTTTATTTTATTATATGTCCCTAACAAAGGGGCTGATAAAGGGGGGGTTTATGTACTGTTTTTTTTATTTTGATCACTGTGATAGTTTATCACAGTGATCAAAATGTACTTTTAGAGAATGAATGGAGTCATTCATTTTTTGAATCTGCCGCCGTATGCGCCCGCCATTTTTTTTACAGGGTGAAGATGCTGGAGGATCGGACTACAGGGGGCGCTGCAGGAGCACAGAGTGGCCATGGGGGAACACCTACAGGTACCGGGGGGTGATCGGGGTCCTGGGGACCCTATTTCTCTCCCCTCTGATGTGCGATCACATCAGAGGGGAGAGAAATTGCAGGCAGATCGCGTCTTTTTTTTTCTTTTGCGATCGCCGTTATAAGGTTAATAGCGGCGATCGCAAAAGCGGGAGGACTGGGGGGGACCCTAATTATGTTCTCTGGGGTCTCGGCTACCCCTGGTAGCCGAGACCCCGGAGAAAATCCGGCTCGGCGGGCGCACTGCGCATGCTCCCGCCATTTTTTTTACCGGAAAAAGACGCCGGGAGCTGCTGGAGCCACAGGAGGACTGGGGGGACACCGGGAGGCACGGGGGGCTTATCGGGGTTCCGGGGACCCCATTTCTCTCCCTTTTGATGTGCGATCACATCAGAGGAGAGAGAAATTAGAGGGAAAATAGCTTTTTTTTGCGATCGCCGTTATAGGGTTAATAATGGCGATCGCAAAAGCGGGATCGGTAAATAACGACCCGAATCATGTTCTCTGGGGTCTCGGCGGTCATTAAGGGGCTAATTGAAAGAATAAGCATTTTGTCTATTTGTTGCCTGATCTTCAACCTGTTTAGACTGCTTGATATGCATGCTAAACTGCTACTGAGCAATATGACAACTGGAATTTGTAGACATTCTTCCGAAGAATCCTGTGAGCCCCCTTGGTAAAGATAAAATTTAGCACTGATTAAAAAAGGACCACACTTCCAAAACCATGAGAAGGAATAGAAACAAAAACAAAAATTGGCCATTTTTTATATGGTAACATGTCCTTTTTAAGTATTAATCTGGTATACACAGGAATCATGGTGAGAAAAGTGTTTAATAAACTTTTTGCTTTTGAAGCTACATTCTTTATGTGTGTGGTCAACAAGTCCAGAACCAGAAACCTGCCAATCTGCAGCATATTTGAGTGTTTTGTAGGTGAATTTCAACTACTGATGCTTCTCACTAAATTAGAATATCATCAAAAAGTTTATTTTAGTTCTTCAATACAAAAAGTGAAATTCATATATTATATAGAGTCATTACAAACAGAGTGAGCTATTTCAAGTGTTTATTTCTGTTAATGTTGATGATTATGGCTTACAGCCAATGAAAACCCAAAAGTCATTATCTCAGTAAATTAGAATAAATAACAAAAAATACCTGCAAAGGCTTCCTAAAGGGTATGCCACACTAAACAATATCGCTAACGGGATCGCTAAAAAACGTCACTATTTAGCGATCCTGTTAGCGATGTTGTTCAGTGCGGCAGCTTCCAGCGACGAGCTTCCTGCTGTGATCTCGCTCGTCGCTGGAATCGTTCCGGACCCTATTTTCTCGTCGGCGCTCCCGCTGGGTAAGTATCTAATCGCTGTGTGGCACCTTTTCTTAGCGATTTAGCGGTACTTTTGTACCGCTAAAGTCGTTAAGAAGATCGCTAACGGCGATAGCGTCGTTAACTATATCGCTAAATGTGGCCGCATTTAGCGATATAGAAACAATCCCGCTAGCGATCGCATTAGTATGCGTCGTTATCGTGATCGCTAGCGGGATTGTTTAGTGTGGCAGTACCTTAAGGCTTCACAATCATGGGGAAGACTACTGACTTAACAGATGTCCAGAAGTCAGTCATGGACACTTCTCAAGGAGGGTAAGCCACAAAAGGTCATTGTTAAAGAAGCTGCTGTTCACAGAGTGCTGTATCCAAGCATATTAATGGAAAGTTCAGTGGAAGGAAAAAGTGTGGTAGAAAAAGGTGCACAAGCAACTGGGATAACCGCAGCCTTGAAAGGTTTGTTAAGAAAAGGCCATTCAAAAACTTGGGGGAGATTGACAAGGAGTGGACTGCTGCTGGAGTCATTGCTTCAAGAGTCACCACACACAGACGTATCCAGGACATGGGCTACAAGTGTCACATTCCTGGCGTCAAGCCATTCATGACCATAGACAATGCCAGAAGCATCTTACCTGGGTCAAGGAGAAAAGGAACTGGACTGTTGGCCAGTGGTCCAAGGTGTTGTTTTCAGATGAAAGTATATTTTGCATTTCATTTGGTAATCAAGGTCCAAGAGTCTGAAGAAAGAGTGGAGAGGCCACAATCCAAGCTGCTTGAGGTCTAGTTTGAAGTTTCCACAATCAGTGATGATTTGTGGAGCCATGTCATCTGCTGGTGTAGGTCCTCTTTGTTTTATCAAGACCAAAGTCAGCGCAGCCGTCTACTTGGAAATTTTAGAGCACTTCATGCTTCCCTCTGCCGACAAGCTTTTTGAAGATGGAAATTTCATTCTCCAGCAGGACTTGGCACCTGTCCACACTGCCAAAAGTACCAATACCTGGTTTACAAACAACAGTATCACTGTGCTTGACTGGCCATCAAACTCACCTGACCTTAACCCCATAGAAATCTATGGGGTATTGTCAATAGGAAGATGAGATGCATCAGACCCAACAATAAAGGCGAGCTGAAGGCTGCTATCAAAGCAACCTGGGCTTCCACCTCAGCAGTGTCACAGGCTGATCGCCTCCATGCCACGCTGTATCGATGCAGTAATTGATGTGAAAGGAGCCCCGACCAAGTATTCGGTGATTTACTGAACATACATTTCAGTAGGCCAACATTTCGGATTTTAAATTAATTTTTCAAGCTGGTGTTATAAAGTATTCTAATTTGCTGAGATAATGACCTTCGGGTTTTCATTGGCTGTAAGCCATAATTATCAACATAAAAAGAAATAAACACTTGAAATAGATCACTCTGTTTGCATTGACTCTATATAATATATGAGTTTCACTTTTTGTATTGAAGAACTGAAATAAATTAACTTTTTGATGATATTCTAATTTAGTGAGAAGCACCTGTATATGAGACACAAAATCCAAAGACCCAATCACTTGAAAATATGAGCATATTTTCATGATATCCTTGGTTATTCTTAGATTTTGCAACCCAAGCTGGTATGTAAACATGAGCACAAATAACAGGCAATACGTCAAAGACAGAAATGCAAAATTGTCTGACCCACCATGCATGCCAAAAAGTAGGTCCATCTCAAACAATTCTGAGTGCCAGTTATAATCTTGGCATTCTTATAAAGAAAAAATAGAGATAAAAGATTGTCTCAGCACATGAATACAAAACAAAACAATTTATGAAAGCAAACTGGGTTAAGGAAAAATGTTGGATTTATGATAGTTTACATTAAAAAAACATAAATCCTGTATTGTTTTAAATATGAGAATATTTTTGTAGTTCTTATTAATGTAACAATATAAACACAGTAGAAAATGAAAAAAACCACAAAAATTTAGTTTAACTTCAGTTGGTACATATCCAGCACATAAAGGCATGTTCACATTGGCCATAAAACATATAAACCTACAAAAGAAAAAGTGAGCAAAAACCCTGCTGTAACTAAGTAAATAAAAAGCAAAAGTGCATTTAAATAATAGAGTTTTTAGTAATACTGTTTTTGATCAAAAATAGCATAAAAGCCATCCCACCTCGACAAGGTGACTCTGACGGAACAGTCCTCCACTGTCTGATATTAAAAATCTAATCATGGGTCAAGATTGACATCAGTGTGTGAATAAGGGCAGACAAAAAGGACTGGGCCCCACCAGTGAAACCCCAGACCGGGGAAGCCTTATATACAATTTCCCAATTTCCTGCTCAGGAGAGGGAGGCCACACCTCAGCTTGCACAGAATGCAATGATACAAAGAAAAAAAACACCTGATTTTTTTTAAGAATTTAGGTATACCATGAAAAAATAATTAAAGACACATTATAGATGCAATCAAGCTGCAGCGCAGTCGCCATTGCTGGCGTCTGTTTGCTGAAGGTGATTTTTTTTTTTCAAACTTATATAATATTCATTATGTAAAATAGGGGACAGGTTACTGAGGGATCAGTGACCTTTCAAAAGCTGTATAGATGAATAATTCATCATAGCACCACATGAAACCCCCCCACAGGCCCCCTGGGCACGAGAATCTCATTAACTCAAAACTGAAAATAAAGATTAAACAACAACCACAAGATGGATTTCATCAACCAAGTTATCATTTTGATCAGTATAACACTGCCGACCTGACAATGTTTGTAGATTACTGTGCACAATACTGCTGACAGGTTCCCTTTAAAGGAAGTTAACAGGGAGGTTGTTCTAAACATCTTGGAGAACTATCCACAGATCTTCTGTGGATGTAGACTTGTGCAATCCTTCTGTTGCATTATGTAATCCAACAAAAACTCAATGATGTTGGAATAAGGGCTCTGTGGGGGCCATATAATCACTTTCAGGAATCTTTGTCATGTGCTGTATAGTTACAATTGTTGTCCTGCTGCAGAATAAATTTGAAGCAAATCAATTCCCTGATAATATTGCATGATGGATAAGCATCTGCCTGTATTCCTAGCATTGAGTACGCAAAGAAATTAGCAACTTTCGGAACCATAGACACAGTAGTCAGACAAGGAGTCTTAGTGATGCAGATGAAATTGGAAGAAGTCCATCAATGCTATCAGCTCTGATTGGAAGCACTCACTTTGACCAAATCACACCCATCTATTTTTCAGAGAAGTCTGTCCAGAAGTTATCTTTATGGAAGAATCGTGTCCTAAAACCATATGCAACATAGCAACAAGGCCAAGAGACTCATATATGCAAGAAAACATAGGAGCTGCAGTCCTGAAAAATGTCAACAGGTGCTCTCTATTGATGAGTCAAAATGTGAAATGTTTGGCAATATCATTAAGAACTATTATCAGATTAAGAAGAACAAGGAATCCTGGAAGTGATGACATGGCCTAACCGGAGCCCTGATCCCAACATCAACAAGTCTGTCTGGGATTACACGGAGAGACACAAAGATTTGCGTCGACATTTGCGTCTAACCTATTTTTAGTCTTCACACACTGCAAATGAGGGGCAGTATTAAACCCCTCAATGCTAATTTTGCTACAAAACCAAAAGGCTTGTGTGTCTCAGAAAGTGTGTTTCCTACATTGTGAGACAGGCAAGCCATAATTTAAAAAAACGTACAAAAAATAGCTAAAAAAATAATTCTTGTAATCTAGAAATTTAAACACAATTGTCTACCTCACAAACTGCACGTTGTAAAAAATGTTTTTGATTATTTACACAACTCCTTTCTGTAGTACTCCAATATTAGACCCATACATGCAACCCAAGTACTGTTGTTGGTTACCAATTGCTACTGTTTTCCCCTAGCCTATTAGGCTGATGTCAATTGGACATTAATAAGGCTGTGTTTGTATTAAAGAGCTCAAAAGAGATTCAAAACAGACCTAAGAGACCTCAGACTCTCATACACATATTTTCAAACAATTAAAGGATTTTTGATTACTGCAATTTATTATTTCAAACAATTTGTCCAAATCCAAATAACACTTACATTTTCAAAGCATTGCAGATTTTTTTTCCACACTTTCCTAAAACTTTTTCATACAACTGTACTTCTGTACTTTTAAATAACCTCCTTTTGCTACCCCTTACTCTTATGATTATAAATTTGCATGAGTAGGTTTGTTTATGTATCTTGTACCATGTAACTGCCTATTTGGTTTTTCATTTTTATATAAATGGAAATCACAGCGCTTATCTGGGGTTACAAAGGATAGCCTAAAACAATAAAAATTGTAAGTTAAACTACTGTTGTACTCACTTGTGTTGTTGGAGGCGCTGAGATACGATAATACGATCATGTGTGTGACGGGGGCTTAAGTGTCAGACATAGCGAGATCGCTGCTGAGATCGCTGTTGCGTCACAAAACTTGTGACTCAGCAGCGATCTCGCTAGCAATCTCGCTTAGTGTGACGGGGGACTTAAGTCTGTATAGGTAATTGCAACTATATTTGTGTATTTATGAATAAATAAGATATTGCATGGAAAGGGAGAAAAGATGATAAACTAGTGAAGTATGTAAAACAGTTTAGATTTAAAATATAACTTTTATTAAAAATTGCATAAAAATGTGTGGGACTAAAATTAAATGAGGACTCAAATTAGCATGAGCTAATTAAGATAGAAACTCCTTTGCCCAAAAATGTATATGTATATATTAATCACACACACATATACATATAAGTAAAACTTATTTAAAAAACCTTTAAAATATAACATTATCTTATAGTGAAGAAAAGGGGGCATAGAATTAAAAAGTTTTGAGCTTGACTCCATAAATGGCTCGATACATCAGAGAGGATTCATTACAACATTTAATTATTTTGTATTACGTACATGGTACTTTGGGTGGACCATGTCGCTATGTAGCTAACATTTTAGAACAAGGTTATTTGCTTGTACCAGAATATTAAACAATGCTACCTATATGGCCTCATATTTTGAGAAGTGACGTAAATTTAGGAAAATAATTATATTTAAAACAAGGGGGTACATTAAAATGCACACAATTCAATCTCTTGATTGAGGCCATTCGGGGCTAAGCTGTCTAGGGTAAATATCCATTTTGATTCCACCCTAGACATAGCTTTTAAAAAATCGCCCTCCGATCCAGTTCTGTGGGACTATCTGGATACCAAATACCAAGAAAAGACACCCCGTTACAGGACCGTTAATGGTTTTCTGAGAAGTGATGGGATAATGGGTGCCCTATAAAACCGTTGCTAATATTGTCGAGGTGCTCCATAATTCTGTCCATAAGGCGCCTTTTTGTCCGACCGAGATAGAGCTTATCACATGGACATTTAAGTATAGAAATAACTCCTAAGGTTTGACATGTGATGCTGTTTTTAATAACATACTCATTTATTCCATTGGCATCCCTAAAGCTTGTATATAGTTTCTTCTGAATACATGTTCTTTTACAACATGAGCAATTTCCGCATGGCTTAAATCCTGGTGTTGGCTTTTTTGAGCCTGTCAAAAATGTCTGTTTCTTCATATTGTTGACACCAGGGTTAATAGCTTTATTTGTTGGTGCAATTAAAAGACCTAAATTTTGGGCTTTAGTGTAAACAAACCTGGGGCGTTTGGGTAATAGATTCCCTATACATTTATCACCTTGTAATATTGGCCAGGGTTTGCATATACTGTAATATTGTTGAATGGATCTATAGCCTGAATGAAATCGGGAATTATGGGAAGTTGATGTATCTGTTCTTGGTTTTTTTTTAGAGAGATTAAAGATGCTCTAGGCATGGCTTCCACCTCTTGTTTTGTTTTATTTAAAATCTGAGGGTTATAAGCTTTTTCCAAAAATTGGTCAGTTAGGTATTCAGTTTCTCTCCAGTAGTCATGGATATTTGTGCAGTTTCTTCTTATTTTCATGTACTGGCTTTACGGTATATTGGCTAGCCAGGCTGGCAGATGACAACTGCTTGTGTGAATGAAACTATTAGAGTCTACGTCTTTATTATAGCCTTTGGTGATTAGTTTGTCATTTTCCACATAAATTGTTAGGTCTAAGAAATTCACACTTCCAGCAGGGGCACGTGAGGTGCGAGCGCTCTTCACTTTTCCTCTCCTCACGTGGACTAGACTCATCTGTGTCAGCGCTGGCTTAAGCAGGGGGACATGTCTGGCACTGCAGGATCTGAGTCCCTGGCAGTGTAGTGTGTTACTAATGGTAGGCTTTGTTACGGTGGTCCCAGCTCTATGCAGGTCATTCACTAGGTCCCCCGTGTGGTTCAGGTGTCTTTTATACTGATAACAAGTTCAAACAGGTGTCATTACTACAGGTAATGAGTGGAGGACAGAGGAGCCTCTTAAAGAAGTTGTTACAGGTCTGTGAGAGCCAGAAATCTTGCATGTTTTTAGGTGACCAAATACTTATTTTCCACCATAATTTGCTAAATAAATCTTGCCAAATCAAACAAGGTGATTTTCTGGATTTGTTTTCTCATTTTGACTCTCATAGTTGTGGTCTAACTATGATGTCATTTATAGGCCTCTCTCATCTTTTTAAGTGGGAAAACTTGCACAATTGGTGGCTGACTAAATACTTTTTTCCCCACTGTATACAAATGGTACATGTCTTTCTACACTGTGATTATATGGCAGACATATGCAATTCAATAAGCGTACAGTTTTACAATTCTGGTGTAAATGTTCATTGACCCTTTTCTAATGCATATGCCAAATGTATAGCTGGAACATAATGTGACCTAAACCTTTGTTGTCATTGCTCTTGTGTTACATATGTTGCAATTTACTAAACAGCACTATAAGATGTGATGGCCCTATCCAAATCATTAAGAATGCTTTTTCTCCTTCCTCCTGTCCACCTTTACTGTTTTTTTATGCAAATAAATTATCTACTCTAAATCAGTGGTAAATGTTTGCTTCCTAGCAAAAAAAAATCTCAATATATGTGCAGCAGATGTATTTATACAGTGTTCAATAGCTCATTACCCTCTAGAGCAGCGATCTTTGCCAATGCAATCAATAGTAACACTAAAGGCTTGACTTACTGCCAAAATAAAATTACAGAATAGCATTTCTGAATCACTTGACAAGCCACGTTCCTTGTTTACTGACAATACATTAATTCCAGGAATGACACAAAACTTTATAGCATCAACAGTCAGATGTCATATTTATTAATTACATCGCAGTGCGCAAATATTATTGAAAAAGTAACATTGTGTCACGTAATAACACACATTGCCAGTGTGCCACTATTCATAACCCAACAGCTCTGCGGGGTATCTGCACCTAGTGATGTAACCTGTGGAATATGGAGCTTCTGGTTTATATAGAGAGCCATGGTCCAGCGTTGCGACAGTGAGACACTTTTGTCATCTGGATACTGTTAACCATCTTCATTTGATGACGCTATGCAAAACGTGGATAAAGACATAATATATTCTACAATGTATAATTAAAGGGATTGTTTAAACATGAGAATGGAATGAAATGCCCTGACGGAATGAAGCCGTGGCCATGCTTACGTGCCACCACTATATACCACTATATTAAAGGTCTGTAAGGCTGCAAGAGATATCTGAGGAGCCGTGACCATGCGTGCCACCACTGCATTAAAGGTCTATAAGGCTGCAAGAGATATCTGACCTCATTCTTCATTCTTATGGGGTATTTTAGAGTCCTGTGTTTCAGTGAGCAGGGTATTTTAGAGCCTATGTTTAAACAAGTCTAACATTCAGCCCGCATCCGAGGCTCCGTCACTGAATGACGGCACGTCGTGAACGCATGCCACTTTACGGCATGTGTCACGATGCGCCTGACAATGGGAGTCAATGGCAGCGTTAACGGACTGCGTTACACCGCTTTACACCGCGATGTAACGCAGTCCGTCTAACGGACTGCATAAAAGAAATGTGAACCCAGCCTTAGCGTTTAGATGTGTTAATCTGCAGCTCATAGAAATACACAGATGATTTGGTTCTATTTATAGACAATGAGAATTCCGTAGCAACAAAAAATAATACATGATCATAAATTATAGATTTACTTGCAAGAGGGAAGAGGCGGAGGAGAGAGAGGGACAAGGAGGGTAGAACTGGATAGAGAGGGATCGGAAAGTTGCCATAAGGGATTTTTATAGGTGATCATGTCATCTCGCAGTTTGCAGGAAGTCAGAAAATACTATTTGGGCCGGTGTCACACTTGCGAGAAACTTCCACAAGTCTTGTGTGAGTCTCTCGCATCAACACTCGGCACTGCCGCCGGCACTTAGACCGGAGCGTGCGGCTGCATGTATTTCTATGCAGCCAAACGCTCCGGTCCGAGTGTCGGCGGCAGTGCCGAGTGTTGATGCGAGAGACTCACACGAGACTCATGCGAGTTTCTCGCAAGTGTGATACTGACCTTATGGGGAGAAAAATGTATGGATGCAACTGAGTTGTGATGAAACAAAGTAATCTGCTGGAATATTGCTGATGAGTTACCTTCTGAAAAAGTGCAAAAGGACCATGTCATTAATAGCCCATATGTAGCATATGTCTTAACAGTTTTATCAGTGGGGCTTCTACTTCTTGAAGAAATGCTTATTTCCTTACATTATAATGATCATGGAGGGTCATGTAGGTCAGTCGCATATATCCAACACTGACATCCTTACATAAGCATTCATTATTAATGAATCACTCCCATTAAACTTTTTAATGCATAAACTTGTGCAAATGTATTTATGTGTAGTGTCAAGTATTGCAGTGATATACTTACAAAGCTGTCTTCTCCAGTTTGCAATGGCGCTCTGGTCGTCTTCTGGGTCGACTTGCCAGCTTAAACTGGAGGCTATGGGAGAGCCATAAGTCCCTTTTTACAATTTAAGTTTGTGAGGTCTCATTCTGACGCTCCTCAGACTTACCGCGCTTAAAAGCCAATTTCGGCTGATACGTAGACCCCAGTGTAAGTCGAAATGGAAGTCACGTTGGCCCATGAGGAGATCTGAGCGATGCTGAAAAGTATAGAAGATAGCGATTGGAAAGTATATCACTGCACTCACACTACACAACATTTCTACTGGTTTTGGCAATAAGAGCGTTTGTTAAAGTGATTTTTTATCTTACTGTGATATATATTATTATGATTAGACAATTATACAATATTGGCAATATTCATGCGTTAATTTCTAAAAATAGACAGGTAATATTTATTTGTAGATACATGATGGATCCCTAGAATCAATTCCACCTGTTAGCCCCCTAAAATGAATGAAGATGACTGGTCTCCCCCTGAAAATTGTTGTGAAGTGATTTACCAATACATTCTTTATTTACTGAATTCTGCAAAAAAACAAGCTCTTATTTGGCAAAAACAAAAAAAAATGTCCAGGATTAAGTAAAGAAAAAACGCTTTTTCTGAAAATTAATTGAATTTATTAAATTCTATTACACAGTGCAAAATATATTTATTATGATGTACAGTCTTTGCAATTATTATTGACTGTACTACTTAAAATTAATTGTCCAGAATTATTGTTTCTCATCATTTTAGATAGCATTTTTACAGACAACCTTCACAGTAATTTATCTCATTGCCATTCTTTAGTTGCTGTAATAATTTCCATTGTTTATTAGGCAGCTCATATAAATCATGATGAAGAAGATGACATTTCTGTTTTATAAAAAAAGGACCTGAGTTGCTGTTTATTTGCACATGACTTTATGGCAAAAATGTATATGTACAGTATGTAGTGCATCAATAATTATTTATATAATATACAGAAGTACAATCAGAGGTGTATCTAGGTTTTCTGGCATCTGGGGCAAGAATTCAGTTTGGCACTTTCTTCCCCCATTCCCCTATTACGATTTGCACGCTTAGTCACCTGCCAACGGCCTGCTCTAACTAATTCTCTCAATGTTCAGTGAAAAACTGAGAGAAGTTCATTGTCACATGACTCTAAGCATGAAAATTGCATAGAGTAAAGTGGCTGGAAGTTGCAAGCAAAGCTGAATCTTGACAGTGAGTATGTTAGGATTGACAGGCTACAGGGCTTTATTTTATAATTAACCCCTTAATGTCCAATGACGTGCACAGTCCGTCATGGCCGGGTGTCAGTTCCGGCACCAGGACGGACTGTGCACGTCATCCCTTTGATCTATGACAGCTGACAGGCACAGCAAGCGGTGCGGGGACCTTTGCCGTCGGTCTCCACACCCACAGCGCTGTGATTGGTCAGTCAATCTGACTGACCAAACACAGCAGCGATCGCGCAGTAGATGCTGAAATTTCAGCATCTCCAGCGCGATCAGTGCAGGAGCTGGCGCTGCAGTGGCCAGGCTTCCTGCACTGACAGCCAGGAGCGGCGCCCCCACCGCCCCTGGCTGTTAACCCCCTGACTGCTGCGATCGAGCGCGATCGCAGCGCTCAGGGGGGGAGGCAGAGGGTCGGGAGCTCCCTCTGCCTCAGATCGGCGCCCTGCAATGTATTTGCAGGGCCCGATCTCTGCCTTGATGACCCGGGGGTTGTCATGACAACCTCCGGGTCATCTAGCTACGGAAAGCTGCTGTGATCATGCTCACAGCAGCTTTCACCATAGGTACAATGCATTGCAATGCTGGAGCATTGCAATGCATTGTAACTGCAATAAAAAGTAAAAAAAAGTGAAAGTCCCATAAAGGGACAAGTTAAAAAAAACATTTTTTTTTAAAAAAAATTGTAAAAAAAAAATTAAAAAATAGTTTAAAAAAAATCCCCTAAAAAATACACATTTTTATGTAATAAAAAAAATAAAATACACATGTTTGGTATCGCCACATCCGTAAAAATCCCATCTATAAAAGCGTAACCCAGTTAACCCCTTCAGTGAAAGCCGTAAAAAAAAAACACAAAAAAGTAGTAAATTATACTTTTTCCAAGCGGTATCATCATACCGCTTGGAAAAAGTGCAATAACACGCGATCAAAAAGTCAGATATAAATAATCATGGTACCACTGAAAACGTCATCTTGTCCCGCAAAAAACAAGCCACTATACAGCATCATCAGCGAAAAAATAAAAAAGTTATCGCTCGCGGAATAAACTGATGCAAAAATAATTATTTTTTCTATAAAATTTTTTATTGTGTAAAAAACGTCAAAACATAAAAAAATATATAAATGAGGTATCTCTGTAATCGTAGTGACCCGAAGAATAAGGCTGCTTTATCAATTTTACCACACGCGGAACGGAGGAAAAAAAAAAAAAAACTATTCCTGAATTGCTGGTTTTTGTTCATTCTGCTTCCACAAAAATTGGAATAGGAAGCGATCAAAAAACGTTATGTGCCCGAATATGGTACCAATAAGAACGTCAGCTCGTCCCGCAAAAAATAAGCCACAGATAACTCTGTCGGCCGAAATATGGAAAAATTATAGCTCTCAAAATACGGCGATGCAAAAATTTCTTACAAAAAATTATTCCAAAAAAAAGCATCTTTTAGTGTGTGACAGAAGCTAAACATGAAAAAAGGGTGTAAATCTGGTATCGCTGTAATCGCACCGACCCGAGGAATAAAGTCGCCTAATCACTAATACCGCACGAGGAACGGCGTAAAAAAGAAAAACAATTCTTCACCTTTTGTGGATTTGTTCATTGTGCCTACCAAAGATCGCAGTAAGGCGATCACAGTGGTTCCCCCCCACATATGGGATATCAGCGTACTCAGGACAAAATGCACATCAACTTTTGTGGCTCTATTTCTCCTGTTACCCTTATAAAAATAAAAATTTGGGGGCAAAAAGGTCATTTTTGTGGAAAAAAATATGATTTTTTTATTTTCACGGCTCTACGTTATAAACTTCTGTGAAGCCCTTGGGGGTTCAAAGTGCTGACCACACATCTAGATAAGTTCCTTGGGGGGTATAGTTTGCAAAATGGGGTCATTTGTGGGGGGTTTCTTCTGTTTAGGCACATCAGGGGCTCACCAAGCGCGACATGACACCCGCAGACCATTCCATCAAAGTCTGCATTTAAAAACGGTGCTCCTTCCCTTCCGAGCTCTGCCATGCATCAAAATAGTGGTTCCCCCCACATATGAGATATCAGCGTACTCAGGACAAATTGCACAATAGCTTTTGGGGTCCTATTTCTCCTGTTACCCTTATAAAAATAAAAATTTGGGGCAAAAAGATTATTTTTGTGGAAAAAAATATGATTTTTTTATTTTCACGGCTCTACGTTATAAACTTCTGTGAAGCACTTGGGGGTTCAAAGTGCTCACCACACATCTAGATAAGTTCCTTGGAGGGTCTAGTTTCCAAAATGGAGTCACTTGTGGGGGGTTTCTACTGTTTAGGCACATCAGGGGCTCTCCAAACGTGACATGACACCCGCAGACCATTTCATCAAAGTCTGCATTTGAAAAAGGCGCTCCTTCCTTTTCGAGCTCTGCCATGCGTCAAAATAGTGGTTTACCCCCACATATGGGGTATCAGCTTACTCAGGACAAATTGCAAAATAACTTTTGGGGTCCTGTTACCCTTTGGAAAATAAAAATTGGGGGTAGAAAGATCATTTTTGTGGAAAAGATATGATTTTTTAATTTTACGGCTCTACGTTATAACCTTCTGTGAAGCCCTTGGGGGTTCAAAGCTCTCACCACACATCTAGATAAGTTCCTTGGGGGATCTAGTTTCCAAAATGGGGTCACTTGTGGGGGTTTCCAATATTTAGGCACACAGGGGCTCTCCAAATACGACATGGCGTCCAATCTCAATTCCAGCCAAAAAAGTCAAATGGCGCTGCTTCCCTTCCGAGCTCTGCCATGCGCCCAAATAGTGGTTTACCCCCACATATGGGGTATCAGCGTACTCAGGACTAATTGTACAATAACTTTTGGGGTCCTTTTATCCTTTGGAAAATAAAAATTGGGATGAAAAGATAATTTTTGTGGAAAAAATATGATTTTTTAATTTTACGGCTCTACGTTATAACCTTCTGTGAAGCCCTTGGGGGTTAAAAGCTCTCACAACACATTTAGATAAGTTCCTTGGGGGGTCTAGTTTCCAAAATGGGGTCACTTGTGGGGGGTTTCCACTGTTTAGGCACACAGGGGCTCTCCAAATGCGACATGGCGTCCAATCTCAATTCCAGCCAAAAAAGTCAAATGGCGCTGCTTCCCTTCCGAGGTCTGCTATGCGCCCAAATAGTGGTTTACCCCACATATGGGGTATCAGCGTACTCAGGACTAATTGCACAATAACTTTTGGGGTCCTTTTATCCTTTGGAAAATAAAAATTGGGATGAAAAGATCATTTTTGTGGAAAAAAATATGATTTTTAATTTTACGGCTCTACGTTATAACCTTCTGTGAAGCCCTTGGGGGTTCAAAGCTCTCACAACACATTTAGATAAGTTCCTTGGGGCGTCTAGTTTCCAAAATGGGGTCACTTGTGGGGGGTTTCCACTGCTTGGGCACACAGGGACTCTCCAAATGCGACATGGCGCCCAATCTCAATTCCAGCCAAAAAAGTCAAATGGCGCTGCTTCCCTTCCGAGCTCTGCCATGCGCCCAAATAGTGGTTTACCCCCACACATGGGGTATCGGTGTACTCAGGAAAAATTTTAAAACAAATATTGTGGTTCATTTTCTACTGATACCCTTGACAAAATCTAAAAAAATTGTGTTGAAAGAAAATTTTTGGGAAAAAAAGTTAAATGTTCATTTTTTCCTTCCACATTGCTTCAATTCTTGTGAAGTACCTAAAGGGTTAATAAACTTCTTGAATGTGGCTTTGAACACCTTGAGGGGTGCAGTTTTTAGAATGGTGTCACTTTTGGGTATTTTCTGTCATATTGACCCCTCAAATTCACTTCAAATGTGAGGTGGTCCCTAAAAAAAATGGTTTTGTAAATTTTGTTGGAAAAATGAGAAATTGCTGGTCAACTTTTAACACTTATAACTTCCTAAGGCTGTGGTTCCACGGTCCGGAACCACAGTGCTTTGGACGGAGCGGAAATTCCGTTCCGTCTAAGCCCCGCCCCCTTTATGACGCGCGATCTTTCCGGAGGTGTTCAGGACACCTCCGGAACACCTCCGGAAAGAGCGCAGGGCTACATAGCCCTGTGTTAATTCTGTTGCGGCGACGCACCGTCGCCGCAATAAGCAAGGACATGCTGCGGTCTAAAAAGACGCGCCGCATGTCCGTTTACGCAGGTCTGCCACCTGCGTATTGTTACGCATAGTGGAGACGGGATTTCTTTAAATCCCCTCCACTATGCTGTAACATCTGGACGCTGCGTGTTTGGCGCTGCGCTAGCGCACATCGTCAAACACGCAGCGTTTCCTGACCGTGGAAACTCACCCTAACAAAAAAAAATTTTGGTTCCAAAATTGTGCTGATGTAAAGTAGATATGTGGGAAATGTTATTTATTAACTAATTTTTGTGACATATCTCTCTGATTTAATGGCATAAAAATTAAAATTTTGAAAATTGCAAAATTTTCAAAATTTTTGTCATATTTCCATTTTTTTCATAAATAAACGCAAGTTATATTGAAGAAATTTTACCACTATCATGAAGTACAATATGTCACGAGAAGACATTCTCAGAATCGACAAGATCCGTTGAAGCGTTCCAAAGTTATAAGCACATAAAGTGACAGTGGTCAGAATTGTAAAATTGGCCTGATCTTTAACCTACAAAATGGCTTGGTCATTAAGAGGTTAAAGGGCTTGTCCAGGTTTGAGATGAAAGTCTACAGTCACTCTATGTAACTGCAAGTTTATGAATTCTTACAGCTCATGCACTGCACACTTTTAGCACACGTATGCAATTTGTACACTTCTGGCCACATTCCGACCAGACATGTCCGGCCTTGCTCAATTTATTTTCATTGAGTGAGGTCACTTATGTCTACTCAGCACGTAACTGCATTTATGCAAATTGCTACCATGAGAGAATCCTGACAGCGTGCAGTGCGCACTGTGAGAATTCAGAAGTCTGCAGTCACATAGAATGACTGCAGACTCATCACAAATTTGGATAGTCCCTTGAATGCTCCTAAGATAAATAAAAATACCGGTATATTAGTTTCACAAAAAAACTTTGAGAAAGGGTAATGTAGTAACAGGTCCTGGGCAGTTGGGATTTCTGTGGAGGGAATGATAAAAGTTAACCAGGCAATTCTGTTGCAACATCAACTTAAGTTACATGTTTGCTGTTTAACACTTACGGTTTTGGGGCGACTGCGCTTCACCCGACGAGGCGCTTACAGCCCACCCAGAACCTGTGGCACCACCGGCTAGGGAAATACACAAAAATATATATATCACGACAGCCCTTGTACATTTTAAGAGCTAACAATGTTTTCAAACTTATCGGAAGCTTAGATTATGTGCGTAAATTACCATAAGGCGAGCCTGCACCAGTGTCATGGAGTGACGCTGGAGAGAAATCCATTATGGGGGAAGATGTGGATGACCCGATTAGTGGAGGTGGGGTAGCAACAGGAGAAGGGGTTGCTGCTGATGATTGTGCTGTTGGTGATGGTGGAGCAGCTGGTGATGGTGGTGCTGCTGAAAAAAAATACAATTGAGTAGAATACTCCTTCTACTAACTTGGTTGATTATGGATATTATACAGTATAATGATCCGCATATAAAGTTCCATAAAGTTTACGATGGGTCCCATATATTGATCCATGCAGAATGGGCTCCATATAATGCTCCATACAGAATAGGCCCCATATGTGCTCCATATGATGCTCCATTTATAAAGGGCCCGATATGATGCCCCATAAATAATGAACCCCATATGATGCTCTAGTATATGATGGGCCCCATATATGAAGTTCCAGTGTATTATGAGCCCCATATAATGCTCCAAATATAATGGTCCCCATATATAATGCTCCATATATAAAGGGCCCGATATGATGCCCCATAAATAATGAACCCCATATGATGCTTTAGTACAGTGGTTCTCAACCTTTCTAATGCCGTGACCCCGCAATACAGTTCCTCATGTTGCGGTGACCCCCAAACAAAAAAATAATTACAGTCCTCCATACAATATTATGGGCACCACATAGTCTGTAAGGTTCTTTGTACATGTTTCTTGAAACTCAGTTTTTCCGTCAGCCATTTTACTTTCTGTCTTGCTGCAGCTATCTTGCCCTCAGTCAATATGGAGTTTCCAGCTTTCATGTTCCCGCCCTGATTCTCTCCCTCTTGCTTCTTAAGCAGCCACAGCTGAGCAATCAGTGCTTCAGTATCAAGCCTGCAGTGAACCTGTGACCTGACTCCTGGAAGCCTTGGACTTTGTACTCCAGTTATTTCCTTCTGAGGAACTTTGGAACACATGTGGACTTTGGAACCCTGCTCTTTGATAAATCCACGTTTGCATGGACTTACGGTAACAGAGAAGAGATCCTGAACCTGTTGTGGAGAGTGATTGCTGAGCTTAAGTTACTCTGGCCTGCTGTGTCTCCTGCTTCTGTATCTGCAAACTGTGTGACTATTTTTGCCACTTGTATGAAGTAATACAAGACCTTCTATATCAAACCTGTGTCTCATGTGTTTTCATCGCACCCAAGCACAAGACGCTATATGAACTGTACTCCATACATTACAAGATACTGAAGCCAAAACGTTAGTGTCTGCTGGGTCTGGGAAGGCTGTGTCTGCTGTAACTGTGGATATCAGATGTCCGGTTGTACTTTCTGTGATGACAGTGGTTGTGACTTCTCACAACCATTCCAGGTGAGCAGTTCCCTTAATTTTTTTTTCTTTCTGCAGTGTTACCACAGGTAAACACTATTGTTTTTTTGTTTCTCCTCTTCTCCTTCCAGTACTCCTGTCTTAAAAGATCTGGAAGATGGAGGCCCGCATAAAGGAACTTTGCGGAGTGACTGATAATATCCTTACAGATTTACAAACTATAAAGACCCGTTTTGCAAACCTACAGGACCTCACTAATCACAATTTGCA
The DNA here is from genome assembly GCA_033576555.1 of Oophaga sylvatica. Taxonomy (NCBI): domain Eukaryota; kingdom Metazoa; phylum Chordata; class Amphibia; order Anura; family Dendrobatidae; genus Oophaga; species Oophaga sylvatica. Next base: position 535,942,703 of record JARQOD010000002.1, on the reverse strand, counting down.
AGTGTTTGGACAGACTGCCCAGGATTTGCGAGCCAGGATTGAGGTTCTAGAGGAGCGAGTCCAGGCTCCTGCCGTAGCCCCGAGTTCTGGGATTCCCAAGTTGCCCCCTTTTCGTTTTGGCGGTGAACGTGAGAAATTCAGGGGATTTATTAACCAATGCAATCTTTTTTTTCTGCACATGCTTCACAATTTCCCACTGAACGATCTAAAGTGCTTACTATAATTATGTTGCTTACCAACAAGGCTTTGATGTGGGCAAACCCTCTGATTGAGACTGAGGATGAATGTTTGGATCATCTTGATGCTTTCATTTCAGCCATGGGGCAGGTGTTTGATGACCCCAATCGAGGTGCAACAGCTGAAGCAGCCATGTTAACTTTGCGCCAAGGTAAGCACTCGGTAGCCGAATATGCCTTGGATTTCAGGAGATGGGCCCTTGATACCACCTGGGACAGTTCCGCCAAAAAATCTATTTTTCGAAAAGGGTTGTCTCCCAGATTAAGGATGAACTTGCTCGTGCCGACCCTCCCACTGCGTTAGGTGACTTTATTAACCACTGCATCCGTATTGATGCTCGTCTGACTGAACGCAGGCAAGAGAGATGGTTCAAAAGCAATCGCACTAACCTTTTCCTACCTTCCTCCCCAGCTAAGGAACCTTTGAGTAGGATCACACGGGAACCTGAACCTGAACCCATGCAGGTGGACTCTTTACAAAGACGGGTTAGTGATGCACGCAAGGAACATCGTTTTAAGGAAAATCTATGTTTCTATTGTGGTAAGTCAGGGCACTTCATTATAAACTGCCCCACCCATTCTCGTAAGACTACTGCAGCACTCATTCACTGTGAGTGTTGCGAGAGGAGATCTGTCAGGTCCGAGCCTCAGGCTCCAGAGAGATCTGCAGCAACAGAATTTTGATTTCTCGGACTTAAACTCCGTTACTTCTGAGGACGATGACTGTGTAAACGCTGCAATTTTTCAAGTTTCCTCAGCGGTGTCCCAGCTGAGTTGTAAGAAAAACAATTCTCATTGCTTCCTTTCCATCAAACTCTGGGTTGACTCAGTCTGGGTGTCTATCTCTGCTATGATCGACTCAGGGGCAAGTGGAAATTTTATGGATGTCTCCTTTGCTCTGAAACAGGGGATACGTTCAGTGAAGAAGGCTACTCCAGTACAGATGGAAACTGTGGATGGCTCCCTGCTGACCTCTGGACCAGTGGATCAGGAAACGGAGCCTTTGAGGGTCCTTATGGGTAAAGATCATCAAGAGAAACTGTCCTTTATGCTTATCTCTTCTCCCCACTTTCCCATTATTCTAGGGCTACCATGGCTGCAGGCTCAGAACCCTACCATTAATTGGGAGACCAAGGAATTACACTTTCCAGAGAAACAGATGAGTCCAGAAGTTTCAGCTTGCTCTGTTCCTAAAGGAACCATGTCAGTCCCTGAACTACCAGCTGTATACCAGGACTATGTGGATTTATGTGACAAGAAGAACGCTGACCAGCTTCCCCCTCACCGTCCATATGATTGTCCAATTGAATTATTGCCTGGAGCAGAGATACCTTTTGGTAAGATCTACCCCCTGGCGGGGCCTGAGCTAAAGGCTTTAAAGGATTACATAGACGAAAATTTAGCCAAGGGCTTCATACGCCCCTCTTCATCTCCTGCAGGTGCACCCATCTTCTTTGTGAAGAAGAAAGATGGATCTCTGAGACCCTGTGTAGACTATAGGGAACTCAATAAGGTTACTATTAGAAACCGTTATCCATTGCCCTTAATCCCTGAGTTATTGGAGAGAGTGCGGCATGCCAAGATTTTCTCTAAACTGGATCTCCGTGGGGCCTATAACTTGGTCCGTATTAGACCTGGGGATGAATGGAAGACTGCATTCAGGTCACGTTATGGACACTTTGAATATCTATTTATGCCTTTTGGTCTGAGTACCGCCCCAGCCACTTTCCAACACTTGGTGAATGACATCTTCAGGGATCTCCTAGATACATTCGTGGTGATTTATTTGGATGATATTCTAATTTTTTCTAACTCCACAGAGGAACATCATGGACATGTGAGAATGGTCTTGGAACGTCTAAGACAAAACCATCTTTACATCAAACTTGAAAAGTGTGAATTCCATAGGACCGAAATTCAATTTCTGGGGTATGTACTGTCTACACAAGGAATTAGTATGGATGGAAGCAAGACCCAAGCCATCAAGGATTGGCCAAGTCCTAGGAATGTGAAGGAGGTGCAGCGCTTCATCGGGTTTGCCAACTTCTATAGACGTTTCATTAGGAATTTCTCTGAGGTAGTGTCACCTATCACCAAACTTACTCGGAAAGAGTCTAGGTTCTCCTGGACTCCCCAAGCTCAGGAAGCATTTTCCCGTCTAAAAGATAAATTTACCACCGCACCTATCTTGGTACATCCCAACCCCGAACTTGCCTTCATAATAGAGGTGGATGCTTCAGACTGTGCCGTTGGAGCTATACTCTCTCAGAGAACAGGTGAGAATAATGTCTTGCATCCCTGTGCCTTCTTTTCCCAGCAGTTGTCTTCGGCTGAGAGGAACTACGATGTGGGCAATAGAGAGTTGTTGGCCATTATTGCCGCCTTCAAAGAATGGAGACACCTTCTTCAGGGAGCTGCACAGCAAATAGTCGTCCTGACAGACCATCGAAACCTTGAATTTATCAGGTCGGCTAAATGCCTGACTCCTCGCCAGGCTCGCTGGAATCTTTTCTTAAACCAATTTAATTTTGTCATTTCTTATAGACCAGGATCGCGCAATGGAAAGGCTGATGCACTCTCTAGGATTCATTCAGCAGAGATCCGTCCACTTGCTCCTCCTAAGACTATTCTTCCTGACTCTAGATTCCTGGGAGTGATTCATAATCAAGACCTACTTAAGGACATCAAGGAAGCATACCATGCGGATTCCTTGTTGGCACAACCTCCAAGGGACGTAAGTCTTGTCTTTAAGAATGGTGTATGGATTCAGGGACAACGTCTGTATATTCCTGAAACAGTCAGATTGAGAGTATTGCAACTCATCCATGATTCCAAGATAGCTGGGCATAGAGGAATTCTAAAGACACAGGAATTTCTTTCTCGTTTCTTTTGGTGGCCCACTTGCAGGAAAGATGTTTTGAACTATGTCACTTCATGTGAAGTCTGTGCAAGATGTAAAACACCTCGCTCCTCACCAACTGGTCTGTTACAACCTCTTCCCACCCCGTCCCGCCCGTGGGGATCCATTTCTATGGATTTCATTGTGGAGTTACCAACCTCTCAAGGGAAGAACACCATTCTAGTGGTGGTTGATCGTTTAACAAAGGCAGCTCATTTTATCCCTTGTGTCGGCTTACCCACTGCAAAACAGACATCAGATTTGATGATTAAGAATGTGTTTCGTTTACATGGAGTACCGGATGAGGTTATTTCGGATCGAGGGGTGCAATTCACTTCAAGGTTTTGGCAGAATTTCTGTGCCGCATTGGACATTAAAGTAAACCTTTCTTCTGCTTTTCATCCCCAGACTAATGGACAGACCGAACGAACCAATCAAACCCTGGAGCAGTATCTGCTTTATCTGCCACCTACAGGATGATTGGGTGGATCTACTTCCATTGGCTGAGTTCTCTTATAACAACTCTCAGAGCGCCTCCACTAAGCAGTCTCCTTTTTTCTCCAATTTAGGTTATCATCCTAACATTCATCCACGATTTCCCATAGAAACGCCTTTGCCAGCAGTGGCTGAAAGAATCACGTCGTTACAGAGGAATATGGATCTTCTAAAGGAGAATCTGGAATTGGCTCAGGAAAGGTACAAGAAAGCAGCAGATAAATTTCGTAAACCTGCACCAGCTTTCAAGGTAGGAGACCTGGTCTGGCTGTCAACCAGAAATCTTAAGTTAAGGATTCCATCGTCTAAGTTGGGACATAAGTACATTGGACCCTATAAAATCAGTAAAATTATAAGTGCCGTTGCTTGTCGTCTTCAACTGCCCAGAACTATGAGAATCCACCCTGTCTTTCATGTATCCCTACTAAAGGCTGCAACACCCAATACGTTTCCTGGACGTTCTTCTCCTTGCCCTGACCCAGTGCTAGTCGATGGTCAGGAAGAATTTGTGGTGGAAAGGATTCTAGATTCCAGGTTATACAGAAATCAGTTACAATATTTGATTAAATGGCAGGGCTACCCAGTGGAGGACAACTCATGGGAACCAGTCAATAACGTTAATGCTCCTCGTTTGCTCCGCCAGTTTCATCAGAGGTACCCAGACAAGCCTGGTCTGAGGCCATCCGGAGGTTGTCCCTAAGGGGGGAGTAATTTAAGGTTCTTTGTACATGTTTCTTGAAACTCAGTTTTTCCGTCATCCATTTTACTTTCTGTCTTGCTGCAGCTATCTTGCCCTCAGTCAATATGGAGTTTCCAGCTTTCATGTTCCCGCCCTGATTCTCTCCCTCTTGCTTCTTAAGCAGCCACAGCTGAGCAATCAGTGCTTCAGTATCAAGCCTGCAGTGAACCTGTGACCTGACTCCTGGAAGCCTTGGACTTTGTACTCCAGTTATTTCCTTCTGAGGAACTTTGGAACACATGTGGACTTTGGAACCCTGCTCTTTGATAAATCCACGTTTGCATGGACTTACGGTAACAGAGAAGAGATCCTGAACCTGTTGTGGAGAGTGATTGCTGAGCTTAAGTTACTCTGGCCTGCTGTGTCTCCTGCTTCTGTATCTGCAAACTGTGTGACTATTTTTGCCACTTGTATGAAGTAATACAAGACCTTCTATATCAAACCTGTGTCTCATGTGTTTTCATCGCACCCAAGCACAAGACGCTATATGAACTGTACTCCATACATTACATAGTCCTCCATACAGTATTATGGGCCAAATATAATGCTCCATAAAGAATACTGGTCCCCATATAATGCTCCATACAAAATATGGAGCTCTCCTCTGTACTGTGCTGCGTTCTGCACTGTTACGGCTCAGGAAAGGGCACTGTGGAAAGACTTCCCATTATCATCATCATTGCCTCCCCATCATCATTGCCTCCCCATCATCATTATCATTGTCTCCCCATCATCATCATCATTGTCTGCCCATCATCATTGTCTCCCCATCATCATCATTGCCTGCCTATCATCATTGGCTCCCCATCATCATCGCCTCCCCATCATCATCATTGCCTGCCCATCATCATTGGCTCCCCATCATCATCATTGCCTTCCTATCATCATTGGCTCCCCATCATCATCATGATTGCCTGCCCATCATCATTGGCTCCCCATCATCATCGCCTCCCCATCATCATCATCATCATTGCCTGCTCATCATCATTGGCTCCCATCATCATGATCATTGCCTGCTCATCATCATTGCTCCCATCATATCGCCTCCCCATCATCATCATCTTGCTCTGCCTCATTCATCATCATTGCCTCCCCTCATCATCATCTTTGCTGCCCATCATCATTGGCTCCCATCTCATCGTTGCCTCCTCACCACCATCACTGCCTCCCCCCATCACCATCACACATACAGCACCACACACAGACAGCACCGCAGCACTCTCTCACATACACACACGCAGGCAGACCACACACACACACACACACCTGATACACACAGACACATACACCTCACATCTCACCTGTCCGGCGCCCGCGCTCTCTGCCACAGCCGGCCGCTGAATGATGACGTCATCCAGCGGCACTGCTGTGACAGGAAGCGCGGGTGCCCTGCAGGCGCCCCCTGGAGCCCGGAGCTACGGAGGCACAGGGAGAGGTAAGTATTGCGCCGCCTGCTCAGGCCGGGTCCCCCCTCTCCCCGCACAGTGGACTCACCGACCCGCCGCTCAGCTTCGGAGGGTCCCGGGCCGCTGCACTGTGACTCCGTGGGAGGAGGAATTGCTGCTGCTGCCACGCCGCCCCACACACGTGCTGCCTGGGGCGGACCACCCCACACACGTGCTGCCTGGGGCGGACCGCCCCCCGCCCACGCTACGCCCACGCCCTACGCCCGCCCACGCTACGCCCCTGCTACCCCACTGGTCTAAAGCCATCGGAAATATGCTGTATATATGGCTCCGCTCCCATCCTCCCATCCTGTATATATGGCTCCGCTCCACCTCCCATCCTGTATACATGGCTCCGCTCCCATCCTCCCATCCTGTATACATGGCTCCGCTCCCCCTCCCATCCTGTATATATGGCTCCGCTCCCCCTCCCATCCTGTATACATGGCTCCGCTCCCACCCTCCCATCCTATATACATGGCTCCGCTCCCATCCTCCCATCCTGTATATATGGCTCTGCTCCCCCTCCCATCCTGTATACATGGCTCCGCTCCCCCCTCCCATCCTGTATACATGGCTCCGCTCCCCCTCCCATCCTGTATACATGGCTCCGCTCCCCCTCCCATCCTGTATATATGGCTCCGCTCCCCCCCATCCTGTATATATGGCTCCGCTCCCCCTCCCATCCTGTATACATGGCTCCGCTCCCCTCCCATCCTGTAAACATGGCTCCGCTCCCACCCTCCCATCCTATATACATGGCTCCGCTCCCATCCTCCCATCCTGTATATATGGCTCCGCTCCCCCTCCCATCCTGTATATATGGCTCCGCTCCCCCTCCCATCCTGTATACATGGCTCCACTCCCCCTCCCATCCTGTATACATGGCTCCGCTCCCACCCTCCCATCCTATATACATGGCTCCGCTCCCCTCCCATCCTGTATACATGGCTCCGCTCCCCCTCCCATCCTGTATATATGGCTCCGCTCCCATCCTCCCATCCTGTATATATGGCTCCGCTCCCCCTCCCATCCTGTATACATGGCTCCGCTCCCCCTCCCATCCTGTATATATGGCTCGGGTCCCCCTCCCATCCTGTATACATGGCTCCGCTCCCCCCCCCATCCTGTAAACATGGCTCCGCTCCCACCCTCCCATCCTATATACATGGCTCCGCTCCCATCCTCCCATCCTGTATATATGGCTCTGCTCCCCCTCCCATCCTGTATACATGGCTCCGCTCCCCCCTCCCATCCTGTATACATGGCTCCGCTCTCCCCTCCCATCCTGTATACATGGCTCCACTCCCCCTCCCATCCTGTATACATGGCTCCGCTCCCCCGTCCTCCCCCCTTGTATACATGGCTCTGCTTCCCCGTCCTCCCCCCATCATACTTACCCTCCTCGCTCCGTCGCTGCAGGTCCCTGCCTCCCTGTCGGCCGCGTCAGCTTCCTCCTGTGCGCAGCGGTGACGTAATACCGCTCATTAAGGATATGAATATGGACGACACGCCTATAGGAGTGACGTCACGTCCATATTCATTACCTTAATGAGCGGTACTACGTCACCGCACTGCCTGGAGGAAGCTGACACGGCCGACAGGGAGGCAGCGACGGAAGGTAAGTATGGATGTCTTCTGTCACTACAGTGCTGCAGCCGCCGACTCCTTTAAGCGATCCCTGTGTTTTGGTCGTTCGACCCCCGCGGGGGTCGCGACCCACAGGTTGAGAACCGCTGCTCTAGTATATGATGGGCCCCATATATAATTCTCCAGTGTATAATGCTCCCCATATAATGCTCCATACAGAATAGGCCCCATATGTGCTCCATATGATGCTCCATATATAATGGGCTCCATATGATGCTCCAGTATATGATGTGCATTATATTATATTACTGAATTATAATTAATGCCACTCACCACGACGGGCCTGCCTCTGTGAGCGGATGCTGGCGATGCAGTCGCTGGATCTGTACCGCAGATCCGCCAGCTTCATGCGGATTTGGGTCGTCGTGCGCTGCACCCCAAATCTCCTGGCCAGGCCCCGCTTGATCCTCCGCAGCACTGCCTGCTTATGGAGGACAGGATGATTTTGGTGCTCAGTGCACCAGTAGTCCCTGGCATCCACCTCTCTGATGAGGAAGCGGACTTCAGCATCCCCCCAGGGTGCACTACGTCTCCTGGCCGCCATATTCCTGCCTCATATACCGAGCTAGGCCGCATTAACGACGTAAAACCCGCCCATGACGCATCAGCGCCGCTCACAGTTTGCGCTTCAACGTGTGACGTGGGCCGGCCGGTTAGAGGACACTACTGCGTTCTCACGTGAACCACTGTAGCATGTCTCCGTCAAATCGGAGACGCTACTGCGTCCCAAAATTGACGTCTCTTCTATACAGCGTCCCCGGTCAGACGGGAGCGCGGGTATGTTGTTGGTTTGAAAGGGGGTTTTGATTTACTATTATAGTGCGTTTTTATGTTTGACAGCTGTCACGCTAAAAAACACTTTTTATTGCCAAAAATTGTTTTTGCATCACTACATTTTTAGAGCTATAATTTTTGCAAAGTTTGGCCCACAGAGTCATGTGAGGTCTTATTTTTGGCGGTACAAGTTGGCATTTTTATTATTAAGCGATTTTTTGATCGCTTTTTAATGCAATTTTTGGGAGGTTAGTATGAAAAAAATCATCAATTCACCATTTTCTTTTGGGGGGGACCTTTATACCGTTCTGCGTGTGGTAAAATTGATAAAGCAGTTTTATTGTTTGGGTCAGTACGATTACGGCGATACCTCATTTATATCATTTTTGGTCGTTTTGGCAGCTGTGGAGGAAGCTGCTGCTGGGGTATATAGAGGCTGCTGCTGGTGGGGTGTATGTGGAGGTTGCTGCTGGGGTTTACATGCGACCAATCAGCGACGCGGGCTCTCCGTTACAGACAGACAGAATTAGACGCTTATATAGTAGATGTTACCTGTGTATTACCTCATATTACTGTGTATTACCTCATTACTTATGCATTTGAGTATATGTTACTTTAAACAATGAAAGTACTGTTGAGAAACCAAATTAACGATAAGTGAAAAACACATTAAGTTATACAAATTTATTCACAAATTAAAGTACGGTAAGTATATCAGTAGTAGTCCACTATATGTTCTGATGCTGCCAAGTCACAGCACCGGGACGGTTAAAATAATCACAGTAATTGTCTCTGCAGGTCTTGGGTGTTTCTTCCAGGTCCCAATGGTCAAAGGCCAGCAATTGCGTTTTCGCTTGCCCGCCATTCGCCAAGCTGCACTTCTCCGTTCGTTTGATTCACAGAGTCCCAAAGCCAGAAGGACAGTACGCCATTGAATCGCGCCGGCGAAGAAAATTGTGAAGCACACAACAGGCCAAATCTACAGAGTCAATTGATTCCAGCTTCATGTTAATCAGTGTGTGCAAAACGCGTAAGCGATTGGCCATGATACCAAAGGCATTCTCCACAACCCGACGTGCCCTTGACAAGCGGTAGTTGTAAATTCTCCTTTCCCGTATGAGACTTTTTTGAGGGAAAGGTTTTATAAGATTGGGATGAAGCGGGAAGGCCTCGTCGCCAATAAAAACAAAATTAAGGTTTCCTCTAGTCTCAGAGTTGGGAGGCAAGTGAAGTTCACAGTTATGTAAACTCTCTCCATAAAACGTATGCTCCAAAACTCCACCATCGGAAACCCTTCCATTCATCCCAACGTCTTCACAAATGAATTCATAATTTGCGTTAACAAGGGCCATCAGTATGATGCTGAAACAGCCCTTATAGTTGAAGAAATATGATCCGCTGTTGGGTGGCTGAGTTATACGGACGTTTCCCGTCCAAAGCCCCACCACAGTTTGGGAACTGCCATAGCTGATCAAAATCGATGGCAATCTTGCTCCATTCTGCCTCCGTGTTGGGAAACTCAATGTAGCTATGTAGACAACTGAAAATCTCCTTGCACGTTTCTGGGATGAGAACACTCAGCAGTGGCCTTGAAATGGCGGAAGAAAAATGCAAGTCTTGCAAAGAGCGTCCAATGACCAGGAATCGCAGCGTGACTGCCAATCTTTCATCTGCTGGGATGGCAGTACGCATCGCTGTATCCTTCCGTTCAATTAGTGTAGTAATTCTTTCAAGTAAATAGGTGAAGGATTCCTCAGACATCCGCAGATAATTGCGGAAATCATGAGGATTTTTCTCCTGAAGCTCTTTCACCAGTTGCATGTGGGACAATTCGGACCTCTTCTGCAGCCATTCTCTGGTCCACATGCAACGTTTTCTTTTAGAACGCCTCTCTAGCATCCGTGCCTCATCTTGACGCCGTGCTTCCTCAACAAGCAATGCAGCAACCACAACAGCACACTGCGCATTGTTCATGATGGGGCAAACTGAAACAAAAAAAAATAAAAAATACAGCAATAGGTAGGTGTCCTATAAATTGAGTTCAAAGGGAAATGTATTTGAGACCCCACACGAGACCCGTAAAATGGCCGCCCATGCAAAATCACATGTACACCGATAGAAGCCAAGCCCTCCCTCCATCCCTCCAGAGCAGTGATAGCAGACAATAGGAATCGCATTTGAGACCCAAAATATATACCTACCTTTTCACAATGTATAGTTGTCAAAAGAATAGTAGAATAGGTGTTGAGTTGCAGCTGGAGAACGCAACTGTGATCTCAAACCAGTAGGAAGGATGAATGAAAGCGCTGCTATGTTGCTTTCTTCACACGATCTGGAACAAATAACAGAATCGCCGCTGTGTTGGCTTCCTTGCAAACAAGGATGCCAATCAGAACGCAGTAGCGACCACCAATTGGAGCTGAGCGGAGCGGAAAAGGCAACTCAAAAGCACGCCCATGTTTCTAGCTACAAGTCGCTAGAGAGGTCATTGGTAAAGGAGTCAAACAGGACGATGCATGCGACGCAGCGGGGCCTCAACGACCAAAAAAATGTCCAGAGTATTCTTGCATGACCAGCGATCTCACAGCAGGGGCCTGATCGCTGGTATGTGTCACACGTAGTGAGATCGCTATTGAGGTCGTTGTTGCGTCACAAATTTAGTGACTCAGCAGCGATCTCGTTAGCGATCTCCCTATGTGAGACGGGGCTTAAGGCCCAGTATTTAACAGTTTGCTAGATCTGATTTTTATACATTTGTTGCATAAAAGATATATATGTTTGTACTGTGTTAGCAAGTAGATAGAAAAATATTAAAATTTGAGATTCCTCATTGGTTGATACCATTTAATGGCTAACTAAAAAGATTGTAATAAATTGCAAGCTTTCCCAGAAGTGGAGGATCTTGGGGGCAACACAACCATAGACAAGACCTCAATCACATGACAATAACTCTTTCACACTCCTTATCTATGAACTGATCCAATTTTTACTGCCATGACTTTCTCTCTCTTTCCCTCACTGATAGTTCTGCTTCATGTCACTTGCCTTATCTATTGCATTGTTTCTCTGCTGTCTTGTGTATAAATATGTGATTCTTCAGATTTTGTGTTATTCTATGCCCAATGAAGAGACCTGAGTAGTCTCAAAAGCTTTCTAGTAAGCCAATAAAAGATTTCAACAAATGGTGACTCTCAAATTTTACTATTTTACTAAACATTTATTGGTCAGTCTGTCCACTATTACCATCAGTGTGACACTATGTTGCAAAGAAATGCCATCAGAGTACTATCAGTTTCTTTTTTTCACTGATCCATTCACTTGAACACATCAGGTTAAAAATGCATGTCTCTACTACATTTTTATGAATTGTTGTTCCCAGAAAAACTGGTGGTCTTCTGCTGGATCTGATAACAGCTGATCAGGTGGAGGTGCCAGCAATTTAACATTGATAAACCTATCCTATGGAATATTTTTGCAGTAAAAAACTCCTTTAGCAAGCTTCACAACATGCCTAAGGATCTTAGTCAACTAGAAAGAACTAATTTGCACATTTTGTCCATGAAGCATTGTATATAAGATTCCACACTACTATGGGGAGAAAATTAACTTTATTCCTCCCAGGAGCTGCCACTTTAAGGTTATAGGGGCGGTGCAGGGATTGATTGCAGTTATTGCTCAGAGCATTCTGAATGGCGGCTGTAAGCCACACCCAGAACTTTGATTTACAGCTTTCTCTGCACACATGCGCTGTAAAGCGAGCTGTCAGGTAAAATGCCAGGGATTGCTTAAAGCTGCCATTCACAATGCTATGAGCGCAGGGCCGGATTAAGAACATGATGGGCCTGGAGCTGAAGGGCGGGGCAAGGGGCGGGGCAAGGGGTGGGGCCAAACACGGCAATTCACAAAGGCCAAAAATGTAACGTAAAAGATATAAACAAAGTAAATATATGATACATGCCTAATATAAATACAGTGGATATAGAAAGTCTGTTATGGTTATCGCGCTGATAGTAACTTATGAGGCAAATAAGCAGGGTTATTCACTGAACGCTAAACTGTGTTTTATTGTAAATAAAGCTATAGAACAAAGTAAATATAAATATATGATACATGCCTAATATAAATACAGTGGATATAAAGTATGTTATGGTTATTACGCACGCTGATAGTAACTTATGAGGCAAATAAATACAGATTAAAATCCACAATCCAGGCACAATCTACACGTGCGGACATTGACTATGTGGGTAAATACAGATAATAATCCACAATCCAGGGACTAACAAGCAGCTGGTGGATCACAATCCCCAATCAACCTCCATATTAATGGCAATGGTCCAAGTAATGAGATTATGCGCCGGACAGGTGTGACAATCATCCGCTGCAGCAGTCACTGTCAGAACTCCTAGCATGATGGCGGCCACCATGCCAGAACTTCAGACAGTAGCCGCTGATTGGCCACCTGTCTGTATATATGTCAGCAGCACATCTACATATAACATTAATACCTGCGTATATACCAGTACCACGGCTATATATACCAGTTCTGTGTCTGTATGTATGTCAGCAGCCCATCTATAACATTAGTACCTGCCTATATACCAGTATCACAGCCATATATACCAGTACTGTGTGTGTATATATGTCAGCAGCACATCTATGTATAACATTAGTACCTGCTTATATACCAGTACCACAGCTATACATAGCAGTAACATGTCTTTTATATATGTCAGCAGCACAAGATGTATTATAACATTAGTACCTGCTCCACAGGAACACACAACTCACACCTCAGTCTGACCTCCTCCTATAGCAGTTTTTCTCAACCTTCTCAGCCTCAGGGCACCCTGGGAAATAATTAAAGTCCGGCCGATCAGACAAGAATTTGGACAGTCTAAACGGCCCTTAATACTGCCACACATAGCCCTCTTATAGTGCCACACACAGCCCCCTTAATACTGCCACACATAGCCATCTCAATAATACTGCCATACATAGCCACATTAGTAATATTGCGTCAGAGAGGCCCATACACATATATGGCAACATTGAGAGGCCCATTCTAGTATATGGTGGATATAGAAAGTCTGTTATGGTTATCACGCTGATAGTAACTTATGAGGCAAATAAACAGGGTTATTCACTGAACGCTAAACTGTGTTTTATCGTAAATAAATCAAACTGGTAGAAGAAAATTAAACTACACATTCACTTTTCGTGCTTTTTTGCTTGCAAATTCCTCAATTGCAGAATCAAGATTAAGCTCATTCAGCAATCTATTTTCAATACATAACAGAGAGAGGGCATTTTAAACGCTCCCATTCTAGTATATGGTGCAGCATGAATGGCCCATAGTAATATAGGGCAACATTGAGAGGCCCATTCTAGTATATAACGCAGCATTGAATGTCCCATAGTAATATAGGGCGACACTGAGAGGCCATTCTAGTATATAGCGCAGCATTTGTTGATAAAAGATAATATATGTATTTATGCTGATTGCAATGGATAGTAAATATTAGGCAGCATTTGAGATCCTCATGTATGATACCATTTGATGGCCAACTAAAAGGATTGCATCAATAATATATGCAAGCTTTCCCAGAGTAGGATTTGCGCGGCATCAGCCCATAGACAAATCAATCACATGACATAATTTTCACATCTCCTTAGTATATGGAACTTGATCCATATTTTTATGCCATTGAATTGCCCTCTTTCTATATAGCGCACATGTCATTGCCCTATATATTATTGTCTCATGCATTGCTTGGATAAATATATGAATTTCTCAGAATTTTGTGTTATTCTATGCCAATTGAATGGACCTGAGTAGTCTCATAAGCATTCTATGCCATATAAAATTCAACAAATGGTGCCTCAATTTATATTTTCACTAAACCATATTGGTCAGTTGGGTCCACTATATAATCAGCATTGACGACTATGTGCAGAGAATGGCCATAGATACTATACAGTTTGCTTTTTATTATATGCAGCATTGACCATTGAAACACATCAGGTTATAAAATGAAATGGTCTCTACTGCATTTATTATGATTCAATGTTGCCCAAAAAACTGGTGGTTTCTGCTGGTATCTGATAACAGCTGGCTTTCAATGTATGATGGTTGCCAGCAATTTAACAAATTGCAGAACCATTATCCTCATGAATATGGTTTTCAGTAAAAAACCCTCTAGCATGCTGTCTACAACTATGCCTAAGGACTCATCAACTGAAGAACACAGGGCACATTTGCCAATGAAGCTGTAATAAGATCCCAGCCATATGGGAAAGTGAAATTACTTTATCCTCAGGAATTCTGCCTCTTTAATCGTTATGGGGGGTGCATGGATTGATGTGCAGTATCTCTAGTAGCATTCTAATGGCAGGCTGTAGCCATCCCCCAGAACATTTGATTTATAAAGCTGACTCGCACACATGCGCTGTAAAGCGAGCTTCAGATAAAACTGCTGCAGGGATTGCTATAAAGGGGCTGAGCTGCACTTCACCACTAATCGCTTATGAGCGGTGACTGAAGCATCTCTGGGCATGTCTCTGTGACTGAAAGCTGGCATCTCACGGGAGGAATAAAAGTAATTTTCTGCTGGTAGCTGTGTTTCCTGGAACGTTGCTGGACATCATTATAACACTATTAACCTGCAGATTAACAAGGCATCCGCAGGTTAATAGTTTTAAGGACTTTACAGAACATTTAATGAGAATTAGTACCCACCAGAGTGTGTCAGAAAAGAGAGAACATCCAGTATTAGAGCATTTTACTGATTGTGAAAATGCACAAACTAAAATTTATCGTCTAAAATTCACCTTGTAGCTAATCTGTGACCGCAAATTATATTGTCAAGATTACTCCTGAAGGTGGACATGCCTGGGCCTCATTCCTTACTGTTCTAAGCAGCATTAGTCTGAAATGTGTATGGGGAAATACAAAATCAGACAGGGCAGAACTGAAACACAGAAACACAACACTCTCTCAGGGAAATACACAAAGGGACATAAAGTGTAATGCCAGAGAGGCAGCAAAGTAATATAAGGAAAAGGAGGAAAGGAAAGGGTCAACCCAACACTGCTTGCAACAACTATGGAAATAACCAGTACAGTCATGGCCAAAAGTTTTGAGAATGACACAAATATTATATTTTCACATGATCTGCTGCCCTCTGGTTTTTATGTGTGTTTGACAGATGTTTTTATCACAGACAGAAATATAATAATTGCAAACATATGAGTAACAAAAGCTTATATTGACAGTTAGAATGAGTTAATGCAGCAAGTCAATATTTGCAGTGTTGACCCTTCTTCTTCAGGACCTCTGCAATTCTCCCTGGCATGCTCTCAATCAACTTCTGGACCAAATCCTGACTGACAGCAGTCCATTCTTGCACAATCAATGCTTTCGTTTTGTCAGAATTTTTAGGTTTTTGTTTGTCCACCCGTCTCTTGATGATTGACCACAAGTTCTCAATGGGATTAAGATCTGGGGAGTTTCCAGGCCATGGACCCAAAATTTCTATGTTTTGTTCCCTGAGCCATTTAGTTATCACCTTTGCTTTATGGCAAGGTGCTCCATCATGCTGGAAAAGGCATTGTTGATCGCCAAACTGCTCTTGGAGGGTTGGGAGAAGTTGCTCTTGGAGGACATTCTGGTACCATTCTTTATTCATGGCTGTGTTTTTAGGCAAGACTGTGAGAGAGCCGATTCCCTTGGCTGAGAAGCAACCCCACACATGAATGGTTTCAGGATGCTTAACAGTTGGCATCAGACAAGACTGGTGGTAGTGCTCACCTTGTCTTCTCCGAATGAGGCGTTTTCCTGATGTCCCAAACAATCGAAAAGGGGATTCATCAGAGAAAATAACTTTACCCCAGTCCTCAGCAGTCCACTGTCTGTACCTTTTGCAGAATATCAGTCTGTCCATGATGTTTTTTCTGGACAGAAGTGGCTTCTTTGCTGCCCTCCTTGAGACCAGGCCTTGCTCCAAAGTCTCCGCCTCACAGTGCGTGCAGATGCACTCACACCTGCCTGCTGCCAGTCCTGAGCAAGCTCTGCACTGCTGGTAGCCCGATCCCGCAGCTGAAACACTTTTAAGAGACGGTCCTGGCGCTTGCTGGTCTTTCTTGGGCGCCCTGGAGCCTTTTTGGCAACAATGGAACCTCTCTCCTTGAAGATCTTGATGATGCGATAGATTGTTGACTGAGGTGCAATCTTTCTAGCTGTGATACTCTTCCCTGTTAGGCCATTTTTGTGCATTGCAATGATGACTGCACGTGTTTCTTTAGGATAACCATGGTTAACAGAAGAGAAACAATGATGCCAAGCACCAGCCTCCTTTTAAAGTGTCCAGTGGTGTCATTCTTACTTAATCATGACAGATTGATCTCCAGCCATGTCCTCATCAACACCTACACCTGTGTTAATGGAGCAATCACTGAAAAGAGGTTAGCTGGTCCTTTAAGGCAGGGCTGCAATGATGTTGAAATGTGTTTTGGGGGATAAAGTTCATTTTCTAGCCAAATATTGACTTTGCAAGTAATTGCTGTTAAGCTGATCACTCTTTATAACATTCTGGAGTATATGCAAATTGCCATTAGAAAAAGTGAAGCAGTAGACTTTGTAAAAATTAATATTTGTGTCATTCTCAAAACTTTTGGCCATGACTGTACACCAGAATGTATCCACCTTTCCTAGCCCAGTATAGAGAAAGCTATTGCTGGCATCTCCTGATCAGTGGAGTCAGCTTTAATAGGGAAAGAGCAGACATGACTGCTACTTTAGTAGCATGTGACCACAGGCAAACAAGCTAAGTCCTTTGAACCTGCCTAGGAGATGGCGCTCTAGAATTCTACACCCGAGTCGCTCTGTGCTGACCATAGCTATCTATGGAGGTACTAGGAGGATTGCCTGAATCTGTGGAATCCACAGACCCTGATGCCGCCATGACAGTTGGAGATGTTTGGGAAAACCTCCTTCTGACATATATAAAACCTAGAATGAAGGAGACAAATAAAATTACTATCAATCAATCAATGGTGCAGAACGGTATTGTTTTAGGAAGATATCCAGTTTGCATGTGTAGTAAGCATTGCACTTTTACCATTTGCATTCTGTGTAGTGTGCAGGTCAAGAATACAAACTGCATTGTGCTTGGAATGTTGATTAAAGCACAGAGGCCACCAGATAAATTATACCCCTTCAACACTGAACACTGAAACTGCAATGCGAAAGAGGAAAATTTGTATTTTCAGTTAACACAATTTGCATGTTGTTAACGAGTACCCATCCTGTGATTTCTAGGACTCTATGACTTTTCCTTTTTGCTATTGCTGTTTCAAAATTGAAAGTGTTTACATTGGTAAATGTTTAGAAAAGTCTGCAACAATACTTGTGGAAAGATAGATGTCCATCTAATGCTTTTTTTACTACCTTTCCTTTCAATGTAATTTGCAGCTTGTTATAGATACATATTTCTCTACTTTTGTCCAATAGTTACATGTGTCTTGTGGATTGTTTTCATGTTGCTTTAGTTTGTTGAAACGCTGCTAGAAATTCTAGTACAGCATTGACCCTGCTCATATATTCATTGGTGACACATTGAAGATTTGTCTAAAAATACCTGTAAAGACAGTAAGCAAGCTGGTCTGTTGTGTTTATGAATAGGGCCGACCCTATTAGGCTCAATGTTTTCTATCGGTGTAGATGATGTCTGCCATGGGATGAACATGATATTTCTGATAATTTCATTGTTTCACTCCTGTTATGAAGCATAAGAATAGAATTAGGAAATGTGACATTAACAGAACCATATTTGTACAATTTTGAAATGCTGTTGCAATATGATCCTCTACAGTACATTGATCCTTTAAATGACAATGCCTTGAGGTTATATCTTTAGCATGCACTGGTGTTTTCAGAGCTGTTGTAACTTTAACCCCTTCTTGTAGAAAGTCGCACAAATATGTCTTGTTGTGGACTAATTTACCACTGCAGGATGTGCATGTATACCACAGGGATTATTTATTTTATTTATAATGCATTGCTTATATAGCACCATTAATTCCACAGCGCTTTACATACATTATCATCGCTGTCCCCAATGAGGCTCACAATCTAGATTCCCTATCAGTATGTCTTTGGAGTGTTGGAGGAAATCGGAGAACCCAGAGAAAACCCAAATAAACACGGGGAGAACATACAAACTCCTTGCAGATGTTGTCCTTGGTGGGATTAGGGATGACACAAGCACAGTAGCTATATTTATGCCGTCTGCATCAGAAGCATGCTGTAAAATACAGCGGAGCTCATGATGGATTTGATGGGACTGGAGCTTGCTCTGATCCCAGAAGTTTAACTCCTTAGATGATGCAGTCAAACTAAACCTAGAACACTGGCTCTTTTAGTCAATTGGATCCCTTTTGATGGGTTGCCCTGGAAGCCTAACAATGACCTCCAGGTGTGTCATGATCAAAGATCAATTAGATCTTGCCAAAAGTAGGGTAAATTAGGTGGCTTGTAATTACACTCCTATCTGAACTCTTATGTCCGGGCTCTGCTACCTACCCCTAGGGCTGCCAAGCTTTGTTGTGCTCCATATCGGGTTTCAAAATTTGCCTTGCATACCTCAGTGACATAATCTCACAAGGCCTTTCAAAGTGGACTTAGACACGCGTGTGTCTGAGTAGTGCTCAAGCTATGTTTAGTTTCCATGTTCTTGGGAGGTTGCCACCATTTAGTTTTCTCATCTGCAATCTCTGCAAAACCATGTGGTTTCTACAACCTGCATCTATTTCTTGGCTCAACCCTGCTGATTAGCCCTTCATATGCTGTAAGCATGACAATCTTTAATGAACATTTATAGATTTGTTGACACTTCAGCTGTATTAGAGTGTATCTTCTCTATAAATAAGTTTTCCTCTATCTTTTGTGACAGCAGCAAGCAATTGATTGCTGATTAAACTTTTGACTGTTGTAGCTTAATGAACTCACCTCTGGACTTGTTCCACATGACATCTGGCAAGTTCTGTGCACTGTTCCATTACATTCAGACCTTGCGGTGAATAAATAAATAATACAGTGCATGAAAATATTATACGGTTTTTAGTGTACATGTTTTTTGATAAAAAAAAGTGCGGAAGCCACCCCGCCTTGTCATGGCAACCGTAGTTGGGACGGTCCTAACTCTAATATTAAAAACCTTATTGTTTGTCAAGTGACATGCATGTAGATAAGGGCTAAGAAGGGCTGGGCCCAACTAGTGGACACACAGCCGAGGGAGACAACACCAATAAAGCCAGGTCATAAGAAAGGCAGGCCACACCTTTATATGCACATGTTGCAAACAGACAGAAAAAAACCCTGTAGCTGGACACTATTCATGTGGTCTCCCTCGGCGGTGTGTCCACTAGTTGGGTCCAGTCCTTCTCAGCCCTTATCTACATGCATGTCACTTGACAAGCGGTAATGTTTTTAATATTAAAGTTAGGACCGTCCCAATTACAGTTGACGTGACGAGGCGGGATGGCTTTCGCATTTTTTTTTAATCAAAAATGTGTTAACTAAATATTGTATATTATTTTCATGCACTATGTTATTTATTTCATTATTTACTGCAGGGTATTTAATTATTGTGTTTCTGTCTGTTTTTTTCTGTTCAGTGGCTAGTGTGAACTTGCACTTTCATGCAGTATGCACAACAATTTATATCCCAGTTCATACCTTTGGGTTTTTTACATTAATATCTCTGTTGTACTTGTGTTGCTTTGACTCACAATTCCCAATAATCTTTCTTCAGAAATGGACAGCATAAGAAAATGTAAAGCCCTTGTATTTTTTGATCCTATTCACTTCAAGTTTATGAGATCAGCAATTCTGTAAAAAGAAAACGATTTTAATTTGACGAAGATTTCAGATCAAATTCAGACGTACAAAATTGTTGATGCCCTTCTACTGAAATAAGAAAATCCCACAATGGTCACTGAAATAACTTGAAACTGACAAAAGTAATTTTCAATTTAAATCTGAACATCAATTAGTGAAAATCGGACATTGCTTTTGAATTGTGACAGTTCAGCAGGAAAAAAATAATAAAAAAAAAATAATGAAAATGGTCTGGAAAAAAATGATGGTACTCCTCGAAAAGATTGAAAATAAATTGATCACAGGGACATGTTAACCCCTTAATGACAGGGCCAAATTTTTTAAATCTGACCAGTGTCACAATATGTGGTAATATCTCTGGAACGCTTCAACGGATCCCATTGATTTGGAGATCGTGTTTTCGTGACACATTATACTTCATGATAATGGTAAATTTAGATCAATATGTTTTGTATTTTTGTTATAAAAAATATAAGAAATTTGACAAAGTAAAAAAAAAAAGCAATTTTCAAGCTTTGAATTATTATCCCTTTAATCCAGATAGTCATACCACAGAAAAACATTAATAAATAACATTTTCCACATGTCTGCTTTACATCAGCACCATTTGTAAAATTTTATTATGTTAGCATTTTAGGAGGTTTAAAAATGTAGCAGTAATTTTTTCTTTTTCCAAGGAAATTTGCAAAATTATTTTTTTTAGGGACCTATCCAGGTTTGAAGTGACTTTGGGAGTCCCATATATTGGAAACCCCCAAAAAGTGATACTATTTTAAAATCAGCACCCCTTGACATATTGAAATCTATCAGGTAGTTTGTTAACCCTTCAGGTGCTTTTCAGGAATTAATGCAAAATGACATGACAGTAATGAAAAATTGCATTCTTTTAAATGTCGCTAACTTCTGAACAGGCCGCTGTAGCCGGCAGACTCTAAGGCCGCTATTTGGCCCTGAATTGCCATGGCAAACATAAGAACCACACAATCATGATCTCAAGGCTCCCATGGGTATAAAGAGGAAGCCCCACATACTGTTAACCATTTATATGATATAGTCATTATTTTCAGGAACATCTAAGGGGTTAAACAGATATCATAGAAAGGTAGAGCTGGAAGGGACCTCCTGGGTCATCTGGTCCAACCCCCTGCTCAAAGCAGGATTCTCTAAATCATCCCAGACAGATGTCTGTCCAGCCTCTGTTTGAAGACTTCCATTGAAGGAGAACTCACCACCTCTTGTGGCAGCCTGTTCCACTCATTCATCACCCTAACTGTCAAAAAGTTTTTTTCTAATATCTAATCTGTGTCTCCTCCCATTCAGTTTCATCCCATTGCTTCTAGTCTTTCCTTGTGCAAATGAGAATAAAGATGATCCTTCTACAATGACAGCCCTTGAGATATTTGTAGACAGCTATTAAGTCTCCTCTCAGTCTTCTTTTTTGCAGCAATATGGATGGTGCCAACACTGATTGTGGCTGATGCAGTAAGTTGTCAGCTGTAGTGTACAGCCGACAGCTGTTGGATTGTCTCATGTGTGGGGATGCTAATCTCTTATATCTCAGGTCAGTAAAAAGACATATTGGCTGTCTTTAACCCCTCTCTGATATCCGACGTACTATCCCGTCCATGAAACCCGTGACAATCTGACCATGGACGGGATAGTACGTCATAGCGATCAGCTGCGCTCCGGGGGGAGCGCAGCTAATCGCCGCTGGGTGTCAGCTGATTATCACAGCTGACACCCGGGACTGTGTGCCAGGAGCGGTCACGGACCGCTCCCGGCACATTAACCCCCGGCACACCGTTATCAAACATGATCGCGGTGTACCGGGGGCACAGGGGAGCATATCGCAGGGAGGAGGCTCCCTGCGAGCTCCCCTGAGACCCTCTGAGGGCTTCCTCCCTCCCAGGACCCGGATCCAAGATGGCCCGGGTCCTGCAGGTAGGTGACTTCCTCAGTGCCTGCTGAGAAGCCTGCAGCGCTGCCTGTGAGATCGCTGGTCTCACAGAGTGCTGTGCACACTGTGAGACCAGCGATCTGACATTTTACAGTGATGTCCCACCCTGGGACAATGTAAAAAAGTAAAAAAAATAGAAATAAACATGTGTAAAAAAAAAAATTCCAAAATAAATTAAAAAAAAAAAAAATATTCCCCAATAAATTCATTTCTTCCTGTAAATAAAAAAAAAATAAAACAATAAAAGTACACATATTTGGTATCACCGCGTCCGTAGCGACCCCCCCTATAAAACTGTCCCACTAGTTAACCCCTTTTGTGAACTTCTTAAAAAAAAACAAAGCAAAAAATCAGTGCTTTATCATCATACTGCCAAACAAAAAGTGGAATAACACGCGATCAAAAAGACCGATATAAATAAACATGGTACCGCTGAAAACTTCATCTTGTCCCGCAAAAAACGAGCCACAATACAGCATCATCAGCGAAAAAATAAAAAAGTTATAGCTCGCAGAATAAAGCGATGCAAAAATAATAATTTTTTATATCAAATTGTTTTTATTCTATAAAAGCGCCAAAACATAAAAAAATGATATAAATGAGATATCGCAGTATTCGTACTGACCCGAAGAATAAAACCGCTTTATCAATTTTACCACACGCGGAACAGTATAAACGCCTCCCCCAAAAGAAATTCATGAATTGCTGATTTTTGTTCATTCTAACCTCCCAAAAATCGAAATAAAAAGCGATCAAAAAATGTCACGTTCTCAAAATGGTACCAATAAAAACGTCAACTCGTCCCGCAAAAATAAGACCTCACATGACTCTGTGGGCCAAAATATGCAAAAATTATAGCTCTCAAAATGTGGCGATGCAAAAAACTATTTTTTGCAATAAAAGCGTTATTTAGTGTGACAGTTGCCAATCATAAAAACCCGCTATAAATAGTAAATCAAACCCCCCTTTATCACCCCTTAGTTAGGGAAAAATAATAAAATTAAAAAAATGTATTTATTTCCATTTTCCCATTAGGGTTAGGGTTAAGGTTAGGGTTGCGGCTAAAGTTAAGGTTAGGGTTGGCACTAAAGTTAGTATTAGGGTTATGGTTGGGATTAGGATTAGGGGTGTGTTAGGGTTAGGTTTGTGGTTAGGGTTGGGACTAGGGTTAGGGGTGTGTTGGGGTTAGGGTTGGAGTTAGAATTGGGGGTTTCCCCTGTTTAGGCACATCAGGGGCTCTCCAAATGTGACATGGCGTCTGATCTCAATTCCAGCCAATTCTGCGTTGAAAAAGTCAAACGGTGCTCCTTTACTTCTGAGCTTTGCCATGCGCCCAAACAGTAGTTTACTCCCACATGGGGTATCAGCGTACTCTGGACCCCAAGAGTTATTGTGCAATTTGTCCTATTTCTTCTGTTACCCTTGGGAAAATAAAAAACTGGGGGCAAAAATATCATTTTTTAAAAAAAAAATGATTTTGTTTGTTTTTAACGGCTGTACATTATAAACTTCTGTGAAGCGCTTGTGGCTTCATAGCGCTCACCACACATCTAGATAAGTTCCTTGTGGGGTCTATTTTCCAAAATGGGGTCACTTGTGGGGGTTTCCACTGTTTAAGTGCATCAGGGGCTCTCCAAATGCGACATGACGCCCCCAGTCCATTCCATCAAAGTCTACAATCCAAAACGTCACTACTTCCCTTCCGAGCCCCAACGTGTACCCATACAGTAGTTTTCTCCCACATATTGGGTATCAGCGTACTCAGGACAAATTGGACAACAACTTTTGGGGTCCAATTTCTCCTGTTACCCTTGTGAAAATAAAATATTGGGGACTAAGAAATCATTTTTGTAAAAAAAAAAAAAAAAAATTTTTTATTTTACGGCTGTACGTTATAAACTTCTGTGAAGCACTTGGGGGTTCAAAATGCTCACCACACATCTAGATAAGTTCCTTGAGGGGTCTAGTTTCCAAAATGGTGTCATTTGTCGAGGGTTTCCACTGTTCAGGCAGATCAGGAGCTCTCCAAACACGACATGGCATCCAGTCAATTCTGCGTTGAAAAAGTCAAACGGCGCTCCTTCCCTTCCAAACTCTGCCATGCACCCAAACAGTGGTTTACCCCCACAAATGGGGTATCAGCGTACTCAGGACAAATTGCACAATTACTTTTGGAGTCTTGTTACCCTTGGAAAAATAAAAATTGGTGTGAAAAGATCATTTTTGTGGAAAAAATATGATTTTTTAATTTTACGGCTCTACGTTATAAACTTGTGTGAAGCACTTGGGGGTTCAAATTGCTCACCAAAGATCTAGATAAGTTCCTTATGGGGTTTAGTTTCCCAAATGGGGTCACTTGTGGAGGGTTTCCACTGTTTAGGCTCATCAGGGGCTCTCCAAATGCAACATGGCGTCCAATCTCAATTCCAGCCAATTTTGGTTGGAAAAAAGTAAAATGGTGCTCCTTCCATTACGAGCTCTGCCGTGTGCCCAAACAGTGGTTCCCCCCCACATATCGGGTATCAACGTACTCAGGACAAATTGGACAACAACTTTTGTGGTCCAATTTCTCCTGTTACCCTTGGGAAAATATAAAATTAGTGACTAAAAATAATTTTTGTGGGAAAAAAATTGGATTTTTTATTTTCATGCCCGGGCATTATAAACTTGTGTAAAGCACTTTGGGGTTCAAAGTGCTCACGAAAGCTCTAGATAAGTTCCTTAGGGGGTCTACTTTCCAAAATGTGGTCACTTGTGGGGGGTTTCTACTGTTTAGGCTCATCTGGGGCACTGCAAATGGAACATGAACCCATCAACGTCTGCATTCCAAAACGTTACTACTTCCTTTCCAAGCCCTGCCGTGCGCCCAAACAGTTTCCCCCACATATTGCGTATCAGCGTACTCAGGACAAATTGGACAAAAACTTTTGGGGTCCAATTTCCTTGGGAAAAATCAAAAATTTGGGACTAAAAAATCATTTTTGTGGAAAATTGTTTCTTTTTTTTCACACCCAGGCATTATAAACTTTTGTGAAACACTTGGGGGTTCAAAGTGCTCACAACAGATCTAGATAAGTTCCTTAGGGGGTCTAGTTTCCAAAATGGTGTCACTTGTGAGGGGTTTCCACTGTTTAGGCACATCAGGGGCTCTCCAAACGCGACATGGCATCCAATCTCAATTCCAGCCAATTTTAGTTTGAAAAAGTCAAACGGCGCTCCTTCCCTTACGTGCCCTGCTGTGCGCACAGACAGTGGTTTTCCCCCACATATGGGGTATTGGCGTACTCAGGAGAAATTGCACAACAACTTTATCTGTCCATTTTCTTCTTTTACCCTTGTGAAAATAAAAAAAAAGTTTGTAATAGATCATTTTTGTGGCTAAAAAGTTAAATATTCATTTTTTCCTTCCACGTTGCTTCAGCTCCTGTGAAGCACCTGAAGGGTTAATAAACTTCTTGAATGTGGTTTTGAGTACCTTGAGGGGTGCAGTTTTTAGAATAGTGTCACTTTTGGGTATTTTCTGCTATATAGACCCCTCAAAGTGACTTCAAATATGAGGTGGTCCCTAAAAAAAATGGCTTTGTAAATTTTGTTGTAAAAATGAGAAATCGCTGGTCAAGTTTTAACCCTTATAATTTCCTAAGAAAAAAAAATTTTGATTCCAAAATTGTGCTGATGTAAAGTAGACATGTGTGAAATGTTATTTCTTAACTATTTTGTGTGACATATTTCTCTGTTTTAAGGGAATAAAAATTCAAAGTTTGAAAATTGCAAAATTTTCAAAATTTTCGCCATATTTGCATTTTTTTCAAAAATAAACGCAAGTTATATCGAAGAAATTTTACCAATAGCGTGAAGTAAAATATGTCACAAGAAAACAATCTCAGAATCGCGAAGATCCGTTGAAGCGTTCCAGAGTTATAACCTCATAAAGAGACAGTGGTCAGAATTGTAAAAATTGGCCCGGTCATTAACGTGCAAACCACCCTTGGGGGTGAAGGGGTTAAGGGATTAAACTAACATTACAGATGTCTGCAAATTTCTAATCAGAGATTATCATAGATTATTTTAATATTTGTAATTCAATAAAAATACCATTTTATTCACATCCTTTGCTTCCTCACTTATCTAAGTGGCACCATACCACTATAGATCATGTATGTCTTACACTATTGAAGTGTCCTTTGCCTTCAGAATTTAGGACTATGGGAATAATTATAAATTTCTAATCAGTCAGTCTGCTTATTTAAATGGTGAAAAGTAGACACAGTACTGTTTAGTATCATGGTGTGTACCACAGTGAGAGAATAAAAGATCACACTCCTGTATAGGCTCGCCAAGAAAGGGAGACTTACATGTCCTGTAAATGAAAGGTCTGCAAGGTTGAGTCCTCGGAATTTTGGAAGTTGTGGTGTACCATAGTATCTGAAGAGGTCTATCTGCTTTCTCTGGTAGTGAAAAGGAAGAGCTGGAGAATACAGGTGTTAATAAGGCAATTTACTGTATGTTAAAAGATGTCCCTTGAAAATAACATTCCAAAATATGAGGTATATATGTTTTAGGACGTGATTTATAAAGAATGTCCACGCAGTTCGCCATCTATAAGAGTTTTGAAGGGCCAAATATAAAACCATTATTTTGCAGTTATTATGGAATCCTCCAATTCTACCCATTGTTTGGATAAAATTTCCAGTAAAAAAGGCTGATTAATATGGGTGCCTATAATATTTTCTACAGTCGGACAGCTCCTTCCCCTTTCATCAAGTATTTGGGCTTAGATAAAATCTGATGACTAGTTCTCGGTCTATATGTTGCATCAGTAAACTTTGTTATATTACGTTAAGATTTAGTGAAGAAATACCAGGATAATGTATTTATATTGAGTTAAATCTTTAAGGTAGTTTAGCAAGTATAAAGTATTTAATTAAACAGAAATCTGGATTCCTAAGTATTTACGGTAATTGATATAGTTTGTCATTGAAAAGGAAAAGAATCTTTGAGCAGAGATTGTATAAAAAGGGGACAGGATATGGTGTACGGCAAGCTTAAATACCATGCAGAGCAAAGTATAAATGTACAGTACCAGTATTATGCAAAAGTTTTAGCAGGTGTATAAAACACTGCAAAGTAAGCATGCTTTAAAAATGTTCCTTGTTAAAAAAGAAAAATAATAAACAACCATATCCCTTACCTGTTCAACGTGAAGACATTAATACTGTCTCACGACGATCCAGATGATTTGTATAGAGGTCACATCAGTGATGCAACTGCTATACCCACCAGCTGGCTCACACTGACAGGAGCGTAAGTCCTGAGGATGCTGGATTTTTCCATTTTGGAGTTATATGATATGTATAGCCAGGTTTAGACCTATAGTTTCGAGGAATACTGTAGTTTTAAACATCATAGCTAGGGTTGAGCGAAAAGGGTCGTTAAATTTCAAAAATCGCCGATTTTCGCCAAAGGGTTTCATGAAACGAAACCCAACCGTGGCGTGCAGTCGGCCGAACGCTCGGCGACCAATTTGGCAAAGAAGTCGGGGACGGGTTTCGCCGCTTCAAATTCCCCACCCAGGCCACGTCATTGGCTGAGCCGCCTGCTGGCTCAGCCAATGAGCGGCGTGGGATTCAAATACCCAGCCAAAACGGTGCCGCTCATTGGCAGAGCCGGCAGGCGGCTCAGCCAATGAGCGGCGCGGGATTCAAATCCCCTGCCAAAGCGGCGCCGCTCATTGGCAGAGCCAGCGGGCGGCTCAGCCAATGAGAGGCGTGGGATTCAAATCCCCCGCCATTGGCTGAGCGGTCCCGCCTGGCTTTGTGTGTGTATGTGTGTATGCAGGCATCGTCCGATGGGACTGCAAGTTCCATCCGGCTATGCCTGCTACCCTGTCAGTCTGTGTGTGCGTGTATGCAGGCATCGTCCGATGGGACTACAAGTCCCATCTGGCTATGCCTGCTACACTGTCAGTGAGTGACACATTAGCCAATGATGGGACAGTAGTAGTCCCATCATCCGGCTAATGTGTTGAATGTAAAAAAAAACATACATTACATACACAACATACAGAACATACAACATATAACACATAACATACATATAACACAGAACATACATATAACATACAACACGTAACATACATATAATGTACATATAATACAGAACATACACATAACATACATATAACATACAACACATAACATACATATAACATACAACACATAACATACAGAACATACATATAACACATAACATATAAAGCATACATATAACACATAACATACAGAACATACAATAACATACAATACAACAAACAGAACATACATATAACACATAACATACAGAACATACATATAACATACAACACTAGTGTTGAGCGATATTGCTCGATATCTAAAAATATCGTATCGAAATTGTATCGCCGATGGCACTAAATATCGTCGATATCCGATTTCGATACCGGAAGTCCCATGTAAGTCTATGGGAACAAAATATCGCAACAAAAAAAACCCTTTCTTTCGTTGTAAACACAAAATATACACACATAGAATACATATATATATATATATATATATACATGTCATTGTGACATATATATATACATATATTTATAGTTTATACACTTCTACATAGTAAAATCGACTCTAATTCAATTGCCGGGTAAAGACGTGACATACCCCATAGAAGTCGACGGGCTCGGTGCCGAGTACCCCGAAAACCTCTGGCTCTGTGCGACTCAACTTGGGCGTCACGAACAGGATTCTGTAGCTCGCTATAAGCGAGTCCTGTGTGCCTGAATTGCACTGGTTTTGTGCTTGAGAATTGCTAAAATCATCAGAGAATGTATTTGCCATTTTTCCGCCATATCTGCGTCACGACGAGGCACTGGTGAAGAAGAAGGGCGTGCTCTTCGTGGGTGTCACTCACTCAGTGGCGTGAAAACGATGGCCGCCCACTGTAAATGGTACTGCAATGTAAGATCGTGCCCCACAGCTCTGGAGTTCCGCCTCCTCATCCTCCTCAGTGTGAGGAGGTCCCGCCTCCCTACAAAAGAGGGGCCCTCTCCAGATATGACACATGTGACTTGGCAGAGATGGCTAATGGACACGACGAGCAGAAGTGGGAAGGGATGGAGCAGTCAGAGCTCCCCCCACGGAAGCGACCCGATCGCCACGGAATCACCGTTGGGCACCCGGCCTGTAAACCCTCCTACGCTGCAAGAAGCGGAGGATACCCTGAGAGGCCTGGCCCGGCACCGGGAGGAGGTCGCCAGGATGGAAGCGAGCTGGCGTGCCCTAAAACTAAACTTGGAGCGGCGCCAATCCCTCTTACTTGAAGTGTCTGTACCGGAAGGTGAGGCACCCGTTATAGTAGAGGAGCCCTTGCAATGTGATCCGGTTGACGTTGTCGCAGTGGAGGCACCCATTCCTGCAAAAACCGCAGCACCGCCAGCAGCACCCCAGATCCCGCTGTCTGCCCCGGTCGCTGAGACAGAAGAAGCGACACCCGTCCTCATGGAGGAGGCCGCGCAGGCACCAGAGCACTACCTGCCTGTACCGGAGCCCCGACTGTCATCTGATTTAGAGCCGTCTGCTTCCTCCGCAGGGGAGCGCCGCCAGGACTGGGGGGCGACAGGAGAGCTGCCGCAAACCGGACACTGTAAGCTGCAGTGGAGTGGTGGAGACATGGAGCAACTGGTGGAGGAGAATTACAATCGGCGTCAGGAGGAAGAGTGGAGACGTTGGGAGCGGGAAGCAGAGCGACAAAGGGAGCAGCGAGAAACCCTAAAACTTCGCCAACGTCACCTGGAGAAGGACCGGGCAGATAAGGACCGGATGAGAAAGGATAAAGGAACCCTGAGTGAGCCGCGGCGTAAGGGTGCAGTACGGAGCTTTAAATTGAAAGGTGGGTGGGGCTTCATCAAGGAGCCTGGACTTTATTTAGAAGTCTTTGTGACCCGGCGGGACGTGGAGGCTCACCTCCCAGAAGGACACCCGGGGAGGGACCTGTTGCCAGGAGACTTGGTGACTTACACCCGACACTGGGGTTACAATGGATGGTACGCCCTAAATGTTACCAGGTGCGACCCCTACTCCCCAGTGTGTCAGGAACCTGTGAGACCCTCGAAGCCTTCAGCCTCCCACATCCAGCCTCTGCAAAAGTGCCCACCACACGCCGTAAATCTCCCCAGCCTCCCTCAGTGGTCTCCTCAGCAGCCCCAGCTATGGACATGATAAGTATAGCTGGCCCGTACCCGGCGCCTGTTAGGCCCCTGGGGTTCGTACAGTCCGTGACATAGGGCTCCAGACCCGGAGAGAGATGAAAGAGGTGGCCACACAGACCCAGATAGGGGTCACGACGTAACTGTACAGGCCACACGACGTCATCAGGTCCTGGTGGTCCTTGGTGCCTCGGATGTTTGGCAAGCACCAGAAGAGTACCAGGTGGTACCTGTAACACCCCTGCCAAAGAAGTCTAAATAACCCGGACAGGGTCACTGTATGTAAATAAATAGTTAAATTGTTTATGTACCCGGACGGGTGAATGTTCCAAAAAAATTTTTTTAATTTAATAAAAAATAAAAAAAACACAGTTTTCATTTCTTTTATTACTGTCTCATCCTGCTGCGACGCCATCGATCTCCTGTAAAAAAATGAAAAAAAAAAAAAAAAAAAGTATACCACCTGATCGACGCAGTCCATAGTAACGAGTGTCCCACGACGATCCAGCTCTGCTACATCAGAATGACAGGCAGAGCCTGTCATCCCGGCGCAGCACAGCTGATTACCTGCTTCCCCGACGGTGACGTCATCGGACTGACTGCTGTTGTGAATGGGTTTGAGATGAGTTCTGAGCAGAGGCTCCCTCTGGTGGTTACAAGCGGTACTAGTGAAGATTGTGAGGACTGGGAATCAGGTGTTACTGACTGGTCTTATATAAGGGAGTCATTTTCCCATCAGGGTTGCCGGTGATCAATTGTTCTGGTCTGAATCCTTCATTCCAGTTTCCCTTGTAGCCTGCTGTGTCGTGTCTGCATCTCCTGCTACCAGATAAGAATTTTTCTTCTTTTGTGTTGTTGCTATTTTTGCATTTTGTCCTGCACTTCTTTGGGGGCCTTCTGGGTCCCCTCCGGGGGCTTCTGCCTTCTCAGTTTAGTTCAGCCACTGAGTTTTGTTCTTTTGCTTTTTCCAGTTTCTTCAGTGGCTGCTGTTTTGATTTTGTTACACCAGAGAGCTAATTTAGGTGGTAGAGGTCGTGTGATCTCAGGTGATTTTGAAATTAGTAGAGTTGGTGTTTTTCAGGGTTTTCTGGGATTGCCGTAAGTACCCTTCCTGTCCTTTTCTATTTAGATAGTTTGGGCCCCAGCATTTGCTCATTCTATTTTCTTTCTGTGTCAGTATTTCCTCTTGTCTAACCGACATTACATGTTTGGGGGCTTTCTATTATCTTTGGGGTTCTGCTCCGGGGCAGATAGCTTTCCTCTTTCTATCTTTAGGTGTAGTTAGTTTCTCAGGCTGTGACGAGGCGTCTAGGACCAACGTAGGAACGCTCCACGGCTGCCTCTAGTTGTGGTGGTTAGTCAGGGTACTGCAATCCCATAGATTCCAACTGCTCTGGTGTATTGCCTTTTTACCTGCACTCCTCAGCTACCGAAACATAACAGTATCACCGGCCTAAAAATTGAAAATTGTATGGTACTCACAGAAGGGAAAAAATATTGTGATAGAAAAAAGGTTGTCAGAGTTGTCAGAGATATTTTTCTGTTTGTTGCATTTTTTTTTTTTTCCCTCTGTATCTCTGGGTGCTGCGGAGGATCTTTTCTCCCAATGGAGTTTGCACAGTTGTCTGGCCGTGTGGATCAGCTTGCCACTGAGGTTCGGAGTATTGCTATCTATCTTGCTGGGTTGCCTGTTGTGGAACCTAGGATCCCCATGCCAGATTTGTTTTTAGGGGATCGAGCTAAGTTTCAGAATTTCAAAAATAATTGTAAATTGTTTTTTGCCTTAAAATCTAAGTCCTCAGGAAACGCAGCGAGCAGGTTCAAATTATCATCTCTCTCCTGCGCGGCGATCCTCAGGATTGGGCTTTTTCCCTGATACCCGGGGATCCTGTTTTGAGTGATGTTGATGCGTTTTTTCAGGCTTTGGGGTTATTGTACGATGAGCCTAATGTCACTGATCAAGCTGAAAAAGCCTTGTCATTAAATCAGGGGCTTGATGACGCTGAGTTATACTGTCAGAGATTCCGTAGGTGGGCAGTCCTGACCAAATGGAATGACGACGCTTTGGCGGCCCTTTTCCGGAAGGGTCTGTCAGATAATGTAAAGGATGTTATGGTGGGATTCCCTGTTCCCTCTGGTCTCAATGATTCTATGTCATTAGCGATTCAAATTGACAGACGTTTGCGTGAGCGGAGAAGTATGCGTGGAATGGTGTTGCCTTGTGAACCAGCTCCTGAAACCATGCAGTGTGATAGAGTGGTGTCTGGGGCACAGCGTCATGAGTTTCAAAAGCGCAATGGGTTATGTTTCTACTGTGGTGATGCCTCTCATGCTATTTCAGTCTGCCCTAAGCGGGGAAGACGTTTTGCACGCTCAGTTGTCTTGGGTAGTGTTCAGACTAAGTTTTTATTAACTGTCACTCTGATATGCTCTCTGTCCTCATTTTCTGCTCAGGCTTTCGTTGATTCTGGAGCAGCTATTAACCTGATGGATTATGATTTTGCTAAACGTTGTGGGTTCCCCTTGATACCCCTACAGAAGTCTATTCCCCTACTGGGGATCGATTCTACCCCTTTGGCTGAGAATAAACCCCAGTTTTCTACTCAGGTGATAATGAGGGTTGAACCTGATCACCAGGAGTGCTGCAAATTTTTGGTTCTATATAATCTGCATGACATTATCGTGCTGGGTTTCCCTTGGTTGCAGTCTCATAATCCTGTTTTGGATTGGAAGTCTGTGTCTGTGGCCAGTTGGGGCTGCCAATGTGTTAATACCAACACTCCTGTTTTTTCTGCCTCCCCCCAGGCTCAGGATGTTCCTGACTTTTTGTTTGATTTTTCTGATGTGTTTAGCGAAAGTAAATCTGCATCCTTGCCTCCCCATAGGAGCTATGACTGCGCTATTGAATTAGTGCCGGGTAGTAAATTCCCTAAAGGTCGCCTTTTTAACTTGTCTGTACCTGAACATGACGCTATGCGGTCTTATATCAAGGAATCATTGGAGAAGGGTCATATCAGACCATCCTCTTCACCCTTAGGTGCCGGTTTTTTCTTTGTGGCCAAAAAAGATGGTTCATTAAGGCCGTGTATTGATTATCGTCTCTTGAACAATATTACTGTGAAATATCAATACCCGTTACCCTTGATTTCTGACCTGTTTTCCAGGGTGAAAAACGCTACTTGGTTTACCAAGCTTGACCTCAGGGGGGCGTATAACCTTATTCGCATTAAGCACGGTGATGAATGGAAGACAGCATTCAATACCCCTGAAGGGCATTTTGAGTACCTAGTGATGCCCTTTGGGCTCACTAATGCTCCTTCCGTCTTCCAGTCCTTCATGAATGACATTTTCAGGGATTTTGTGGACAAATTTCTGATTGTTTATTTGGATGATATCTTGATTTTTTCTAATGACTGGGACTCTCATGTGAAACATGTTCGAACTGTGTTCCAGATTTTGAGAGAGAATGCTCTGTATGTGAAGGGATCAAAGTGTCTTTTTGGCGTACAGAGGATCTCATTTCTGGGATTCATTTTGTCCCCATCTGTTATTGAAATGGACCCGGTCAAGGTTCAGGCCATCTGTGATTGGGTCCAACCTACTTCATTAAAGGCTCTTCAGAGATTTTGGGGTTTGCCAATTTTTATCGTAAATTTATTGGTAATTTCTCGGTTATTGTTAAACCATTAACTGATTTGACCAGAAAGGGTTCTGATGTGGTGAATTGGCCTCCTGAGGCAGTCTCTGCATTTCAGGAACTTAAGCAGAGATTCACTTCTGCTCCTGTTCTTCGGCAGCCTGATGTTTCTCTGCCATTTCAGGTGGAGGTTGATGCCTCTGAAATTGGGGCAGGTGCCGTTTTGTCCCAAAAAGATCCAGAGACCTCTAAAAGTAACCCTTGTGCCTTTTTCTCTCGAAAATTTTCTCCTACTGAACGTAATTATGACGTGGGTAATCGGGAGTTATTGGCCATGAAGTGGGCTTTTCAAGAGTGGAGACATTGGCTGGAGGGAGCCAAACATCAGGTGGTGGTCCTTACGGACCATAAGAATCTGGTCTATCTGGAATCTGCCAAGCGACTCAATCCTAGACAGGCCAGGTGGGCCTTGTTTTTCACACGTTTTAATTTTGTGGTTTCCTTTCTTCCTGGCACTAAGAATGTTAAGGCGGATGCCCTCTCGAGGAGTTTCCTTGCGGACTCTCCTGAGTTATCTGATCCTTCTGTTATTTTGAAAGAGGGTGTAGTTCTTTCCGCCATCTCGCCCAATTTGAGACTTGCTCTGGAGGGGTGTCAGGAGGATAGGCCCGAGCGCTGCCCTGTTGGAAAATTGTTTGTCCCGGACCAATGGAAAAAGAGTGTGATGTCTGAGATTCATTGTTCCGCATTGGCTGGGCATCCCGGAATTTTTGGTACCAGAGACTTGGTTAGTCGGTCCTTTTGGTGGCCTACCTTGTCTCGTGATGTCAGGGAATTTGTGCAGTCCTGCGGGACTTGCTCTCGCTCCAAGCCTTGCTCTCGCTCTAGTGGTTTATTGATGCCATTGCCTGTGCCCAAGAGACCATGGACCCATATCTCTATGGATTTCATTTCCGATCTTCCTGTTTCTCAGAGAATGACCACCATCTGGGTAATTTGTGATAGGTTTTCCAAAATGATACATCTTGTGCCATTACCTAAGTTGCCTTCCTCCTCTGAATTGGTGCCGTTGTTCCTTCAGCACGTGGTTCGTTTACACGGCATTCCTGAGAACATTGTGTCTGACAGAGGAGTCCAGTTTGTTTCCAGATTTTGGAGGACTTTTTGTTCTAAACTGGGTGTTCAATTGTCTTTCTCCTCGGCATTTCATCCTCAGACCAATGGTCAAACTGAGAGAACAAACCAGACATTGGAGACTTATCTTAGATGCTTTGTGTCTGCTGATCAGGATGACTGGGTCTCTTTTTTGCCTTTGGCTGAGTTTGCTCTTAATAATAGGGCTAGCTCTGCCACTTTGATGTCTCCGTTTTTCTGTAATTCTGGGTTTCACCCTCGATTTTCTTCAGGACAGACGGAGGCTTCTGTCTGTCCAGGTGTTGACTCTGTTGTGGAGCGTATGCAACAGATTTGGGACCAGGTAGTGGAGAGGTTGTCCCTCTCTCAGGAGAAGGCCAAGCGGTTTGCTAACCGGCATAGGACTGATGGTCCTCGGTTTAGAGTGGGGGACTTGGTCTGGTTGTCCTCAAAGAATATTCCTATGAGAGTAGCATCTCCTAAATTTAAGCCTAGGTTCATTGGACCTTATAAGATCATGGAGATTATTAATCCTGTTTCTTTTCGTTTGCTTCTTCCAGGGACATTAAAGATCCATAACGTGTTCCACAAGTCCTTGTTGAAGAGGTTTGTTGAGCCAGTGGTTCCTGCTGCTGTGCCTCCTGACCCTGTTTTGGTTGAGGGCAATCTGGAGTATGTGGTTGAGAAAATATTGGATTCTCGTTTTTCTAGACGGAAACTCCAGTATTTGGTTAAATGGAGAGGTTATGGTCAGGAAGACAATTCTTGGGTGTTTGCTTCGGACATCCATGCTAGGAGACTTATCCGTGCGTATCATAGAACTCATCCTGACCGACCTGGTTGCTCAAATGAGGGTTCGGTGACCCCTCCTCAAGGGGGGGGTACTGTTGTGAATGGGTTTGAGATGAGTTCTGAGCAGAAGCTCCCTCTGGTGGTTACAAGCGGTGAGGACTGGGAATCAGGTGTTACTGACTGGTCTTATATAAGGGAGTCATTTTCCCATCAGGGTTGCCGGTGATCAATTGTTCTGGTCTGAATCCTTCATTCCAGTTTCCCTTGTAGCCTGCTGTGTCGTGTCTGCATCTCTTGCTACCAGATAAGAATTTTTCTTCTTTTGTGTTGTTGCTATATTTTTGCATTTTGTCCTGCACTTCTTTGGGGGCCTTCTGGGTCCCCTCCGGGGGCTTCTGCCTTCTCAGTTTAGTTCAGCCACTGAGTTTTGTTCTTTTGCTTTTTCCAGTTTTTTCAGTGGCTGCTGTTTTGATTTTGTTACACCAGAGAGCTAATTTAGGTGGTAGAGGTCGTGTGATCTCAGGTGATTTTGAAATTAGTAGAGTTGGTGTTTTTCAGGGTTTTCTGGGATTGCCGTAAGTACCCTTCCTGTCCTTTTCTATTTAGATAGTTTGGGCCCCAGCGTTTGCTCATTCTATTTTCTTTCTGTGTCAGTATTTCCTCTTGTCTAACCGCCATTACATGTTTGGGGGCTTTCTATTATCTTTGGGGTTCTGCTCCGGGGCAGATAGCTTTCCTATTTCTATCTTTAGGTGTAGTTAGTTTCTCAGGCTGTGACGAGGCGTCTAGGACCAACGTAGGAACGCTCCACGGCTGCCTCTAGTTGTGGTGGTTAGTCAGGGTACTGCAATCCCACAGATTCCAACTGCTCTGGTGTATTGCCTTTTTTACCTGCACTCCTCAGCTACCGAAACATAACAGACTGCTTTACGGCCGGGATTACCCTGCAGTCACTGCAGTTATCGCAAAAAACTGCATGTGACCGCCAGGGAGAAGATAATGGCGGCCATCAAGCAGTCCAGGACGTGACCGCCGGAGATCTTCTGCCAGGTAAGTGCCGCTGACTCCTGACAGACCCGACCGACGGACACTCACAGTGACAGTGACAAATCCGATTCCGGTATTCGATAAGATGAAAATATCGAAACTAATTATCGAAAGGCCGATAGAGCTAATATCGGCCGATAGCCGATATTTGCATTATCGTATCGCTCAACACTATACAACACATAACATACAGTACATACACATAACATACAACACATAACATACAGAACATACATATCACATACAGAACATACACATAACATACAACACATAGCATAGAGTACATACTCACCAATCACCTATTCCCGATGCCATCGTCTCCTGTAATAAAAATAAAATAATAAAGCAACCTATACATCACATGTCCGCCGTAGTCCAGTGATTAACGAGTGTCCCACGATGATCTCCAGTCTAGAATGCTGACATCGGGTGATGTCAGCACTCTACACCGCCCCTGCGATGCACTCAGACGCCACGAGAGAATGACATCACTAAAGTTCATTCTCACAACGGCAATGCTGGGTGAGAAAATTCCCACGCATCATTGCCATAAAGTGAGAGAATGAACTCAGTGATGCACTGCAGGAGCCATTGTCTCCTGTCAGTGCATCACTGGGAGGCCCTACAGAGCAATGGCATCACCTGATGTCACTGTTCTATAGGGGAGACCGTCGTGGGACATTCGTTATTAATTTGACTGCGTCGGACAGGGAGTATACGGTTGTTTTATTTTTTTACATTTTATTACAGGAGATCGAAGGCATCGCTTGGATCTGAGCGTATAATAAAGATATGAAAACCGTCTTGTGTTTTATTACATTAAAATAATTTATTCCTATGCGTGTGTTGTTTTTTTAACCTTTTATTAATTTAAGATTAATAATGGATAGGCATCTTATTGACATATCTCTATTATTAACCGGGCTTAATATCACCTAACAATAGCAAGATGATATTAACCCAGTATTACCCAATACGACACCACTATAGGGGAGTGGGAAGAGAGGGGCTAAGTGCCGGAATGGGCGCATCGCCTGATGCTGGTATTTTTAGCCAGGGGGGTGCGCCAATATCCATGGCCCCTTCCTAGGCTTTGAATATCAGCCCGCAGCTGTCTGCGTAGCCTTTCTGGCTTTAAATTACTGGGGGACCCCACGTCATTTTTTTGGGGGTCCCCCTATTTCAATAGCCAGTAAAGGCTAGCTGCAGGCTGATATTCATTGCCTGGGAAGCTCCCGCACAATTTTCTGCGCCAGAGGGGGAAAGCCGACGGCTTGGGCCAATATTTCCAGCCTGGGAAGGGGTTAATACCCATGGAGCTTCCCAGGCTATGAATATCAGCCCGCAGCTAGCCTTTATTGGCTATTAAAATACGGGGACCCCCCAAAAAAATGACGTGGGGTCCCCCAGTAATTTAAAGCCAGAAAGGCTACGTAGACAGCTTCGGGCTGATATTCATAGCCTAGGAAGGGGCCATGGATATTGGCGCACCCCCCCTGGCTAAAAATACCAGCACCCAGCCACCCCAGAATTGGCGCATCTGTACGATGCGCCAATTCCAGCACTTAGCCCCTCTCTTCCCACTCCTCTGTAGCGGTGGGATATGTGGTAATGGGGGTTAATATCACCTTGCTATTGTAAGGTGATATTAAGCCCGGTTAATAATAGAGAGGCGTCAATAAGACGCCTATCCATTATTAATCTTATCTTAACAAAGGGTTAAAAAAAAGCACACGCCAAAGAATAAAGTATTTTAATGAAAAAAACACCAGACGGTTTTCATATCTTTATTATACGCTCAGATCCAGGCGACGCCCTCGATCTCCTGTAATAAAACGTAAAAAATAAAACAACCGTATTCTCCCTGTCCGACGCAGTCCAATTAATAACGAATGTCCCACGACGGTCTCCCCTATAGAACAGTGACATCAGGTGAAGCCACTGCTTTGTAGGGCCCCCCATTGATGCACTGACAGGAGACAATGGCTCCTGCAGTGCATCACTGAGTTCATTCTCTCACTTTATGGCAATGCTGCATGGGAATTTTCTCACCCAGCATTGCCGGTGAGAGAATGAACTTTAGTGACGTCATTCTCTCCCGGCGTCTAAATGCATCGCAGGGGCGGTGTAGAGCACTGACATCACCCTATGTCAGGGTTCTACACCAGAGATCATCGTGGGACACTCGTTATTATCTGGACTATGGCGGACAGGTGATGCATAGGTTGCTTTATTATTTTATTTTTATTACAGGAGACGATGGCATCGTGGAATAGGTGATTGGTGAGTATGTACTCTTCAGTCATGGCCAAAAGTTTTGAGAATGACACAAATATTATATTTTCACATGATCTGCTGCCCTCTAGTTTTTATGTGTGTTTGACAGTTGTTTTTATCACAGACAGAAATATAATAATTGCAAACATATGAGTAACAAAAGCTTATATTGACAGTTAGAATGAGTTAATGCAGCAAGTCAATATTTGCAGTGTTGACCCTTCTTCTTCAGGACCTCTGCAATTCTCCCTGGCATGCTCTCAATCAACTTCTGGACCAAATCCTGACTGATAGCAGTCCATTCTTGCACAATCAATGCTTTCATTTTGTCAGAATTTTTCGTTTTTTGTTTGTCCACCCGTCTCTTGATGATTGACCACAAGTTCTCAATGGGATTAAGATCTGGGGAGTTTCCAGACCATGGACCCAAAATCTCTATGTTTTGTTCCCTGAGCCATTTAGTTATCACCTTTGCTTTATGGCAAGGTGCTCCATCATGCTGGAAAAGGCATTGTTGATCGCCAAACTGCTCTTGGAGGGTTGGGAGAAGTTGCTCTTGGAGGACATTCTGGTACCATTCTTTATTCATGGCTGTGTTTTAGGCAAGACTGTGAGAGAGCCGATTCCCTTGGCTGAGAAGCAACCCCACACATGAATGGTTTCAGGATGCTTAACAGTTGGCATGAGACAAGACTGGTGGTAGCGTTCACCTTGTCTTCTCCGAATGAGGCGTTTTCCTGATGTCCCAAACAATCGAAAAGGGGATTCATCAGAGAAAATAACTTTACCCCAGTCCTCAGCAGTCCTCTGCCTGTACCTTTTGCAGAATATCAGTCTGTCTATGATGTTTTTTCTGGAGAGAAGTGGCTTCTTTGCTGCCCTCCTTGAGACCAGGCCTTGCTCCAAGAGTCTCCGCCTCATAGTGCATGCAGATGCACTCACACCTGCCTGCTGCCATTCCTGAGCAAGCTCTGCACTGCTGGTAGCCCGATCCCGCAGCTGAAACACTTTTAAGAGAC
Organism: Oophaga sylvatica; assembly: GCA_033576555.1. NCBI lineage: Eukaryota > Metazoa > Chordata > Amphibia > Anura > Dendrobatidae > Oophaga > Oophaga sylvatica. The sequence goes on along the minus strand of JARQOD010000002.1, from coordinate 535,902,485 downwards.
GGTGCTGGCACTTGCTGGTCTTTCTTGGGCGCCCTGAAGCCTTTTTGGCAACAATGGAACATCTCTCCTTGAAGTTCTTGATGATGCGATAGATTGTTGACTGAGGTGCAATCTTTCTAGCTGCGATACTCTTCCCTGTTAGGCCATTTTTGTGCATTGCAATGATGACTGCACGTGTTTCTTTAGAGATAACCATGGTTAACAGAAGAGAAACAATGATGCCAAGCACCAGCCTACTTTTAAAGTGTCCAGTGGTGTCATTCTTACTTAATCATGACAGATTGATCTCCAGCCATGTCCTCATCAACTCCCACACCTGTGTTAATGGAGCAATCACTGAAAAGAGGTTAGCTGGTCCTTTTAAGGCAGGGCTGCAATGATGATGAAATGTTTTTGGGGGATAAAGTTCATTTTCTAGCCAAATATTGACTTTGCAAGTAATTGCTGTTAAGCTGATCACTCTTTATAACATTCTGGAGTATATGCAAATTGCCATTAGAAAAAGTGAAGCAGTAGACTTTGCAAAAATTAATATTTGTGTCATTCTCAAAACTTTTGGCCATGACTGTATTTTAAATTCTACAAAGCTCAAAACATGGACAGTATATTTCTCCATACAGTATAATTGGTCCCATATAATGTTCCATACAGTATATGATGAGCTCCACATAATGCTCCAGTATATGATGGTCCCCATATAATGTGCCATACAGTATAGGACGGTCCCATAGAGTAGAATGAGCCCCACAAATTGCTCCATAGTACAGTATAATGAGTCGCATATAAAGCTCCATATAATATATGATGGGCCCCATATAATGCTCCATACAGAATAGGCCCCATATGTGCTCCATGTGATGCTCCATACCCTATATGATGCCCCATAAATAATGAACCCCATATGATGCTCCAGTATATGATGGGCCCCATGGATGATGCTCCAGTGTATGATGGGCCTATATAATGCTCCATATATAATGGGCCCCATTTATAATGCTCCAGTGTATAATGGGCCCCGTATATGCTGCTCCAGTGTCTGATGGGCCCCATTTAGAATGCTCCAGTATATGTTGGGCCCCATGGGTGATACTCCAGTGTATGATGGGCCAATATAATGCTCCATATATAATGGGCCCCATTTATAATGCTTCAGTGTATAATGAGCCCCGTATATGCTGCTCCAGTGTCTTATGTGCCCCATTTAGAATGCTCCAGTATATGATGGGCCCCATGGATGATGCTCCAGTGTATGATGGGCCAATATAATGCTCTCCATATATATTAATGGGCCCCATTTATAATGCTCCAGTAGTATAATGGGGCCCCCGTATATGCTGTTTCAGTGTTCTGATGGGCCCCATTTACAATGCTCCAGTGTGTGATGCGCCCCATGGATGATGCTCAAGTGTATGATGGGCCCCATATATAATTCTCCAGTGTATAATGCTCCCCATATATTGCTCCAAACATTAAAAAAATGAAATACCTCTCCTTGCTGGGCACTGCTCTACTCTGGACTCCTCAGCATCATCATCTTCCAGCTCTCTGAACTTGGACTGTTTAGGCAGAGGGCCCACAGACGTGACGTCATCGCGCTCTCTGACCTGAATGTCACTGTCAGGAAACGCAGAAGACGTCACAGCGGTGGAGCAGGGAGAGGTAAGTATTGAAAATACTGGGGCCCTGAGCAAGCAGGGGGGCCCACTCGTAGGCGACGGCACTGGCACAGGGCCCCTCATAGTACGCAGGAGTGTCTGATGGCGAGAGGGCCCCCCACCGTCAGATACACTTTTGCATACTATGAGGGGCCCTGTGCCAGTGCCGTCGCCCACGAGTCGGCCCCCCCACCTGCTCAGGGAAACGGCACTTGCCTGGGAGCACCAGGTACTGACGCCGGCCCTGGGGGGGTACAGCCCAGTTAGGGAGTTGGAAAAACTGGCATATGTTGAGGTATAGGCTGGACGTTCAGCAGCTGCAAATGGAGGAATTGGAGAATTCGGAGTAAGAGGAGGACAAAGCGAGCCATTTTGCTGGCAACCTATGTATCATCAGGGGAAAGTGGTACAAAATCCTTTGAAACCCAGGCATGTTTCATTTTTATGAAGGTGAGATCATCAACATTTTGGGTCGACAGCCGGGTCCTTCTTTCTGTCAGGATTGATCCAGCTGCACTGAAGACTCTTTTTGATAGCACACTACCAGCAGGGCAAGCGAGCTCCTATAAAGCATATTGTGCCAATTGAGGCCAGGTGTCCAGTTTACAGGCCCAGTAGTCAAAGAGGAATGAACTGTGAGGGAGAACATCGATAGGGGAGGAGAGGTAATTTTGAACCAAAGTTGACAACGGCTGTTTCCTGTCTGTTGCAATCGATTCAGTATTACCAGTCATGTGAGCGTTACTCAAGAAATAAGTCCACAACATGGTCACGAAACCCCTGTCTCCAACGCCACTTCGGCTGTGTGCACCACGAACACCTCTTCCGTTTGGCCCAGTACGGCTCGTGGTAGAACCTGCACCGCTGCTGTGTGCTGGAATGCCTCTAACAAACGGTTTACCAGAGTTGCTTGTTTGTTCACCAGTATTAGCTCTAGGTTCTCTTGTGGCATGATGTTCTGTAATTTGCCTTGATAGCGTGGATCGAGGATGCTAGCCAACCAGTAGTTGTCATCCTTCATAATTTTGGCAATGCTGGGGTCCCTTTTTAGGATCCGCAAGACGTAATCACACATGTGGGCCAATGTTCCAGGTGTCAATGATGCAATGCCAGTGGAGGGTGGAGCAGCACTTTCTGCCAAATCCACATCCCTCCAGTCATGCACAAACCCTGTACCTGACCTTGGCAAGCCAACATTTTCTCTTGCCCCCTGAGAAGCATCCTCCTCCCCAAAATAATCATCCCCCTCATCCTTCTCCTCCTCTCCCTCTTCTTCCTCCACCTCATCCAGGACAGTTCCCTGAGCAGACAATGCCTGACTGTCATCAAGGCTTCCCTCCTCCTCTTCCTCCTACGCTGCAGACGCCTGATGCTTAATGTGCGTCAAAGTTTGCATGAGCAGACGCATAAGTGGGATGCTCATGCTTATGATGGCGTTGTCTGCGCTTACCAGACGTGTGCATTCCTCAAATCACTGATACAGTAAAGATGTATATCTTAGTACCATGTTAGCCAGTAGATAGAAAAATATTTAGAATTGAGAGTCCTCAGTGGTTGATACCTTTTAATGGCTAACTGAAAAGTTGGTAACAAACTGCAAGCTTTCGAGACTACTCAGGTCTCTTCATCAGACTAAGACTAATACAAAATCTGAAGAATCACATATTTATACACCACACAGCACAGAAAAAATGCAATAGGTAAGACAAGTGACGTGAAGCAGAACTGTCATTATGGGAGAGGGATGAACAGTTGTGGCAATAATTATTGGACTAGTTCATAGATAAGGAGAGTGAAAGTTTTATTGCCCTCTGATTGGGGTCTGGTAATGTTTTGTGATGTTATCACAGGGTCTTTGAAGCAAATTCCTTAATTGATGTAATAGGCCATAAAACCATGTGACAGGATCATTCCAGCATTGAGAGTGTCAAAGGTCACCATCAATTTGTATTCACAAACTCTTCTATGTCTCTGAGATGTGAAGCCACCTTTCAGTACAAGTAATTTCATATCCATCATACTATGACCGGGGATGCCAAAATGTTTGGCCACAGGTAAATCCATTCTTTTTTCTCTTATTGTGTGGCGATGAGAATTCATCCTTGTTCTCAGTTTTTGCCTGGTCTCTCCCACATACAGACCCCCAGTTGGACATTTAGTACATATAATTAGGTGCACCACATTAGATGTGATGCAGCTGAAAGTACCTGGTATCTTGTAGTCCTGATGAGAGTTGGGGATCTTTATCTTGTCCGTGGTCATTATACATGGACAGGTTTTGCATTTCTTCTCGTTGCAAGGAAAGGTTCCTGCAGCTGTTGGGGAGGACAGGGAACTTCTGACAATGATGCTTCTTAGATTTGGGGCTGCCTAAAACACAGTAGAGGGGGGTCTGGAAATATGGATTTTAATCGGGCATCTTTTTGTAGTAAAGGTTGTAGTTTCCGTGCAGCTCCCCTTAGCACCTCCAGATTTGGAATGTAGGTGACCACTAGAGGCACCCGGTTATTTTCGTCTTTAGTTTTGTAATGTAGCAGGTGATTCCTTGATATTCTGGTGGCTCTTGTAATTTGGTTTTCAATTGTTCTTGGATGGTAGCCCTGATTTAAAAAGGTCTTTCTAAGGCGACCAAGGTGCTCATCTCTATCCATGGGGTTGGAACATATACGGTTGTATCTCCCACATACAGACCCCCAACCGGGGGTCTGTATGTGGGAGAGACCGGGCAAAAACTGAGAACAAGGATGAATTCTCATCGCCACACAATAAGAGAAAAAAGAATGGATTTACCTGTGGCCAAACATTTTGGCAGCCCCGGTCATAGTATGATGGATATGAAATTACTTGTACTGAAAGGTGGCTTCACATCTCAGAGACATAGAAGAGTTTGTGAATACAAATTGATGGTGACCTTTGACACTCTCAATGCTGGAATGAACCTGTCACATGGTTTTATGGCCTATTACATCAATTAAGGAATTTGCTTCAAAGACCCTGTGATAATATCACAAAACATTACCAGACCCCAATCAGAGGGCAATAAAACTTTCACTCTCCTTATCTATGAACTAGTCCAATAATTATTGCCACAACTGTTCATCCCTCTCCATAATGACAGTTCTGCTTCACGTCACTTGTCTTACCTATTGCATTTTTTCTGTGCTGTGTGGTGTATAAATATGTGATTCTTCAGATTTTGTATTAGTCTTAGCCTGATGAAGAGACCTGAGTAGTCTCGAAAGCTTGCAGTTTGTTACCATCTTTTCAGTTAGCCATTAAAAGGTATCAACCACTGAGGACTCTCAATTCTAAGGCTAAGTTCACACGTTGCGGAATTGCCGCGGAAATTTCCGCGGCAATCCCGCACTTTTCCCGCGGGGAATACGCATTTTTTTGTATGCGTATTCCCGCCAGAATAATAGCGTTTTGTAAGCGTAATTAGCTTGCAGAATGCTAGCGTTTTCCTAGCGATCTGTAGCATCGCTTGGAAAACTGATTGACAGGTTGGTCACACGAGTCAAACATAGTGTTTGACACGTGTGACCAACTTTTTACTATTGATGCCGCCTATGCCGCATCAATAGTAAAAAGATCTAATGTAAAAATAATAAAAAAAATAATAAATAGTGATATTCTCACCTTCCGGCGGCCCCCGCAGCTTTCCCGCCTTCAGCGACGCTCCCGGCAACTCCCGGTCCCAGGAGTCCTTTGCGACAAATCATCCCGATGATGTAGCATCACGCGAGACCGCTACGCCATCTGGGTGATTCTTGCAATGCATTACTGGGACCGGGAGTTGCCGGGAGCGTCGCTGAAGGCGGGAAGGCTGCGGGGGCCGCCAGAAGGTGAGAATATCATTATTTTTTATTTTAATTAATGTTTTACCAGGGATATGTTACCCAGGGCCTGGAGGAGAGTCTCCTCTCCTCCAGACCCTGGGTACCACCGCACATGAACAGCTTACATTCCGCAAAATTAATGAACATGTTGCTATTTTTTCCATGAAGCGTTTTTTTCGCGGAAAAAAACGCATCATGTGGCCAAAACATGCGGAATCAATTAACATGTATAGGATGCTTCATGCTTGCGTTTTTTTCGCGTTTTTACCACGGAAAAAACGCGAAAAAAACGCAAATATTCCTGAACGTGTGCACTTAGCCTAAATATTTTTCAAAACACTGAAGGATTTTACAGAGGTCTTTCAGCTTTGACCACTGCACACCCGACAACTCCATGTCTGCCCTCAAACTGCCTGCCCGTGTATCCTCCCTCAAATGCATTACAGCCTGCCTCTGTTCGAACAGCCTCTCAACCATGTGCATGGTGGAGTTTCACCTTCTTGCAACGTCTATGATTAAGCGGTGCTTGGGGAGGTGAAGCGATTGCTGCTGCCTCTGCATACGACTGGAGTCTACCAGCGAGCGACGGATGTCCGAGCACAATCTTCGCACCTTATAGAGCAGTGCTGTTAACTCCGGATAATAATTTATGAAGCACTGCATCACCAGGTTTAAGGTGTGAGCCAGGCAAGGTATGTGTCTGAGTTTTGCCAGGGCTATGGCCGCCACAAAATTGCAGCCATTATCACTGACAACATGGCGCAAGATGTAGACTGCCCAGCAATGACTCAGATTCTCGCTGCAAGTAGTCGGCCAGTACCTCCGCGGTGTGTCTGTTGTCGCCCAAAGACATCATCTTTAAAGCAGCATGCTGACGCTTACCACCAGCTGTTCGATAGAGGGACACCTCGTGTGCAACACTGGCAGCTGCGGATGGAGTGCTCGTGCGACTGCGCTCTGTCGACGGGCTTTCGCTTATGGAGGATGAGGAGGGTCGAACGCCTACAGCCAACTGTTGCCTATACTGTGGGCTAGGCATCACTGTCCCACCGCCGCTGTCCCCTGTGGACCCTGCATCCACCACATTAACGCAGTGCGCAGTGATGGACACGTAACGGCCCTGGCCATGCCTACTGGCCTATGCATCTGTTGTGAGGTGCACCTTTCCACTCACTGGTTGTTTGAGTGCATGGACAATGCAGTCTTTCACATGCAGGTAGAGGGCAGGGATGGCTTTTCTAGAAAAGAAGTGCTGACTGGGTATTTCGTAGCGTGTGCATCATCTCTAATGAGATCGGTTTGGCAATGTAGGCATTCAAAGCCAGTGTACGTGGATGAGAGGATAAGTACTTTCTTGTCCTACTCAGAGTGTCTGCTAGGGTGAGCTGGACTTGAGAGCTGCATATGGGTTAACTAGCGGTGGACATGACGGACTGAGAGGGAGTTGGTGATGGTCATGGTGGTGGTGGTGGTGATGGCGTAGATTCAGTCTTTCATTGCAAAAACATTGTGATTCCCTGAATGCTTTGGCCTTGCGACGACACCTCAACATTTCTTGCTGGTGGTGTGCTAACCGGTGGGCTTACAGTGGGGGAAGCGATGGAGCATTTCTGTCTACCTTTAGTCGGAGCAGGTGCACATGTGCTACCTGAGGTTTTGTAATCTGTCCACGCTTGCAAGTGCATGTTGATTAAATGTCTAAGCATGCAACTGGTATTCAAATTTCGGAGATTTTTCCCTCGGCTAAAGGTCCTTCCGCACTTCTTACAGATAACCTTTGCCTCATCAACAGGATTTTGGTCAAAAAAGTGCCACACTGCACTCTTTCTACTATGGTATACATTTTCAGGGCTTGAAAGCTGTGCTAATTTGACCGTCTGGACAAGCTGTCCTGCAACCCTTTTTGTTTTTTTAGCACGTTTTTGGACTGCTATGGGCCTGCCAGATAACCGCTGCTGCGATGTCGATACCTGCTGTGGATCCTTCTCCTATTCTGAGCTATTGCCAACGGCACCCTCTTCCCCCAATGGATGCCAATCTGGGTCAACAACTGGGTCATCCATCACCTCCTCTTCAATTTCATCTGCACCTTCCTCTGAGTCACCGTGTAAGGTGGTACAGTATGCGGGAAGGGGCACCTGAGTTTCATCAGGGTCAGATTCTGGCTCAGTGGACAGTGAGGGCAATGTAGTGCTCTGGGTGAATGTACCAGCATCATCATCTAGCAGTGGCTGTGCATCAGTGTACTCCATGTTAGATTCATGTTGGACTGGGGAATTCAGGATTTGACTTGATAACCCAGGCATGGTATGTGAAAAGAGCTCCATGGAGTAATCTGAAGTGTGGCCTGCCGCATCCTTCAGTTTTGTTAGGGGTGAAGGACACAAGGAAAGGTGTTGTTCCTGACCAGCAACCTGCACTGACGACTTAGTGCTTGCATTTTTTGAAACTTTAGAAGAGGAGGCGATAGAGCTGGAGGCTGTTTCGGCAATGTAAGACAAAACCTGTTCCTGATGCTCTGGCTTTGAAAGCGGTTTACCTGCTATCAGAAAAGGGAGACTTCCAGGCCTTCTGGAGCCAGACGATGATGCAGGCTCGACCCCTCCTGCCTTAGGTGCTGTTGTGCTTTTGGCACTACCAGCATATGCACCACCACTACCATCAGAATCAGCTGGCCCCCCCGCCCACGTCCGCAGCCTCTTCCACCATACTTCCTGATGTTTGGGAAAATGTACCCAAAATACCATCAGATATATGGTACTGTATCAGAAGCGTACAGCTGTATAAGGTGAAGGTGAAAATTCTAAATCTCCGTCTATATTTCAAGAATAACACACAGACGCTCACAGGCTCAGTATGGATTAGACCAGAATATTAAAAGCAGAAAAAGGGTACTGTATCACCAGAGTATAGCTGTATACAGTGTTGGGGTAATTTCAAATCTCCGTATATATTTCAGGAGTCAGACACAGACTTTCAAAGGCTCAGTATAGATTAGACCAGAATTTAAAAATCAGAAAAAGGGTACTGTATCACAAGCGTACAGCTGTATACAGTCTAGGGGTAATTGTAAATCTCCGTATATATTTCAGGAGTAACACACAGACGCTCACAGGCTCAGTATGGATTAGACCAGAATATAAAAAGCCGAAAAAGTGTACTGTATCAGAAGATACCAGGTGTACATAGTGTTGGTGTCATTTTAAATCTCCGTATATATTTCCGGAGTAACACACAGACGCTCACAGACTCAGTATGGATTAAACCACAATATTAAAAGCAGAAAAAGGGTACTGTATCACCAGAGTATAGCTGTATACAGTGTTGGGGTAATTTCAAATCTCCGTATATATTTCAGGAGTAACACACAGACGCTCACAGGCTCAGTATGGATTAGACCAGAATATAAAAAGCATAAAAAGGGTAATGTATCAGAAGCGTACAGCTGTATACAGTCTAGGGATAATTTCAAATCTCCGTATATATTTCCAGAGTCAGACACAGACTTTCAAAGGCTCAGTATAGATTAGACCAGAATTTAAAAATCAGAAAAAGGGTACTGTATCACCAGAGTACAGCTGTATACAGTGTTGGGGTAATTTCAAATCTCCGTATATATTTCAGGAGTAACACACAGATGCTCACAGGCTCAGTATGGATTAGACCAGAATATAAAAGCAGAGAAAGGGTAATGTATCAGAAACGTGCAGCTGTATACAGTGTTGGGGTAATTTCAAATCTCTGTATATATTTCCAGAGTCAGACATAGACTCTCACAGGCTCTGTATGGATTACACCAAAATATAAAAGCAGAAAAAGGGTAATGTTTCAGAAGCGTACAGCAGTATACAGTCTAGGGATAATTGTAAATCTCCGTATATATTTCCAGAGTCAGACACAAACTCTCACAGGCTCAGTATGGATTACACCAGAATATAAAAAGCAGATAAAGGGTAATGTATCAGAAGCGTACAGCTGTATACAGTCTAGGGATAATTGTAAATCTCCGTATATATTTCCAGAGTCAGACCCAAACTCTCACTGGCTCAGTATGGATTTCACCAGAATAAAAAAGCTGAAAGAGGGGTACTGTATCAGATGCATAAATCTGTATACAGTGTTGGGGTAATTTTAAATTTCCGTATATATTTCCTGAGTAACACACAGACGCTCACAGGCTCAGTATGGATTAGACCAGAATATAAAAAGCAGAAAAAGGGTACTGTATCACCAGATACCAGGTGTATACAGTCATGGCCAAAAGTTTTGAGAATGACACAAATATTATATTTTCACATGATCTGCTGCCCTCTGGTTTTTATGTGTGTTTGACAGTTGTTTTTATCACAGACAGAAATATAATTATTGCAAACATATGAGTAACAAAAGCTTATATTGACAGTTAGAATGAGTTAATGCAGCAAGTCAATATTTGCAGTGTTGACCCTTCTTCTTCAGGACCTCTGCAATTCTCCCTGATATGCTCTCAATTAACTTCTGGACCAAATCCTGACTGATAGCCGTCCATTCTTGCACAATCAATGCTTTCATTTTGTCAGGATTTTTAGGTTTTTGTTTGTCCACCCGTCTCTTGATGATTGACCACAAGTTCTCAATGGGATTAAGATCTGGGGAGTTTCCAGGCCATGGACCCAAAATTTCTATGTTTTGTTCCCTGAGCCATTTAGTTATCACCTTTGCTTTATGGCAAGGTGCTCCATCATGCTGGAAAAGGCATTGTTAATCGCCAAACTGCTCTTGGAGGGTTGGGAGAAGTTGCTCTTGGAGGACATTCTGGTACCATTCTTTATTCATGGCTGTGTTTTTAGGCAAGACTGTGAGAGAGCCGATTCCCTTGGCTGAGAAGCAACCCCACACATGAATGGTTTCAGGATGCTTAACAGTTGGCATGAGACAAGACTGGTGGTAGCACTCACCTTGTCTTCTCTGAATGAGGCGTTTTCCTGATGTCCCAAACAATGGAAAAGGGCATTCATCAGAGAAAATAACTTTACCCCAGTCCTCAGCAGTCCACTGCCTGTACCTTTTGCAGAATATCAGTCTGTCCATGATGTTTTTTCTGGAGAGAAGTGGCTTCTTTGCTGCCCTCCTAGAGACCAGGCCTTGCTTCAAGAGTCTCCGCCTCACAGTGCATGCAGATGCACTCACACCTGCCTGCTGCCATTCCTGAGCAAACTCTACACGGCTGGTAGCCCGATCCCGCAGCTGAAACACTTTTAAGAGACGGTGCTGGCGCTTGCTGGTCTTTCTTGGGCGCCCTAAAGCCTTTTTGCAACAATGGAACCTCTCTCCTTGAAGTTCTTGATGATGCGATAGATTGTTGACTGAGGTGCAATCTTTCTAGCTGCGATACTCTTTCCTGTTAGGCCATTTTTGTGCATTGCAATGATGACTGCACGTGTTTCTTTAGAGATAACCATTGTTAACAAAAGAGAAACAATGATGCCAAGCACCAGCCTCCTTTTAAAGTGTCCAGTGGTGTCATTCTTACTTAATCATGACAGATTGATCTCCAGCCATGTCCTCATCAACACCCACACCTGTGTTAATGGAGCAATCACTGAAAAGAGGTTAGCTGGTCCTATTAAGGCAGGGCTGCAATGATGTTGAAATGTGTTTTGGGGGATAAAGTTCATTTTCTATGCCAAATATTGACTTTGCAAGTAATTGCTGTTAAGCTGATCACTCTTTATAACATTCTGGAGAATATGCAAATTGCCATTAGAAAAAGTGAAGCAGTAGACTTTGTAAAAATTAATATTTGTGTCATTCTCAAACTTTTGGCCATGACTGTATAGTGTTAGGGTCTGCGGAACGCACCAAATATAAGATGTAGAGAGGTGCGTTCGCAGCCCGGGGTCCACCGTGCAGGCAGAGCCTGCTGCTAGTAAAATGGCGTAAGAAGCGAACTCTGTTATCCCGCAGAGTCGCTAAAATAAATGCCGTAGCGCGCTGTGGCAGTTAATGCGAACTCTGTTAATCCACAGAGCCTCTAGCGGGAATGCCGCAGTGCTATATGGCGATATATGCGAACTCTGTTACACCACAGGGTCGCTGAGGTAAAGACGCAGAGATAGGTACTGTGTCCTGTTAACCCCACAGGGATACACAGATAACTGCTGTGCGGATAGTAGTCCGTGATCATGCAGACAGCAACGCAATCAAGCAATCTCCTCACCGGAGAAGCCGGTATTCTAGGGGCTTATTTCAGCCAAACCCTGACCACGTGCACCAAAATCTCCTCACCGGAGGTGCCGGTATTCTAGGGGCTTATTTCAGCCGAGCCCTAACCACATGCGTACATGATCACACTGGCGCAAAGCACATAATGCAATTGATCCTAGCGCACGGCCGTGCGGTAAGGACAGCCTTTTATAGCAGCCACGAGAAAAAGACCTTCAGTAAGGACCAATGAGAGGCTGCTTCAGACAGCCAGAGGACCTTCCTGAAGGACCAATAGGAGTGGCAGCTGTGTCTGAGCATGTGACCCCTGATCTCCAATGGGAGATCTCACCCTGGGCATGCTCAGATGAAGCAACAAAGGACTTAGACCTAAAGACGTCTGCTCGCCGCTGACCAGTACTGGCTATAATAGCAGAACCTGAAGAGGCAGCAGCAAGTCTCTGCACAGCATTAGACCGGGCGAGACCCTGGGACCGACGTCTTTGCTGAGCAGGCTCCACTGTGGCCGAGATCAGATGGGGGACCGCAGCAGGACTGGTTTTGAGACTCCCCTTGTGCAGCAGCGGGAACTCGAACCCTAACATATAGTATAGTGAAAAAATTGTAAATCTCCGTATATATCCGTAACTTGATACAGTCATAGTAAGCAATGTTTCTGATCACTCTCACTCTGACCCGTATAATCCTTCACTTTCTGCTAACCCTCCTAATCCCTACACCAAGCAAGGAACTGTTCATCTCTTCTTCAATCCTTCCCATCCTTCCCATCCATCTCAACTTTTCCTCAGTTCTGTTTCTCAACATACAATCCTCTGTCTCCAAACACAGACAGCCCCCTCATGCCCTCTCCTGCTCCCACCTGCTAATACTTTCTCTGCTCCTTCTCACTGCTGGTGATATTCTCTCCAAATCCTGGTCCTCCTCACCACATCCCCGCATCCCCGCAGTCGTTTCTACCTCCCATCCACGCTCAATCACACATTTCCGTAACCTCTCCAACCTTATACCCATTCGCCCGGCCCCAGCTTCCCCAGTCCCCACTAACAGGAGCTCTGTGGAACGCTCGCTCTGTCTGCAATAAACTTTCCTTCATCCATGATCTTTTTATTACTAACAAACTTTCCTTCCTCGCCATCACTGAAACCTGGCTCACCCCCTCTGATACAGCCTCTCCTGCTGCACTCTCCTATGGTGGATTCCACCTTTCCCACAGCAGCAAGCATGGTGGATGAGTTGGTTTTCTCCTGTCAGATAACTGCTCCTTCACACCAATCCCATTGCCACCCCTGTTACCCTCCCTTCCTTTGAGGTGTGCATCTACTCCCCCTCCAACCTTCAACTAGCTGTTATTTACCGCCCCCCCAGGACCAGCCACCACCTTCTTTGACCACTTCACCACCTGGCTACTTCATTTCCTTTCCACCGACATCCCACTATCATCTTGGGTGACTTCAACATCCCCATCGACACTTCCCTCTCAGCTGCCACTAAACTTCTATCTCTCACTTCCTCCTTCAGCCTCACTCAGTGGTCTTCTGCAGCCACTCACAAAGATGGCCATAAACTAGACCTCATCTTCACCCGCCTCTGCTCCCTATCTAACCTCTCTAACTCACCTCTTCCTCTTTCTGACCACAACCTACTTACATTCTCTTCTCTCTCCTCTCCAGGTCCACAATCCCCACCCCACAAACTTGCACATCCTCGCAGAAACCTTAAACACCTCGATCTACACTCACTGTCTGAATCTCTCCTCCCTCTTACAGACATAAGTTCCCTACACAATGCGGATGCCGCTCTATATAACACCACAATAGCTGGAGCTCTGGAATCTGTCGCCCCTCTCACACATATCAAAGCTTGCAAAATCAACAGACAGCCCTGGCACAACCAGCCTGACCAAAGAACTGAGGCGAGATTCCAGGGCTGCTGAGCGGAGATGGAAAAGATCCCACTCCAATGAAGACTTCATCACATTCAAACAGTCCCTCACTACTTTCAAGACCACACTCGCTGCTGCAAAACAAACCTACTTCTCATCTCTCATATCCTCCCTGTCTCACAACCCTAAACAGTTATTCAACACCTTCAATTCTCTCCTCCGCCCCCACACCTTCTCCCTCCCCCCTCATCTCAGCCGAAGACTTTGCCTCATTTTTCAAGGAGAAGATTGATAACATCAGACACAGTTTTGATCAACAACCCCCAGAGCCCTTCCTCCTAACTGCCCTGCCCTCCTCCTCCTCCAAAACCAACTTCTCCACCATTACAGAAGATCGACTCTCCACCCTACTCTTAAGATCACATCTCACTACCTGTGCACTTGACCCAATCCCATCCCACTTCATCCCAAACCTTGCCTCAGTGTTCATCCCAGTGTCCTAACCCATCTCTTCAAACCTATCACTAACAACTGGTGTTTTTCCCCTCAAGCTTTAAACATGCCTTAATCACACCTATCCTCAAAAAGCCCTCTCTTGACCCATCTCTGTACCTAGCTATCGCCCTATATCACTACTCCCCTATGCCTCAATACTACTGGAACAACACATCCATCTTGAACTGTCCTCCCACCTCTCATCTTGCTCCCCTCCTCGACCACCTACAATCTGGCTTCCAGCCACAACCACTCCACTGAAACTGCCCTAACTAAGGTCACCAATGACCTATTATCTGTCAAGGCCAAGCGGCACTACTCTGTCCTCCTCCTCCTGGACCTGTCCTCTGCCTTTGACACAGCGACCATTCCCTATTACTACAGACTCTCTCATCTCTTGGTATCACAGACTTGGCCCTATCTTGGATCGCGTCATACCTAACAGACCGGACATTCAGCGTCTCCCACTCGCACACCACCTCCTCACCACACCCTCTATCTGTCGGAGTCCCACAAGGTTCAGTCCTAGGGCCCCTGCTCTACTCCATCTACACCTTCGGCCTCGGACAGCTCATAGAATCTCACGGCTTTGAATATCACCTCTATGCTGATGACACACAGATCTACATCTCTGGACCAGATATCACCTCCCTACTAAACAGAATCCCTCAATGTCTGTCCACTATTTCATCCTTTTTTCCGCTAGATTCCTAAAACTTAATATGGACAAAACAGAATTCATCATCTTTCCCCCATCTCACACAACCCCTCCAATGGACCTATCAATTAATGTAAACGACTGCACTGTTATGTTTCGGTAGCTGAGGAGTGCAGGTAAAGAAGGAAATACACCAGAGCAGTTGGAATCTATGAGATTGCAGTACCCTGACTAACCACCCCAACTAGAGGGAGCCGTGGGGCGTTCCAAAGTTGGTCCTAGAACCCCCTCGTCACAAAACCGGAAAAATAACTACACATAAAGACGGGGAAAAAGGGAAGGGGATCCTTCCCCGGGGCAGAACCCCAAAGGGAAAAAGAAAGCCCCCCAAACAAAGGGAATGGGGGTTAGACAAGAGGGAAAAACTGACAAAAGAAAAAAAATTTGAATGAGCAAACGCTGGGGGCCAAAAAAATCTAAATAGAAAAAGGGGGAAGGGGAACTTACTGCAATCTCAAAAACCCTGGAAAAACACCAACTCTACTAATTTTCAAAAAACACCTGAGATCACAGGGCCTCTAACCCCCTAAATTAGTTTTTTTGGTGAACAAAAACAAAACACAGCCACTGAAAAAAACTGGGGAAAAAACAAAAGAACAAAAAAAAAGGGCTGAAATAAACAGGAAAAGGGCAGAAGCCCCCGGGGGGGCCCCGAAGGCCCCCAAAAGAAGTGCGGAAAAAAAGGGAAAATTTTTGCAAAAACACAAAAAAAGAAAAAAGTCTTATCTGGAAGCAGGTATGCAGCAAAGAACAAGCAGGCTTCCAAAGGGGAAAAAATGGGAAAGAAAAGGGTTCGCCAAAAAAAATTTATCACCGGGAAACCCCCATGGGAAAATGACTCCCTTTTATAAGGGCCAGTTTAGTAAAAAAACCCGATTCCCAGTCCCCACAATCTCACTGTTTCCGGGTTGTAAAACCCCCCGAGGGAGCCTTTTGGTTTAAACCTCCAAAACCCCTTCCAACATTACCCCCTTAAGGGGGGCCCCAAAAAACGGGGCCCTTTGGGGGGTTAGCCCTTGGAACCCCTAATCTCCTTATTTTCCAACCAAACCCCTTTTCTTTCCACCAAAACCCCTCAATTTAACCAAAAAAACTGGAGTTCTTTCCCCCAAAAAACGAAAAACCCTTTTTTTATCCCCTCACAGTTGCCCTCAACCAAAACCCGGGGGGGAGGGCCCCCCCAACAAAACCCACCCTAAAAAAAACCCATTCAAACAATTTGGGCTTTGTGGAACCCGTTTTTGGTTTTTAAAATTTCCCCGGGGAAGGCCCCCAAAAAAAAAGAAAAAATTTAAAAAACAAATCAATGAAAATACAAAAGGGAAACCACCCTGGTTTTCCTTTAACATCTTGACCCGGTTTCCCCAAACCACCTTTAAAAAAAACCTTCCCCCACCCCTTACAAACCCTCCTTTTCCTCCCCCTCTTATACCTTTTCCCCCAAAAACTTTTTATACGCTCCCCGATCCCCACCTGGGGAAAACTTTTCTTCCGAAAAAAATCATTTTCCCTAACCCGGAAAAAAATTAAAAATAAAGAACCAAGAACCCAACCTTTTTGACAAACCCACAAAGGGAAAAAAACCCACCGATCACAAAACCCAAACCCTTGCATAAAAAAGGTCCCAACTGGGTTTTTTTCCCCCCTTTCCCCTTTTAGGAAATTTTAATTCCCCGAAAAGGCAGGCCCCACCTTTAAAAAAAATTTCCCCAAAAAAGGAAAAAAATTGGATTCCTAAAAATGTTTCGGAAATTTAAATGAAACCCCAAAAAACCCACCAAATTAAAGGAAGGAATTTTAAAAGGCCAAAATAATTTTTAAAAACCTTTTTTGGATTACCCAGATGGGGGTTTTTCGAGGAAATGGAAGACGGGAAAATTAAAAACCTGAAAAGGGTTAAAGGGTTTTCAGGAAGGATTAAAACAAACCCCTGAGGGTAAAGGTTTAAAAAGGAATATTTTTCCCCCAGGAAAACCCCAAACCCTCATGGAAGGCCCAAGGTTAAAAACCCAAAAAAAAACCGAAAAAAGTACTGGGACCCCCAAAAAAACCGGGTTTTAGAATGGGAAAATTTTAAAACTCCTAATTTTTTTCCTTGGGCCACAAACCCCAATTTTAAAAGGGGAGGTTTTGGGCCCATTCCGACGCAAATTTTGGGGGCTAAACTCAATTTGGGGGAAAAAATGAATCTCCTCCCTTCAAAAAAAAGGAAAAAAATCAAAGTGCGGAAAAAAGGGGATCCGCCAACCCCTTTTGTCCCCAGGAAAAAGGAAACCCCCTTTTAAAACTTTTTTGAAAAAAAAACCCCCCTGTCAAATTTCCCTAACCGACAGCCAATTCCTTTTGGCCAAGGGCAAATCCTTTTTTTCCCGCCCAATTCTCCCTCCAAAAGCCCCTTTAGGCCTCGCCCTTAAAATCTAAATTTTGTTTAGAAGAAAAAATTTTTAAGGGCAAAGGGGAAAAAGGGCTTTAAGCCCCTTGGGCGGGGGAAAAAGGGAAGCCCCAATTTTAAGGGGAATCCCCCCCTAAATTTTGGGCCGAGAAATTTATCCCCGTTGGCCCATAATGTGAAACCCGCCCCAAGGCTGAAAAAGACGCCTGGAAGGCCAAATTAAAACCGAACCCTTTCCCCGGGGCAAACCGAATGGTTTTCCTTCAGCAAAATTCCAATTTTTCGGAAAAAATTGGGCCCCCCAAAATTTTGGATTTTTAATTGAGGTTGGGCCCAATCCAGATCAATGAAAACCTTTCCGGGGTAAAAATTTTAAATTTTTAAAATTGGTTTTGGGAAAGGAAATTTTGACCCCAAATTTTAAAAAACCCTTTTTTTCCCTCAGGGCCCTTTGTTCAAAAAATTCTTTTTTCCATTTTTACATTGGGCCCCATTTATTTTGAAAAAAAAACAAAAATCAAAATTAAACAAAAAAATAGGGGACCCCAATTCTGGAAAAAACCAAACTGGAGGAAAGGGGAAGTACCCCTTTTAAACAATGGTTTTAAAAATTTGGGGGTTAATTAATTTGGGGCTTCCAATTTAAAAGTCTTTCTTAATTTTTGCCCCCAAAAATTTAAACCCAAAAAGGGTTTTACCCGGAACGGTCAAAAAACGGGAAAATTTTAAACAGAATTTTTTTCCAAAGCGTTTTTGCCCTTTAAGCCTTCCTTTTTCAAAAAAGAAAAACCAAAACCCAAGGGGGGGGATTTAAATAAATTTCCCCCATTTTTTTTTGGGACCCCCCTGGATGTTGGGTTAAAACCTTTTGGGCCCTTTGGGTTTTAAGGAATTTTTAAACCATAAAATGGGGGGTTTTAAAAAATTAAGAATTTTTTTCCCAAACAAATAAAAAAATCAAAAAAAAAATTAAAATTCCCTTTACCCCTTAGGAAGTAAAAAACAATTTTATTAAAAAATTGGACCCCCAACTGGAGTCTTTTTTGAAGTGGGACAAGAATATCAGGAATGAAGCCATTAGACAGTTCCATCTCTCACCGTTATAGGTCCTGAAACGTATGCTTTCACATTAATTATATTAGCACAAACTGCAATGTTTTCCCCATTGTGAAAGGATCTTTTGTGGTTCATAAAGGGTTGGACATAAAAAAAAGTACATGACAAATCAGAGTAGAAAGAGGGAAATATTTTCCGGTAACTAGAATTTTAATTGAAAAGACATTTTTCCTTATGGAAATACAAATGTGAAATGCAAGCATCTTGTTGTTGTGTCCAATTATATTAAACAAGTTTACGGATGAAGACAGCTAAATAGCAGTAAGTAGCGGGCACATTTTGTTCCCAGAGATAATGAGCTGTGTTCTATTCTACTTAGCATTTTCATAACAGTTTTGAATTTTCTTTAATCATATCAGGGGAGTTACAGGGAGATAAACTTGTCTGCAGGACTTCAAAATATGCTTTATAAATAGTTTTATATAAAGGGGCAAGTAATAATTGTGTAAGGTTGTAGAAATAAAATGAAGGTTGTTTGGGATGGAGCAGCATTAAATAATTCCGATGCAGGGTAAAATTGCCAACAATTAAAACTTTATTGGAAGAACTTCAGGCACAGAAACCATCAGCATCTTCACAGAACACACAATGCTTATGATACAGTCACTTAATATGATGGCGCTCTATTTGAACATTACTTATATTTTGGCCTTTAGACTAGAGATGAGCGACTTTGCCTCCGGGAGGGTCGAGTCGGGTATCGGTCGGCTCGACTTTTCCAAAAGTCGAGTCGAACGAAGTCGGCCGACTATTGGCCGGGTTTCGTCAACAGTCGGAAACCCGACCCCAATGCAAGTCAATGGGGAATAAAAGACAGCAGGGAGAGGAGGACAGTAAACACACCTAAAGTGCCCATTTCAATGCCAACAACATCAATTCTTATTACTTAGGCTTGTCAACCTTAATTTACTTTATAATAATAGTAATGCATTGAAAACTGGGGGTTATTTGGCTAAAGTTGTGTGTGGGGGGGTAGGGCTGGCTCCAGGTTTTCGTGTGCCCCGGGCGAAAGAGTGTCAGTGGGCCCCTTTAACACATACCATAATTCATGATGCTCCGATATGGCAGAGAAATATAGGTATAGTACAATGACAAATACTTCACTTCTTACATTACATGAGTGATATCTATTGTAAATTCTACAATAGCTCAAAAACCGGACAGTATATTCCTCCATACAGTATTATGGCCACCACATAGTGCGCCATACAGTGCGCCATAGTGCGCCATACAGAATAATGAGCCCCATATATTGCTCCATACAGAATAATGAGCCCCATATGATGGGCCTATTATATAGCTCCATACAGAATGGGCTCCATATGATGCTCCATACAGAATAGGACCCCATATGTGCTCCATATGATGCTCCATATATAAAGGGCCCTATATGATGCCCAATAAATAATGAACCCCATATGATGCTCCAGTGTATGATGAGCCCCATATAATGCTCCAAATATAATGGTCCCCATATATAATGCTCCATATATAATGGGCCCCATATGATGCTCCAGTGTATAATGGGCCCTGTATATAATGCTCCAGTGTATGATGGGCCCCATATATAATTCTCCAGTTTATAATGCTCCCCATATATTGCTCCAAACATTAAAAAAAATGAAATACCTCTCCTCGCTGGGCACTGCTCTACTGTGGACTCCTTGGCGTCTCCATCTTCCAGCTCTCTGCACTGTGACTGTTGAGGCACAGGGCGCACAGACGTGACGTCATCGTGCTCTCTGAACTGAATGTCACTGCCAGGAAACGCGGAAGACGTCACAGCGGTGGAGCATAGAGATGTAAGTATTGCAAGTGCTGGGGCCCTGAGCAAGCGGGGTGGCCACTCGTGGGCACCGACACTGGCACAAGGCCTCTTATAGTATGCTGGTGTCTCTGACAGTGAATGGGACCCTCACCTGCTCAGGGCCCCAGCACGTGCCCGGGTGCGCCAGGTGCTGACGCTGGCCCGGGAGGGGGTACAGCCCAGCTAGGGAGGTGGAAAAACTGGCATATGTTGAGGTGTAGGCTGGACGTTCAGCAGCTGCAAATGGGGGAATAGGAGAAGTCGGAGGAAGAGGAGGACAAAGCAAGCCATTTTGCTGGCAACCTATGTGTCATAAGGGAAGGTGGTACAAAATCCTTTGAAACTCAGGCATGTTTCATTTTAATGAAGGTGAGATCAACTACATTTTGGGTTGACAGCCGGGTCATTCTTTCTGTCAGTATTGATCCAGCAGCACTGAATACTCTTTCTGATAGCACACTACCAGCAGGGCAAGCGAGCTCTTGTAAGGCATATTGTGCCAATTGAGGCCAGGTGTCCAGTTTACAGGCCCAGTAGTCAAAGGAGAATGAACTGTGAGAGAGAACATCGATAGGGGAGGAGAGGTAATTTTGAACCATAGTTGACAGCTGCTGTCTCCTGTCTGTTGCAATCAATTCAGTATTACCAGTCGTGTGAGTGTTACTCTAGAAATCAGTCCACAACATGATCATGAAACCCCTGTCTCCAATGCCACTTCGGCTGTGTGCACCACGAACACCTCTTCCATGTTGCCCAGTACGGCTCGTAGTAGAAACCTGCACCGCTGCTGTGTGCTGGGAATGCCTGTATCAAATGGTTTACCAGAGTTGCTTGTTTGTTCGCCAATATTAGCTCTAGGTTCTCCTGTGGCATGATGTGCAGTAATTTGCCTTATTAGCGCGGATTGAGGATGCTGGCCAACCAGTAGTCATCATCCTTCATCATTTTGGCAATGCGGGGGTCCCTTTTTAGGATCCGCAAGACATAATCACACATGTGGGCCAATGTTCCAGGTGTCAATGATGCACTGCCAGTGGTGGGTGGAGGAACACTTTCTGCAAAATCCACATCCCTCCAGTCACACACAAACCCTGTACCTGACCTTGGCAAGCCATCATTTTCTCTTGCCCCCTGAGAAGCATCCTCCTCCCCAAAATAATCATCCCACTCATCCTCCTCTTCCTCTTCTTCCTCCACCTCGTCCAGGACAGTTCCCTGAGCAGACAATGCCTGACTGTCATCAAGGCTTCCCTCTTCCTCCGCTGCAGATGCCTGATCCTTAATGTGCGTCAAAGTTTGCATGAGCAGATGCATAATTGGGATGCTCATACTTATGATGGCATCGTCTGCACTTACCAGCCGTGTGCATTCCTAAAAACACTGAAGGACTTTACAGAGGTCTTTCAGCTTTGACCACTGCACACCCGACAACTCCATGTCTGCCCTCAAACTGCCTGTATCCTCCCACAAATGCAATACAGCCTGCCTCTGTTCGCACAGCCTCTCAACCATGTGCATGGTGGAGTTCCACCTTGCTGCAACGTCTATGATTAGGCGATTGCTGCAGCCTCTGCATACGACTGGATTCTACGGGCGAGCGACGGATGTGCGAGCACAGTCTT
Organism: Oophaga sylvatica; assembly: GCA_033576555.1. Taxonomy (NCBI): domain Eukaryota; kingdom Metazoa; phylum Chordata; class Amphibia; order Anura; family Dendrobatidae; genus Oophaga; species Oophaga sylvatica. Next base: position 535,880,755 of record JARQOD010000002.1, on the reverse strand, counting down.
GGCACCTTATGGAGCAAGGCTGGTAACTCCGGATAATTATTTATGAAGCACTGCACCACCATGTTCAATTGCAGCCATTATCACTGACAACATGGCTCAAGATGTACACTGGCCAGCCATGACTCAGTTTCTCGCTGCAAGTAGTCGGCCAGTACCTCCGTGGTGTGTCTGTTGTCGCCCAAAGACATCATCTTTAAAACAGCCTGCTGACGCTTACCACTAGCTGTTCGATAGTGGGACACCTCGTGTGCAACACCGGCAGCAGCAAATGGAGTGCTAATGCGACTGCGCTCTGTCGACGAGCTTTCGCTTCTGGAGGAGGAGGAGAGTCGAACGCCTACAGCCAACTGTTGCCTATACCGTGGGCTAGGCAGCACTGTCCCACCGCCGCTGTCCCCTGTGGACCCTGCATCCACCACATTAACTCAGTGCGCAGTGATGGACACGTAATGGCCCTGGCCATTCCTACTGGCCCATGCATCTGTTGTGAGGTGCACCTTTCCACTCACTGATTGTTTGAGTGCATGGACAATGCGTTCTTTCACATGCAGGTGGAGGGCAGGGATGGATTTTCTAGAAAAGAAGTGCCGACTGGGTAGGTCATAGTGTGGGACAGCATAGGCCATGAGCTCTCGGAACACTGCCCTTTCAAACAAACGGAAGGGCATCATCTCTAATGAGATCAGTTTGGCACTGTAGGCGTTCAAAGCCAGTGAGGTTTTGTAGTCCATCCATGCTTGCAAGTGCATGGTATTTACATGTCTAAGCATGCAACTGGTATTCAAATGTCCGCGATTTTTCCCTCGGCTAAAGGTCCTTCCGCACTTCTTACAGATAACCTTTGCCTCATGAATAGGATTTTGGTCAAAAAAGTGCCACACTGCACTCTTCCTTCTATGGGAAAACTTTGCAGGGCTTGCACATTGTGCTAAGTTGACCGTCTGGCCAAGCTGTCCTGCAACTCTTTTTGTTTTTTTAACACGTTTTTGGACTGCTTCCGGCCTGCCAGAAAACCGCAGCTGCAATGTCGATGCCTGCTGCGGATCCTCCTCCTCTTCTGAGCTATTGCCAGCGGCTCCCTCTTCCCCCAATGGATGCCAATCCGGGTCAACAACTGGGTCATCCATCACCTCCTCTTCAATTTCATCTGCACCTTCCACTGAGTCACCGTGTAAGGTGGTATAGTATGCGGGAAGGGGCACCTGAGTTTCATCAGGGTCAGATTCTGGCTTAATAGACTGCAAGGGCAATGTAGTGCTCTGGGTGAATGTACCAGCAGAATCGTATATGTAGCGCCTGCGTCCCTGCCTGCTGCCAGACAGGGACGTCGCTCTCCTCACCTGCGCTCAGCGTCCTCAGTGCTCCCAGCCCCCTCTGCGCCTATGGCGTCCTCCTTCCGCCCTGCTGGTCCCGCGCGCTCCTTCCCTGCTACTGGCCTTAGGGCGCGCGCCCGCACCCTCCCCCGCTCTTAAAGGAGCCGCGCGCATTTTCCAAATCAGTCTCCAGCCAATGCTGGAGGACTCCACCCTATATTAAGGGCTTCCTCCTTAATGTAGGTGCCCGAGCAATGTTGTTCCTGTGCAGTCTAACTCTGTTTCAGCCATCAGCTCCTGATTCCAGTTACCTGCCTGTTACCTGTCGGCTTGCCTGTCTGCCATCCGTCTGCAGTTCCATCCAGAGGTTCGGACGTCATCTGCAGAGATCCTCGGCTCTTGCCTGCTCACCTAGGAGCGATCATCTGCCATCCGACTGCAGCTCCATCCAGAAGTTCGGACATCATCTGCAGAGATCCCCGGCTCTTGCCTGCTCACCTGGGAGCGATCATCTGCCATCCGACTGCAGCTCCATCCGGAAGTTCGGACATCATCTGCAGAGATCCCCGGCTCTTGCCTGCTCACCTGGGAGCGATCATCTGCCATCCGACTGCAGCCTACCTGGAGGCTCCACCATATCAGGTCGTATATACCTGCCTGTCTAGAGCCTGCCTGGTCACTTGCTGTGACAACCTGCCTGTCTAGAGACTGCCTGGTCACTTGCCATGACAACCTACCTGCCCAGAGTCTGCCTGGTCACTTGTTGTGACAACCTGCCTGCCTGGTCACTTTCCGTGACAACCTGCCTGCCCAGAGACTGCCTGGTCACTTGCCGTGACAACCTGCCTGCCCAGAGACTGCCTGGTCACTTGCCGTGACAACCTGCCTGTCCCAGAGACTGCCTGGTCACTTACCGTGACAACCTGCCTGTCCCAGAGACTGCCTGGTCACTTGCCGTGACAACCTGCCTGCCCAGAGACTGCCTGGTCACTTGCCGTGACAACCTGCCTGTCCCAGAGACTGCCTGGTCACTTGCCGTGACAACCTGCCTGTCCCAGAGACTGCCTTGGTCACTTGCCGTGACAACCTGCCTGTCCAGAGACTGCCTCGGTTACTTACCGTTACAACCTGCCTGCCCAGAGACTTCCTTGGTCACTTGCTGTGACAAACCTGCCTGTCCAGAAACTACCTATATCCTCTGCCGTGAATCCCTGCCCTTTTCCCAGGTGCCACCCGCTCTCTTACAAGTAAAATCTCTTGTATAATAAAGCTTTGTGGTTCCACCAACCTGACCTGTCTCGTCAGTAGTTCCACCCACCAGACCCGTTACAGTTTGCTCGGGCCATGGAACCCGGTGGCACCCAAACCCCTTCACTCCCGGAACTGTGTCATGAGCTGTCTCGCCAGAGGTCTCAACAGGAGACCATCCTGGGTCACCTGCGGAACGTCAAATCCCGTCTGGACACTCTGAAATCATCACTTGCAACCATCGCTGGAGCTCAGCTGGAACTCATAATCCGTCAGTCCCGCTGATTCCCAATTCCGTGGTTTCCATTCCCGGACCCCGACTGTCAGCTCCTCCTAGGTTTGGAGGCGATCCTGCTCTGGCTCGGGGTTTCATTAATCTGTGCACCTTGCATTTTGAACTCCTGGCACACCAGTTTAACTCTGACCGGGCCAAAATTGCCTTCATCATGTCCCATCTCACCGGAGAAGCCCTGGCCTGGCTTAATCCTCTCTGGGAGAGAGAGGATCCTCTGGTATCTGACCTGCCTGCTTTTCTCTCGGCCTTCCAGAAGGTATTCGACGAACCTGGACGGAAGACTTCCTCTGCATCATCTCTGCTGCGTCTCCGTCAGGAGAGTCTCACCGTTGGTCAATATGCCATACGGTTCCGGACTTTAGCCTCAGAACTAGCTTGGACAATGAAGCTCTAATTTCGGTCTTCTGGGAGGGTCTGTCCGGCCGTATTAAAGACGAACTTGCCGGTCGGGACGTTCCAACCTCTCTAGATGATTTAATAAATCTTGCCAATCGAATTGATCTACGGTTCCAGGAACGAGCCAAAGAGATCACCCGTAAAAAAGAATTTTCCCATCTTGCACCCTCGTGTCAGAGATCTATAACCTCTTCCGTTTCTCCTCAGGTGCACACTGCTGAGCCTATACAGGTCGACCAGACCAAGATGGTCAAAGCCCGTCAGGACTCACGCCGTGCCGAGAAAAGTTGCTTCTACTGCGGCAGTAAGGAGCACTGGATCCAAACCTGTCCGGAGAAGTCGGGAAAACGCCTGTGTCTAGGTTCGCTCGGAGAGGTCAATCTAGACAAAAATAAATCCTCTTCATCCCTGCTGCTGTCGGTTTCAATTCTGATCGGTAAGAACCGCCACTTCGAAATGGCCCAACTTGATTCTGGAGCAGCTGGGAATCTCATGTCACAGGCTCTAGTAGAGAAGTATCACATTCCCACCAAACCTCTTGTTGAACCTGTATCTGTTGCTGCTGTGGATGGGGGCCTCCTACCTCGTCCCATCCGACTTATCACCGAAGTCATAACCCTGCAGGTGGGAATGTTGCATTCTGAGAGCATCTCATTTCATGTTCTGCCTGGACTCTCTCATGCTTTCTTACTAGGTCTGCCTTGGCTCCAAAAACATGCACCTGTGCTCGACTGGCAGAATGGAGAGGTTCTTCGCTGGGGACAGGACTGTCATAAAACGTGTCTGGTGCCTGTTCATCCTGTCTATTCTTCTCCTACACCTGCTAATCTACCTGGACTCCCGATTCCATATTGGTCATTTGCTGATGTCTTCAATAAAAAGGAAGCAGAGACATTACCCCCGCATAGACCATATGATTGCCCGATTGACCTGTTACCCGGTACTATGCCTCCCCGTGGGCGTATTTACCCGTTGTCTGCTGCTGAGACCAGGTCGATGTCCGAATATATCGAGGAGAACTTAGCAAAGGGATTTATCCGGAAATCTACCTCCCCAGCGGGAGCAGGTTTCTTCTTCGTTAAAAAGAAAGACGGATCTCTCCGTCCCTGTATTGACTACAGAGGCCTAAATTCGATCACGGTGAAGAATAAGTACCCTCTTCCGCTCATTCCAGAACTGTTTGATCGTCTTAGAGGGGCTAGAGTCTTCACCAAACTAGATCTTCGTGGAGCATACAACCTGGTTCGTATCCGTCGAGGAGATGAATGGAAGACGGCATTCAACACCCGGGACGGCCACTACGAGTACTTGGTGATGCCCTTTGGTCTCTGTAATGCTCCAGCAGTCTTTCAGGAGTTGGTCAACGACATCTTCCGGGACCTCCTCTATTCCTGCGTTGTGGTGTACCTTGACGACATCTTGGTCTTCTCTCCGGATCTTCAGTCTCACCGGAGGGATGTTCGTCAGGTTCTGCTCAGGCTCAGGCAGAATCACCTCTTCGCCAAATATGAGAAGTGCCTCTTTGAGCAGACATCGCTTCCGTTTCTGGGCTACATCATTTCTCAGACAGGCCTACGAATGGATCCGGAGAAATTGTCTGCCATCGAGAAGTGGCCCCGACCGGAGGGGTTGAAGGCCATTCAGCGGTTCCTGGGATTCGCCAACTATTACCGTCTCTTCATACCGCACTTCTCTTCCAGGACTGCTCCAATCTCAGCGCTCACTCGCAAGGATGCTAACCCCAAACAGTGGACGACCGAAGCAGAGGAGGCCTTCCTTTCTCTGAAACAGGCCTTCTCTTCCGCTCCAGTGCTGCATCGCCCGGATGGCAACAAGCAGTTCTTCCTGGAGGTGGACGCTTCCTCTGCTGGAGCCGGAGCGGTTCTTACCCAAAAATCGCCATCCGGGAGGATGGTGTCCTGCGGTTTCTTCTCCAAACTCTTCTCCTCCTCCGAGCGCAACTACTCCATAGGAGATCGAGAGTTATTGGCCATTAAGTTGGCATTGGAGGAGTGGCGTTACCTACTCGAAGGGGCTCTTCATCCGGTAATCATCTACACGGATCACAAAAATCTGGCATACCTCCAGCAGGCACAGAGACTTAATCCTCGCCAAGCCCGGTGGTCCTTGTTTTTTGCCCGCTTCGATTTTCTTTTGCATTTTCGCCCAGCTGACAAAAACGTCAAGGCGGATGCCTTGTCTCGGTCTTTCCTGGTGTCGGATCTCGAAGATGAGCCTAAACATATCATCGATCCCGCCAGAGTGATGCAGGTGGCTCCCGTGAGTCTAAATCGTCTCCCTCCTGGTAAGACGTTCGTATCAGAGACCGATCGGAAGAGAATCCTACATTGGGGTCACTCGTCTAAACTCGCTGGCCACGCTGGTCAAAAAAAGACCCTCCAACTCATTACTCGGCATTATTGGTGGCCTACCCTGCACAAAGACGTAATAGACTTTGTTTCTGCCTGTGTTTCCTGTGCCCGCAACAAAGTTCCGAGACACCTGCCTACCGGCCGTCTTCTTCCGCTTCCTGTACCCGCTGCCCCCTGGCAGCATATAGCCATGGACTTCATAACAGATCTGCCCGTCTCTGCCGGTTGTACGGTCATTTGGGTGGTCGCTGACCGCTTTTCCAAGATGGCTCACTTCATTCCTCTGCCAGGTCTTCCGTCTGCACCCGAGTTGGCTAAAGACTTTATCCGCCACATCTTCCGTCTTCATGGTCTGCCTCGTCACATTGTGTCGGATCGTGGGGTTCAGTTCACCTCACGTTTCTGGAGAGCCACTTGTAAGTTGCTAGACGTCACCCTGGATTTTTCCTCCGCTTACCACCCACAGTCCAATGGACAAGTTGAACGAATAAATCAGAATTTGACCAGTTATCTTCGACACTTCGTTAATGCCCACCATTCTGACTGGGTGGAGCTCCTGCCTTGGGCCGAATTCTCCTACAATAATCATGAGAGCGAATCTTCCACCAAGTCTCCGTTTTTTGTAGTCTTCGGTCAGCACCCTCGGATCCCTGTCCCTGTTTCCATCTCTGTGGACAATCCAGCTGCGGAATCTCTGGTTAGAGAATTCTCCTCCATCTGGGAGAGTACCCGGTCCGCACTCATTCAGTCATCCGAGCGCATGAAAAGACATGCTGACAAAAAACGTCTGGATCCTCCTCAATTCCGTCCTGGGGACAAAGTCTGGCTTTCGTCCAAATATGTTCGACTCAAAATTCCGTCCTACAAGTTAGGTCCTCGGTTCATCGGTCCTTTTGAGATCATCAGTCAGATCAATCCGGTGTCCTATAAATTGAAACTCCCGGCCAATTTGAGAATTCCTAATTCTTTTCATGTATCTCTCCTCAAACCTGTGGTTCTTAACTCTTTTTTTAAGTCTACAGGTACACCTCCTGCTCCAGTGTCTGCTGATGATGAATTTGAGGTAGAGAACATTCTGGCCACAAAAAGGGTAGGAAGAAAGACTTATTTTTTGGTGGATTGGAAGGGGTTTGGTCCTGAGGAGAGAACCTGGGAACCTCGGGAGAACATCCATGCCCCTCTTATCCTAGCTAAATTTCTTTCTGGCCTAAAGAAGGGGGGCCTAGAGGGGAGGGTACTGTAGCGCCTGCGTCCCTGCCTGCTGCCAGACAGGGACGTCGCTCTCCTCACCTGCGCTCAGCGTCCTCAGTGCTCCCAGCCCCCTCTGCGCCTATGGCGTCCTCCTTCCGCCCTGCTGGTCCCGCGCGCTCCTTCCCTGCTACTGGCCTTAGGCGCGCGCCCGCACCCTCCCCCGCTTTTAAAGGAGCCGCGCGCATTTTCCAAATCAGTCTCCAGCCAATGCTGGAGGACTCCACCCTATATTAAGGGCTTCCTCCTTAATGTAGGTGCCCGAGCAATGTTGTTCCTGTGCAGTCTAACTCTGTTTCAGCCATCAGCTCCTGATTCCAGTTACCTGCCTGTTACCTGTCGGCTTGCCTGTCTGCCATCCGTCTGCAGTTCCATCCAGAGGTTCGGACGTCATCTGCAGAGATCCTCGGCTCTTGCCTGCTCACCTAGGAGCGATCATCTGCCATCCGACTGCAGCTCCATCCAGAAGTTCGGACATCATCTGCAGAGATCCCCGGCTCTTGCCTGCTCACCTGGGAGCGATCATCTGCCATCCGACTGCAGCTCCATCCGGAAGTTCGGACATCATCTGCAGAGATCCCCGGCTCTTGCCTGCTCACCTGGGAGCGATCATCTGCCATCCGACTGCAGCCTACCTGGAGGCTCCACCATATCAGGTCGTATATACCTGCCTGTCTAGAGCCTGCCTGGTCACTTGCTGTGACAACCTGCCTGTCTAGAGACTGCCTGGTCACTTGCCATGACAACCTGCCTGCCCAGAGTCTGCCTGGTCACTTGTTGTGACAACCTGCCTGCCTGGTCACTTGCCGTGACAACCTGCCTGCCCAGAGACTGCCTGGTCACTTGCCGTGACAACCTGCCTGCCCAGAGACTGCCTGGTCACTTGCCGTGACAACCTGCCTGTCCCAGAGACTGCCTGGTCACTTACCGTGACAACCTGCCTGTCCCAGAGACTGCCTGGTCACTTGCCGTGACAACCTGCCTGCCCAGAGACTGCCTGGTCACTTGCCGTGACAACCTGCCTGTCCCAGAGACTGCCTGGTCACTTGCCGTGACAACCTGCCTGTCCCAGAGACTGCCTTGGTCACTTGCCGTGACAACCTGCCTGTCCAGAGACTGCCTTGGTTACTTACCGTTACAACCTGCCTGCCCAGAGACTTCCTTGGTCACTTGCTGTGACAAACCTGCCTGTCCAGAAACTACCTATATCCTCTGCCGTGAATCCCTGCCCTTTTCCCAGGTGCCACCCGCTCTCTTACAAGTAAAATCTCTTGTATAATAAAGCTTTGTGGTTCCACCAACCTGACCTGTCTCGTCAGTAGTTCCACCCACCAGACCCGTTACAGTATAGCAGTGGCTGTCCATCAGTGCACTCCATGTCAGATTCATCTTGGACTGGGGAATTCAGGATTTGACTTGATAACCCAGGCATGGTATGTTAAAAGGGCTCCATGGAGTAATCTGAAGTGTGGCCTGCCGCATCCTTCACTTTTGATGGGGGTAAAGGACACAAGGAAAGGTGTTGTTCCTGACCAGGAGCCTGCACTGACAACTCAGTGCTTGCAGTTTTTGAAACTTCAGAAGAGGAGGCGATAGAGCTGGAGGCTGTTTCGGCATTGTAAGCCAAAACCTGTTCCTGATGCTCTGGCTTTAAAAGCGGCTTACCTACTCCCACAAAAGGGAGCCTTCCAGGCCTTCTGGAGCCAGACGATGACGCAGGCTCAACATCTCCTGCCTTAGGTGCTATTGTGTTTTTGGCACTACCAGCATATGCACCACCATCAGTACCAGCTGGCCTCCCCCGCCCACGTCCGCGGCCTCTTCCACCATACTTCCTTATGTTTGGGAAAATGTACCAAAAATAACAGCAGATATATTGTACTGTATGAGGAGCGTACAGCTGTATACAGTGCAGGGGAAAATTTAAATCTCCGTATTTATTTCCGGAGTCACACACAGACGCTCACTCAGTATGAGGAGCTGTGTACTGTGTAGGGGAAAATTTAAATCTCCCTATTTATTTCCGGAGTCACACACAGATAGTCAGCAAGTATTTGTCCGTGATACCAGCGGGTACACGGTAGTGTGTGAGGAGCGTACAGCTATATTCAGTGTGGGAAAAAAATCAAAGCTCTGTAACTGTGCTGAAAAAAAGAATAAAAGTATTAGTGCTGTGTAAAAAGCAGTCTGCACAGCAGTGTACACACAGCAATACAGCTATCAGGCAGCCTAATAACCAGTGCTGCTGTGGTCCATGGGCCATATTGTCATACTGAAACAATTCCAAAGGCTGCAAAAAACTTGAAAGGTGTACTTAAGTGAATACATTTCCTTCTCTGCAGAGTTCCATCTTCTTTGGTCCTCTGCAGTGCATCCCAAAACAGTGCCATTTCATATAACAGTGTTTGTTTATAATGCTCCTGAATAAAAATAGCTGCCATATGCTGTGTTTCTGAATATAAAAATGCCCCCACACCCACTCACACTGCCCCTCTCCATAATATCCCCCACATTGCCCTTCTCCATAATATACCTGCCCATACTGCCCCTCTTCATAATTCCCACCACACACTGACCCTCTCAATAATATGCCCCAACACTTTTCCTCTCCATATCTATCCACACTGCTCCACTACCTAATATCCCACCCATGCTACCCCTTTCCATATGTCTCTCATACTGTTTATCTCCATAATATGTCCCCCACACTGCCCCTCTCAGTAATATGTCCCCCACACTGCCCCTCTCCATGGGTCCCCAACACTGCTGTTCTCTATAATATCCCCCACACTGTCCCTCTCTATGATATCATTCCCACACTGTCCCTCTCCATAATATCCCCCCACACAGTCCCTTTCCACAAAATGTCCTCACAGTACCGCTCTCCATAATATCATAATAGCTAATGTGGGGGCAATTATACAGTGTGGAAGATAATGTGGGGGCCATTAAATAGTTTTGGATTGATGTGGGGTCAATATACAGTATGAAAGCTAATGTGGAGTCCATTATACAGTGTGGGGCTAATATAATTTGGCCCCCACAGTTTGGGGGCTAATGTGGGAGCCATTATACACTGTGAAAACTAATGTGGAGGTCATTATACAGTGTAGAAGCTAATGTGGGGGAAATGGATCTGTGGCAGATCTGGCTTTTTTTATTAAAACTTTTTTCTTTCAGGCCATCAGGGGTTAATGTCTGTTTTTCCCCCGGTGGCCTGCTGGTGCAATAGCATTACTGCAGCGTTGCTGGGTCACCTGATGTAGGTGGTGACCACTCCCACCATCCTTTATAGAGTCACCTGATGCATAAGCTGAATGTTGGTGATACAGGTCCTTCTGGAGACCAACCAAGGAGGAGAAGGAGCTTGCTGAGTGCAGTGGTGCTTCAGCTATTTGATCTGGTGACTTTATCCTGCTGTGTGGAGCTTTGCAGCAGAAAGCTAAGTGTGGTCCTTTTGTTGCCTTTACCCTTTGTTGTCTGTTCTTTTCCTTGGCGTTTCATTAGTGCAGTGGTGTGACTAGTGCTCTCTCCGGCCTGCTCCCTACCTAGCCATTAGTGCAGGGCTTGTGAGAGTTTTAGGTATCCTGCTTGGAGACGGGGTGAAAGAACCCGTATAGGGACAATAGGGATATCAGGGCACATACTTAGGTGAGTGCAGGATGTGTCCATTTCCCTCGTTCCCTATTGCAGGGCCCACCATTGTTAAAGTTTCCCCGGTGTTCCCTTGTTTGTTGTGTCGTTCGTTGACCGACCATTCAAGCCGCTTGGGTCATGTCAAGCCCCTTGGGTCACTTCGTGACACATACAGTGTGGGGACTACTGTGAGGTGCCCTCATACAATGTAGGGGACCCTTCATATTTGGGTGGGTTCCTCATACATTGTAGAGACATCTGTGGGGGGGCCTCATGACGTGTGAGTGCTATTATACAGCATGGGAGCTAGTGTAGTGGACATTATACAGATTGGGGCATACTGTAGAGGTCATTGAACAGTGTATAGACTAATGCAAGAGCCATTATACAGTTTGAGGGACACTGAGGGGTCCATAAAGTGTGGGGACTACTGTGCATGCCATTATACAGTGTGGGGATTATTATACAGTGTGGGGTCTACTGTGACGGCCATTATACTGTGTGAGGGCTACTGTGGTGGTCATTATACTGTATTTAGAGGAGCAGTTGGGATATCATACAATGCATAACTTAGCTGCAGGGCCATTATAATAATCTTTATTTTTTAATAATAATCTTTATTTTTATATAGCGCTAACATATTCCGCAGCGCTTTACAATTTGCACACATTATCGTCGCTGTCCCTGCTGTGGGCCCATTGTACTGTGTATAGGGAGGTATAGGACCTTCAGGACCTTCATTCTGTATATAGGGGAGCTGTGGGCCTACCATACTGTGTACAGGGGAACTATAGGGGCATTACACTGTGTATAGAAGAGCTGTGGACCAATCATACTGTGTATGATGTATGTGTGCATTATTGTTATAGGGGCTCTTAGAGTGTAGTGACCGTCAAAGGTGCTATTACTACTTTCTAGGGGCAAAATGTGGACAATGTTTTCTACGGCATTAATATTTTCTAGCGGGCTATTTTACCATCTAGATGGCACAAAGAAGTCATTATTACTACAGTATGTAAAAGGCACAGTGGTGAGCATTATTATGTTTTATTGTAAGAGGAGCACTGTTATTGTGCCAACAGCATGTGCAGTAATAGAGCCACATACAGCAGCCGCAGCTCAGTATTGGGGTGATAGTAGGATAGTCATGAAGTCCAAAAGGGTTAGAAAAAATATCAATCTTTATTAAATATACAAAGTACCAGGATACAGATAAAAGCGGGAAACCAGAAATGGCAGCAACATCAACACCCATACAAAAAGGCTGGGAGTCACGTATGAATAGAAATATGACTATGTATATGCATATCTCAAAGCAAGTCTGCTTATTAATTGATAATGCAGGGAAAACCCTAGCAAAACTTCAGTAGCATAATATACAACCCATGCATACTGCAAGATCATAATATAGAAACACCGTATACAAGCAATGTAGATAGGGAATATACATTATAGAATGCAGCAGAGGGGTCACACATGCTCACACGAGCCACCCCGACGCGCGTTTTGGAGAGTTTACTCCTTCCTCAGGGGGCGTGTCAATTAAAAAACATGTGGGCATTATATATGAGCAGGGCCAGAAGTTAATTAGAGTGCGCCAGCGCATAGCGCCGCACATGGAAGCCCGATGCGCGACACATATCACCCCGGCAACCCATGCCAGAAACACATGGGGCCCCATGTGATCCGGGATAGAGCGCAAGGCGGAAGTGCGCACAACAGGAGACCCAGGAACTGCGCATGTGCAATTCACAGGATACTCCGTCGGCCATGCAGCAGGGAGAACGCAGATAAGGGATACAGACAACAAAAACACGTAAAGCACATTAAATTGAAGAAACATATAGAGATTAATTATCATGTAAATGCATAGATAAAGTAAGATATTATTATATATATATATATGAGTAAAAACATACAATCATCACAAATTACCCAAGATAAAATAAGTACATGTATGTGAACATACATAAACTAAACATTAGATATATCAGTATATAGTTGGCCCATAATGAGAAACATACTGATAGATTATATAGAACACAGAACCCAAAAAATAATACAAATAAAAAATACAAAAAAATATACAAAACAATAATAAAAAATAAAGAATAATAAACAATATAAGCTGTGTGAATTGTATCCATTTCACGTCTTTCACGCATTCCTGGATAGACACAAGTGGCATCCCCATTATCAAACTTCTTGCCAAAGCAAATGGCCAGAAAAATAGATCCTGAATAGAATAACAGCAGCTCAAATCAAGACAAAATAAAAAGACATATTAAGAACAAGAACGGATGCATATGTGCAACCACATCAGAAAGCACAGCGTACAGGCAATCGCAAGAAAGGTACAAATGAAATATTTTTATTTAAACCCAGAGGTTAAACGGTAACGACCATATCCACCGCATCTCCATCTGTCCTAAACGTTTAGTTAAATTACCACCCCTAATATTCACATTCAAAGCATCAATACCCCGCACCCTCAATAGGTGGCTAATGGGAGTTCGAGTGCACATGTCCAAAAAGGCTTTGATGCAAATAGAAAAAAAGACCAGCACATCCAAGCTAGTGTGAACAGGTGCCAACCAAAAAAAAAGCATACAAGTTGAAAAACAATAATGGTTGCACCAAAATTACCAAGAATGATTACTCTAGAACATTGAAACTGCATTACTTCCATAGAAAATGGGAAAAAAGTGCTATATAATGTATATATGTAATATTCATCTGCAAAAATTTGCTATGAAAAATACAGTAAGGAAGAAGCTACTTAGCGCATAGATTGGCCAATACATGTGAGCCCAATTGCCATGTTACGGTGTCCTTTGAAAATTGGGTCCCTGTCCTGATATGTCACCTATCCTGGGCAAAAAAGCCTACAATTTATGGAGCAGGAATGGACCAGCAAACTACTAAAATGATGAGGTGATTGTCTGGGTTAGGAATAGTTGGGAGCTAGTGATGAGCGAGTATACTCGTTGCTCGGGTGTCCTCCCGAGTATTTCGGAGTGCTTGGAGATTTAGTTTTTGTCGCTGCAGTTGCATGATTTGCTGCTGCTAGACAGCCTGAATACATGTAGGGATTCCCTAACAAACGAGCAATCCCTACATGTATTTAGGCTGTCAAGCAGTCGCAAATCATGCAGCTCCAGCGACAAAAACTAAATCTCCGAGCACGCCCAAATACTGGGAGGACACCCAAGCATGCTCGGGAAAACCTGAGCAACGAGCTTACTCGCTCATCACTAATGGGAACGGTGTGGGTAATATGAGATGTCAAATGTGTATTTCTTGTAATCTCTGCAGATGAATTTTAGATACAAGAAGTTGTTATGTTGGTCTGGGCAGTTGGAAAAGAATGAAAAAGTAAACAGAAAGATCCACCACAAAGAACTTCAGCTGTAAGTCAACAATTAACTGTACTGTTCTGCAGGACTGGTATCTACCACCATACTGTCTCAATATTGGAGTAATATTTGTGTTAGTCATTGCGTAGATTTATTTTTAGTATCACCATTTTCACTTGCTGGGGTTCCCCTATACTCACAATGGGAACATAGTGCGCTACCATAGTTGTAATCAGCCGACTCAGCTGTTTCGCCTTTCCTGAGCTGAACCACTAATCTGCTCCAATATGGACTGCATAATTTTCACAGTATATGGCTGGACTATTCTATAAGTACTAGAGATGAGCAGATGTTTTAATTGGAGGATCGTGTTTGTGTTGAATCCTGAAATGTGCAGTTCTATGCAAATTCAAGCAAATTGAGATTCGATTTGTGAGGATTGCAAAAAAAAACCTTGCCCGGAACCATTTCCCACCTTGTTGAAGCGTCAGAGAGGTTTAATGATGCTTTACGTGGCCATGAGGGTTCTCCATAATGTTCTGCAGATATGGCATCCCATTCTAGTTTATCGAGCAGATTATCATACCTAGTAAAGTAGTGGACCATACCTTGGTCATTAGAGATGCAGCTATGACATCACATTCTAGTTTATCAATCAGATTATCATACTTAGTAAAGTGGTGGACCATACCTTGGTCATCAGAGATGCAGCTATGACATCGCATTCTAGTTTATCAATCAGATTATCATACTTAGTAAAGTGGTGGACCATACCTTGGTCATCAGAGATGCAGCTATGACATCGCATTCTAGTTTATCAATCAGATTATCATACTTAGTAAAGTGGTGGACCATAACTTGGTCATCAGAGATCAGAGGTTCACAGTGGAGCAAGATCATCAGTTTGATTTCACCTCCAGATTCACCTGGTACGTGGGTTATATCTAGAGTTGAGCAAATTTGTTTGGGTTCCTGCTTATTCGGCAAGCCATAGCGCTTACCGAATAAGCCCAACACACAGGCTCTCCATGCCTGTGCTGTAACTGTGACACAGACGTGACTCATGCAGCTGCGGCACCGATCAGCTGATTAGCCAGCGCGCTCCATGTGTCCGGGTTCCCACTATAGCTTATTCAGTAAGCGCTATAGCTTGCTGAATAAGCGGGGACCCGGACAAATTCGCTCAACTCTAGATATAGCTGTACAGATCATGATGAAATGTATTATTCTTGTTCTTTCATTCTCTGTAAATCTCTTTCAGAAAACAGGAACATTTCTCAAATGCAAAAATGTATTCTAGATGAATGGCGTATTCACATAACATTATGCCATGCCTGCTTTTATTGTATGAGTATCTAAAAATGTAGGTCATTGTGATTATGAATCTGAATCTATTATATCAGTACACTACATGGCTACATTTACATAAACTTTAACTAAGTGCCTCGTCACACATAGCGACACACCAGCGATCCCGACAACGATATGCGTTTGTCAGGATTGTTGGTGTGTCGCTACATGATCACTGCTGAGCTGCCAAACAGGCAGCGCATGCAGCTATCAGGACAGTCACACTGCGGGTAACGTCGCTTAGTTACCCTCAGTGTACGTTGGATACCAGCCCGCTGGTGCAGGGAGCTGGTGACCAAGGTACACATCGGGTTTCCAGGCGCTGCGGGCACCTGGAAACCCGATGTGTACCTTGATTTCAAGCTCCCCTGCAGCAGTGCGCTGGTATCCAATGTGCACATCGGGTTTCCAGGCGCTGCCCGGGCCTGGAAACCCGATGTGTACCTTGGTTACCAGCTGATCGCTAGTCTCCTGCCTGCCACACGCAGCGATGTGTGCTGGCCAGCAGGAGACCAACAATCAAAAAAATGTCCAGGACATTAAGTGACAATCAGCGATACCCAGCAGGGGGGCTGATCGTCGCTGAATATCATACACAGCGATATCGCTAGCGAGATCGCTGTGTGTGACGGGGGCTTAACTCCGACTGATTAAATTAATCTCTTGCTCAAACAACAAATCGTTAGCCTAATCCTTTTAGCAGCATAAGCAGCAGAATACAGTACATAGCAAACAGGATTTAAGGCCATGATTGATACACACTTAACAATTTGGGTCTTTTTTCTTTGTTTAAATATGCACACTGGGAAATCGATGTTCAGTTAGTGGAAAGAACTAGAATAGTGCATTGCGTTCCTAATTTCAAATGATTCATAGCAAAGTGTAATAGATGACTTTAAAACACTTTACTTGGCATGTATGAAATTCTGAGTCAGTCTATTGATATTAGAAATACTAATGCATTATATGTACAGTCATGGCCAAAAGTTTTGAGAATGACACAAATATTAATTTTTACAAAGTCTACAGCTTCACTTTTTCTAATGGCAATTTGCATATACTCCAGAATGTTATAAAGAGTGATCAGCTTAACAGCAATTACTTGCAAAGTCAATATTTGGCTAGAAAATGAACTTTATCCCCCAAAACACATTTCAACATCATTGCAGCCCTGCCTTAAAAGGACCAGCTAACCTCTTTTCAGTGATTGCTCCATTAACACAGGTGTGGGTGTTGATGAGGACATGGCTGGAGATCAATCTGTCATGATTAAGTAAGAATGACACCACTGGACACTTTAAAAGGAAGCTGGTGCTTGGCATCATTGTTTCTCTTCTGTTAACCATAGTTATCTCTAAAGAAACATGTGCAGTCATCATTGCAATGCACAAAAATGGCCTAACAGGGAAGAGTATCGCAGCTAGAAAGATTGCACCACAGTCAACAATCTATCGCATCATCAAGAACTTCAATGAGAGTTGTTCCATTGTTGCCAAAAAGGCTTCAGGGCGCCCAAGAAAGACCAGCAAGCGCCAGGACCGTCTCTTAAAAGTGTTTCAGCTGTGGGATCGGGCTACCAGCAGTGCAGAGCTTGCTCAGGAATGGCAGCAGGCAGGTGTAAGTGCATCTGCACGCACTGTGAGGCGGAGACTCTTGGAGCAAGGTCTGGTCTCAAGGAGGGCAGCAAAGAAGCCACTTCTCTCCAGAAAAAACATCATGGGCAGACTGATATTCTGCAAAAGGTACAGGCAGTGGACTGCTGAGGACTGGGGTAAAGTTATTTTCTCTGATGAATCCCCTTTTCGATTGTTTGGGACATCAGGAAAACGCCTCATTCGGAGAAGACAAGGTGAGCGCTACCACCAGTCTTGTCTCATGCCAACTGTTAAGCATCCTGAAACCATTCATGTGTGGGGTTGCTTCTCAGCCAAGGGAATCGGCTCTCTCACAGTCTTGCCTAAAAACACAGCCATGAATAAAGAATGGTACCAGAATGTCCTCCAAGAGCAACTTCTCCCAACCCTCCAAGAGCAGTTTGGCGATCAACAATGCCTTTTCCAGCATGATGGAGCACCTTGCCATAAAGCAAAGGTGATAATTAAATGGCTCAGGGAACAAAACATAGAGATTTTGGGTCCATGGCCTGGAAACTCCCCAGATCTTAATCCCATTGAGAACTTGTGGTCAATCATCAAGAGACGGGTGGACAAACACAGGGGCGGACATATCGCAGGATCAGCCGGTGCAACTGCACAGGGGCCCAGAGGTGGAAGGGGGCCCCTGCAGGCAGGAGCGTACTGCCCAAAGCAGCAGAGTATGCAGCCGCTATGGGGCCTGTTGTGAATGGGTTTGAGATGAGTTCTGAGCAGAGGCTCCCTCTGGTGGTTACAAGCAGGTACTAGTGAAGATTGTGAGGACTGGGAATCAGGTGTTACTGACTGGTCTTATATAAGGGAGTCATTTTCCCATCAGGGTTGCCGGTGATCAATTGTTCTGGTCTGAATCCTTCATTCCAGTTTCCCTTGTAGCCTGCTGTGTCGTGTCTGCATCTCCTGCTTCCAGATAAGTCTTTTCTTCTTTTGTGTTTGTGCTATATTTTTGCATTTTGTCCTGCACTTCTTTGGGGGCCTTCTGGGTCCCCTCCGGGGGCTTTTGCCTTCTCAGTTTAATTCAGCCACTGAGTTTTGTTCTTTTGCTTTTTCCAGTTTTTTCAGTGGCTGCTGTTTTGATTTTGTTACACCAGAGAGCTAATTTAGGTGGTAGAGGTCGTGTGATCTCAGGTGATTTTGAAATTAGTAGAGTTGGTGTTTTTCAGGGTTTTCTGGGATTGCAGTAAGTACCCTTCCTATCCTTTTCTATTTAGATAGTTTGGGCCCCAGCGTTTGCTCATACTATTTTCATCCTGTGTCTGTATTTCCTCTTGTCTAACCGCCATTACATGTTTGGGGGCTTTCTATTATCTTTGGGGTTCTTCTCCGGGGCAGATAGCTTTCCTATTTCTATCTTTAGGTGTAGTTAGTTTCTCAGGCTGTGACGAGGCGTCTAGGACCAACGTAGGAACGCTCCACGGCTGCCTCTAGTTGTGGTGGTTAGTCAGAGTACTGCAATCCCATAGATTCCAACTGCTCTGGTGTATTGCCTTTTTTACCTGCACTCCTCAGATACCGAAACATAACAGTATCACCGGCCCAAAAAATTGAAAATTGTATGGTACTCACAGAAGGGAAAAAATATTGTGATAGAAAAAAGGTTGTCAGAGTTGTCAGAGATATTTTTCTGTTGCATTTTTTTTTTTTTTTTCCCTCTGTATCTCTGGGTGCTGGGGAGGATCTTTTCTCCAATGGAGTTTGCACAGTTGTCTGGCCGTGTGGATCAGCTTGCCACTGAGGTTCAGAGTATTGCTGCATATCTTGCTAGGTTGCCTGTTGTGGAACCTAGGATCCCCATGCCAGATTTGTTTTTAGGGGATCGAGCTAAGTGTCAGAATTTCAAAAATAATTGTAAATTGTTTTTTGCCTTAAAATCTAAGTCCTCAGGAAACGCAGCGCAGCAGGTTCAAATTATCATCTCTCTCCTGCGCGGCGATCCTCAGGATTGGGCTTTTTCCCTGACACCTGGGGATCCTATTTTGAGTGATGTTGATGCGTTTTTTCAGGCTTTGGGGTTATTGTACGATGAGCCTAATGTCACTGATCAAGCTGAAAAAGCCTTGTTGGCATTAAATCAGGGGCTTGATGACGCTGAGTTATACTGTCAGAGATTCCGTAGGTGGGCAGTCCTGACCAAATGGAATGACGACGCTTTGGCGGCCCTTTTCCGGAAGGGTCTGTCAGATAATGTAAAAGATGTTATGGTGGGATTCCCTGTCCCCTCTGGTCTCAATGATTCTATGTCATTAGCGATTCAAATTGACAGACGTTTGCGTGAGCGGAGAAGTATGCGTGGAATAGTGTTGCCTTGTGAACCTGCTTCTGAATCCATGCAGTGTGATAGAGTGGTGTCTGGGGCACAGCGTCATGAATTTCGAAAGCGCAATAGGTTATGTTTCTACTGTGGTGATGCCTCTCATGCTATTTCAGTCTGCCCTAAGCGGGGAAGACGTTTTGCACGCTCAGTTGTCTTGGGTAGTGTTCAGACTAAGTTTTTATTAAGTGTCACTCTGATATGCTCTCTGTCCTCATTTTCTGCTCAGGCTTTCGTTGATTCTGGAGCAGCTATTAACCTGATGGATTATGATTTTGCTAAACGTTGTGGGTTTCCCTTGATAGCCCTACAGAAGTCTATTCCCTACTGGGGATCGATTCTACCCCTTTGGCTGAGAATAAACCCCAGTTTTCTACTCAGGTGATAATGAGGGTTGAACCTGATCACCAGGAGTGCTGCAAATTTTTGGTTCTATATAATCTGCATGACATTATCGTGCTGGGTTTCCCTTGGTTGCAGTCTCATAATCCTGTTTTGGATTGGAAGTCTGTGTCTGTGGCTAGTTGGGGCTGCCAATGTGTTAATACCAACACTCCTGTTTTTTCTGCCTCCCCCAGGCTCAGGATGTTCCTGACGTTTTGTTTGATTTTTCTGATGTGTTTAGCGAAAGTAAATCTGCATCCTTGCCTCCCCATAGGAGCTATGACTGCGCTATTGAATTAGTGCCGGGTAGTAAATTCCCTAAAGTTCGCCTTTTTAACTTGTCTGTACCTGAACATGACGCTATGCGGTCTTATATCAAGGAGTCATTGGAGAAGGGTCATATCAGACCATCCTCTTCACCCTTAGGTGCCGGTTTTTTCTTTGTGGCCAAAAAAGATGGCTCATTAAGGCCGTGTATTGATTATCGTCTCTTGAACAATATTACTGTGAAATATCAATACCCCTTACCCTTGATTTCTGACCTGTTTTCCAGGGTGAAAAACGCTACTTGGTTTACCAAGCTTGACCTCAGGGGGGCGTATAACCTTATTCGCATTAAGCACGGGGATGAATGGAAGATGGCATTCAATACCCCTGAAGGGCATTTTGAGTACCTAGTGATGCCCTTTGGGCTCACTAATGCTCCTTCCGTCTTCCAGTCCTTCATGAATGACATTTTCAGGGATTTTGTGGACAAATTTCTGATTGTTTATTTGGATGATATCTTGATTTTTTCTAATGACTGGGACTCTCATGTGAAACATGTTCGAACTGTGTTCCAGATTTTGAGAGAGAATGCTCTGTATGTGAAGGGATCAAAGTGTCTTTTTGGCGTACAGAGGATCTCATTTCTGGGATTCATTTTGTCCCCATCTGTTATTGAAATGGACCCGGTCAAGGTTCAGGCCATCTGTGATTGGGTCCAACCTACTTCATTAAAGGCTCTTCAGAGATTTTTGGGTTTTGCCAATTTTTATCGTAAATTTATTGGTAATTTCTCGGTTATTGTTAAACCATTAACTGATTTGACCAGAAAGGGTTCTGATGTGGTGAATTGGCCTCCTGAGGCAGTCTCTGCATTTCAGGAACTTAAGCAGAGATTCACTTCTGCCCCTGTTCTACGGCAGCCTGATGTTTCTCTGCCATTTCAGGTGGAGGTTGATGCCTCTGAAATTGGGGCAGGTGCCGTTTTGTCCCAAAAAGATCCAGAGACCTCTAAAAGTAACCCTTGTGCCTTTTTCTCTCGAAAATTTTCTCCTACTGAACGTAATTATGACGTGGGTAATCGGGAGTTATTGGCCATGAAGTGGGCTTTTGAAGAGTGGAGACATTGGCTGGAGGGAGCCAAACATCAGGTGGTGGTCCTTACGGACCATAAGAATCTGGTCTATCTGGAATCTGCCAAGCGACTCAATCCTAGACAGGCCAGGTGGGCCTTGTTTTTCACACGTTTTAATTTTGTGGTTTCCTTTCTTCCTGGCACTAAGAATGTTAAGGCGGATGCCCTCTCGAGGAGTTTCCTTGCGGACTCTCCTGAGTTATCTGATCCTTCTGTTATTTTGAAAGAGGGTGTAGTTCTTTCCGCCATCTCGCCCAATTTGAGACTTGCTCTGGAGGGGTGTCAGGAGGATAGGCCCGAGCGCTGCCCTGTTGGAAAATTGTTTGTCCCGGACCAATGGAAAAAGAGTGTGATGTCTGAGATTCATTGTTCCGCATTGGCTGGGCATCCCGGAATTTTTGGTACCAGAGACTTGGTTAGTCGGTCCTTTTGGTGGCCTACCTTGTCTCGTGATGTCAGGGAATTTGTGCAGTCCTGCGGGACTTGCTCTCGCTCCAAGCCTTGCTCTCGCTCTAGTGGTTTATTGATGCCATTGCCTGTGCCCAAGAGACCATGGACCCATATCTCTATGGATTTCATTTCCGATCTTCCTGTTTCTCAGAGAATGACCACCATCTGGGTAATTTGTGATAGGTTTTCCAAAATGATACATCTTGTGCCATTACCTAAGTTGCCTTCCTCCTCTGAATTGGTGCCGTTGTTCCTTCAGCACTGGTTCGTTTACACGGCATTCCTGAGAACATTGTGTCTGACAGAGGAGTCCAGTTTGTTTCCAGATTTTGGAGGACTTTTTGTTCTAAACTGGGTGTTCAATTGTCTTTCTCCTCGGCATTTCATCCTCAGACCAATGGTCAAACTGAGAGAACAAACCAGACATTGGAGACTTATCTTAGATGCTTTGTGTCTGCTGATCAGGATGACTGGGTCTCTTTTTTGCCTTTGGCTGAGTTTGCTCTTAATAATAGGGCTAGCTCTGCCACTTTGATGTCTCCGTTTTTCTGTAATTCTGGGTTTCACCCTCGATTTTCTTCAGGACAGACGGAGGCTTCTGTCTGTCCAGGGGTTGACTCTGTTGTGGAGCGTATGCAACAGATTTGGGACCAGGTAGTGGAGAGGTTGTCCCTCTCTCAGGAGAAGGCCCAGCGGTTTGCTAACCGGCATAGGACTGATGGTCCTCGGTTTAAAGTGGGGGACTTGGTCTGGTTGTCCTCAAAGAATATTCCTTTGAGAGTAGCATCTCCTAAATTTAAGCCTAGGTTCATTGGACCTTATAAGATCATGGAGATTATTAATCCTGTTTCTTTTCGTTTGCTTTTCCAGGGACATTTAAGATCCATAACGTGTTCCACAAGTCCTTGTTGAAGAGGTTTGTTGAGCCAGTGGTTCCTGCTGCTGTGCCTCCTGACCCTGTTTTGGTTGAGGGCAATCTGGAGTATGTGGTTGAGAAAATATTGGATTCTCGTTTTTCTAGACGGAAACTCCAGTATTTGGTTAAATGGAGAGGTTATGGTCAGGAAGACAATTCTTGGGTGTTTGCTTCGGACATCCATGCTAGGAGACTTATCCGTGCTTATCATAGAACTCATCCTGACCGACCTGGTTGCTCAAATGAGGGTTCGGTGACCCCTCCTCAAGGGGGGGGTACTGTTGTGAATGGGTTTGAGATGAGTTCTGAGCAGAGGCTCCCTCTGGTGGTTACAAGCGGTACTAGTGAAGATTGTGAGGACTGGGAATCAGGTGTTACTGACTGGTCTTATATAAGGGAGTCATTTTCCCTTCAGGGTTGCCGGTGATCAATTGTTCTGGTCTGAATCCTTCATTCCAGTTTCCCTTGTAGCCTGCTGTGTCGTGTCTGCATCTCCTGCTTCCAGATAAGTCTTTTTCTTCTTTTGTGTTTGTGCTATATTTTTGCATTTTGTCCTGCACTTCTTTGGGGGCCTTCTGGGTCCCCTCCGGGGGCTTTTGCCTTCTCAGTTTAATTCAGCCACTGAGTTTTGTTCTTTTGCTTTTTCCAGTTTTTTAGTGGCTGCTGTTTTGATTTTGTTACACCAGAGAGCTAATTTAGGTGGTAGAGGTCGTGTGATCTCAGGTGATTTTGAAATTAGTAGAGTTGGTGTTTTTCAGGGTTTTCTGGGATTGCAGTAAGTACCCTTCCTATCCTTTTCTATTTAGATAGTTTGGGCCCCAGCGTTTGCTCATACTATTTTCATCCTGTGTCTGTATTTCCTCTTGTCTAACCGCCATTACATGTTTGGGGGCTTTCTATTATCTTTGGGGTTCTTCTCCGGGGCAGATAGCTTTCCTATTTCTATCTTTAGGTGTAGTTAGTTTCTCAGGCTGTGACGAGGCGTCTAGGACCAACGTAGGAATGCTCCACGGCTGCCTCTAGTTGTGGTGGTTAGTCAGGGTACTGCAATCCCATAGATTCCAACTGCTCTGGTGTATTGCCTTTTTTACCTGCACTCCTCAGCTACCGAAACATAACAGGGGCCAGAGTCTAGATTGCGGGCGGGAGTGTAAGGGTCCCGCACCAGTATTATGCAGCATCGGGCCCCTCTCACTTCCTGCTGTAATCACACCCAGAGCAGGGCAAGAGCAGTGTGGAGTGAGGAGTTCACAAAGGAGGCGTGTCATGCAGGCAGAGACGCTGACCAATGAACGCTTTCCTCACCAGACTGAGGAGAGCGCTCACTGGCTGCCGTCTCTGTGCTCCTGCTTGGCGGGTCCCAATGGTGGTGAGTGCTCACTGGTTGTCAGGGGCCCGGGGCCGCACTGCACACTGGGGACAGCAGTGGAGGAAGAGCAGGACTTACAGTGTGTACTGTATTCTGCTTCCTCCACTGTGCCATTCCCGGCAGGCTGCAGCATTTCTGAGAACAGGTCAGAGGAAGATGCTCACTGCAGGGGACATCTCCCAGAGAGGAGGTCAGGGGAGGGGGGTTCACTGCAGGGGACATCTCCCAGAGAGGAGGTCAGGGGAAGAGGCTCACTGCAGGGGACATCTCCCAGAGAGGAGGTTAGTGGAGGGGAGCTCACTGCACGGGACATCTCCCAGAGAGGAGGTTGGGGGGGAGGGGAGGCTCACTGCAGGGGACATCTCCCAGAGAGGAGGTCAGGGGAAGAGGCACACTGCACGGGACATCTCCCAGAGAGGAGGTTGGGGGGGAGGGGAGGCTCACTGCAGGGGACATCTCCCAGAGAGGAGGTCAGGGGAAGAGGCTCACTGCACAGGACATCTCCCAGAGAGGAGGTTGGGGGGGAGGGGAGGCTCACTGCAGGGGACATCTCCCAGAGAGGAGGTCAGGGGAGGGGGGTTCACTGCAGGGGACATCTCCCAGAGAGGAGGTCAGGGGAAGAGGCTCACTGCAGGGGACATCTCCAGAGAGGAGGTTAGTGGAGGGGAGCTCACTGCACGGGACATCTCCCAGAGAGGAGGTTGGGGGGGGAGGGGAGGCTCACTGCAGGGGACATCTCCCAGAGAGGAGGTCAGGGGAAGAGGCACACTGCACGGGACATCTCCCAGAGAGGAGGTTGGGGGGGAAGGGGAGGCTCACTGCAGGGGACATCGCCCAGAGAGGAGGTCAGGGGAAGAGGCTCACTGCACAGGACATCTCCCAGAGAGGAGGTTGGGGGGGAGGGGAGGCTCACTGCAGGGGACATCTCCCAGAGAGGAGGTCAGGGGAAGAGGCTCACTGCACAGGACATCTCCCAGAGAGGAGGTTGGGGGAGGGGAGGCTCACTGCACGGGACATCTCCCAGAGAGGAGGTCAGGGGAGGGGAGGCTCACTGCAGGGGACATCTCCCAGAGAGGAGGTCGGGGGAGGGGAGGCTCACTGCATGGGACATCTCCCAGAGAGGAGGTCAGGGGAGGGGGGCTCACTGCAGGGGACATCTCCCAGAGAGGAGGTCAGGGGAAGAGGCTCACTGCAGGGGACATCTCCCAGAGAGGAGGTCAGGGGAGGGGGGCTCACTGCAGGGGACATCTCCCAGAGAGGAGGTCAGGGGAAGAGGCTCACTGCACGGGACATCTCCCAGAGAGGAGGTTGGGGGGGAGGGGAGGCTCACTGCAGGGGACATCTCCCAGAGAGGAGGTTGGGGGGGAGGTGGGCTCACTGCAGGGGACATCTCCCAGAGAGGAGGTCAGGGGAAGAGGCTCACTGCACGGGACATCTCCCAGAGAGGAGGTTGGGGGGGAGGGGAGGCTCACTGCAGGGGACATCTCCCAGAGAGGAGGTTGGGGGGAGGTGAGGCTCACTGCAGGGGACATCTCCCAGAGAGCAGGTCAGGGGAAGAGGCTCACTGCACAGGACATGTCCCAGAGAGGAGGTCGGGGGAGGGGAGGCTCACTGCAGGGGACATCTCCCAGAGAGGAGGTCGGGGGAGGGGAGCTCACTGCACGGGACATCTCCCAGAGAGGAGGTCAGGGGAGGGGGGCTCACTGCAGGGGACATCTCCCAAAGAGGAGGTCAGGGGAAGAGGCTCACTGCATGGGACATCTCCCAGAGAGGAGGTCAGGGGAAGAGGCTCACTGCACAGGACATCTCCCAGAGAGGAGGTCGGGGGAGGGGAGGCTCACTGCATGGGACATCTCCCAGAGAGGAGGTCAGGGGAAGAGGCTCACTGCATGGGACATCTCCCAGAGTGGAGGTCGGGGGAGGGGAGCTCACTGCACTGGAGAGCTCTGCAGCAGCAGGGAGCTGATATCCTCTGTGCACTGTGTCCCCATCCCCCACAGTGGGCCCTGCACTATGTGGCCGACCTCCATGGCTCAACTGAACAAAACACCTGAGGTTGTAGATTAGTGTGTTTGTATATATCCATATGTGTGTGTACAGTACATGTATGTGTGTGTGAAAGTATATGTGTGTGTATGTATGTACAGTATATGTGTGTATGTATATATGGTGTATGGCTATGTGCATGTATGTAAGTGTGTGTTTGTACATGTACATATTTGTGCGTACAGTATATGTATGTGTGTGTATCTGTGTATGTTTGTACAGTATATGTGTGTATCCATGTATGTACAGTATATGTGTGTGTATCTGTTTGTATGTGCAGTATATGTGTGTATGGTGTATGTATGGTATATGTGTGTATGTATCTATGGTATGTGTGTATGTATGTACGCTATATCTGTGTATATGTATGTATGGTTTTATGTATGTATGTACTGTATATATGTGTTTATCTGTGTGTATGTATCCTGTATGTATGTTATTGTTGTGTATGCACATACGGTATATGTATGTGTATCTGTGTGTGTATGTATGGTATATGTGTGTATGTACAGTATATGTATGTGTATCTGTGTGTGTATGTACGGTGTATGTATGTATCTGTGGTATGTGTATGTGTGTGTATGTACGATATATCTGTGTGTATGGTGTATGTATGTACTGTATAAAAGTGTTTGTGTGTATGTATGGTGTATGTATGTTGTGTGTATGCATGTACGGTATGTGTATATATGCATGTGTATCTGTGTGTTTTATGTACGGTATATGTGTGTATGTATGGTGTGTGTATGCATGTACGGTATGTGTATCTGTGTGTGTGTATGTACAGTATATGTATGTGCAATGTATGTGTGATCCAGAAGATCATGGATAACTTGCTGATTACTGGGGATTCAACTACTGGGCCCTCCAGCTCTATTTATTATCTATAGAGCTGCTGAGTGCTGCGCTCGGCTATTTCCATCAGTTCCATAGACAATGAATAGAGCAGATTCCAGATGATACAGGCACCAGACATATAAAGTAATATATACATGTTCGGGCTCTGCTGGTTCCAGCAGTTATCACGTAACCACGAGGAGGCGCTCTGCACACTTGCTGTCATGTGTCAGCCGCGTCTGTAGTGTTCTAGTCACTGACAGCCGACACTAGTTGTCACTTGGCTGCAAGTCTGACTGCGCTCGAGCCAGCAGAACCGAATGCTAACGGATATATATATATTTACACACACAGTATATATATCTCCATCTCAATGAAAAAATATAAATAACGTATATACTCGTGTATAAGCCGAGATTTTCAGCACCTTTTTTGGTGCTGAAAATGCCCCCTCGGCTTATACACGAGTCATTGGGGGTGCCGCGGCAGGAGCCGGTGGCTGGGACATCATACTCACCCTCACCGTGCCATCGCTGAACGTCCCGGAAATCCTGCGTTGTACCCGGCTTCCTGCAGCTCTCCTGTGCTGAGCGGTGACGTAATACCGCTCATTAAGGTCATGTAACATGGACGCGACGCCACTCCATAGGCGTGGCGTCCATATTCAGGAAAGGAGGAGCACAGCGGAGGATGGCGCAGGGGGGGCACAGAGGAGAATGGGGGAGCACAGAGCTGGATGGGGGAGCAAGGAGCAGGACGGGGGCAGCACAGAGCAGGACGGCAGTTTATACACCCGGCTTATACGCGAGTCAATAAGTTTTCCCAGTTTTTTGTGGCAAAATTAGGGGGGTCGGCTTATACATGAGTATATACTGTAAATATATTTTTATTAGAGGTGGGGGCCCAAATAGAACTTTTGCTATGGGGCCTTGTGATTGCTATGTACGCCCCTGCTTGCAGGGCAGTAATATTGAGGGCAATCTGCCTCGTTTCTCGGAGTCCGAGGCTCCAGGGGTCCCATTGCCAGATTGTACTCATCATAAGAAACGTAGCAGGGAGGGGGGCCCTGACATATTCTTGCACAGGGGCCCGAAGCGGTCAGGGTTCGCCCCTGGACAAACAAAAACCTAAAACTTCTGACAAAATGAAAGCATTGATTGTGCAAGAATGGACTGCTATCAGTCAGGATTTGGTCCAGAAGTTGATTGAGAGCATGCCAGGGAGAATTGCAGAGGTCCTGAAGAAGAAGGGTCAACACTGCAAATATTGACTTGCTGCATTAACTCATTCTAACTGTCAATATAAGCTTTTGTTACTCATATGTTTGCAATTATTATATTTCTGTCTGTGATAAAAACATCTGTCAAACACACATAAAAACTAGAGGGCAGCAGATCATGTGAAAATATAATATTTGTGTCATTCTCAAAACTTTTGGCCATGACTGTACTAATGTACACCTTAGACTCACAATGAGTGGGGCTTCTCACATTGATTGATAACTTTGCAGTAAGTAAAGCAACTGTATGTTTTGAACAATGCCTTTATTAAAAAAAAAAACCTTTAAAGGGTTTTCCATGCTTGAGGTTCAAGTCTGCATTCACTCTTTGTGTCTGGAGACTTGTGAATCTTCACAGCACGCTGTCCAGATTCTCAAGTGCCAGCGCCGGGTGCAGGTAGGTGAGTGACCTCAAGTATGTGATTTGTATATATGCAGCCATGTGCCGACTAGACATATGCTGCCTCACTCAATTTAAGTAAATGAGGGATGCCAGACACTTCTAGTCGTAATGTGGCCAGAGAATGCAAATCACATGACCATATGCAGTGGGAGCTGCCTGCTTGTCCATCATGTTCCATGCTCTTCTGCTCCTTTCTTGCCAATGCCCATACACAGCTAGACATCTCCAGTCTGCCCATCAGTCCTATCTGTAGTTGGTGTACAGCTGCTGCTAGGACTGCTAGTTTTTGTCTGACACACCTGGATATCTTCTTCTATTGTTTTCTATATGGCGCCATACCTGTCAAGCTTTGAAGAGCAGAAAAGAGGGATGAAATATAGCATGCAGCGGAAAATTTTGTCCATACTCAAGGCCACACCCCAATCCACATTCATTTAACATTTCTTTCTACCCAAACAGGAGGAGATTTCAGAGGGAGGGATGGCAGTGAGAGACATTCAGCAGGCACCGAGACTGAAGGGCGTAGACCCAAATCCAGAAATGTCCCACTCTATCTAGGACATCTGGGACTAAAGATGAGCGAATCGAATTACAGGACTCCAATCCAGCATGCAGGTCAGTGGTACTTGACGGCTGGATGGGAGACCACGAATCTCCTACCATCCGGCGTCCCCAGAACAACTTTTGATTAACCAGTGTGATGTCATCTGTGCGTCCTGCTCATCTCTATTTGCGATTTATGGATCTACTAGGTGGAGACCCGATGCTATCGCATTGGGAGGGTGGTAATGTCACGATGGGGGCAGGCTTTGCAGTGTTGAGAATCTCTCCCCCCATTGCTGACTTCTCTCCTCTGTGCTCTCTTCTTTGACCTGTCTACCCCATGTGCTATCCCCCTTGTCTGCTGTGTACGGCATATACAGTGTGTGTGTGGTGCGTATGGGATATACAGTGTGTGTGATGCACATGGTGTTTACAGTGTGTGTGTGTGTGTGTGATGCGTACGGCATATACAGTGTGTGTGTGGTGCGTACGGCTTATACAGTGTGTGTGTATGGTGAATATAGTGTTTAAAGTGTGTGTGTGGTGCGTACGGCGTATACAGTGTGTGTGTGGTACATACAGGGTACACAGTATTGTGTAGTGCATATCGCGTATACAGTATGTGTGTGTGGTGCGTACGCATGTACAGTGTGGTGTGTACGGCATATACAATGTGTGTGGTGGTATGTACGGCATATACAGTGTGTATGGTGCGTACTGCGTATATAGTGTGTTTGTGTGTGCTGTGTAAGGCGTATACAGTGTGTGGTGCATACAGCGTATACAGTGTGTGTGTGTGGTGTTTATGGCATATACAGAGTGTGTGTGGTATGTATGGCATATAAAGAGTGTGTGTGTGTGGTGCTTACTTCGTATACAGTGTGTGTGTGGTGCGTACGGCGTATACAGTGTGTGTGTGGTGAGTACAGCGTGTACAGTGTGTGTGGTGCGTATGCATATACAGTGTGTCTGTGGTGCGTACGGTGTATACAGTGTGTGTGTGTGTGTGTGTGTGTGGTGCGTACGGCATATACAGTGTGTGTGTGGTTCGTACGGCATATACAGTGTGTGTGGTGTGTACGGCGAATACTGTGTGTGTGCGGTGCATATGACGTAAACAGTGTGTGTGTGTGTCGTGTGTACGGTGTATACAGTGTGTGTGGTGCATACGGCGTAT
>JARQOD010000002.1:535800581-535850675 GCA_033576555.1 Oophaga sylvatica | reverse complement strand
CGCCGCCTAAGGAGTCTGCAAGGCAATTTCTTTAACCCTTTCACGACCAGAGGTATTTCCATTTTTGCGTTTTCGTTTTTTTGCTCCCCTTCTTCCCAGAACCATAAATTTTTTTTTATTATTCAATCAATATGGCCATGTGAAGGCTTGTTTTTTGTGGGACACGTTGTACTTTTGAACAACACCATCGTTTTTAACATATCGTGTTCTGGAAAGCGGTAAAAAAAAACTCCAAGTACGGTGAAATTGCAAAAAAAGTGCAATCCCATAGTTGTTTTTTTTTTTACCATGTTCACCAAATGCTAAAACTGACCTGCCATTCTGATTCTCCAGGTCATTACGAGATCATAGACACCAAACATGCCTAGGTTCTTTTTTATTTAACTGGTGTAAAAAAAATCTCAAATTTGGAAAACAAAATGGCGCAATTTTACGAGGCCTGTAGCATTTCCATTTTTCATGATCTGGGGTCGAGTGAGGGTTTATTTTTGCGCACCGAGCTGACGTTATACCATTTAGGTGTAGATATGATCTTTTGATATCCCATTATTGCATTTAATTGCAATGTAGCAGCAACCAAAAAAAAGTAATTCTGACGCTTTGAATTTTTTTTCTCATTACGCCGTTTAGCGAATGGGTTAATTTTTTTTATATTGATAGATTGGGCGATTCTAAACGTGGCGATACCAAATATGTGTATATTTGTTTTTTTATTGTTTTATTTTGAATGGGGGTGATTTGAACTTTATATTTTTCTTATTTTTTAATATTTTTAAAAACTTTTTTTTTACTTTTTGCATGCTTCAATAGTCTCCATGGGAGACTAGAAGCTACAGTACTTTGATCGCCTCTGCTACACAAAGGCGGTGATCAGATCACCTGTGTGTAGCAGAAATGCTCACTTGCTATGAGCGCCCACCTCTGGTAGTCAAGTCAACCCATCGGTGTCCCGCGATCGTGTGATGCGGTCACCGATGGGCGGGATTAGTGACACGCTTCCCATAAGCGTGAGTCAAATGCCACTGTCACAAATTGACAGCGGCATTTAACTAGTTGTCACGGGTTTCCACCTGCGGCTGTTGCAGGCGCATGTCAGTTGTATACATCAGCTGTAAGGAGCCCGGAAAGGTGTGGACTCAGCGCTGGAGCAGCTTACTCCTGGACTGAGACAGTTGGGTCAGGCACAGTAAGATGCAATACTTTATCAAGGGCACAGCATAGGAAGATATTTTTTATACAGGAGTCAAATTTATATTGACAATGTTATTTTTAAGGGCACTCTTTTGGGATGTGCTGCAGAAGGCCGGAGATGAAGGAAGTATGCAAAGAGAAGTTGTAGATGTCAAAAGTCTTGATGTGTCTTGTCTTGATGAGAATGACACCAATCAGAGAAGATTTCACCTGTAAGGTACAGTGGGTACGGAAAGTATTCAGACCCCTTTAAATTTTTCACGCTTTGTTTCATTGCAGCCATTTGGTAAATTTAAAAAAGTTCACTTTTTTCTCATTAATGTACACACTGCACCCCATTTTGACTGAAAAAAACAGAAATAAAGACATTTTTGCTAATTTATTAAAAAGAAAAACTGAAATATCACATGGTCATAAGTATTCAGACCCTATGCTCAGTATTCAGTAGAAGCACCCTTTTGAGCTAGTACAGCCATGAGTCTTCTTGGGAATGATGCAACGAGTTTTTTCATGCCTGGATTTGGGATCCTCTGCCATTCTTCCTTGCAGATCCTCTCCAGTTCCATCAGGTTGGATGGTGAACATTGGTGGACAGCCATTTTCAGGTCTCTCCAGAGATGCTCAATTGGGTTTAGGTCAGGGCTCTGGCTGGGCCAGTCAAGAATGGTCACAGAGTTGTTTTGAAGCCACTCCTTTGTTATTTTAACTGTGTGCTTAGGGTCATGAGTCTGAGGTCCAGAGCACTCTGGAAGAGGTTTTTATCCACAGAGGTACTTGGCCACATTCATGTTTCCTTCAGTTGCAACCAGTTGTCCGGTCCCTGCAGCTGAAAAACACCCCCACAGCATGATGCTGCAACCACCATGTTTCAGTGTTGGAATTGTATTGGGCAGGTAATGAGCAGTGCCTGGTTTTCTCCACAAATGCTAATTAGAATTATCACCAAAAATATCTATCTTTGTCTCATCAGACCAGAGAATCTTATTTCTCATAGTCTGTGAATCCTTCACGTGATTTTTTTTAGCAAACTGCCATAAAGGCCCAACTTGTGGAGGGCTGCAGTGACACTTTACTTTGTGGAACTCTCTCCCATCTCCCTACTGCATCTGTGGAGCTCAGCCACAGTGATCTTGGGGTTCTTCTTTACCTCTCTCACCAAGGCTCTTCTCACACGATTGCTCAGTTTGGCTGGACGGTCAGGTCTAGGAAGACTTCTGGTGGTCCCAAACTTCTTCCACTTAATGATTATGGAGGCCACTGTGCTCTTAGGAACCTTAAGTACTGCAGAAATTCTTTTGTAACCTTTGCCAGATGTGTGCCTTGCCACAATTCTGTCTCTGAGCTCCTTGGCCAGTTCCTTTGACCTCATGATTCTCATTTGGTCTGACACGCACTGTGCGCTGTGAGATCTTATAGGCAGGTGTGTGCCTTTACAAATCAAGTCCTATCAGTTTAATTAAACACAGCTGGACTCCAATGAAGAAGTAGAACCATCTAAAGGAGGATCACAAAGAAATGGACAGCATGTGACTTAAATTTGAGTGTCTGAGCAAAGGGTCTGAATACTTATGACCATGTGATATTTCAGTTTTTCTTTTTTAATAAATTTGCAAGAATTTCTACATTTCTGCTTTTTTCCAGTCAAGATGGGGTGCCATGTGTACAATAATGATAAAAAAATGAACTTTCAAATTTACCAAATGGCTGCAATGAAACAAAGAGTGAAAAATTTAAAGGGGTCTTGTCACGCTGTATTACTGAGGGTTACTACAGAGTAACACAAACTCCACTAGATGGCAGCAGAGTGGAGAATGAACTGAATATCCTGCAATGAAGCAGACCAGCAGTAATACAGCAAAGTAACCACTAGATGCCAGCGGAATAGTCAGAGAGCCGAGTCGATACCAGAGGGAAGCTCAGTACCAAAGGGAAATCCAAAGATGCAAGTCAGGTCAAATACTAGCGTCAGAATGCCAGAGAGACAGCGGATAAGCAAAGGGGCAATAACAAACGGGTAGTCTGAACACGGTCCAAAGATCAGCAAACATGGGTAAGGTCAGATGAGCGCAGCAGGACAGATCAGGAATTCACCAGAGCCAGCTAAACATGCCTAAGTTAAGCAATATAACTGGCATTGCACACAGGTTGCAGCAGAGATATAGCAGACCGGACACAGGAACGAGGCAGGGAAAATTAGCCTCAGACATGACCAGACTGGGAAAAGAGAGACCAGACAAAAACTCGACCTGGATCATGACAGGTCTGAATACTTTCCGTACCCACTGTACCTGGGTGTAAGTATTTAATTGAGATACTGACTGCATGTAATTAGTACTGTGGATCCTGAGTTACCAGAATGAAAGGGAACCTGTCAGCAGGATTGTGCACAGTAACCTACACACAGTATTAGGTCAGCACCGTTATACTGATTAAAATGATACCTTGTTTAATGAAATCCATCTTATGGTTGTTGTGTAATCTTTATTTTCAATTTTGTGTTAATGATATGCTTGTGCTTCGAGGCAGCCTGTGGGGGGTCTTCATGTGGGGCTCTGATTTGGAGTTCATAATGAAGACTGCTGACAGTTTGTGCACAATCCTGCTGACAGGTTCCCTTTAAGGACATACTGAGTTGAAGGTTCATGCAATACAAGTGTATATGGCAAGAGCTGACTTGACATGGCATTTTATTGGTGTACTAAGCTTGGTACTGCATTCATGTACTGATGGTAGTTTGGGTGCTCAATTCATGCACTGATTATGGTTCTGGTGTTGTATTCATGTATGATGATTTTGCTTCAGTAGTCATGTACTGATGATATTTCTCATGCTATAGTCATGTGCTAATGATTGATTTGGTGATGCATCCATGTACTAATAATAATTCTGGTGATGTATTTATGTACTAATCTTGGTCAATGTTGCCAGCCATCCAGAAAATCCTGAACAGTCTTTAAATTTAGGCACTTTTTCCCCATCTGTAAAAAAAATAAATTGTTGCATCGTTGATTTTTTTGAAGCTGGAGAAACTCATACAGATTATTATTGTAATTGTATTATTGTCATTGTAATTATCATCTTTTTATAGTTCACAATGAATGCAGCTAATTTCTTCATATCAGAATTATGGGCTATAAACAAAAATAACTTAAAACCTTAATAGTTTATTACGTTTCTCTAATGTGTCCATAAAAAAAAGTCTGTCTGTGGTTTTTTGAGAAGCTCTCCAGAAAAAATAAAAATAAAGTTGGCAACGCTGATGGTGGTTCTGGTGCTTTATTCATGTACTGCTGGCTTTGGTCATTTACATCTGTCCTAATAAGTGGTTCTGGTGGTTTATTCATATACTGATAATGATTGTGGTGCTGTATTCTTGTACTGATGATTGTTTTGGTGTCATACTTATGTAGTAATGGCGATTCTGGTACTATATTTATGCACTGATAATGATTCTGGTGCTGCATTCATGTACAGTTTGTGGTTCTGGTTCTGTTATCATGTTTTGGTGGTAATTATAATTTGTGAGCCCCAATGGGGACAGTGCTGATAATGTTTGTAAAGCGCTGTGGAAGTAATGGCACTATATAAATGTTTAAAAATAAATAAATTATAATGCTGGATTCATGTACTAATGATAGTTCTTATTTTGTATTTCTGCACTGATGATGGTTCTGGTGATTTGTTCATGTACTTATGATGGTTTGGGTAATATATTCATGCACTGATGGTAGTTTTTGTGCTGTATTCATGTACTGATGATGATTGTCATTTACTGACATTGATTCTAGTGATAAATTAATGTATTGATGGTGTTTGAAATGCTGTATTCATGTACTGATGGTGGTTCTGGTGTTGTATTCATGCACTGACAGTGGTTCTGGTGAGGTATTCATGTACTTTTGATGGTTCTTGAGAAGTATTGTTGTTAACAATAAAGGTCAATAAAGATTAATAAAAAGAAGAGTTGCAGACACCTCAAGGTACGAGACTGTCCTTAAAGCTCCCATCAAAAGATCATCTTTAAATTCAGTAACTCAGATGCGATGTCTTCTTTGATTATAAATATTCTACTTCCTTTTCTTCTCCATCTGGTGCAAACCACCATAATGACTTGCTGAAATTACATATTTAGAACCTTGCTCTCACAGGTGTCGTCAACCTCCATGTCAACAAAAATAAAAGCCAAGTCTAATCCAAACTTTTTAAATAATTTGGTTTCCAGACTAGAGCTCTAAATGTATAAAAAATACATTCTCACTCCAGGCCTCACCTCTTAATTTCCTCCACCGTCAATCTGCTCTTGAAGAAAATAAAGCTCTCGTTAACAACACACCAACATTTTGATGGACTAAAATTGGGTTCATACAGAGAGACTTATTTCATTTTTTTGTGAAAGACTTTGGCTGTATTTTTGGTTGTTATTAGAGATTACAATTTGGTCTGGCTGCAATGGAATACCGAAGTGGTAGTGCAAATCTTTTTGCTCACTCCCAGTTTATAGTTGATATTTTTTCACAATGCATAATATTGATAGTCAAAGTAACAGAAGTGGCAGCCATGATATTGTTAAAAAATTGACAATTCCTCCTGAATCAGTTGCAAGAAAACATTTGAACATTTAAAGTTTAAAAAAAATTATTATTTTTAAAAATATTTTTTATCCATTTTTGTGAACTTGAACATGTGATTGTTTGATCAAACAGATGTTCCACTGGTCCCATGTGGCCCCTGAGACTACATTCTGCAGGCTGAGACTACATTCAGCACTGGAGCTCCTAATTAAATTATAATGCGCTATTCATGTACTAATGATGGTTCTTTTGTTGTATTCATAAACTGATGGTGGTTCTGGTGCTGTATTCGTGTACTGATGATAGTTCTGGTAATAAATTCATGTACTTATGTACTGATTATGTTCATTTACTAATGATTGATCTGGTGCCTTATTCATGTACTGACGGTGGTTCTGATGATGTAATAATCTACTTATGATGGTTCTGGAGATGTATTCTTGTTATTAATAATAGGCCAATTAATAAAAATAAAAGTTGCAGATACCTCCAGGTAAGAGACGATTCTTAGAGTTTCCATCTAGTTGCCACAGATTACTGACGTGACTGGGTCCACTGAATCAAGTCGCACAAATTCCATCAAAAGGTCACCAATAAAATTCAGTGACTATGTTGGAATAATGCATATTGATTTGTATGTATTGCAAACAACTACTACTGTACTGTTTGATATGTTGTGCATATTGTGAGGTTGTTAACAAAGTTTTGTAAAAAAAAAAAAAAAAACCTCACTCACAGACAGGATGCCTCCTCCTTCTCTTCCTGTGTTGTTGTAATGTTTTTCATGCTGCAGCCATAGCAGATATCAGGCTGATCACATTTCATGCTGTGTTGTAAGCTGTCTATACTGGATGTGAATAAATCTACATTCTCTGTTGCTAACTCCGGATGTTACGCTGGTTAATCCGCTGCTAACAGGTTATGGGCCCAGAGTTCCCAGAGCGCCCAGAATCCTAGAGTCCCAGAGATCCCCAGAACACAGAGAAAAGAAAAGAAAGAAAGACAGCAAAGATGGCCACCAGCAGCAGCAACTCCATGAAGTTTACAGTACCAAGTCTCACTAACCAGAACTATCAATCCTGGAAATTCAAAGTGAAGATGCTGCTGATAAGGGAAGGTACGTGGAAATACACTCAGGAGCCTAAACCTGACCCAGTACCACAGGAGTGGATAGAGATGGATCAGAAAGCACAGAGTACCATATCACTCAGCATAGATGATGATCAGATTGTTCATGTATGTAAATGTGATACTGCAAGAGAAATGTGGGAGCAGCTGCAAAAGGTACATGAGAGGATTAATTTACGCAATAAACTGTATCTTATGAGAAAACTGTACCAGTCTAAGCTACAGAAAGGCCAGGATATGCAGGAGTATATCAGGAGTATTCTAGAGCTTGTAGAACGCTTGAGAGGCATTGGGGAAGATCTGAAGGACTTTCATGTAGCCGCATTACTGCTTAGTGGTCTTCCAGAGAGCTATGACACGCTTGTGACCGCACTAGATGCGCGCCCAGATGATGAGCTTACTCTGGAGTATGTAAGAGGGAAGCTTATAGATGAATATAAACGGAAGGCAGAATATATAAGCACCAAGACAGAGTCTGCTTTACAAACACAGAGTCTATATGACAACAGAAAGCACCTAAAAGAAACACGTGAATATTTTGTTTGCAAGAAATCAGGACATTTAAAAGCCGACTGCAGAGTTTGGAAAGCTAGAATGAATCAGCTGAAAAAGCAAAACAGTCAGCAAAGGGTTAAGAGTGCTGTGTCTGGAGAAAATGATTCTGTGAATACTGAAATTGCCTTTACTGTCAGTGCAAAATACATCAAAGCATGCATGGTGTATAGACTCTGGCGCAACTAGTCACATGACTAATAACAGAGACTTATTTTCTAAGCTTAATCAAAATAAGTCAAAGAAAGTGATTATGGCTAATGGTCAGTACATGAGTTCAGAAGGCATAGGAGATGGTTATATTGATTGTCAAATCTCACCAACACAAAGCAAGAAGATCCCAGTAAAAGATGTCTCTATGTGCCTAGTCTTGAGAGTAATTTACTATCTGTGAAGAAACTCACAAAACAAGGAAATTAAGTTACATTTAAGCATGATAGCTGCATCATCTCAAAAGAGGGTCACACACTAGCAGAGGGAAAAATCACAGATGAACTTTATCAGCTGAAATGTAAAGAGTGTGTGTATACTGCTCAACAAGAAGAGCACAATAACTGTATTCATGTATGGCATAGGCGTCTGGCACACAGAGACCCAGAAGCAATAAGAAAGTTAGTTCAGAAGCAACTAGCTGATGATATCACAATTGATCTATGTAACCAGACAATGAAGTGTACTAGCTGCATCAAAGGGAAAATGTCTAGAAAAGCTTTTCCTAAGAGAAGTACTACAAGAACAGAACAGCCACTAGATTTAATACACACAGATGTCTGTGGTCCAATGAGCACTCAGACTCCTGGGAAGAAGAGATATTTTCTCACATTTATTGATGATCATTCCAGATATACAGTTGTCCATCTGCTTCACAGCAAGATAGAAGTTCCAGAGAAACTTGAACTATATCTAGCTGAGGTATATAATAAATTTGGAAGAATGCCAAAGATTCTACGTGCAGATAATGGGACTGAATATACAAGCAATGAGACACAGAGCATTCTAAAGAAAAATGGAATCCTATTTCAGACCACTGTACCGTACAACCCTGAGCAAACTGGTGTTGCGGAAAGAAGGAACCAAACACTCTGTGAAAGTGCAAGAAGTATGTTATTTGATGCAAATCTGCCTACAACATATTGGGGTGAGGCAATCATGACAGCTTGCTATCTTCAGAATAGACTACCAGGTAAAGCTACAGAGAAAACTCCATTTGAGCATTGGAACAGCAGAAAGCCAAAACTGCACCACATAAGAATATTCGGAAGTAAAGCATTTGTACATATTCCCAAAGAAAAGCGAACTAAGTGGGAATCTCACGCTAAAGAAGGTATCCTGGTAGGCTACAGTGAAACCCAGAAAGGTTATAGGATTCTACACCCAGAAACAAGTTCCCAATAAGCATAGATGTAGTGATTGATGAGAACTTTGTATCACCCAAGTTTTGTGACATCACGCCAGTAGTCCAGCTGAAGTCACAATTACAAGACAACAACAAGGAGGATGTAGAAGTCTGGCTGGATTCTTCAACCACTGAAGGGACAACAGAAAAATCAGAAGAATCTGAAATCAGAAGATCGTCAAGATCAAACAAAGGTATACCAGCCAAACGTCTATCCTACATTGTCAAGACACTACCTGAGTCAGAGCCGCAGTGATGGGATGAAATGCAAGGACTACCTATCCATGAAAGAACAAAGTGGATTGATGCCGCTAATGAGGAAATCAAGTCGCTTCATCAACTCCAAACTTGGAAACTCACCAAGCTACCACAGGGCAAAAAGGCAATCAAGTGCAAGTGGGTCTTTAAAACCAAATATGACTCTGAAGGTAAAGTCCACAGATTTAAAGCAAGGTTGGTCGCAAAAGGATATTCTCAAAAGTATGGCGAAGATTACGATGCTACATTTGCTCCAGTCGCTAAACAGACTACGTTCAGAGCTTTGTAAGCTGTAGCTGCTGTACAAAAGATGTATGTCAGACATTTGGATATAAAAACTGCTTTCTTAAATGGTGACATTGAAGAGGACTTATACATGACTCAACCTGAAGGTTATGTAAAAAGAGGTGAAGAGAATCTTGTTTGCAAACTACAAAAATCTCTCTATGGTCTTAAGCAATCATCAAGAGCATGGAACACCAAGATGAATAAAATCTTGTTGGAAGAAGGATTTAAAAGAGGTCAAGCAGATCCATGCTTATACACAAAATATACAGATGGAAAGTGGATGTATATTCTCTTATATGTGGACGATGTGATTGTAGTTCATCAAGAAGACGCAGAAATTGGAAAAATGACTGAAATTCTGAATCAGCATTTTGAAACAAAAGACCTTGGAAGTGTGACATATTATCTAGGAATCCAAATCCAGAGAGAGGAAGATGGGAGTTTTCTTCTAAACCAAAGTGCAAAAATGTATTTGATTCTGAATCAATTTGGAATGTCAGAGGCCAAAGGTATATCAACCCCGATGGAACCATCCTACCTGAAGCTGGAAGAAGAAGATGACCTGTTGCCTAACAATGAGAAATATCGTCAGGCAGTGGGGGCACTTCTGTACATATCAACTATGACTCGACCGGATATCACAACAACAGTTGGAATCCTTTGCAGATATGTGGAAAAACCGCGCCAAAGAGACTGGAATGCTGTTAAAAGACTTCTGCGATATTTGAAAGAAACGTAAGATGTAAATTTAAAACTATCTGCAGCGGGAGATCTAGAACTTACCGGCTATGTAGATGCGGATTGGGCTGGTGATTCGCGTGATCGTAAATCCACAAGCGGATACTTGTTTAAAGTTGGAGAAAGTTCAATCTCCTGGTCTAGTAGGAAACAAGTGTCTGTTGCCTTGTCATCCACAGAAGCGGAGTATGTGTCCGCAGCCTATGCAAGCCAGGAGGTCGTTTGGCTAAGACAATTGACGGACGATCTTGGCAAACCGTCAGCTCAGCCGACAGTGATTTATGAGGACAACCAAGGATGCATTAAACTTGCATGCAGTGAAAAGATCAGTGCTAGAACCAAGCACACTGACGTCAGACACCATTATCTACGTGATTTGATAGATCGTGGCATAATTCAGTTTGTCTATTGTGAAACTGATAAGATGCTAGCTGACATTATGACAAAGCCATTGCCACGAGCCAGGTTCCAAGAATTGAGAACCACAATGGAAATAAGAGGATAAGTAGTTGTTGAGTGGGGGTGTTGGAATAATGCATATTGATTTGTATGTATTGCAACAACTACTACTGTACTGTTTGATATTTTGTGCATATTGTGAGGTTGTTAACAAAGTTTTGTAAAAAAACCCTCACCCACAGACAGGATGCCTCCTCCTTCTCTTCCTGTGTTGTTGTAATGTTTTTCATGCTGCAGCCACAGCAGATATCAGGCTGATCACATTTCATGCTGTGTTGTAAGCTGTCTATACTGGATGTGAATAAATCTACATTCTCTGTTGCTGACTCCGGATGTTACGCTGGTTAATCTGCTGCTAACAGACTAAGATGTGATGTTTTCTATAATCATAAATATTCCCCTTCCTTTTCTTCTCCATCTGGTGTAGACCACCATGCTGACTTCTGCAGAGCTTGCTGCCAAGACATATTTAGCACCTTGCTTCCACAGCTGTCTTCAACCTCCATGTCAACAAAAAGAAAAGTCAAGTCTAACCCAAACTTTTTAAGTAATGTAGTTTCCAGACTAGAGATCTAAATATATAAAAATAAATTCTCTCCCCAGACCTGACCCTCCAATCTTCTCCTGAAGAAACTAGAGCTCTTGTTAACAATACACCAACATTTTGATGTACTAAAACTTGGTTCATACAGAGAGACTTATTTCATTTTATTGTGAATGACACTGACTGTGTTTTTGGGTTGTTATTGGAGATTAGAAACAAATTTCGTCTTGCTGGAATGAAATACGTGGTAGTGCAAATCTTTTTGCTCATTCCTAGTTTATTGTTGATGTTTTTTCACAATGCAATCTTATAAGCAGTATCAGATGTGTCAGCCATGATATCGTTCTAAAAGTAACAATTACCCCTGGATCAGCTGCAAAAAAATATTTGAACATTTATAGTTTTAA
Source organism: Oophaga sylvatica (assembly GCA_033576555.1). Taxonomy (NCBI): domain Eukaryota; kingdom Metazoa; phylum Chordata; class Amphibia; order Anura; family Dendrobatidae; genus Oophaga; species Oophaga sylvatica. The sequence continues at coordinate 535,839,143 of JARQOD010000002.1, read as the reverse complement.
ACTTTTTTTATTTATAAAAATATTTTTTACATTATTTATGTTGCCCACTTTGGGATCTTCAACATGTGATCGTTTGATCTAACAGACATCCTGCTGGTCCCATGTGGCCCCTGACACTACATTCTGTGGGCTGAAACTACAATCTGCACTGGATCTCCTGAGACCAGGGAGACATTCAGTTAAAATGCATTGCGGACCGGAGAGCCACAGGTTCTCTGCCCTGCAAAACCATAGAGTCAGCTGGCCAATCGGAGGTCGGCAGCTGACATTAGCAGGCCCGTTTCGGGTGGTACATGACATCACTGCATTGCACCACTCCACAATGTCCAACGTAATTGTACAGAATTTGGGATATTATTACTGGAAGGGGGACATTATTACAGAGTCACGGACATTATTACAGGATAAAGGTCATTATTACAGGAAAAGTGTAATGACAGAATAGGGGTCAGAATTGTAAACTTTATTACAAGATAGGGCATAGAACAGAGGACATTATTACACTGTGTGCAGAATTATTAGGCAAATGAGTATTTTGATCACATCATCTTTTTTATACATGTTGTCCTACTCCAAGCTGTAAAGGCTTGAAAGCCAAGTGGCAATTACGTAAATCAGGTGATTTGCATCTCTGTAATGAGGAGGGGTGTGGTTTATTGACATCAACACCCTATATAAGGTGTGCTTAATTATTAGACAACTTCCTTTCCTTTGGCAAAATGGGTCAGCAGAGAGATTTGAAGGACTCTGAAAAGTCAAAAAATGTGAGATGTCTTGCAGAGGGATGCAGCAGTCTTGAAATTGCCAAACTTTTGAAGCGTGATCACCGAACAATCAAGCGTTTCATGGCAAATAGCCAACAGGGTTGCAAGAAGCGTGTTGATAAAAAAGTTTTGGCTTATATTTCACCGCTTGATTATCTCTTGAACAATAAGAACATGGAAGAGGCTAGGAGTCATGTGGTGAGCTGCATTTCTTGCTACATGTTCATAGACTTACCAGTGGAAAAGCCAAACTTCACATGCCAGAAATGCAAGCTTGTGTCCCTGTTGGAGGAAAAGTTGCAAAATCTGGAAGAGAGGTTATCTACATTGAAGACCATTAAGGAAGGTGAAGAGTTCTTAGACAGAGCAGAATTATCTCTTCATGGTACAGAAAGAGAAGAAATTCGAAGTGCAACTGAAGAAACAGAGGAATGGAAGCATGTGACCCAGAGAAGCAGGAGGATCAGGAGGCAGTCAGCACCAATTCTGCTCAGGAACCAATACCAGGCTCTTACACAGGAGAACGATGAAGAAATACATCAGGATAAGACTTTGCCCACAAACAACCTTGTACGCCCTCAGAGTCCTCCTGAATGGAGAAAGAAAACTGTTGTGAAGAAGAAACGGAGAGTTGTTGTCATGGGCGATTCCCTGTTGAGAGGAACAGAGGCCGCTATCTGCAGACCGGATATAACCTCAAGAGAAATGTGCTGTCTTCCAGGTGCAAAAATTAAAGATGTGTCTGACAGGATATCAGGACTCTTCAGACCTAAAGATGACTACCCATTCCTGCTAATACATGTGGGGACAAATGACACCGCTAGAAACGACTTGGAAACCATCTGCAGTGACTTTGAAAACTTAGGTAAGAAAGTGAAAGAACTGGGAGCGCAGGTGGTCTTCTCTTCCATCCTCCCAGTGGATGGCCATGGAACAAGGAGGTGGAATAAGATTCTGCAGGTGAACAACTGGCTACGTCATGGTGCCGTCAGCAAGGATTTGGATTTCTGGATCACGGAGTGAATTACCTATACGATGGACTACTTGCTAGAGATGGGGTGCACCTTACGAAGACTGGAAAACATGTATTTGGAAGTCGCCTTGCTACACTCATCAGGAGAGCTTTAAACTAGAACAATGTGGGAAGGGAAGCAAAACGCCAGCAAAAGCCATACACTTGACAAATACTATTGAGATTTCTGCTATTAGAAGTGAAGGGAAGAACAAAGACAAAAAAATGTACATAATAAAAATATTGAAGGAAGAGAAACCAATCACAAACTAAAGTGTTTCTATACGAATGCACAAAGCATGGGCAACAAACAAGGAGAACTGGAGCTACTAACGCAGGAGAAGAAATATGATGTCATTGGAATCACTGAGACTTGGTGGGACGATACACATGATTGGAATACAAGGCTAGAAGGATACAACTTATTTGCAAGAAACAGACTTGATAAACGAGGAGAGGTGTTGCATTGTATGTTAGAAAAGCGTATATCTGCACAGAGATTGACACTTCAGAGACTGGGAGTTCTGTGGAAACTGTTTGGGTAAGAATACAAGGACAGAACAATGGAAAGGACACCATTGTAGGCATTTACTACAGGCCGCCTGTGCAAGCTGAAGATATGGATGAACTCTTTATGCATCAAATGGCCAAGTTCTCCAAAAAATATGACATAGTGGTCATGGGAGATTTCAACTATCCAGACATTTGTTGGGAATCTCTCTCAGGCAAAACTAACAGGTCCAGGAAATTCTTATCCTCTCTTGCTGACAACTTTATCTTCCAAAAGGTAATGGAGAAAACAAGGGGATCTGCTACCTTGGATCTAATCCTCATAAACAGGGAGGAAATGGTGGAGGAGGTAAGAGTGGCTGGGACTCTAGGAGGTAGTGACCATGCTATTTTAGAATTTTGGATAACAAGAGGAGGAAGACCTGTGAAGACTCAGACGTCAAGGTTAGATTTCAGAAAGGCAGATTTTAAGGAACTCAGAAAGAGAATTGGAGGGATCCAATGGCTGGATATCCTTAAGGACAAAAATGTCCAGGAAGGATGGAAAATCTTGAAAAATGAGATTCTCAAAGCACAATCGTTAACAATTCCGAAAAGAGGGAAGAATGGGAAGCATTTAAGGAAACCAGGATGGATGAACATAGAACTTAAACACATGCTAAAAAGGAAGAAAGAAATGTTTATCAAATGGAAAGAGGGAGGCATATCTAAAGAAGAATATAATGCCGTCTGCAGAACCTGCAGGGCACAAATCAGATTATCTAAAGCTGACAATGAATTAAGGCTTGCAAGTGACGTCAAAAGCAACAAAAAAGGATTTTGGGGATACGTCAAAAGTAAAAGAAAAGTCAAAGATGCTATAGGATTTTTACAGGATGAAAATGATAAAATGGTAAGTCAGGATATTGAGAAGGCTGAACTTTTAAATTCCTATTTTGCATCTGTTTTCTCTCAGAAAGGAAATGTAACATCAACTGATCTTCACTGTCCTATTAAAGGAATAGAAGAATCCAGGATATCTATAAACAGAAAGACAGTGAGGAAACACTTAGCTAACATAAATGAATTCAAGTCTCCAGGTCCAGATGAATTACACCCCAGGGTACTGAAGGAGATAGCAGAAGAAATTCTTGAACCACTGTCCATAATCTTTGAAAATTCTTGGAGAACAGGATAAGTCCCAGAAGATTGGAGAAGAGCAAATGTTGTTCCTATCTTCAAAAAGGGGAAGAAGGTGGACCCAGGGAACTACAGGCCGGTGAGTCTGACTTCTATACCAGGAAAGATCTTTGAACAAATTATTAAAGAACATGTATGCAAGTACCTGGATAAGAATGAAGTGATTATCCCCCTTTTTAAACCTTCCGGTTTTCTCCATCACCACGCCCCCTGACGAAGGATTCTATTCCGAAACGTGCGTCGGGGCAGACGCACCGGTCCCAGCTCTCAGACTAACACCAGACAATTGAGGTAATTTACCGACGCTGTGGTGGCATTTTGCCCACAGGTCCCACTACAGACATTTCGCTCGTCTCGCATATGTTCTGGTGTTTCTTTCCACTTCTTTCTACAGCAGTACTTGACACTGATCACATGGTTCTTTCCAGTGACCGCGGCAACAGTACTATTTTGACACTAGGTTTTCCGTGCTATGCATTTCTTTTGCTGAACAGATTTAGATGATGATTGTTCTTATGTGTTTTGAGAACTATATACACACTGTATATGTAGTGCTGCTTGTTTATTATAATATTGTTATGTGATCTGGGACCAGTCCGCCTACCTTTCCTTTTAGGTTGTGTGGGCACCTTGCATTGATACTTGCTGTCCCTGCCTGTACCTTTACATGTTCTAATCGTACATATATGTCATGTTTCAATAAAGTTTTGTATTTTTTCATATAAGTAACCCTTTATCGCTTTTTTTGTGGTGGTAACATCACTTTGTTCTGTTTTAATCTATTTTTGCGATGGGTCAATTAGTCCGTTATTGATGGCTTTCACAGTGTGGTATATCATTTGGTTAAGCCAAACTATTTCCTTTTGTTTATCTTATGATTTTTCTGTGTTTAGCACAGGTTGGTTCTACGGAAATATGGACTTTAGGGCCAGAGAACAAAGCTGGCTCGGACAGGCGGAACAGGTCTTTGGCACGGGCAGCACTGACGCGCAGCAGGCCGGCAATCACAATTTGGATTCTCTATTTGATTTAGTACAAAAACCATTAATTAAACGGACAAGGCTCTGGTGGAATAGAATCTTTCTTGAGAAATATATATCACGTAAATTAATCCCCAGAGGCCTCCGTATCCATGTGACTCCAACATTTCTAGTCGAGGACCAAACCTTTGTGGCAGACTGGGAAGAAGCTTGTAATGTGTGCTCATACACATTCATGCAGTTGTTAATCAAGTTTAACACCAATAACATCAATGAATTAGATAAAAATATCGACTTGGCCTTATCTAACTTACGTTCCAACTGCAATACTGAACAATTACAACAGTATGAGATCCAACTAGATAAAATTCTAGAAAGTACAGTTAAAAAAATTAATGAGACCCAGTCCTCTAAACTTAATAGAGATGTCAAAGACTACCAGCAAAAAAACATTTACCGCTGGAGGAAAACATTAATTCAACCTGGGCGGCTACAACGTGTTCCATCTAACACCTCAGTGTCATCTTTGAGCGCACAGTCTGATACATCTACCTCTTCGATGGTTACACGCTCAGGATCCTCATTCAAAAGATATAGGAACCCCAACTACCATCCGTATAGGAGGCAAGGCACCTACTCTATTGATGAGGAGCAGGGTAGGAGTAAGGTAATTAACCTTAGTCAACATGTCCTCTCTGCAGCTGATTGCTCTCTCCTCTCTAGGGGTCTATCTTTTTCACCTTCCACAGGCCTTGACACATTCACGGTGGTCAAGGACCTTCACATTTTTGCACGGTCTCTGCTATTCAGGCGTTTTTTTCATAATGATGAAACTAATAAACTTTTTCCTACAGAGGAAGAGCAAGCAGCCCTGAGAATTCTAGAGGATTTATCCGAGGAACATAACACCACACCTGGAGGTAAGATACCTCCATCTATCCGCCCACGTTCCAAGAGGTTCCCCCCCCTCTCTAACTGTAGTGCGATTGATTTGTTTGTTAAAGTGGTTTCAGATGAATTGGGGCAGATTCCACATGCCATACGGAACGATAATCTAACCAGGGATGAACGTGACCGTCTTAGACACCTGCAGGATCTACCCGATGTTGTGATTAAGTCGGCAGACAAGGGGGGTAACATAGTACTTTGGCCGAAGGTGATGTACGAGAGGGAGGCATTTCGCCAATTACACAATAAGACCTGTTACAAAAAGCTCACATATAACCCCTTGTCTGCCTTCCTGTCACAGCTCAAGGGGATTCTGTCTAGGGCCACCCTGGAAGGTGTAATTACTAAAGAACTTGAAATAGCTTTGACGGTCACTGAACCAACTATCCCTACGTTCTATTTGCTCCCCAAAATACACAAACATTCTACAATTCCACCCGGTCGCCCCATAGTGTCAGGGAGGGGGAACTACTTGGAATGTGTCAATCAGTGGATAGATTATATGCTACAACCCCTAGTAGAGGAATTACCCTCCTATTTGAAGGATACTAATCAACTCCTTCGCAGGGTTGACGGATTATCCCTGGATTGTGACTCTATGTTAGTGACCGCTGACGTAGAGTCACTCTATACAAGTATTAGACACACCGATGGCTTACATGCCATTGAATTTTTTCTTGGTGCTTCTCAGTTCTCTTCGGATATGAGGTTATTCCTTTTGGAACTATTGGAGTTTACATTAACCCATAATTTCTTTGTATTCAAGGGGTCCTTTTTCCTGCAGACCCAGGGAACAGCCATGGGAGCGGCCTTTGCGCCCTCCTATGCTAATCTGTTCCTGGGTCTGTGGGAGAGGGACCTCCTCCTCTCAGATCGGCAGGCATCTATGGATCGCGTCCTCTTATGGACGCGGTACATAGATGATATTCTGCTGATCTGGGCAGGTGATTCAGACTCATTAGTTACTTTCTTTGGATGCCTGAATGGCAACGACCGTAACATCAAGCTCACTTTTAATTTTGATCCTAATAAAATTGAATTTTTAGATGTAACATTGAGGAGGGATACAGATCAGAATATCCAGACTACGATATTTAGGAAACCTACTGCCACCAATGTACTCCTACATGACTCCTCTGCCCATCCACAGCATATGATCCGTTCCATTCCAGTGGGGCAGTTTCTGCGTCTGCGCAGAATTTGCTCAACGGATAATGAATTTGAAATTCAAGCTGCAATCATGAAGGAGAGGTTCTATGAGAGAGGCTATAGTAGGAGGGCAGTAAAAAAAGCCTATAATAGGGCAAAACATAGTCTTAGGAATTCTTTGCTCTACAAGCCCCAAGACGATAGCCCCAAAATGGAACCCATACGTTTTGTGACATCTTTTCATTCCCAGTCTGAACAAATCAGACAAATACTAACTAGAGCTTGGCCTATTCTTAAAACGGACTCTATACTATCTAAGGTTATCCCTAAGAGGACTCTTATTACCTATAGACGAGCCAAAAATCTACATGGCTGCTTGACTAGAAGCCACTATGTGGGAAATCCGTCAACTACTTTCCTGAGTGCACACAGCGCCCCCATGGGTTCTTTTCCCTGCGGACGGTGTGTTGCATGTGCAAACATGGACCGTGCTGCTGACTCCTTTACCAACTCCACTGGTACGAAATCCTTTAAGATAAAAAGTAATATCTCATGTACCACCAAAGCAGTGATATATTATGCCACATGCCCGTGCTCCCTGATCTACGTAGGACTTACCACACGCCAACTAAAAATACGGATCAGGGAGCACGTTTTGGGCATCGAGGCAGCTGTAAATGAAGTGGACATATCTATGCTTAAGACTATTCCAAAGCATTTTAAAATACACCATAACTGCCAAAGTAAGGGGTTCAGAGTCAGAGGTATTGACTGTGTGGACTTAGGGATCCGGGGAGGCAAGGTCTCCCAACGACTAGCACAAATGGAGTCACGGTGGATTTGGACTCTTAATACAGTCCATCCATCAGGACTTAATGAGAATTTGAATTTCGCTCCCTTCTTGTGATTGCTGCCCTGCTGTTGTTTTTGTGTCTCTGTGGGTGTTCCCACTACTCTAGGAGGGTTTCATTTAAACCGGTTTTAACTTTTTTTTCTTATGTTCACTAGGTTTTTTAGCCATGTCGTTTGAATATGATCGGTGTTTTCCTTTGGTGGTTCTAACTGCAACAGGACATACTTCAATGAATCTCATGATGCCTTAGTTTTTTCTTTTTTCTTTTCTTTTTTTCCAATTTTGTTTGTATTATGTGGATATATATACATATTTATTATTATTTTTCGAAATTTTTTTATTTTTATTTAATTTTTTTATTTTTTCATTTTTTCATTTTTTCATGTCATTTATTTTCATTTTATTTTGCTTTTCATGCAATCTTTATCTGTATTGTGAGCATAAGTATGGCCACTTGGCATTTAATAATGACTATGTTTTGATTGCTTTATTAGTATGATATTCATATCATTGTTTGTATTAGTTGCTTATATGATATGCATGATTATATACCTCTTTGAACTTGAATTATTTACACATATAGCTATTTGTACTGTTCATGAAGTAATTACCACCTTACCTTCTACATACCAATATATTCTGACATTTTTACTCTTCTTCTGCACATCGTTTACATTTTGTTGCTTATATTTTATACTTGTGGACCTGCACGCCTCTGTGCTGTGCCTCGCTTGCGGTGCGGCTTCTGGCGTCTCCATGCTTCTGGTAGTCATGACAATCCCCATGTCGGCCTGCCCCCTGCATGACGCTGGCGCCGCACTGCATAGCGAGTTGTCACGGCAACAGCAGGCGTCACTTCCGGTCCACGTAACGCCACATCCGCCTCATCCCCCTTTTTAAACCTTCCGGTTTTCTCCATCACCACGCCCCCTGACGAAGGATTCTATTCCGAAACGTGCGTCGGGGCAGACGCACCGGTCCCAGCTCTCAGACTAACACCAGACAATTGAGGTAATTTACCGACGCTGTGGTGGCATTTTGCCCACAGGTCCCACTACAGACATTTCGCTCGTCTCGCATATGTTCTGGTGTTTCTTTCCACTTCTTTCTACAGCAGTACTTGACACTGATCACATGGTTCTTTCCAGTGACCGCGGCAACAGTACTATTTTGACACTAGGTTTTCCGTGCTATGCATTTCTTTTGCTGAACAGATTTAGATGATGATTGTTCTTATGTGTTTTGAGAACTATATACACACTGTATATGTAGTGCTGCTTGTTTATTATAATATTGTTATGTGATCTGGGACCAGTCCGCCTACCTTTCCTTTTAGGTTGTGTGGGCACCTTGCATTGATACTTGCTGTCCCTGCCTGTACCTTTACATGTTCTAATCGTACATATATGTCATGTTTCAATATAGTTTTGTATTTTTTCATATAAGTAACCCTTTATCGCTTTTTTTGTGGTGGTAACATCACTTTGTTCTGTTTTAATCTATTTTTGCGATGGGTCAATTAGTCCGTTATTGATGGCTTTCACAGTGTGGTATATCATTTGGTTAAGCCAAACTATTTCCTTTTGTTTATCTTAGATTTCAGAAAGGCAGATTTTAAGGAACTCAGAAGAGAATTGGAGGGATCCAATGGCTGGATATCCTTAAGGACAAAAATGTCCAGGAAGGATGGAAAATCTTGAAAAATGAGATTCTCAAAGCACAATCGTTAACAATTCCGAAAAGAGGGAAGAATGGGAAGCATTTAAGGAAACCAGGATGGATGAACATAGAACTTAAACACATGCTAAAAAGGAAGAAAGAAATGTTTATCAAATGGAAAGAGGGAGGCATATCTAAAGAAGAATATAATGCCGTCTGCAGAACCTGCAGGGCACAAATCAGATTATCTAAAGCTGACAATGAATTAAGGCTTGCAAGTGACGTCAAAAGCAACAAAAAAGGATTTGGGGATACGTCAAAAGTAAAAGAAAAGTCAAAGATGCTATAGGATTTTTACAGGATGAAAATGATAAAATGGTAAGTCAGGATGTTGAGAAGGCTGAACTTTTAAATTCCTATTTTGCATCTGTTTTCTCTCAGAAAGGAAATGTAACATCAACTGATCTTCACTGTCCTATTAAAGGAATAGAAGAATCCAGGATATCTATAAACAGAAAGACAGTGAGGAAACACTTAGCTAACATAAATGAATTCAAGTCTCCAGGTCCAGATGAATTACACCCCAGGGTACTGAAGGAGATAGCAGAAGAAATTCTTGAACCACTGTCCATAATCTTTGAAAATTCTTGGAGAACAGGATAAGTCCCAGAAGATTGGAGAAGAGCAAATGTTGTTCCTATCTTCAAAAAGGGGAAGAAGGTGGACCCAGGGAACTACAGGCCGGTGAGTTGACTTCTATACCAGGAAAGATCTTTGAACAAATTATTAAAGAACATGTATGCAAGTACCTGGATAAGAATGAAGTGATTAAACAGAGTCAGCATGGGTTTGTAACTAATAAGTCATGTCAGACTAACTTAATTTCCTTCTATGACAGAATCACTGACTGAGTGGATCAGGGAAATGCTGTAGATATAGTATATCTTGACTTCAGCAAAGCATTTGACAAAGTATCTCACACAATCCTTATTGAAAAAATGACTAAGTATGGAATGGACAAGGCAACTGTTAGGTGGATTCATAACTGGCTTAGTGATCGGACCCAAAGAGTGGTTGTAAATGGCTGCACAGCCAGTTGGAAGAATGTCTCAAGTGGGGTACCACAAGGCTCTGTTTTGGGCCCTGTATTGTTCAACATCTTTATCAATGATTTAGATGAAGGAATTGAGGGTAAACTGATCAAATTTGCTGATGACACAAAGCTAGGAGGGGTAGCTAATACTAGAGAAGAGAGAGAGAGGATTCAAAAAGATATACATAAACTGGAGCAGTGGGCAGCAACTAACAGAATGGATTTTAACAGGGAAAAATGCAAAGTACTACATCTGGGCAATAAAAATGAAAAAAGCATATACAAAATGGGAGGAATAGGGCTAAGTAACAGCACATGTGAAAAAGACTTGGGTATACTAATTGATCACAGACTTAACATGAGTCAACAGTGTGATGCAGCAGCAAAAAAGGCAAATGCAATTCTAGGATGTATCAACAGAAGCATACAGTCTAGATCACGTGAGGTCATTATTGCCCTCTACTCCTCTTTGGTCAGACCTCATCTGGAATACTGTGTCCAGTTTTGGGCACCACATTTTAAAAAAGACATCAACAAACTGGAGCAAGTTCAGAGAAGAGCCACCAGAATGGTGACCGTTCTGCAAACCATGTCCTATGAGGAACGGTTGCAGGATTTGGGAATGTTTAGCTTGCAAAAAAGAAGACTGAGAGGAGACTTAATAGCTGTCTACAAATATCTCAAGGGCTGTCACATTGTAGAAGGATCATCTTTATTCTCATTTGCACAAGGAAAGACTAGAAGCAATGGGATGAAACTGAATGGGAGGAGACACAGATTAGATATTAGAAAAAACTTTTTGACAGTTAGGGTGATCAATGAGTGGAACAGGCTGCCACAAGAGGTGGTGAGTTCTCCTTCAATGGAAGTCTTCAAACAGAGGCTGGATAGACATCTGTCTGGGATGATTTAGAGAATCCTGCTTTGAGCAGGGGGTTGGACCAGAAGGCCCAGGAGGTCCCTTCCAACTCTACCATTCTATGATTCTATGATTCTATGATAAAAAAAGGCGCAAAATAATTGCCCATGGATTGAGGAAAATCAAGCGTGAAGCTGCCAAGATGCCATTTGCCACCAGTTTTGCCATATTTCAGAGCTGCAACGTTACTGGAGTATCAAAAAACACAAGGTGTACCATACTCAGGGACATGGCCAAGGAAAGGAAGGCTGAAAAATGACCACCTTTGAACAAGAAACATAAGATAAAACGTCAAGACTGGGCCAAGAAATATCTTAAGACTAGGGTTGAGCATTCCGATACTGCAAATATTGGGTATCGGCCGATATTGGCTGTATCGGAATTCCGATTCCGAGTACCGATATTTTCGTCATATCGGATACCGGAATCGGAATTGTCACTGTCACTGTCAGTGTCCGTCGGTCGGGTCTGTCAGGAGTCAGCGGCACTTACCCGGCAGAAGATCTCCGGCGGTCACATCCCGGACTGCTTAATGGCCGCCATCCTCTTCTCCCCAGCGGTCACATGCAGTTTCTCGCGATAACTGCAGTGACTGCTGGGTAATCGCGGCCGTAAAGCAGTCCGATGACGTCACCGCCGGAGAAGCTGGTAAGCAGCTGTGCTGCGCCGGGATGTCAGGCTCTGCCTGTCATTCCGATGTAGCAGAGCTGGATCGTCGTGGGACTGTCGTTACTATGGATTGCGTCGGACAGGTGGTATACTGTTGGTTTTTTTTTTTATTTTTTTACAGGAGATCGATGGCGTCGCAGGAATGAGAGAGTAATAAAAAAAATTAAAACTGTGTTGTCTCTTTTATTTCATTAAAAGACTTTTTTCTTGCTGTGTCTTTTTTTTACACATTTAAAAACTTTGGGATTAATAATGGATCGGTGTCTTATTGACGCCTCTCCATTATTAACCGGGCTTATTGTCACCGTGCAATCAACGGTGACATTAACCCCTTATTACCCCGCTTGCCACCGCTACAGGGCAAGTGGGAAGAGCGGGTAAAGTGCCACAATTGGCACATCTTTTGATGCGCCAAATGTGGGGCTGCTGTAGCCTGGTATTATCAGGCTGTTGAGGGCCAAAATCCATGGGCCTTGACAGTCTTTTAATACCAGGCCGCAGCAGTCTGCATTTTACTTGGCTGGTTAACAAAAATAGGGGGACCCCTACGCCGTTTTTTTTTCGAGGGGATCCCCTATTTTTGTTAACCAGCCAAGCTAAGCAGACTGCTGTGGCCTGGTATTATCAGGCTTGCAAGGTCCATGGATATTGGATCCTTACCAGCCTGAAAAACCAGGCCTCAGCGGTCTGCTTCATCTGGCTGGTTAACAAAAATAGGGGGGACCCCACGCCAATTTTTTTCGAGGGGATCCCCTATTTTTGTTAATCAGCCAAGATATGCAGACTGCTGTGGCCTGGTATTATCAGGCTGGCAAGGTCCATGGATCTTGGCTCCTTAACAGCCTGAAAATTCAGGCCTCAGCGGTCTGCTTCATCTGGCTGGTTAACAAAAATAGGGGGGACCCCACGCCATTTTTTTTTCGAAGGGAACCCCTATTTTTGTTAATCAGTTCCCTCTGACGTCACTGATGGTGTCCCTGGCTGACCTGAAGTGAAAGTGGAAAGCAATCAATTAAGCTTTCCACTTCCTCTCCTGTCAGCCAGGAGAGGAGCTCATTCATTTGGGGGTTTACTGTGAGGCTGCAGCATTAGCTGCGGTCCCTGCAGTAAACATTAACCCTTTCTGAAGGATTACACCGTGGGACCTGACTGTGCATGGGATAGGTAAGAATAATTTGCTTTATTATTTTATTTTTATTACAGGAAATGGTTTTAGCAGGTAAATAAAATATGGTCAAAAACTGTGTGATTATTTCATTAAACTTCTTTTTTATTAAAGTGTGTGTGTTTGATTTTTCTTTCATACAATAGGATTAATAATTGATAGTTGTCTAATTGACAGCTCTCAATTATTAACCTGGCTTAAAGTGACCTTTCAAGTGCAAGGTCATTTTAACCCCTTATTAACCCATTCGCCACCGCTACAGGGCAATGGGAATAGACGGGCAAAGTGCCAGAAAGGGCAAATCTAATTAGAGATTTGCCCTTTCTGGGGTGTCTGGGGGCAGATATTAAGTAGCCGGGGGGGGCCAAAAAAAATGGTCCCACTCTGGGCTATTATTATCTGCCCCCACTCACTGGCTTTGTCTGTCTGGTTGCGAAAATAGGGCGGGAGCCCACGCATTTTTTTTCAGCAATTTTACACCTCATATATATATATACATGTCATTGAATTTGTGACACATATATATATATATATATTTATATTTATAGTTCATACACTTCTACATAGTATAATAGCCGCTAATTCAATTGCCGGCTTTTGTGAAAATGCAGAACCCGACATGAAATGACACTTGGTGTACATAGGGTTAACCATGTCTTTTCATGTAGTTTGATATCTGATTTGCACAAACAATTACATGAGTGTAAGTGTGCAAAATTTCACACCTGTAGGGGTTAATTAAAGGTGTAAATTCGTAGCAAAAAAGTCAGTTTTTTTACAACGAATTTACACCTTTAATTAACCCCTACAGGTGTGAAATTTTGCACACATAGACTGATGTAATTGTTTGTGCAAATCAGATAGCAAAGGACATGAAAAGACATGGTTAACCCTATGTACACCAAGTGTCATTTCATGTCGGGTGCTTCTGTCTTTTCACAGAAGCCGGCTTTACCCGGCAATTGAATCAGAGGATATTTTACTATGTAGAAGTGTATAAACTATACATATATGTATATATATATATGTCACAATGACATGTATATATATATATATATATATATGTATTCTATGTGTAGTGTTTACAAGGAAAGAAAGAGGTTTTTTTAGTTACGATATTTTGTTCCCATAGACTTACATGGGACTTCCGGTATCGGTATCGGGTATCGCCGATATTTTAATGGTATCGGCGATACCATTCCGATTCCGATACTTTTGGATATCGGAAAGTATCGCTCAACTCTACTTAAGACTGATTTTTCTAAGGTTTTATGGACTGATGAAATGAGAGTGACTCTTGATGGGCCAGATGGATGGGCCCGAGGCTGGATCAGTAAAGGACAGAGAGCTCCACTCCGACTCAGACGCCAGCAAGGTGGAGGTGGGGTACTAGTATGTGCTGGTATCATCAAAGATGAACTTGTGGGACCTTTTTGGGTTGAGGATGGAGTGAAGCTCAACTCCCAGACCTGCTGCCAGTTTCTGGAAGACACCTTCTTCAAGCAGTGGTACAGGAAGAAGTCGGTATCGTTCAAGAAAAACATGATTTTCATGCAGGACAATGCTCCATCACATGCATCCAAATACTCCACAGCGTGGCTGGCCAGTAAAGGTCTAAAAGAAGAAAAAATAATGACATGGCCCCCTTGTTCACCTGATCTGAAAACCCATAGAGAACCTGTGGTCCCTCATAAAATGTGAGATCTACAGGGAGGGAAAACAGTACCACCTCTCGGACAGTGTCTGGGAGGCTGTGGTGGCTGCTGCACGCAATGTTGATCGTAAGCAGATCAAGCAACTGACAGAATCTCTGGATGGAAGGCTTTTGAGTGTCATCGTAAAGAAAGGTGGCTATATTGGTCACTGATTTTTTTTTTGTTTGTTTTTGAATATCAGAAATGTTTATTTCTAAATTTTTGTGTTATATTGGTTTACCTGGTGAAAATAAACAAGTGAGATGGGTATATATTTGGTTTTTATTAAGTTGCCTAATATTTCTGCACAGTAATAGTTACCTGCACAAACAGAAATCCTCCTAAGATAGCCAAATCTAAAAAAAAAACACTCCAACTTCCAAAAATATTAAGCTTTGATATTTATGAGTCTTTTGGTTGATTGAGAACATAGTTGTTGTTCAATAATAAAAAGAATCCTCTCAAATACAAATTGCCTAATAATTCTGCACACAGTGTATAGGATGGGGACATTATTACAGGATGGGGGACATTATTACAGGATGGGAGACATTATTAACAGACGAGCAACATTCTAACAGGATGGAAGGAGATGCCAGAAGGAGTAGTGATTATTGCATTCCTGCGGCATAAGGAGTGGGTTACAGTAGTTGTCGCAATAGTTTCATGGGGAAATTGTTCCGTCCCCCCCTCTCAAATCTCTCAGTCTGTGTCACAGCTCACAGGCCATGAACACAGCAATGTTACAGTATGGGGATAATAAATGCAACAATGTCACAGTACATAGAGTGATCAAGCTGGAATATAATGCACACAATTATAAAAAAGTACAGGTATAATATGATGACACTGTACATGATTAAAAATAAAATATTGTGAAGTTATAAAAATAAAAGCTATCTCACAAAGTGATGTAACATTAGGTGAAAAATGTTCAGAGTGATTATACAGAACAGGGAGGATGAAAAAAACCAGGTGATAAGCAGAATGATGCCATAGCTAAAAGTGATAATAGTGTCATAGCTCAAGAATAATACAAGGTATTACCTCTTATGCGTTTGTGTGTGATTTTCTGTTGGCTGACTTGGTTATTGGGGCACACTGTTGACACGATGGTCCAGAATTATTATTGCCTTTCTGCCTTTTTTTGCTTAGTTCTTGGCATTTTATTTACCTGTTTTTATTTTGTGCTGTACTCTTCTTTCAATTTGGGACTTTTTAAAGTGTATTATATATGTGTTTACCTGTTTTTTTTACATTTTTACCATTGTTGGCAGATTTGGGCTTTCCACGTTTTCATTCGATTCATCAATTGTGACTTTACAATAAAATGTATTCCCTTTCCTTCCTGGAGAGATATTATGTATGTCAGATTTTTTTTTGCACAAATTTTGCAACATTTTAACAGAACATGAGACTTTTTGAGCTATGGATAAAAAGCAAATACGGTACATTTTTTATTTTGGACAAAATTCATGAGCCGTAGGTGACATTTTTGTCATTTGCAAAAACATCAATGAATTTCACAAAATAAAACAGTCAGTGATTAAAAAAACCTCACAAGTTATGAATTGATCCCGATTCCCTATGTTTATAACAAGAACTTTGCTGGCACTGTTTATGGAGGTACTTTACCAGTAGTTCTGAAGCGTGTTTACATCCTCCAAAAAATCTGCATTGCTAAAAATAAATAATTAAAATGGATTCTTGAGCAAGAACATTTGACTAATTTTGAGTTTTTCTTTTCCATTATTTTTACCCAGCATTTCCCTTCAAACTTTGCACTGACAATGTCATTATCATTCCTTTGGATTGCCAAGTAGCTGCACTTAAATAAAGTGCTACTTTAGCACATCGGCTGTTGTTTAAACCTGTTGTTTCAGATGGATTTTCAGAATGTGTGAGTATATGAGGAATAGCATTATTTCTGGCAATTACTGTATGTGACTTGTATCTTGCATGTTTCACCAGTTTTCCCTGTGCATGTTCTAGCTATAATTTTCAGTTGCCTCTGAGCTAGTAGATGTAAAACCTTCTGACTCTTCTGTCTCTATATCACCAGTTTAGGATCAACATCAGCATGTGGGACGTTATACAGCAGTACTGTGCAGTGTAGCTGTGAATCTAGCACTGAGGTGACATAAAACACTTACTAGAAAACAGCAGCACCCACTTGATGAATATCTCGGTCTCTCTCTCACTTTGCTCTTCTTTCTTCCTTGCCTTAGATTTCAAAAGGCAGTGTAATCTGATCCCACAGTGAACTCTGATGAATAGGGTTGAGCATTCCGATACTGCAAATATCGGGTATCGGCCGATATTGGCTGTATCGGAATTCCGATTCCGAGTTCCGATATTTTCGTCATATCGGATACCGGAATCGGATTTGTCACTGTCGCTGTCAGTGTCCGTCGGTCGGGTCTGTCAGGAGTCAGCGGCACTTACCTGGCAGAAGATCTCCGGCGGTCACGGGCTGGACTGCTTCATGGCCGCCATCATCTTTCCCCGGCGGTCACATGCAGTTTCTCGCGATAACTGCAGTGACTGCTGGGTAATCCCGGCCGTAAAGCAGTCAGTCCGATGACGTCACCGCCGGGGAAGCAGGTAATCAGCTGTGCTGCGTCGCGATGACAGGCTCTGCCTGTCATTCTGATGTAGCAGAGCTGGATCGTCGTGGGACTGTCGTTACTATGGACTGCGTCGGACAGGTGGTATACTGTTGGTTTGTTTTTTTTCTTTTTTTACAGGAGATCGATGGCGTCGCAGGAATGAGAGAGTAATAAAATAAATGAAAACTGTGTTGTCTCTTTTATTTCATTAAAAGACTTTTTTCTTGCTGTGTTTTTTTTTAAACATTTAAAAACTTTGGGATTAATAATGGATCGGTGTCTTATTGACACCTCTCCATTATTAAAAGGGCTTATTGTCACCGTGCAATCAACGGTGACATTAACCCCTTATTACCCCGCTTGTCACCGCTACAGGGCAAGTGGGAAGAGCCGGGTAAAGTGCCACAATTGGCACATCTTTTGATGCGCCAAATGTGGGGCTGCTGTAGCCTGGTATTATCAGGCTGTTGAGGGCCAAAATCCATGGGCCTTGACAGCCTTTTAATACCAGGCTGCAGCAGTCTGCATTTTACTTGGCTGGTTAACAAAAATAGGGGGGATCCCCACGCCGTTTTTTTTTCGAGGGGATCCCCCTATTTTTGTTAACCAGCCAAGCTAAGCAGACTGCTGTGGCCTGGTATTATCAGGCTTGCAAGGTCCATGGATATTGGATCCTTACCAGCCTGAAAAACAGGCCTCAGCGGTCTGCTTCATCTGGCTGGTTAACAAAAATAGGGGGGACCCCACGCCAATTTTTTTCGAGGGGATCCCCTATTTTTGTTAATCAGCCAAGATATGCAGACTGCTGTGGCCTGGTATTATCAGGCTGGCAAGGTCCATGGATCTTGGCTCCTTAACAGCCTGAAAATCCAGGCCTCAGCGGTCTGCTTCATCTGGCTGGTTAACAAAAATAGGGGGGACCCCACGCCAATTTTTTTCGAGGGGATCCCCTATTTTTGTTAATCAGCCAAGATATGCAGACTGCTGTGGCCTGGTATTATCAGGCTGGCAAGGTCCATGGATCTTGGCTCCTTAACAGCCTGAAAATCCAGGCCTCAGCGGTCTGCTTCATCTGGCTGGTTAACAAAAATAGGGGGGACCCCACGCCAATTTTTTTCGAGGGGATCCCCTATTTTTGTTAATCAGCCAAGATATGCAGACTGCTGTGGCCTGGTATTATCAGGCTGGCAAGGTCCATGGATCTTGGCTCCTTAACAGCCTGAAAATCCAGGCCTCAGCGGTCTGCTTCATCTGGCTGGTTAACAAAAATAGGGGGGACCCCACGCCAATTTTTTTCGAGGGGATCCCCTATTTTTGTTAACCAGTTCCCTCTGACGTCACTGATTGTGTCCCTGGCTGACCTGAAGTGAAAGTGGAAAGCAATCAATTAAGCTTTCCACTTCCTCTCCTGTCAGCCAGGAGAGGAACTCATTCATTTGGGGGTTTACTGTGAGGCTGCAGCATTAGCTGCGGTCCCTGCAGTAAACATTAACCCTTTCTGAAGGATTACACCGTGGGACCTGACTGTGCATGGGATAGGTAAGAATAATTTTGCTTTATTATTTTATTTTTATTACAGGAAATGGTTTTAGCAGGTAAATAAAATATGGTCAAAAACTGTGTGATTATTTCATTAAACTTCTTTTTTATTAAAGTGTGTGTGTTTGATTTTTCTTTCATACAATAGGATTAATAATTGATAGTTGTCTAATTGACAGCTCTCAATTATTAACCTGGCTTAAAGTGACCTTTCAAGTGCAATGTCATTTTAACCCCTTATTAACCCATTCGCCACCGCTACAGGGCAATGGGAATAGACGGGCAAAGTGCCAGAAAGGGCAAATCTAATTAGAGATTTGCCCTTTCTGGGGTGTCTGGGGGCAGATGTTAGTAGCCGGGGGGGGCCAAAAAAAATGGTCCCTCTCTGGGCTATTATTATCTGCCCCCACTCACTGGCTTTGTCTGTCTGGTTGCGAAAATAGGGCGGGAGCCCACGCATTTTTTTCCAGCAATTTTACACCTCATATATATATATATATACATGTCATTGAATTTGTGACACATATATATATATATTTATATTTATAGTTCATACACTTCTACATAGTATAATAGCCGCTAATTCAATTGCCGGCTTTTGTGAAAATGCAGAACCCGACATGAAATGACACTTGGTTTACATAGAGTTAACCATGTCTTTTCATGTAGTTTGATATCTGATTTGCACAAACAATTACATGAGTGTAAGTGTGCTAAATTTCACACCTGTAGGGTTAATTAAAGGTGTAAATTCATAGCCAAAAAGTCCTTTTTTTTACAACGAATTTACACCTTTAATTAACCCCTACAGGTGTGAAATTTTGCACACTTACACTCATGTAATTGTTTGTGCAAATCAGATATCAAACTACATGAAAAGACATGGTTAACTCTATGTAAACCAAGTGTCATTTCATGTCGGGAGCTTCTGTCTTTTCACAAAAGCCGACTTTACCCGGCAATTGAATCAGAGGCTATTTTACTATGTAGAAGTGTATAAACTATAAATATATGTATATATATATATGTCACAATGACATATAATATATATATATATATATATATATATTTATATATATGTATTCTATGTGTGTATATTTAGTGTTTACAAGGCAAGAATGGGGTTTTTTTAATTCCGATATTTTGTTCCCATAGACTTACATTGGATTTCCGGTATCGGTATCGGGTATCGCAGATATTTTAATGGTATCGGCGATACCATTCCGATTCCGATACTTTTGGATATCGGAAAGTATCGCTCAACACTACTGATGAATTATAAAATGAGTTTAAGAAACATAAGTGTAGAAAGAAGCATAAATTACACATTTTCTTATATTTTGTACTATTGATTTATACAAGTTTTCTGAAGCAACAGTGACCATTTAATAAAACTGGTTAAATATTCATTATTTCTAGAAACTAATCAATGAGTGCTTTATCCCTGAAATATCAACTAAATTGAATTATGAAATGCAACAGCTGCCAGAGCGTTCCTAATTTCGCTAAGAGCAGAAATATAAACCACTGTCATTGACGGAATAGATATCATAAGATACTGGAAAGAGCTGGCCTTGACATTTCCTGCCAGACAAATATTTACTACCAGAGTATAAGAGACTTGGCCTATAATAAGTTTTCACTCGTCGAGATGGCAGCTCTGCTGAGATCAGTATAATGGCTGCAGCTGCAAGTGGGTTGTGAACATTTTAATTGCTGTTAGAAACACCTGTGAAAACGAGAGCGAGAAAGGTGAGAAAGAAATGTCAATCAGCTCTATTAACTATCATTTTATAACGCAAAAAATTAAGTAACCTATTCTCCAACCGTATGTGCTAATATCATATACAAAGACAAAGCTTATCCTTTAAGGATGCGGACATTTTTCTCCAGGGATTGCTTTTCGCATGGCAAACTGACTTATATATTGATTCTGTAATATCTGCTGGCATATCCGCATGGATCACCCTCCCCCATCCATGTGGTGACGCAAGCTTACTCACCGTCCAGGCCACAGCTGTTTCCCCACGTGCTCCCTCCTGCTTACTTGTGCAGGCCGCACTGTGTTCCGCGGCGTGCCTAGTGCGCATGTATGCATCTACACTGTTCTTAAAAGAACAGTGTGCTCACATAGTAAAATGCCCCAGCTAACAGTTCAGAGGCATTTTGTTAATGTGTGCACTTGCAAGGAGTCTCCCAGTCAAAAGCTAAGATACATTTTGTACAAAAGACACCCTCCTCAATTGGAAGGTGCCTAAGCTACCACTATAGTTTAGTGTTAGAGTTGTGAAACTATATGTTGCCAGGTCCCCCGTCCTTGGTCTGTTTAACTTGTTCCCGTATCCTGTGTCCCTTTAATTTAGTATAGTTTGCCCTTGATCCTGTGACCACTTTGGCAATGTCTGTACCTTGAAACCGCATCTGCCGTACCTGAACTGTTTCCTGAGATCAGTGAGTTTAACCTGTCCCTGTGGCCATCCTGTCATCACAGTCTGAACCCATCTCTTTTTGGCTGTCCTGTCTGCTATCTGGAGACTTCACAGTGTGAACTTGTCACTGTGGATGTCGTGTCGGCATGGCCTGTACCCGTCCATCTGGCCGTCCCGTCTGCTATGCAGAGACTGCACAGTCTGAACCTGTTTCTGTGGCTGTCCTGTCAACATAGTCTGAACCTGTCCCTGTGGCTGTTCCACCTACTACCTACTTTGCAGGTATTGAAATAGTAAAAACTCTATAAGAGGTGGAAACCGAATAATTTATTATTGAGACAAGAAGCCAAATGGATTCTCAAAACACAGGCACAAAGTCGCATAGGTCTGAAAGACAAAATTGATATATCTGTTTTTTTGTATTCCTCTATTGTTACTTAAATTGTGAAAAAAAGATACTAGTAATTAATATAAATTTTAAATTTGTAACCATGCATTTGTAGAACCTAACACTGTGTCACAGATGTTTGCTAGTTTTGTCTGATCACCCAGATAGCCCTCAAAAAGGGAATATCTTCTAACTACTCACCTGGACCTGTTGAAGCTTGGAAACACGAAACAGCCATAGTCCACTTCATCCTCTCCTCGCACCCCTCCGCATGCCTATGCACCTGACCATCTGATATGAAAGCCACGCACTAAAGGACTGAAATTTAACATGCCTTGGTGAGTGCTGCATACTTTTTTTTTGTTTGAAGTCTAATCTGTCCCTGTGGCTGGCCCGTCTGCTATCTGGAGACTGTACAGTCTGAACCTATCCCTGTGGCTGTGTCACGGGTGTGTCAGAGGCTGCAGACCATCGAACTGCATCTGACTGCAGAAGGTCTCAGCAGTTTGCTTTGCAGACTTCACCATGGTCCTTCTGACTCTAGAACCCAGTGGCAACCTTCCCCCAGCTCTAGTTGACACACCTGGACTGCTGTGAGTCTACAAACCTGGACACCTTTCCATTATTAACCTCGGGGCTTGATGTCACATGACAATACAAAGGTGATATCAACCCCACAAATATGAACCCCACTTTCCACCACTACAGGGCAAGTTGGAAGAGCCAGGCAAGGCATCAGAATAGATTTGCCTTTTATGGGCAGCTGTGGGCTGCTATTTTTATGCTGGGGGGTCAATATCCATGGCCCCTTACCAGTCTGAGAATACCAGCCCCCATCTGTGAGCTTTAGCAAGGCTAGTTGTCAAAATGGGGGGACCCCACACCATTTTTTTAGCTACTTATTTAAATAATTTAAAAAAACAGCATGGGAACCCCTCTTTTCTTGATAACTAACCTTGCTGAAGCTGACAGCTGAGGGTTGCAGCCCCCAGCTGTGAGATTTGCCTGGCTGATTATAGAAAATACAGGGGAACCCTTGCCATTTTTTTTCATTAATTTATTTATAGCGCAGGTGGCAGCTGATTAATGCCCCCATCAGCCGCTCCTGCTGTCACTGTTATTAGCAGAAGCAGGGGTAGACTGATGGCAGTAATAGTCCCATCAGCCTCTGCCTGCTGTTTCTTTTATTATTTAAATATGACTCTCATCATTTTCCCCTGCTCGCGCCGATCGCCGGCAGAGCAGGGGGAGAATGACGAAAGCCATGTTCAGCACCCGATGCCTGAGAACAGCGCTTACTGTGACTCGTCTTCCCCGGCGCCGATGCATGTCACATGGATGACATCCATGTGTATTATGCTTATGCATGTGTGAGGGACGTTTTGTGGCCCATGCTGACATTAAAAAACGGACATGTCAGAGTGTTTTGCCCATGGATATACGATCTGTGGAAACACACTGACATGCACAGACCCATTCTCTTGAATGGGCAAATAGCGCTCCATTCCTCCCGAGTCTCTCCGCATGGCTAAGTAGTACTGTACAGCCACATATGGGGTATTGCCACGCTCAGTAGAAATTGTGGGACAAATTAAATTTTGGTGCCATTTTTACCCACTTTTGTGTGAAAATGTAAAATCTTTGGCTAAAACAAAAATTTGGTAGTAAAAATGTAGGTATTTTGTCTTTACTGGACAATGGTATAAAAATTCTGTGACACCCCCATGATTTCAATATGATCACTGCATTCCTAGATGAATTCATTGAGAGGTGTTGTTCTTAAATGGGGTCACTTATGGGGGTTCTTCTGTTCTGGCACCTCATGGGTTCTCCCAGTGGGTCATGACACCTGCAAACCATAACAGTAAAATCTGGCTCTCCTCGCCTTCTGAGCTTTGCACTGTGCCTGAAAAATATTTCCTGATTACATGTAGGGTATAGGCACAGTCAAGAAAAAATGGACCTCAGTTTGTTGTAAAAAAATTTTCTATTAGCCCTTAGAAAAATTAAAAACTTGGGGCTAAAACAACATTTTATGGTAAAAATTTAATTTATTCTTTCTTCACCGCTCAGTGATATAAAATTCTGTGAGGCACATGTGTTGCGAATGTGATCACTGCAACCCTAGATTAATTTATTGGGAGAGTAGTTTGTAAAATGAGTTCACATATAGGGGATTTCTGTTGTTCTGGCACTTCAGGGCTCTACCAATGTGACATGGCACCCTCAAACCATTCCAGCAAAATCTGAACTCCAAAATGCTGCCTCATCTCTTCTGAGCTTTGCACTGTGCCTCAAAAGAAGTATTCCCCTACTTATGGGGTATCAGTGTACTCAAGAGAAATTGCACCACAACTTTTGGGTCCAATTTCTCCTGTTACCCTTGGGAAAATAAAATATTTGGGGTGAAAAGATTATTTTTGTGGAAAAAAATATGATTTTTTTTTTTCACGGCTCTATGTTATAAACTTCTGTGAAGCACTTGGAGGTTCAAAATGCTCACCACACATCTAGATAAGTTCCTTGGGGGGTCTAGTTTCCAAAATGGTGTCACTTGTGGGGGGTTTCCACTGTTTAGGCACATCAGGGGCTTTCCAAACGCGACATGGAATCCGATCTCAATTCCAGCCAACTTTGTGTTGAAAAAGTCAAACGGAACTCCTTCCCTTCTGAACTCTGTCATGCACCCAAACAGTGGTTTACCTGCACATCTGGGGTATCGGCGTACTCAGGACAAAATTGCCCAACAACATTTGGCGTCCAATTTCTCCTGTTACCCTTGGTAAAATTAAAACATTTGGATCTGAAGTAAATTTTTTGTGAAAAAAGTTAAATGTTCATTTTTTTAAACATTCCAAAAATTCCTGTGAAGCATCTGAAGGGTTAATAAACTTCTTGAATGTGGTTTTGAGCACCTTGAGGGGTGAAGTTTTGTAGAATGGTGTCACTTTTTGGCATTTTCTATCATATAAACCCCTCAAAAGTGACTTCAAATGGTGTTGTAAAAATGAAATCGCTGTTTAACTTTTAACCTTTATAACTTCCTAACAAAAAAAAAAAATTTGGTTCCAAAATTGTGCTGATGAAAGAAGACATGTGGGAAATGTTACATATTAAGTATTTTAAGTATTGTGTGACATATCTCTGTGATTTAAGGGCATGAAAATTCAAAGTTGGAAAATTGCAAAATTTTCAAAATTTTTGCCAAATTTCCGTTTTCTTGTGTTAACATTTCTTTGATATCAAAGAAATGTTAGCACTATCATGAAGTACAGTATGTCATGAGAAAACATTTTCAGAATTACTGGGGTCCATGGAAGCGTTCCAGAGTTATTACCTCATGAAGAGACAGTGGTCAGAATTGTAAAAATTGGCCTGGTCATTAACATGCAAACCACCCTTGGGGGTAAAGGGGTTAATACCAGTGCTTTGATTTTTTTTTTCTTTAAAGTATGTACCTTATGGCTATGGCTGTAATCAGGGGAATAATATAATAGGTGCAGGGGTTGCAATCACACTCGGCACTGTAAACTAGGGTGATCTAAAAGGTCCATTTGCCCCCATATGAAAAGACTATTAGCAAAAGACCTATGTTACATTATTTAGCTTGCAAAAATAGAAAGCTAAGAGTAGACTTAATAGCTGTCTATAAATATGTCTAGGGATGTCACAATGTAGAGGGATCATCCTTATTCTCACTGGCACATGGAAACATAAGAAGCAATGGAATAAAACTGAAAGCGAGAATTTACAGATTAGATATTAGAAAAAACTTTTTGACAGTGAGGGTGATCAATGAGTAGAACAGGCTGCCTCGAGAGGTGGTGAGTTCTCCTTCAATGGAAGTCTTCACACAGAGGCTGGACAGACATCTTTCTGAGATGGTTTAGTGAATCCTGCATTGAGCGGGGGGGATTGGACATAATGACTCTTGAGGCCCTGTCTGATATTTAGCATTGGGGCCCACAAGCTTCAAGTTACCCAACTGGCTGTAATCATACTGACCCAAAGAATGAAGCTGTCTAATCACTTAAACTGTACTATGAATGGCTTAAAAAAAAATCTTAAACTATTGTTTATTTGTTCTTTCAGCCTCCGAAAAAATTGGTAAAAGTTCTTGTTTAGACGAGCATATTATAGAGACAAGTGCTATCCAAGTAAAAATTGGGTAGCACACTGACCAATGTAGTTCAATAGGGTTTTTCAGACGATAATTTTTTCACCTGGACCAATTGTGTGAAAAAAATGCAGCATGCGCTATTCTTTCCCATATACTGTATCAGATTAGGCTTGCCATTCAAGTATATAGATGAGGAAAAAAATGGTATCCCATACAGATCATCTGTATTCCATCTGATTTTTACTGATGTATTGCCATTAATAACCTAACAAACTGTATTTCATCATGTACATCTTAAAATGATGATGTGTAAATATGGATCCCACACAGATGTCACTAGCAGCGTCGGACTGGGGTGTCTGGTGCCCACAGGAGGGATTGACTCTAGCTATATGCAAATACGTGTTAGCCGTTATCACTGTTATAGTGGTGCATCGACTGTAAAACACAAGCGACCCTTGCACATCTACTCTGCACACACCATTCTTGAGATGTACAATTATGGTACTATTTATTAAAGGGGTCCTTTGGTTAAAACACACCAATCCATGGGTTCGACAGGATAGGTGATAACTTATTGATCATTTGGGTCCAACCGTTGGAAACCGCACCAATTGGAAAAATTGGGAAGTTTTATCTCTGGAAAGACACTTTTATCCCCATCTTAAAATAGAGCGGCAGGTGGGATGTCTGACCGTAGCTCTATTCATTCTCTTAGGGATTTCCAGAAAAAACAAGCACAGCACTCGCAGCTACTGAGGGACTGGATCAGTGGTCGAGTAGCACATGGGGATGAAAGTTCCACATTTTGCCAATTGGTGCGGGTCCCAGCAGTCAGACCCCATCAATCAATAAGTTATCACTTATCCTGTGGATAGGTGATTACTTGTTTTCACCGAAGAACACCTGTATGTGCATCTTGTTCCAAGTATTTAATCACTAATGGAAATAAATAATCTACTCCTAATTAATATCAGAGAGAACAAATGACTGTCATACGCAACACAATCCACTATACCAAGACTAATAATACCATATACAAGGGAGAAATACCGCCACACCATGACCAGACCAAATATTATGACAGTGACCGAATATTACAATACTGATCATTAATTAAAAAAAAAATACTAACAACTCTGATATTACCACTGGTTACAGTGTACACAAGAGCTCTGTATATAGTATACAGTGTATAGTGCAATTGTACAGATAATAAAGTGATCACCCGTTAAATTATACAAAGGAGCACTATATATATAATATACAGTATATCTGATCAATATCAATCAGTATCTGATCTAATATAGTATACAGTGTATAGTGTAAGTGTACAGGTAACACACTGACTTACCAGTGACGTCTCTATTTGAAGTCCTTTAACTTCCCTTTTCTTCATCTGGCATAGACCGCCATCACTTCTTCCAGCCAGGACTCGTCTCTGCAGAAAATAACACACAGTCATCAATAGCTGAAGCTTTTAGAGCACATTCCCCACTTATTCCCTGACTTGTACACTACGCCAGGTGACGAAAAAAGGCAACATAGCACCGCCCTACACAGGAACAGGACCTCCCTTTTGTCCCCCCATAGAAAACAGTATTCTAAAAAGTAAATTATATTACAGTAGTAATGTTCCCTAATTGGCCCCTACAGTAATTATGTCTGTCCACTTTCCACCATAAACAAATAATGTAGTTTCCTCATTTTGGCCTCCATACAGTAATTAAGTCCGTAAACCTGGCCCCTTTAATTAAAAATGTCCACCGTCTTGGGACTCTATATTCCCCCTTTTTGGGTCCCTTTGTCCCTGCTGCTGGATTCTATGTCCCTAAAACTGGTCCCTATGTCCTTTGGCTGGCCCCTATGTCCCTGGTGCTGGCCCTATGTCCCTGGTGCTGGCCCCATGTACCTTGTCCTGGCCCTTATGCCCCTTGTCCTGGCCCCTATGCTCCTTGCCCTGGCCTCATGTCCCTGGTGCTGGCCCCATATCCCTGGTCCTGGCTTTATGTCCCTGGTCCCATGTCCCTTGTTTTGGTCCCATGTCCCCAATTTTGGCCCCATGTCCCTTATGCTGCTAGCTCAAGTAATTGTTCCTTGCCTCATGTCCCCAGTCCCATGCCCCTGGTCCCATGTCCATGGTCCTGGCTCTGCATCTTGCCACATCCACAGAAGAGGAAAAAATACCTGCCTGCGCTACCAGCTCTGCTCGGCATCCTCTCCCTTTAGAAGTCACTTTCATGTGCCGCCTGGTCAACTATTGCTGTGCAATACAGCAGGCCCCCTTACATTCTGCTTGGCAGTCCTCCGAGGATCTGGGCCCACCAGGGAAACATCCAGTGTCCCGGTGCTACAGTCCAACACTGGTTAGAAGGATGTAGATGTTAGAACCCTCTTGTTAGATTTTGTTTCAGTTTGCTGGTCACATGACCTTTTTTCCCTATTTAGTCTGGCTCCGCCCTTCTGGCTTTGCTGGACTTCATTGTATTATTTACTCTTAAGCTAGCCGGGTGCTTAGGTGCCTTACTCTGTCAGTTTTGCTTGATCTTAGGATCTCTTAGTATTTGTTTTCTGTTTTATATTCCCTGCTACACTTTCTGTTAGGAGGTGTCCACCTTTTCACCCAGTCCCTAGATCTTGTAGGGATTCCTCCCTCGCAACTATAGGTCTTCGTTCAGACTAGCTGAGGACTTTAGCGGGTCTGGTCGCAGGATCAGGTTCCCCGTTACATCGTAGGGATCCAGCTCAGTCCTATTGTAGGGACAGAATTCCCACCTTTCCTTAGTGCTTGTAGCAGATCATAACAGTAAGTCCAGCCCAAAGAAAAAAAAAAAAAAAATCTCTAAGGAAAGATTTTCAGTTTCTATGGTGGGTACTGAGGAGGAGGAGGAAAACATCTTGCAAGAGGGGGTTGTTATTGCTGTTTTGGACTCCGTGTTGGAAGATGAGATTCTTAAAGCACAGGAGAATGCCCATCTAACACGCCGCATGGGAGTTGTTTGTGCCTGGTACTCTGAGGAGAGATTTGTTTGTTGAATGTCATGACTCTCGGTTGGCAGGTCATCCTGGAATCTCTGAGACCAAGAGTCTTGTGGGTCGCAGTTTTTGGTGGCCAGGATGGCAGAAGGAAGTCATTAAGTGGGTGCGTCAATGCACGGTGTGTGCTAGATCTAAGTCTTCACATACTCCTGCTGCGGGGTTGCTTTGCCCTTGGAGGTCCCTAGTGCACCTTGGACACATTTGGCTATGGACTTTATTACTGACCTTCCCCCCTCTGAGGGTTTCACTGTCATCTGGGTGGTCGTGGACCGTTTTAGCAAGATGTGTCACTTGGTTCCTTTCATCAAATTGCCCTGCGCTAAGACTCTCGCTAAGGCCTTTGTCAAGGAAATAGTCAGACTACATGGTGTTCCTACTGACATTGTTTCTGATAGGGGACCTCAGTTTGTGGCTCGTTTTTGGCGCGCTTTTTGTGACAGGTTGGGAGTTCATTTGTCGTTTTCATCCGGATATCATCCTGAGTCTAATGGCCAGACAGAAAGGAAAAACCAGGATGTTGAGCAGTTCTTGCGTTGTTTTGTGACTGATAATCAAGAGGGTTGGTCTGAGTTTCTGCCACTTGCTGAGTTTGCTCTTAACAATCATACATCCGCTTCTGCTGGTTGTTCGCCTTTTTTTTGTTGTACTGGGAGACATCCGTCTTTTGGGTCATTTTCCAAGTTGGGATCGGCTGTACCTGAAGAGGAGAATTTTTCTGGTGTTTTGGAGAGAGTTTGGACTGATGTACGTGGTAATCTTCAGGAGGCTAACAAAAGATCCAAAGTGTATTTTGATAGAAAACGACAAGAGGTTTTGTTTGCTATTGGTGACATGGTTTGCTTGTCCTCTAAGAATCTGCGCTTGAGGATTCCGTCTAAGAAATTGGGTCCCAAGTTTGTAGGGCCCTTTAAGGTGCTTCAGGTTATTAACCAATCTGCTTTTAAGTTGAAGCTTCCTACCTCCTGGAAGATTAATCCGGTGTTTCATGTTTCTCTCTTGAAAAAAGCTGAGGTCTCAGATGGAGACGTCTCGGCCACTGTTCCCTGGTGGTGGAGGACGGGCAATATGAGATTTCCCGCATCCTAAATTCTAGACGGTATAGAGGGGGTTTGCAGTACCTCGTCGCTTGGAAGGGTTATGGACCCGAGGATAACTCATGGGTGAGGGCGGATGATGTTTCTGCGTCTAGACTTGGATGCAAAAAAAACTTTATTTGAAACAAAGACAGCTCATGTGAAAAAGGGAGGAACTCCGCAGAACAAAGGTAAGTATAGGTACATAATATCTCAACGTTTCGGCGTTTTATGACTTTTTCAAGAGGTACCATTTACTGTGTAGAAAAAAAATAAAATTAATAAAGGAAAACAATAACTGAAGTACATTAATACCACAGAAGTAAAAACACATGAGTTGAAAATAATAATCTTCAACAAGACAACCAAAATTGAAGTACAGAATATGTTACACCACAAATGAGAGGTATCAAAAAAATCAAAAAAAGTCTAATGGGAGCAAAGGGACCACAAAAATTTTTTTTTCGCAAGAAAGAAAAAATAAAAAATAAAAAGTAAATGAAATACAAAAAATAGTAGGTATAAGGTCTTATATGTATATATATGTGTGCTGTGAGCGACACATAATATCAGGTGTAAATACCTTTAGTATAAATGTAAAAATAAAAAAAATTTTTAAAAAAATAAAAAATAGAAAAAATGGAGAATTCTAACGACCATAAACATAGTGTGGACATATTGGACATACATATCTAAGGGAAATATAAGATAGTATAATATAACGGAATCAAAACAGAAATCCCCTATGTGCATATCATAGATACTGTTAGTTGAATAGACAATATACAAGGCAATAAAGGATAATACATGTCGAATACTGGTGTAGGAAACATATATATCATAACACCCCATGTTCAAAGACCTGAATGATATCTATATCGAGACTGTTAGTGAAAGATATACCATGCCTCCAGGTGCATGAAGTAAATAATGCTGTTCCAAATCTAAGATTTAATCTAATAGGGCAGCCCAAGCACAAAAGCAGCATACAATGAGACATACCTTAATGAATATGAAGAAGGAAATGTCCGGGAACTTGATAATACGTCCGTGAGCTGTAACGCCATAGCGCACATGCTGCTATTTATGTGTCCGGTGAACGCCGAGCCCGTAAACTTCCGGGTTCGGCTGGAAAGGTTAGATAGAGAGTGCGCATGTGCAGAAAGCCGAGAGATGCCGAGAGGAGGCCGAGGAAAGCCGAATCCCCAAGGATACAGTGCGCAAGTCAGGAAAAGAATCAGGACACGAGATCGGTGCCGACCTGCCATAGAAAGTAAGAGACACATATTATATCAAAAAAGCAATAATGAAGAGAGAAATAAATGTGGTGTCAACAGGAATGATATAGAAATGTAAACATAATATTATTTTATAAAAATAATAAAAAATAAAGAAATAATGAAATAATAAATAAAAGAATATCGCACCAAAGTGAGATCTAATAGAATATGATAATAACGTGGTCTAAAATATTGGGAGGTCGTCATGGGCAAGATCATAATGGCTAAGGACCAAGCTGACAAAGGGACAACGAGGAGGAATAATCAACAGTCAGCACACGTCTCATGTATGCAATGGACATAGAAAATACACAAAAAGAGGTTCGTTAATAGGACAACTCATACTCCTTATTGAGACCATACGGGGAAAGTGTCTTCAACGTATGGATCCAATAGGACTCCCGTTCCTTCAATTTTTTAATTCTATCGCCACCTCTTCTTGCTCTAGGAACATGGTCAATAACTTGATATCTAAGTTGGGCAATAGTGTGTTGTTTCTCCAAAAAATGAGCGGGGACCGGCAACAGAATACGTCCACATTGATTGTGGATTTGTGTTGGGAAATGCGGTCACGGATATGCTGAGTAGTCTCCCCAACATATCCGAGACCGCATGGACACTTAATTAAGTATATAACATATGATGAATCACATGTGTAATGTCCTTTAATGGGAAACCGCCGACCTGTCCTCGGATGTGTAAAACTATCACCCTTAGTGATATTTGAACACTGTAGACACCCCAGACATGGAAATGTCCCATTGCGAGGAGTATGTAGTACACTCTGTGTTAGTCCAGGTTTTGCTGTGCCAATATCGGCTCTGACCACAAAATTTCTGATATTATCCGACTTCTTATAACAAATTAGGGGTTTATTCCTAAATTCCGGGACATCAGGATAGGCCGCTTCTAGGATATTCC
Source organism: Oophaga sylvatica (assembly GCA_033576555.1). Lineage (NCBI taxonomy): Eukaryota > Metazoa > Chordata > Amphibia > Anura > Dendrobatidae > Oophaga > Oophaga sylvatica. Next base: position 535,807,151 of record JARQOD010000002.1, on the reverse strand, counting down.
AATGTTTTGAGATACATTGATGGATCCTATGTTTAAAGGGATGAAAGACATTGACAAAAGGTATCCTCTGGTTTTTGGTGTCCATCGTGGGTCGTGAAACACCTTCTCTATATGAGTTCTTAAGAACTCTATCGGGGTAGCCCCGCTCACGAAATTTTTGATCCATATCATTATGTCTCCTATGTTTTACAAGGGGGTCGGAAACAATCCTTTGTACCCGGTCATGTTGAGATATGGGGAGTGACTTTTTGACGTGTGCTGGGTGATTACTACTAAATAGTAGAAGGCTATTTTTATCGGTTGGCTTAGTATAAATATCGGTCCCGATTAAGCCATCATCTGACAAGTGGACCATTGTATCCAAAAAGTTGATACAGTGATCGTTGTGTTGTATTGTGAAGGTGATATCAGGGTTACAAACATTCAAATCAGAATGAAACTGAAGGAGGGATTCGATGTCACCATTCCAGATGACAAAAACGTCATCGATATAACGCTTCCAATATAATACATTAGTGCCAAAGGATGGGTGGGGATAGACAAATGTTCTTTCAAAAGAATCCATGAAAATATTGGCATATGGGGGCGCCATATTGGACCCCATAGCGGTACCTTTCCTTTGCACATAAAATTGGTCCCCAAAAAGAAAGAAATTCTTAGTGAGAATAAGAGTCAAAATGTCCTCACAGAATTGAATTTGTGTATCACTAAAGGAGGTGTGGATTCGCAGAAATGAAATGGTCGCTTGAACACCATCGTTATGATTGATGCTCGTGTACAGACTGTTGACATCCATGGTCACTAAACCTGACCCAACTGGAAGTACCCCCATATCTTTAAGTGTCCTCAGGAAATGTATGGTATCCTTTAAATAAGATTTAATAGAAGGAATAAGAGGCGATAGAATTTTTCTAATGTAATGGCCAATGGCGAGAGAATGGAATTTGTGGACGCTACAATGGGTCGGCCTGGTGGTCGAAGTAAGTTCTTATGTATTTTTGGAAGAGTGTAAAATACTGGGATTACAGGAAATCTATTCACCAGAAATTTACTTAGATTTTCGTCAATAACCCCACTATGCTCATAGTTTGTTACCAAAGATGATATCAATTTCTCGATCTCAAAGGTGGGATTAACAGAGACTGGCATATAGGTATTTAGGTCATTCAACTGTGAGAAAATCTCTTCCATGTAGTAGGATCTATCAAGTACCACGATGGCGCCCCCCTTATCGGCTGGTTTAATAACCAAATTCTTATTATTCTTTAAAGCCAATAAAGATCTATATTCCACATTAGTGAGATTATTCTTGATTTTCATCTGTCCATTACGAATAGAGTCCATATGTATGGAGATGTCTCTTTTAACAAGATCAATGTAAGTCTCTACAGGATGATGTATCCTAGGGGGTTGAAAGGTGCTGGGATTCTTCAGGCCCAATGACCCTAAAGTGAATGAGGGTCTCGATACTGTCAAAGAAGGTATAGTTACCTGTTGTTGAGAGGAAAAATGGGCCTTAAGCCTCAGTCTCCGAAAGAAGTTGTGTAGTTCCTGGTCAACTTGAAAAGTATCGAAGTGAGGGACCGGACAAAAGGACAGGCCTTTTTCCAACACCCCTAGCTCAGATGGTGATAAGATGGCCGAAGAAATGTTATAGACGAGGTTAGATGAGGTGCTCCTACCTGAGACCGTGTCATGATTCTTGAGCGATCGCTGGTGAAATCTCCGCCCCCTCCGCGTCTTCCTCGAGACTGGCGTGTACGACGTACTCCTAAAAAAGAAGAGGAAGAAGAAGGACGAGAAGATCCAAAGTCGCTGTCTGAGCTGTTTGAAAAGGGACTGTAATCCCTGCGTGTAAATCTCGTAGAATTGTAGTAGGTTGATGACCGCCATCTATATACTTGGTTATTTTTATAATCGTCGGCGTCTCTCAAAAATTTGGATTTCTTTCTATCTTGCAAATTGTTACGAAACTCAGAGATAGATTTATCAATCTTGGTTTTAAGAGACTTGAAGTCCTCAGGGGACGAAGTATCGGTCAATTGTTGTTCAGTGGTAGTGATTTTAGTTTTGAGTTCGTTGATCTCCTTTTGCAGGTAGTCGATAGTCAAGACAATCAAGTCCATGGAACACTTGTTCAACACTGCTTCAAATTTGGTGCAGTATTCGGTATTCTCTTGAAATAATGTCGGTCTCAAAGAGACCCTTAGGCCACGTGGGATCCTCTGCACTTTGTGGTATTCGGCAAGCGTAATGCTATACAATTGACCGATACTTCGTCCCCTGAGGACTTCAAGTCTCTTAAAACCAAGATTGATAAATCTATCTCTGAGTTTCGTAACAATTTGCAAGATAGAAAGAAATCCAAATTTTTGAGAGACGCCGACGATTATAAAAATAACCAAGTATATAGATGGCGGTCATCAACCTACTACAATTCTACGAGATTTACACGCAGGGATTACAGTCCCTTTTCAAACAGCTCAGACAGCGACTTTGGATCTTCTCGTCCTTCTTCTTCCTCTTCTTTTTTAGGAGTACGTCGTACACGCCAGTCTCGAGGAAGACGCGGAGGGGGCGGAGATTTCACCGGCGATCGCTCAAGAATCATGACACGGTCTCAGGTAGGAGCACCTCATCTAACCTCGTCTATAACATTTCTTCGGCCATCTTATCACCATCTGAGCTAGGGGTGTTGGAAAAAGGCCTGTCCTTTTGTCCGGTCCCTCACTTCGATACTTTTCAAGTTGACCAGGAACTACACAACTTCTTTCGGAGACTGAGGCTTAAGGCCCATTTTTCCTCTCAACAACAGGTAACTATACCTTCTTTGACAGTATCGAGACCCTCATTCACTTTAGGGTCATTGGGCCTGAAGAATCCCAGCACCTTTCAACCCCCTAGGATACATCATCCTGTAGAGACTTACATTGATCTTGTTAAAAGAGACATCTCCATACATATGGACTCTATTCGTAATGGACAGATGAAAATCAAGAATAATCTCACTAATGTGGAATATAGATCTTTATTGGCTTTAAAGAATAATAAGAATTTGGTTATTAAACCAGCCGATAAGGGGGGCGCCATCGTGGTACTTGATAGATCCTACTACATGGAAGAGATTTTCTCACAGTTGAATGACCTAAATACCTATATGCCAGTCTCTGTTAATCCCACCTTTGAGATCGAGAAATTGATATCATCTTTGGTAACAAACTATGAGCATAGTGGGGTTATTGACGAAAATCTAAGTAAATTTCTGGTGAATAGATTTCCTGTAATCCCAGTATTTTACACTCTTCCAAAAAACATAAGAACTTACTTCGACCACCAGGCCACCCATTGTAGCGTCCACAAATTCCATTCTCTCGCCATTGGCCATTACATTAGAAAAAATTCTATCGCCTCTTATTCCTTCTATTAAATCTTATTTAAAGGATACCATACATTTCCTGAGGACACTTAAAGATATGGGGTACTTCCAGTTGGGTCACGTTTAGTGACCATGGATGTCAACAGTCTGTACACGACATCAATCATAACGATGGTGTTCAAGCGACCATTTCATTTCTGCGAATCCACACCTCCTTTAGTGATACACAAATTCAATTCTGTGAGGACATTTTGACTCTTATTCTCACTAAGAATTTCTTTCTTTTTGGGGACCAATTTTATGTGCAAAGGAAAGGTACCGCTATGGGGTCCAATATGGCGCCCCCATATGCCAATATTTTCATGGATTCTTTTGAAAGAACATTTGTCTATCCCCACCCATCCTTTGGCACTAATGTATTATATTGGAAGCGTTATATCAATGACGTTTTTGTCATCTGGAATGGTGACATCGAATCCCTCCTTCAGTTTCATTCTGATTTGAATGTTTGCAACCCTGATATCACCTTCACAATACAACACAACGATCACTGTATCAACTTTTTGGATACAATGGTCCACTTGTCAGATGATGGCTTAATCGGGACCGATATTTATACTAAGCCAACCGATAAAAAATAGCCTTCTACTATTTAGTAGTAATCACCCAGCACACGTCAAAAAGTCACTCCCCATATCTCAACATGACCGGGTACAAAGGATTGTTTCCGACCCCCTTGTAAAACATAGGAGACATAATGATATGGATCAAAAATTTCGTGAGCGGGGCTACCCCGATAGAGTTCTTAAGAACTCATATAGAGAAGGTGTTTCACGACCCACGATGGACACCAAAAACCAGAGGATACCTTTTGTCAATGTCTTTCATCCCTTTAAACATAGGATCCATCAATGTATCTCAAAACATTGGAATATCCTAGAAGCGGCCTATCCTGATGTCCCGGAATTTAGGAATAAACCCCTAATTTGTTATAAGAAGTCGGATAATATCAGAAATTTTGTGGTCAGAGCCGATATTGGCACAGCAAAACCTGGACTAACACAGAGTGTACTACATACTCCTCGCAATGGGACATTTCCATGTCTGGGGTGTCTACAGTGTTCAAATATCACTAAGGGTGATAGTTTTACACATCCGAGGACAGGTCGGCGGTTTCCCATTAAAGGACATTACACATGTGATTCATCATATGTTATATACTTAATTAAGTGTCCATGCGGTCTCGGATATGTTGGGGAGACTACTCAGAATATCCTGACCGCATTTCCCAACACAAATCCACAATCAGATGTGGACGTATTCTGTTGCCGGTCCCCGCTCATTTTTTGGAGAAACAACACACTATTGCCCAACTTAGATATCAAGTTATTGACCATGTTCCTAGAGCAAGAAGAGGGAGGCGATAGAATTAAAAAATTGAAGGAACGGGAGTCCTATTGGATCCATACGTTGAAGACACTTTCCCCGTATGGTCTCAATAAGGAGTATGAGTTGTCCTATTAACGAACCTCTTTTTGTGTATTTTCTATGTCCATTGCATACATGAGACGTGTGCTGACTATTGATTATTCCTCCTCGTTGTCCCTTTGTCAGCTTGGTCCTTAGCCATTATGATCTTGCCCATGACGACCTCCCAATATTTTAGACCACGTTATTATCATATTCTATTAGATCTCACTTTGGTGCGATATTCTTTTATTTATTATTTCATTATTTCTTTATTTTTTATTATTTTTATAAAATAATATTATGTTTACATTTCTATATCATTCCTGTTGACACCGCATTTATTTCTCTCTTCATTATTGCTTTTTTGATATAATATGTGTCTCTTACTTTCTATGGCAGGTCGGCACCGATCTCGTGTCCTGATTCTTTTCCTGACTTGCGCACTGTATCCTTGGGGATTCGGCTTTCCTCGGCCTCCTCTCGGCATCTCTCGGCTTTCTGCACATGCGCACTCTCTATCTAACCTTTCCAGCCGAACCCGGAAGTTTACGGGCTCGGCGTTCACCGGACACATAAATAGCAGCATGTGCGCTATGGCGTTACAGCTCACGGACGTATTATCAAGTTCCCGGACATTTCCTTCTTCATATTCATTAAGGTATGTCTCATTGTATGCTGCTTTTGTGCTTGGGCTGCCCTATTAGATTAAATCTTAGATTTGGAACAGCATTATTTACTTCATGCACCTGGAGGCATGGTATATCTTTCACTAACAGTCTCGATATAGATATCATTCAGGTCTTTGAACATGGGGTGTTATGATATATATGTTTCCTACACCAGTATTCGACATGTATTATCCTTTATTGCCTTGTATATTGTCTATTCAACTAACAGTATCTATGATATGCACATAGGGGATTTCTGTTTTGATTCCGTTATATTATACTATCTTATATTCCCTTAGATATGTATGTCCAATATGTCCACACTATGTTTATGGTCGTTAGAATTCTCCATTTTTTCTATTTTTTTTTTTTAAAAAATTTTTTTTTATTTTTACATTTATACTAAAGGTATTTACACCTGATATTATGTGTCGCTCACAGCACACATATATAATACATATAAGACCTTATACCTACTATTTTTTGTATTTCATTTACTTTTTATTTTTTATTTTTTCTTTCTTGCGAAAAAAATTTTTTTGTGGTCCCTTTGCTCCCATTAGACTTTTTTTGATTTTTTTGATACCTCTCATTTGTGGTGTAACATATTCTGTACTTCAATTTTGGTTGTCTTGTTGAAGATTATTATTTTCAACTCATGTGTTTTTACTTCTGTGGTATTAATGTACTTCAGTTATTGTTTTCCTTTATTAATTTTATTTTTTTTCTACACAGTAAATGGTACCTCTTGAAAAAGGCATAAAACGCCGAAACGTTGAGATATTATGTACCTATACTTACCTTTGTTCTGCGGAGTTCTCCCTTTTTCACATGAGCTGTCTTTGTTTCAAATAAAGTTTTTTTTGCATCCAATTACCGTTTGGTGTGCCGGATTATATTACTGACTGTATACTACTTGTTTTCCTTGAGCACCCACAATACCAGCGAGCTTCCCCTCTATTTCTCTCTGCGTCTAGACTTGTCAGAGCGTTTCACAAGAGGTTTCCGGATAAGCCTAAGTCCTAAGGGATCCGGAGGATCCTCTTAGAAGGAGGG
>JARQOD010000002.1:535718378-535800481 GCA_033576555.1 Oophaga sylvatica | reverse complement strand
GGAAGTAGATCCACCCAATCATCCTGTAGGTGGCAGATAAAGCAGCGGAGATACTGCTCCAGGGTTTGATTGGTTCGTTCGGTCTGTCCATTAGTCTGGGGATGAAAAGCAGAAGAAAGGTTTACTTTAATGTCCAATGCTGCACAGAAATTTTGCCAAAACCTAGAAGTGAATTGCACCCCTCGATCCGAAATAACCTCATCCGGTACTCCATGTAAGCGAAACACATCTTTAATCATCAAATCTGATGTCTGTTTTGCAGTGGGTAAGCCGACACAAGGGATAAAATGAGCTGCCTTTGTTAGACGGTCAACCACCACTAGAATGGTGTTCTTCCCTTGAGAGGTTGGTAACTCCACAATGAAGTCCATAGAAATGGATCCCCACGGGCGGACGGGGTGGGAAGAGGCTGTAACAGACCAGTTGGTGAGGAGCGAGGTGTTTTGCATCTTGCACAGACTTCACATGAAGTGACATAGTTTAAAACATCCTTCCTGCAAGTGGGCCACCAAAAGAAACGAGAGAGAAATTCCTGTGTCTTTAGAATTCCTCTATCCCAGCTATCTTGGAATCGTGAATGAGTTGCAATACTCTCAATCTGACTGTTTCAGGAATATACAGGCGTTGTCCCTGAATCCACACACCATTCTTAAAGACAAGACTTACGTCCCTTGGGGGTTGTGCCAAAAAGGAATCCGCATGGTATGCTTCCTTGATGTCCTTAAGTAGGTCTTGATTGTGAATTACTCCTAGGAATCTAGAGTCAGGAAGAATAGTCTTAGGAGGAGTAATTGGACGTGTCTCTGCTGAGTAAATCCTAGAGAGTGCATCAGCCTTTCCATTGCGCGATCCTGGTCTATAAGAAATGATAAAATTAAATTGGTTTAAGAAAAGATTCCAGCGAGCCTGGCGAGGAGTCAGGCACTTAGCCGACCTGATAAATTCAAGGTTACGATGGTCTGTCAGGACGACTAATTGCTGTGCAGCTCCCTGAAGAAGGTGTCTCCATTCTTTGAAGGCGGCAATAATGGCCAACAACTCTCTATTGCCCACATCGTAGTTCCTCTCAGCCGAAGACAACTGCTGGGAAAAGAAGCACAGGGATGCAAGACATTCTTCTCACCTGTTCTCTGAGAGAGTATAGCTCCAACGGCACAGTCTGAAGCATCCACCTCTATTATGAAGGCAAGCTCGGGGTTGGGATGTACTAGGATAGGTGCAGTGGTAAATTTATCTTTTAGACGGGAAAATGCTTCCTGGCTTGGGGAGTCCAGGAGAACCTAGACTCTTTCCGGGTAAGTTGGGTGATAGGTGACACTACTTCAGAGAAATTCCTAATGAAACGTCTATAGAAGTTGGCAAACCCGATGAAGTGCTGTACCTCCTTCACATTTCTAGGACTTGGCCAATCCTTGATGGCTTGGGTTTTGCTTCCATCCATACTAATTCCTTGTGTAGACAGTACATACCCCAGAAATTGAATTTCGGTCCTATGGAATTCACACTTTTCAAGTTTGATGTAAAGATGATTTTGTCTTAGACGTTCCAAGACCATTCTCACATGTCCATGATGTTCCTCTGTGGAGTTAGAAAAAAATTAGAATATCATCCAAATAAATTACCACGAATGTATCTAGGAGATCCCTGAAGATGTCATTCACCAAGTGTTGGAAAGTGGCTGGGGCGGTACTCAGACCAAAAGGCATAACTAGATATTCAAAGTGTCCATAGCGTGACCTGAATGCAGTCTTCCATTCATCCCCAGGTCTCATACGGACTAAGTTATAGGCCCCACAAAGATCCAATTTAGAGAAAATTTTGGCATGTCGCACTCTCTCCAATAACTCAGGGATTAAAGGCAATGGATAACGGTTTCTAATAGTAACCTTATTGAGTTCCCTATAGTCTACGCATGTCTCAGAGATCCATCTTTCTTCTTTACAAAGAAGATGGGTGCACCTGCAGGAGATGAAGAGGGCGTATGAAGCCCTTGGCTAGATTTTCGTCTATGTAATCCTTTAAAGCCTTTAGCTCGGGCCCCGCCAGGGGGTAGATCTTACCAAAAGGTATCTCTGCTCCAGGCAATAATTCAATTGGACAATCATATGGACGGTGAGGAGGAAGCTAGTCAGCGTTCTTCTTGTCACATAAATCCACATAGTCCTGGTATACAGCTGGTAGTTCAGGACTGACATGGTTCCTTTAGGAACAGAGCAAGCTGAAACTTTTGGACTCATCTGTTTCTCTGGAAAGTGTAATTCCTTGGTCTCCCAGTTAATGGTAGGATTCTGAGCCTGCAGCCATGGTAGCCCTAGAATAATGGGAAAGTGGGGAGAAGAGATAAGCATAAAGGACAGTTTCTCTTGATGATCTTTACCCATAAGAACCCTCAAAGGCTCTGTTTCCTGATCCACTGGTCCAGAGGTCAGCAGGGAGCCATCCACAGTTTCCATCTGTACTGGAGTAGCCTTCTTCACTGAACGTATCCCCTGTTTCAGAGCAAAGGAGACATCCATAAAATTTCCACTTGCCCCTGAGTCGATCATAGCAGAGCTAGACACCCAAGCTGAGTCAACCCAGAGTTTGATGGAAAGAAAGCAATGAGAATTGTTTTTTTACAACTCAGCTGGGACACCGCTGAGGAAACTTGAAAAATGGCAGCGTTTACACAGTCAACGTCCTCAGAGGTAACGGAGTTTAAGTCCGAGAAATCAAGATCTGTTGCTGCAGATCTCTCTGGAGCCTGAGGCTCGGACCTGACAGATCCCCTCTCGCAACACTCACAATGAATGAGTGCTGCAGTAGTCTTACGAGAACGGCTGGGGCAGTTTATAATGAAGTGCCCTGACTTACCACAATAGAAACATAGATTTTCCTTAAAACGATGTTCCTTGCGTGCATCACTAACCCGTCGTTGTAAAGAGTCTACCTGCATGGGTTCAGGTTCAGGTTCCCGTGTAATCCTACTCAAAGGTTCCTTAGCTGGAGAGGAAGGTAGGAAAAGGTTAGTGCGATTGCTTTCGAACCATCTCTCTTGCCTGCTTTCAGTCAGACGAGTATCAATACGGATGCAGTAGTTAATAAAGTCACCTAACTGTCATGGGTGCATCGCCATGAAGATCGTCGCGATTGCACATTCTGACTTCTCACAGCTGAGCTGCTGTCTCTTTGTTTTTTGGTAATGAGAGAGTTAATTTTTCCTAGCTCTTTGCTAAGGCTAGGTGCAGCCTCGCCCGGCTGCTTTTGATTATGTTCTAATTAGTTTCCTTTATATTTCTGCCAGTCTGGGTGTTAGACGCCGGTGAAAGCATTCATGTAGTTTAGCAGACTGGATCGGTTCTGAGAATATTTAAGCTAAGAGCTCCTTAGTTGTTTTTACTCTTACAGCTTATAGTTTTTCTCTGAGACCTTAGGTGTTCCTACTGTGTGTGAGTGTTGTATGTAAGACTTTATTTACTTTATTTCTTGTCTTTGTTGTTTGTCTTTCTGTTCATTAACCGTTACCTGTTCATTCCCTTTGGTGGTATTCAGGGTCCTTCTTAGGACTAGAATACAGTTGGAAGGGATTGATAGGAGACAGGGTTTACGCTGGTGGCCTGGACCTCTGTACCTTTAACAGTACCTCCAGGTAGAGGGATTAGTTAGGACCCCAGTTTAGGGTCAGCATAGAACCCGGTCACCCTCTAGCCGGAGACAGCGTATAACGGATTCCGTATTGACCCACTGGACATTCTGTCAGGTAAATCTATGTTATCATATATCTATGCGCATGTTATATAGTATGTTGCCCTTTTGATATAGATTACTGACATCACATATATATATATCTGCTATACAGCGTGACATTTTCACCGGCCCAACTAAAGATTCTCCCCAGCTGTAATGGATCCAGTAGCCCAGCTGGCCCGGCAGTTGCAGGGGTTGTCCATGGAATTTGCAGACATTAAGTCCAAGGTTTTGTCCCTCCCGGAGCAAACCAGATCTGAACCTAAGGTTGCTCTCCCGGACAGGTTCACTGGTGGGCGGGACAAATTTTTTACTTTCCGGGAGGCATGTAAATTGTACTTTCGGCTGCGGCCTCGGTCATCTGGGAGTGAAGAGCAGAGGGTGGGAATTGTTATCTCGCTCTTACAAGGGGACCCTCAATCTTGGGCGTTCTCTATTCCTCCAGGCTCCCCAGATCTCCAGTCAGTGGATCGATTTTTTACTGCCCTGGGTCTGGTATATGATGATCCGGATCGAGTCTCCCTTGCTGAAACAAGGTTACGTAAAATACGGCAAGGAAATCGTCCAGCGGAGGAATATTCTTCTGAGTTCCGTAGATGGGCAACAGATACTCAGTGGAATGACCCAGCTCTTAGGAGCCAGTTTTGTCAAGGGTTGTCTGACAAATTAAAAGATGTGTTGGCTCAGTATGATTCTCCTCCATCACTGGAGGCTGCTATGGCCCTCGCTATTCGCATTGATAGACGACTTCGGGGAAGACGCGAGGTAACTCCGCCCCCCATGATGACTCCACCTACTACTAAAGTCCCTTATACTGAGGTTCCCCTGGTCTGTTCTGAGGAACCCATGCAGTTGGGAGGGACATCATTTTGTAGGAGGGAATCGGCGGTGCGCCGCAAGACTAGAAGGTGTTTCTTTTGCGGGAGAGAGGGACATTTTGTTGGGGGGTGTCCATCCCGGACCTCTTTGAGCCAAGGAGTTAACCTGGGAGTGTGTATTTCGTCCCCAAATCCCTCTCAGTTTCTCGTGCCTGCGGAGGTGGTGATTGGTACTAGAACTGAGAGGATTTCTGTTTTTCTTGATAGTGGGTCCGGGGCTAATTTGGTGGACGCTCGGTTTGCCCAGGTGCATGGTATGCAACTGAGTGTATTGGCCAAACCGGTCCCTATACTCTCTATTGATTCTAGACCTCTTGGTCAAGGTAGCTTGGTACAAGCTGTTCATAACATAGATCTTCGAGTAGGGGCAATACATAAAGAGCAATTGTCTTGTTATGTGTTGGAGGGTCTACCTACTCCTATTGTGTTGGGACTTCCTTGGTTGGCTAAACATAACCCAGTGATTGATTGGCAATCCAGAAAGATAAGCCAGTGGGGTGAATTTTGCAAGAATAACTGCATGAGCACGGTCATCGGTGCGGTTGTGCCTAGGACTTTGTCTCCTTTTCTGGAGGACTTTGGGGAGATGTTCTCAGAGGAGGGGTGTAAAGAGTTTCCTCCTTATCGCGCATATGACTGCTCAATAAAGTTGCTTCCTGATGCCTTATCTCGTACTTTCCCAAGGGCCGGGAAGACGGATGATCCGGTTCCTATTCCTCAGGAGGGAGTTGTAGTGTCAGCTGTATGCTCTGAGCTTGAGGGGGAGGTATTGGGGGCTCAGGGGGACGCCCCTGTGGGACTTCCAGGGAGACTGATAGTTCCAGATCGCTTAAGACTGAAGGTTACGGGGAACCGTTACAAACGGATGGCTGATAGGAGGAGAGTTTCTGGTCTAGATCTGAAGGTGAACGATCTGGTTTGGTTGTCTACCAGGAATATAAAATGTAAAGTTTCCTCCTGGAGGTTGGGTCCCAGATTCATCGGGCCATACAGGATCAGTTCCATAATTAATCCTGTGGCATTTCGTCTGGACCTCCCTCCTACGTTTAAAATTCATAATGTGTTTCACAAGTCATTACTTAAAAAGTATGTGGCACCAGTCATACCGTCACCTCTACCTCCTTCAGTGGTGGTCAATGATAACGTGGAAATTCATGGGTCGAAAATCATTGACTCATGTCTCAGTCGCCGATCCCTTCAGTACTTAGTTCAGTGGAGGGGGTATTGTCCTGAGGAGGGGACGTGGGTCCCTGCGTCTGATGTTAACGCAGATCGATTGGTTCGGACCTTTCACACAACTCACCCGGACAGACCTGGTCATGAGGGTCCGGAGGCCCCTCGTAGAAGGGGGGGTACTGTCATGGGTGCATCGCCATGAAGATCGTCGCGATTGCACATTCTGACTTCTCACAGCTGAGCTGCTGTTTCTTTGTTTTTTGGTAATGAGAGAGTTAATTTTTCCTAGCTCTTTGCTAAGGCTAGGTGCAGCCTCGCCCGGCTGCTTTTGATTATGTTCTAATTAGTTTCCTTTATATTTCTGCCAGTCTGGGTGTTAGACGCCGGTGAAAGCATTCATGTAGTTTAGCAGACTGGATCGGTTCTGAGAATATTTAAGCTAAGAGCTCCTTAGTTGTTTTTACTCTTACAGCTTATAGTTTTTCTCTGAGACCTTAGGTGTTCCTACTGTGTGTGAGTGTTATATGTAAGACTTTATTTACTTTATTTCTTGTCTTTGTTGTTTGTCTTTCTGTTCATTAACCGTTACCTGTTCATTCCCTTTGGTGGTATTCAGGGTCCTTCTTAGGACTAGAATACAGTTGGCAGGGATTGATAGGAGACAGGGTTTACGCTGGTGGCCTGGACCTCTGTACCTTTAACAGTACCTCCAGGTAGAGGGATTAGTTAGGACCCCAGTTTAGGGTCAGCATAGAACCCGGTCACCCTCTAGCCGGAGACAGCGTATAACGGATTCCGTATTGACCCACTGGACATTCTGTCAGGTAAATCTATGTTATCATATATCTATGCGCATGTTATATAGTATGTTGCCCTTTTGATATAGATTACTGACATCACATATATATATACTGCTATACAGCGTGACACTAACGCAGTGGGAGGGTCGGCACGAGCAAGTTCATCCTTAATCAGTGGAGATAACCCCTTTCGAAAAATAGATTTTTTGGCGGAACTGTCCCAGGTGGTATCAAGGGCCCTGTAATGTATGTAGTACAGTTCATATAGCGTCTTGTGCTTGGGTGCGATGAAAACACAGGAGTCACAGGTTTGATATAGAAAAGTCCTGTATTACTTCATACAAGTTGGCAGAAATAGTCACACAGTTTGCAGACACAGAAACAGGACACACAGCAGGCCAGAGTAATCCAAGCTCAGCAATCACTCTCCAATACAGATTCAGGATCTTCTTCTCTGTTACCGTAAGTCCATGCAAACGTGGGTCTTTCAAAGAGCAGGGTTCAGAGTCCACAAGTGCTTCAGAGTTCCTCAGTAGGAATAGCTGGAGTACAAGGTCCAAGGCTTACAGGAGTCAAGTCACAGGTTCACTGCAGGCTAGATTCTGAAGCACTGATTGCTCAGCTGTGGCTGCTTAAGAAGCAAAGGAGAGAATCAGGGCGGGAACATGCAAGCTGGAAACTCCATTTTGACTGAGGGCAAGATAGCTGCAGCAAGACAGAAAGTAAAATGGCTGACGAACAAACTGAGTTTCAGGAATATATACATAGAACCTTACAGGCCCATCTCCTGAAATCCAAGGCATATTCAGCTACCGAGTGCTTACCTTGGCGCAAAGCTAACATGGCTGCTTCAGCTGTTGCACCTCGATTGGGGTCATCAAACACCTGCCCCATGGCTGAAATAAAAGCATCAAGGTGATTCAAACAATCATCCTCAGTCTCAATCAGAGGGTTTGCCCACATCAAAGCCTTGTTGGTAAGCAACATAATTATAGTAAGCACCTTAGATCGTTCAGTGGGAAATTGTGAAGCATGTGCAGAAAAAAAAAGATTGCATTGATTAATAAATCCCCTGAATTTCTCACGTTCACCGCCAAAACGAAAAGGGGGCAACTTGGGAATCCCAGAACTCGGGGCTTCGGCAGGAGCCTGGACTCGCTCTTCTAGAACCTCAATCCTGGCTCGCAAATCGTGGGCAGTCTGTCCAAACACTTGCAAATTGTGATTAGTGAGGTCCTGTAGGCTTGAAAAACGGGTCTTTATATTCTGCAAATCTGCAAGGATATTATCAGTCACTCTGCAAAGTTCCTTTATGCGGGCCTCCATTTTCCAGATCTTTTAAGACAGGAGTACTGGAAGAAGAGGAGAGGAGAGAAAAAAAAACAATAGTGTTTACCTGTGGTAACACTGCAGAGAGAAAAAAAATTAAGGGAACTGCTCACCTGGAATGGTTGTGAGAAGTCACAACCACTATCATCACAGAAAGTTCACCCGGACATCTGATATCCACAGTTACAGCAGACAAAAAAGAGAAAAGAGAAAAAAAAAAAACAATAGTGTTTACCTGTGGTAACACTGCAGAAAAAAAAACACTTAAGGGAATTGCTCACCTGGAATGGTTGTGAGAAGTCACAACCACTGTCATCACAGAAAGTACAACCGGACATCCGATATCCACAGTTACAGCAGACACAGCCTTTCCAGACCCAGCAGACACTAACGTTTTGGCTTCAGAATCTTGTAATGTATGTAGTACAGTTCATATAGCGTCTTGTGCTTGGGTGCGATGAAAATACATGAGACACAGGTTTGATATAGAAAGTCTTGTATTACTTCATACAAGTTGGCAAAAATAGTCACACAGTTTGCAGACACAGAAGCAGGAGACACAGCAGGCCAGAGTAATCTAAGCTCAGCAATCACTCTCCACAACAGGTTCAGGATCTTCTTCTCTGTTACCGTAAGTCCATGCAAACGTGGGTCTTTCAAAGAGCAGGGTTCAGAGTCCACAAGTGCTTCAGAGTTCCTCAGTAGGAATAGCTGGAGTACAAGGTCCAAGGCTTTAGGAGTCAGGTCACAGGTTCACTGCAGGCTAGATTCTGAAGCACTGATTGCTCAGCTGTGGCTGCTTAAGAAGCAAAAGGAGAGAATCAGGGCGGGAACATGCAAGCTGGAAACTCCATTTTGACTGAGGGCAAGATAGCTGCAGCAAGACAGAAAGTAAAATGGCTGACGAACAAACTGAGTTTCAGGAACATGTACACAGAACCTTACACTTCATTTGGAGGTCAGTGAAGAGATGCAGGGACCAATGACAGCATCTCTGCATCTCTGACTGCTGTAATTGGATACTAAATGTAACTATCTAATCACAGCAGTGTGTCAAATGCTGAAAACAGTAGCTCAGCTACATCTTATCACTCTGTCTGTGACATTGTTAGAGATAAGAGCTGTGCTGCTGTGAAACTTGTGTGGAATCCAAATTTTGTTGGAAAAATGAGAAATTGCTGGTCAACTTTTAACACTTATAACTTCCTAACAAATAAAAATTTTGTTTCCAAAATTGTGCTGATGTAAAGTAGACATGTGGGAAATGTTATTTATTAACTATTTTTTGTGACATATCTCTGTGATTTAAAGGCATAAAAATTAAAATGTGAAAATTGCAAAATATTCAAAATTTTCACCATATGTCCATTTTTTTCATAAATAACCGCAAGTTATATCAAAGAAATTTTACCACTACCATGAAGTACAATATATCACGAGAAAACAATCTCAGAATCGCCAAGATCCGTTGAAGCGTTCCAGAGTTATAAGCACATAAAGTGACAGTGGTCAGAATTGTAAAAATAGGCCTGGTCCTTAACCTACAAAATGGCTTGGTCGTTAAGGGGTTAATGACCCAAACTTGACTGCCTCATATATGCCTCTGCAGCAGAGAGATGGAAGATCTATGGCAGGTCCGTGACACACCGATGTGGAAATGTGCTGTTGTAGAGATTACGAATAGATCATGTGTCCAGCATGACTTCTTCACTGTGTGGTTTCATGATTATGCTGTGACTTTCTAACGATGTCATGGAGTTTTAACTAAGACGAGAACAAAGCTGCAAAACAATTTTATCAAAGTGTTTAGACAAGAAAATGGGCATAAAGCACTTTGAAAAATGACAAATGTTTTGTGGAATACGAACTGACACAAACATTTTTGGACTTTTAGCATGCTTTTATAAAGTAGCCTTGAGCGGTAGTCATGACCGAGATGCTGTTCGGTTATGCTCTGGTACTTTACAGGAAAACAATATCCCAGTGTGCTTTCAGGTGTGGGGTGCATCTCTCTCACTTGTAAGCCGCAGGCTTCTGCTATTTCCAAACCTCCATATTCAGAAGCTGCCACACACACAATTCAAGGGACAACAAGTTCATTGCAACAAGGAAACATTTATTGGTCAGTTCAAGATCATCAAAGTGTAACAAGTTGGATAGGGAACAGCACTTCATGTTTCTTGCTTCCTTAGTACAAAGTATGTACAGCTCTACCACTCCTTTGTTCTGGACTATCCCCAAGCCCACTGATTCTATCAGCCTCAAGAATTTCCAGTCCACTTCAGCAGTGCACCCACGACCAGCCTCCTGCCCTTCACGTGATTCCATATCCGCCGACCTCGAGATGTCAGAAGACCAGGCACTCTCTCTAGTACCTGGACTGAGCCCTAGGCTCCAGACATTGTAGCAAGGTATACAATGCATATTAGTTTTGCCTTCCACTGTCTCGAACGATTGACCCCTGCTGGCAATAGCAGCCCATTGCACCTGAACTTAACCTTATCACAGTACTTCCCTATCTGGCCCACTACCAGGAAGTTCCCCCTTTTTCACTTACACTAGTCCCCACCCACTAAGCTAGTTCTACTAATTATATCCTATAACATAAAGAAAAAAACACAAAAATTGAGCTTAACTTGAGTTGGCACACATGCACCATATAAAAGCATGTTCACATTGGCCATAAAACATATTTTTAATTATTTGTTATCAAAAATAGCATAAAAGCCATACTACCACAACAAGGTAACTCTGATGGGACAGTCCTACACTGTCTGATATTAAAAACCTTACCATGTGTCGGGGTTGACCTCAATGTGTGAATAAGGGTAGACAAAACTACTGGGCTCCACCAGTGGAATACCAGTCTGGGAAAGCCTTATATACAATTTCCAGCTCAAGAGAGGGAGGCCACAGCCCATCTTGCACTGATTGCAATAATACAAAGAAAAAAAACACAAAAATTGAGTTTAACTTGAGTTGGTACACATACAGCACATAAAAGCATGTTCACATTGGCCATAAAACATATAAGAGTTTTTAGTAATACTGTTTTTGATCAAAAATAGCATAAAAGCCATCATACCGCGACAGCGTAACACTGACGGGACATTCCTACACTGTCTAATAATAAAAACTTTACCATAGGTCAGGGTTGACCTCAATGTGTGAATGAGAAACGGCATACAAAATAAATAAAACCAAACTTCAATGATGTTGATTTTTTCATTCTGCCTCCCAAAGATCGCAGTAAGTCTTGGCTCACATTTATCCTGCACTCTGTGCTGAGCACTTACACCAGGGTTTCCATGTAAATCTCAGAAATACATGAATCAGATAGAACCCCCAGCAGAAGATTACCTATAATGAGGCTGATGGAGGCACTATGGACGCTGTCTGACCTGTGATTCGGTGGTGTCCATATTTTTAGGATTGCATAAAAGTGCCGTCGGCCACAGTTTTGTGCACTTCTGAAAATAAGGACACCGCTGGCCAGAGGCCAGACAGAGTCCAGAGTAACTCTGCTGCCACATTATAGTTAATGGATCTCAGAGGTTTCATCTGAATGACATCACTCAGAGATTTAGATGGAAACACCAAATTAAGTGATCAGAGTAGAGCGCCGGATAAATGTGATCCCATACGTAAAATGTTCCCAATAAAAGCTTCAACTCAATCCATAAAAAAAGCAAGCCCTCACTCAGGTCTGTCATCTTTTAACGGAAATATAGGGGGCTTCCACATTACTGGTAGCACAAAGGCTCTGGAAAAGCGAAATGGCTCCTCACCCACCAAAAGAAATTCAGCAAATTCTGCGCTCCCAAATCCAAATGCCCCTTCCTTTTGAGCCCAATAGTGTACCTAAACCACATATTGCATCCACGTTTGGCATTTCTGAAGTGATGAGAGTCCACTTAACTTACGAGTGCATGCCTCCAGAAGCACAGGTTGGGCATAACGTATTGGTGACTGCAACATTCTGGTCACTACAGTGTACTGGTCACTACAATGACAGTTTGCAATTTTCACTCAGCAACATTTATTGCTGCTTGTTTCTGTAAAATACCCATGGAGTCAAAATCATCACTACCCCTGTAGATAAATTCCCCAAGGGGTACAATTTCCAAAATGGGGTTACTTGAGAGGAGATCCTGCTCTTCTAGCAATTAGAGGTTCTGAAAAGAACACCCAGGATGTGGAGGGGGATGACCCAGTGAATGGGAAAAGACAACGAGACCAAAAGTGTAATTAAATATTGCCTTTATTGTACAAAAATTGGCTACACAGAATAAAAATAAAAATAATTATAAAGTTAAATTAAAAACCATGTAAACAAAAAAATAAAAATAAAATTTAAAAATTGGACACACCACACATAAGTATGCTATGTAAGCAGTATATGTAAAAATAAGAATAATTAGTATAATATCAATATCAATATACAAATGCTCAAATAATAACCAGGTATAAACATGGTGCAATAGTGCAATAATACAAATACCAGATTGTGCAATAATGCAATAAAAAAAGAAAAAAAGAGGAAAAACCGTCTATATAGTGCTGGTAATAACAACAAAAATTGGACAAAGAGAAAATGAAAATGCTGAACTATGCAGCGTGAAATAAAAATCTCAGTGACCGTGCTGACCATAAATGTGTACTACCACATGTGAGCAAAAAAATACTAATAGTGATAATGAAACACCAAATGCCGGTGCTCACACAAACCGAAAAATGTCAAATAAAGATATACCGCATGGCTGAAATAATACCTGGGAGCTGGGTCTCGTGTGGTGTGCCAATAGAAAACGCGCCTCGACGCGCGTTTCGGAAAGATTCCTTCGTCAGGGGGATGTACCAAGTGCCGACCAGTGAGGCTATAAATAGGTGGCTCAATGTACAAGATAAAGAACAGCTGTGTATAGGCAGATATGGCATTCAATACAAATTACGTAGAGCTGGAAGTGACGCATGAAGGAGGTCACGAACTGCCGTATTCTATGTAAGAGCTGAAAAATGTCTAAGCAGCGCATGCGCGAAATGTACTGCAAAAGAAGCGCCACAGTAAGAGGCGTGTACTGGGAAGCCCCATCTAACTAATAGGTGAGGTATCCATATAAGGATGCCGCCGTCACAGCAGCACCAGACGCACAGTGCGCGCATGCGTGGTGTCACAGCAATCACATTGCACAGAAGATGTAAACAAGTTAAAGAACTATGAAACTGTAAAAGAATCATAAACCATAACAACAAATATGAACTAAGCTCACTCATGTTGACAATAAACAAAAATGTTGGATTAAAATATCCATGTGAAAAAAGTGTATCAGCATGTCAAAATAGCACCTATTGTAGACATATGGAGAACATGCATAAGAGTCCATGGATCTTGCTAAAAAACTATGTATATTATTGTGAAAATATACATGATAATAGATGGAATAAGATCACATACATTGCATAACCAGATAAATTATAAGCCATACAGAAAACCATTGGCCTATCTGGATATCATAACCAAAACTGTGCGTGCATGGTGTGGTAAAGATATATGAAAATGGCGCATGCGTCAGACGTACAAAACCAGTGATGACATGACAGTCGACGTCATGTGGCACCCGCCTAGATGACAAGGTAAGGTACCCCCATGGAGACGCCACTGCCATGACAACCCGAGTCGACAGCCCACGCATGCGCACTGGAACCAACACCAGCCACCAGTGATGGTCATAAATGTGAAACATCTGACACTGAAATAAATTAGAGCAAGCTATAGACAATAGAACTAAATGAGCAAAATTAACGAATATGGCATCAAAGCAAATGAACATATTTGTACATAGAACCACAATTAATAAAAATATAAACCACATTATAGAATACTGAAACAATAAATTTATTTATTGTTTCAGTATTCTATGTGGCTATCTTGCCTTGACATATTATGATGATCATTGGAGTTCTTCTATCCTCATGCAAGATTTGAACACTTTCGAACTTCTATGTCCATGAAGAGTACTGTACAGTTTATGCACCAATGTGGTTTATATTTTTATTAATTGTGGTTCTATGTACAAATATATTCATTTGCTTTGATGCCATATTCGTTAATTTTGCTCATTTAGTTCTATTGTCTATAGCTTGCTCTAATTTATTTCAGTGTCAGATGTTTCACATTTATGACCATAACTGGTGGCTGGTGTTGGTTCCAGTGCGCATGCGTGGGCTGTCGACTCGGGTTGTCATGGCAGTGGCGTCTCCATGGGGGTACCTTACCTTGTCATCTAGGCGGGTGCCACATGACGTCGACTGTCATGTCATCACTGGTTTTGTACGTCTGACGCATGCGCCATTTTCATATATCTTTACCACACCATGCACGCACAGTTTTGGTTATGATATCCAGATAGGCCAATGGTTTTCTGTATGGCTTATAATTTATCTGGTTATGCAATGTATGTGATCTTATTCCATCTATTATCATGTATATTTTCACAATAATATACATAGTTTTTTAGCAAGATCCATGGACTCTTATGCATGTTCTCCATATGTCTACAATAGGTGCTATTTTGACATGCTGATACACTTTTTTCACATGGATATTTTAATCCAACATTTTTGTTTATTGTCAACATGAGTGAGCTTAGTTCATATTTGTTGTTATGGTTTATGATTCTTTTACAGTTTCATAGTTCTTTAACTTGTTTACATCTTCTGTGCAATGTGATTGCTGTGACACCACGCATGCGCGCACTGTGCGTCTGGTGCTGCCGTGACGGCGGCATCCTTATATGGATACCTCACCTATTAGTTAGATGGGGCTTCCCAGTACACGCCTCTTACTGTGGCGCTTCTTTTGCAGTACATTTCGCGCATGCGCTGCTTAGACATTTTTCAGCTCTTACATAGAATACGGCAGTTCGTGACCTCCTTCATGCGTCACTTCCAGCTCTACGTAATTTGTATTGAATGCCATATCTGCCTATACACAGCTGTTCTTTATCTTGTACATTGAGCCACCTATTTATAGCCTCACTGGTCGGCACTTGGTACATCCCCCTGACGAAGGAATCTTTCCGAAACGCGCGTCGGGGCGCGTTTTCTATTGGCACACCACACGAGACCCAGCTCCCAGGTATTATTTCAGCCATGCGGTATATCTTTATTTGACATTTTTCGGTTTGTGTGAGCACCGGCATTTGGTGTTTCATTATCACTATTAGTATTTTTTTGCTCACATGTGGTAGTACACATTTATGGTCAGCACGGTCACTGAGATTTTTATTTCACGCTGCATAGTTCAGCATTTTCATTTTCTCTTTGTCCAATTTTTGTTGTTATTACCAGCACTATATAGACGGTTTTTCCTCTTTTTTTCTTTTTTTATTGCATTATTGCACAATCTGGTATTTGTATTATTGCACTATTGCACCATGTTTATACCTGGTTATTATTTGAGCATTTGTATATTGATATTGATATTATACTAATTATTCTTATTTTTACATATACTGCTTACATAGCATACTTATGTGTGGTGTGTCCAATTTTTAAATTTTATTTTTCTTTTTCTTTTTTTGTTTACATGGTTTTTAATTTAACTTTATAATTATTTTTATTTTTATTCTGTGTAGCCAATTTTTGTACAATAAAGGCAATATTTAATTACACTTTTGGTCTCGTTGTCTTTTCCCATTCACTGGGTCATCCCCCTCCACATCCTGGGTGTTCTTTTCATATAACTCGGATGGTCTACCATCCCAATTTCTTCAGGTCATATGGGCACACATGTTATTTGCTATCATTATTCATTATTGTTATAAATTAGACATAATAGACATACTGTGTGTATCCTATATTTTCTGTTGATATATATTTTTCAATTAGAGGTTCTGTATATGGAGTCTGCAAACTGTTCTAGGAAAATCTGCGGTCCAGGAGGCAAATAGCACTTCGTTCCTCCCGAGTCTCTCCGTATGACTAAGTAGCACTGTACAGCCACATATGGGGTATTGCCACATTCAGTAGAAATTGTAGGACAAATTTTAGTGCCTCTTTTACCCACTTCTTTTGTGAAAATTTAAAACCTGGGGCTAAAACAAATTTCTGGTGTTAAAAATGTAGCTATTTTGTCTTCACTACCCAATGCATAAAATTCTGTGACACACCCATGGGGTCAAAAATGGACCTCAGTTTGTTGTAAAAAAAAATTCCTATTAACCCTTAGAAAAATTAAAAACTTGGAGCTAAAACAACATTTTCGTGGTCAAAAGTAATTTATTCTTTCTTCTCTACTCAGTGGTATAAAACTCTGTGAGGCACATTACGTGTTAGGGTTCGATTTCCCGCTGCTGCACAAGGGGAGTCTTGAACTCGTCCCACTGCGGTCTCCTATTCATCTCCGGCCGCAGTGGAGCCTGCTCAGCAGAGACGTCGGTCCAGGCGTCTTGCCCACTCCTCTACTGTGCAGTGACTTGCTGCTGCCTTTCCTGGATCTGCTATTATAGCCAGTGCTGGAGCAGTCGTCTTTGAGACAAAGTCCTGCGTTTTCCCATCTGAGCATGCCCAGAGTGAGATCTCTCATTGGAGATCAGGGTCACATGTTCAGGTGCTGCAGCGGCTCCTATTGGTCCGCCAGGAAGGTCGTAGCTACGTTTGTTTGTAACAGCTTCTCATTGGTCCTTGTTCCTGGAAGGTCCTGTAGCTGTTGCTATAAAAGGGTAGCATGGCTGGGCCGCCATGCACTAATATCAATCATTGTATGCTATGCGCCAGTGTGGTCATGTGTATGTGTGGATAGGGACCGGCTGAAATAAGCCACTAGAATACCGACTTAATCGGTGAGGAGTTTGGTATGGTAGCTGGTCAGGGTCGGTGTCCTAGATGCCCTAGATTACCGGCATAACCGGTGAGGAGTTTGATTGTCGCATTCAGGGCCTGGCGTTCAGACGCCATAGATTGCGGGTGACTCCCGCGAGGACATTAGCGCATGATCACGCTTTATGTGCGCTTAGCACTTAACTGTATATCTGGGAGCCTTACAGGACACAGTGCTTTTTCTCAGCGGTCCTGTGACGTAACAGGGTTCGCTTTCAACGCTAGTCAGCGCCCTAGCGTGTTTTCTTTGCCACTCAGTTGTGTCTAGTGAGTGCGCACACATCGTCATATAGCGTTGCGGCTCCTCTTCTAGCGGCTCTGTGGAGTAACAGAGTTCGCACTCATTGCCACAGCGCATTACGGCGTTTATGTAGGCAGCTCTGCGGGATAACAGAGTTTGCTTCTTGCGCCTTTTTGCCAGCAGCGGGCTTCGCCTGCACGGTGGACCCCGGGCTGCGAACGCACTTATTATTTATATTATTTTGTGCGTTCCGCCAGCCTTAACATTACATGTCAATATGATCACTGTACCCCAAGATGAATGCATTGAGGAGTGTAGTTTGTAAAATGAGTTCACATATTGGGGGTTTCTGTTGTTCTGGCACCTCAGGGGCTCTGCCAATGTGACATGACACCCTCAAACTATTCCAGCAAAATGTGAACTCCAATATGGCGCCTCTTCCCTTCTGAGTTTTGTGCTGTGCTTCAAAAGTTCTATTCCCCCACATATGTGGTTTCGGCGTACTCAAGAGAAATTGCAAAACAAATTGTATGGTGCAATTTCTCCTGTTACCCTTATGAAAATGCAAAATTTGGGGCTAAATTAACATTTTTGTAAGGAAAATGTGATTTTACTATTTTCACGGCTCAACGTTATAAACTTCTGTGAAGCACCATCTAAATGCATTCATTGAAGGGTTTAGTTTCCAAAATGGGGTCACTTGTGGGGGATTTTCACTGTTTAGGTACATCAGGGGCTCTCCAAATGGAACATGACGTCCGTTAATAATTCCAAGAAATTTTACATTTACAAATGACACTCCTTCCCTTCCAAGCCCTGCCATGCGCCCAAACAGTAGAAATTGCACAACAAATTTTATGGTGCAATTTCTCCTGTTGCCCTTATGAAAATGCATTGTTTTGTGCTAAAAACATATTTGTGTGGAAAATTTGATTTTATTATTTTCACAGCTCAAAGTTATAAACTTCTGTGAAGCGCCTGACAGTTCAATGTGCTCACCACACATCTAGATCAGTTCCCTGAGGGGTATAGTTTCTAAAATGGTAACACTTGTGGGGGATTTTCACTGTTTAGGCACATTAGAGGCTCTCCAAACGCGACATGGCGTCAGCCAATTGTTCCAGCAAATTTTGCATTCAAAAGGTCAAATGACGCTCCTTCCTTTCCGAGTTCTGCCATGCACCCAAACAGTAGTTTTCTTCCTCATATGGGGTATCGGTCGTACTCAGGAGAAATTGCACAACAAATTGTATGGTGCAAATCTTCCTGTTACCCTTAAGAAAATGCAATATTTTGTGTAAAAACATATTTTTGGGGAAAATTATATATATTTTTTTATTTTTATGGTTCAACATTATAAACTTTTGTGAAGCACCTGAGGGTTCAATGTGCTCACCACATATCTAGATTAGTTGTTCCCTGAGGGTTCTGATTTTCAAAATGGTGTCACTTGTTTGGGATTTTCACTGCTTAGGCACATCAGAGGCTCTCCAAACGTGACATGGTGTCTGCCATTTGTTGCAGCAACTTTTGCATTCTACAAGTCAAATGGTGCTCTTTCCTTCCGAGCTCTGCCGTGCGCCCAAGCAGTGGTTTTATCCCTCACATTGGGTATCAACATGCTCAGGAGAAATTACTGAACAAATTTTGGGTCCAGTTTTTCCTGTTACCCTTGTCAAAATAAAAAAATTGGGATCTGAATACATTTTTTGTGAAAAAAAAACGTAAGTGTTCATTTTTTCACATTCCAAAAATTCCTGTGAAGCACCTGAAGGGTTAAGAAATTTCTTGAATGTGATTTTGAGCAACTTGAGGGGTGCAGTTTTTAGAATGGTGTCTCTTTTGACTATCTTCTATCATATAGACCCCTCAAAGTTACTTCAAAATGTGATGTGGTCCTTAAAAAAAATCGTGTTGTAAACATGAGAAATCGCTGGTCAAATTTTAATCATTATAACTTCCTAACAAAAAATTTGCTTCCAAAATTGTGCTGATGTAAAGTAGACATGTGGGAAATGTCACCCATTAAGTATTTTGTGTGACATATCTCTGTTATTTAAGGGCATGAAAATTCAAAATTGGAAAATTGAAAAATTTGCAAAATTTGCACCAAATTTCCATGTTTTTCGCAAATAAATGCAAGTCATATCAAAGAAATGTTACCACTACCATGAAATACAATATGTCATGAAAAAATATTTTTAGAATCACCAGGATCTGTTGAAGCATTCCAGAGTTGTTACCTCATAAAGGGACAGTGGTCAAAATTTTAAAAATTGGTCCGGTCATTAACGTGCAAACCACCCTTAGGGTTAAAGGTGTTAAAGAGAATCTGTCACCAGATTTTTGCTACCTCATCTGAGAGCAGCATAATGTAGGAAAAGAGACCTTTATTCCAGCGATGTATCACATAGATTACTGGGTGCAGCAATTGTGACACAATCAGAGTTTTCAGATGCAGCATGAAGCAGAGCTCAGAAAGCTGATCCCGCCGACAACAGGCTCTCTATTGACATTGTATATTGACAGTGAGCTGCTTATCTAAGGATGGGGTGTGGTTGGACAATTGCTCACTTGAATACAAGTCTTGGCATAATAAACTCCTGGTAATAAAACTTTCATTAAAAGTAAATAACAATACACAGCCAAAAACATGACACTTTCTTGAAATCTGTGCTTCAGGCCCTATCTGCTGCTGTCTTCAGATTACATAGCATGGGCGTACCCACCGTGGGGCAGGGGGGGACGTTGCCCCCCCCCTAGGAGCAGGGGCGCGCCGTGCCAAGATGAGGCCATCGCATCAGCCGGCCCTTTAAAAGGTGCTTCTGGGCTGGCTGCGACTCACATACTAGACTGTATGGGCTCTTTCCAGCGGTGTGACATCGTTCCCGGGGGCGTGTTCTGCAAAGCCAGGAAGCCAGGAAGAGAAGCCATGTGCTTGCTGCAGGAGGGAAATCTGAGGTCAGTCAGAGTCCTCAGTGACATAGGAGGATTTATTAATTAATGGGTTTATGTCTCCTTATCTACAGTAATATATACCTGACAGGAGCCTGTACAGTCTATATCTACAGTCTGTAGATATAGACTGTATGGGCTCCTGTCAGGTATTATTACTGTAGATATAGACTGTACAGGCTCCTGTCAGGTATATATTACTGTAGATATAGACTGTATGGGCTCCTGTCAGGTATATATTACTGTAGATATAGAATGTATGGGCTCCTGTCAGGTATATATTACTGTAGATATAGACTGTATGGGCTCCTGTCAGGTATATATTACTGTAGATATAGACTGTACAGGCTCCTGTCAGGTATATATTACTGTGATATAGACTGTATGGGCTCCTGTCAGGTATATATTACTGTAGATATAGACTGTATGGGCTCCTGTCAGGTATATATTACTGTAGATATAGACTGTATGGGCTCCTGTCAGGTATATATTACTGTAGATATAGACTGTATGGGCTCCTGTCAGGTATATATTACTGTAGATATAGACTGTATGGCTCCTGTCAGGTATATATTACTGTAGATATAGACTGTATGGGCTCCTGTCAGGTATATATTACTGTAGATATAGACTGTACGGGCTCCTGTCAGTATATATTACTGTAGATATAGACTGTATGGGCTCCTGTCAGGTATATATTACTGTAGATATAGACTGTAGGGCTCCTGTCAGGTATATATTACTGTAGATATAGACTGTACTGGCTCCTGTCAGGTATATATTACTGTAGATATAGACTGTATGGGCTCCTGTCAGTATATATTACTGTAGATATAGACTGTATGGGCTCCTGTCAGGTATATATTACTGTAGATATAGACTGTACGGGCTCCTGTCAGGTATATATTACTGTAGATATAGACTGTACGGGCTCCTGTCAGGTATATATTACTGTAGAATAGACTGTACGGGCTCCTGTCAGGTATATATTACTGTAGATATAGACTGTACGGGCTCCTGTCAGGTATATATTACTGTAGATATAGACTGTATGGGCTCCTGTCAGGTATATATACTGTAGATATAGACTGTACGGCTCCTGTCAGGTATATATTACTGTAGATATAGACTGTAGGGCTCCTGTCAGGTATATATTACTGTAGATATAGACTGTATGGGCTCCTGTCAGGTATATATTACTGTAGATATAGACTGTACTGGGCTCCTGTCAGGTATATATTACTGTAGATATAGACTGTACGGCTCCTGTCAGGTATATATTACTGTAGATATAGACTGTATGGGCTCCTGTCAGGTATATATTACTGTAGAATATAGACTGTAGGGCTCCTGTCAGGTATATATTACTGTAGATATAGACTGTATGGGCTCCTGTCAGGTATATATTACTGTAGATATAGACTGTAGGGCTCCTGTCAGGTATATATTACTGTAGATATAGACTGTACGGGCTCCTGTCAGGTATATATATACTGTAGATATAGACTGTACGGGCTCCTGTCAGGTATATATTACTGTAGATATAGACTGTACGGGCTCCTGTCAGGTATAAATTACTGTAGATATAGACTGTAACGGGCTCCTGTCAGGTATATATTACTGTAGATATAGACTGTACTGGGCTCCTGTCAGGTATATATTACTGTAGATATAGACTGTAGGCTCCTGTCAGGTATATATTACTGTAGATATAGACTGTAGGGCTCCTGTCAGGTATATATTACTGTAGATATAGACTGTATGGGCTCCTGTCAGGTATATATTACTGTAGATATAGACTGTACGGGCTCCTGTCAGGTATATATTACTGTAGATATAGACTGTACGGGCTCCTGTCAGGTATATATTACTGTAGATATAGACTGTACGGCTCCTGTCAGGTTATATTACTGTAGATATAGACTGTACGGGCTCCTGTCAGGTATATATTACTGTAGATATAGACTGTACGGGCTCCTGTCAGGTTTATATTACTGTAGATATAGACTGTAGGGCTCCTGTCAGGTATATATACTGTAGATATAGACTGTACGGCTCCTGTCAGGTATATATTACTTAGATATAGACTGTACGGGCTCCTGTCAGGTATATATTACTGTAGATATAGACTGTACGGCTCCTGTCAGGTATATATTACTGTAGATATAGACTGTACGGGCTCCTGTCAGGTATATATTACTGTAGATATAGACTGTACGGCTCCTGTCAGGTATATAATTACTGTAGATATAGACTGTAGGGCTCCTGTCAGGTATATATTACTGTAGATATAGACTGTACGGGCTCCTGTCAGGTATATATTACTGTATGATATAGACTGTATGGGCTCCTGTCAGGTATATATTACTGTAGATATAGACTGTAGGGCTCCTGTCAGGTATATATTACATGTAGATATAAAACTGTATGGCTCCTGTCAGGTATATATTACTGTAGATATAGACTGTATCGTGCTCCTGTCAGGTATATATTACTGTAGAATATAGACTGTATGGGCTCCTGTCAGGTATATATTACTGTAGATATAGACTGTATGGGCTCCTGTCAGGTATATATTACTGTAGATATAATAGACTGTAACTGGGCTCCTGTCAGGTATATATTACTGTAGATATAGACTGTAGGGCTCCTGTCAGGTATATATTACTGTAGATATAGACTGTACGGCTCCTGTCAGGTATATATTACTGTAGATAAGACTGTACGGGCTCCTGTCAGGTATATATTATGTAGATATAGACTGTATGGGCTCCTGTCAGGTATATATTACTGTAATATAGACTGTACGGGCTCCTGTCAGGTATATATTATGTAGATATAGACTGTATGGGCTCCTGTCAGTATATATTACTGTAGATATAGACTGTAGGGCTCCTGTCAGGTATATATTACTGTAATATACTGTAGGCTCCTGTAGTATATTACTTATAGACTGTATGGGCTCCTGTCAGGTATATATTACTGTAGATATAGACTGTAGGGCTCCTGTCAGGTATATATTACTGTAGATATAGACTGTATGGGCTCCTGTCAGGTATATATTACTGTAGATATAGACTGTATGGGCTCCTGTCAGGTATATATTACGTAAATAGACTGTACGGGCTCCTGTCAGTATATATACTGTAGAAACGTACGGCTCCTGTCAGGTATATATTACTGTAGATATAGACTGTACGGGCTCCTGGGAGTGAGGGTCTGGTTAAAAATCTTCGACTCTGTCATCGCCCCAATCCTCCTGTATGGCAGTGAAGTCTGGGGTCCTCACACCTACCCAGACTGGTCAAGGTGGGATTCCAGCCCAACAGAAATATTCCACCTGGAATTCTGCAAGCACCTTCTCCAAGTCTACCGGAGCACCTCCAACAGTGCCTGCCGGGCCGAGCTGGGCAGATTCCCTCTACACCTAACGGTTCTAAAGAGGGCACTGTCATTCCGGGCTCACCTACATAGGAGCAATCCAAGCTCCCATCACCATAAAGCCCTGACACACGTAGGTGAAACAGAAAAACTAGGACCCTCGGAACAGCTCACCCAAACCCAACCTGACCAGAACACCAATCACAACAACCTGACAAAAGCCGAAATCAGGAAGATGGTAGACGAAGGTCAGGAGAGGTATGTCAGTGACTGGAAGAACGACATCATCAGCTCCCAGAAACTGACCATGTACCGGAGTCTACAGAGAGACTACAGTCTGGCCCCATACCTGGAGAAACTCCCGGACCCCAGAGACCGCCAGATCCTGAGCCGGTATAGACTCAGTGCCCACAGTCTGGCCATCGAATCCGGCCGACACAGGCAGAGCTACAAGCCCAGGGAGGAAAGACTATGCCAACACTGTGACCAGGAGGCCATAGAGGACGAAACCCACTTCCTGCTACACTGCTCCAAATACTCAGCAGTGAGGGACACTCACTTCAGGAGACTCTCACATCTCTTCCCGGATTTCATCACCATGAAGGAGGAAGAGAAAACATATATCTTGCTGGGGGAAGAAGAGAGAGCAGCGGAGATAGCAGCGCGGTATGTGAGCGAATGTCATAGACTGCGAGAAAGAGAACTATGATAGGCCATGGACTTCTATAGCCTCCACCCCGGATCTGCCCCTACCCAACATCCCTATGCCATGGACTTCTATAGCCCCCATCCCGAATCTGCGCCCCCATCACCCCTCCCTAAGCCATGGACTTCCACAACCCCTACCCTAGATCCGTCCCTACCCAACATCCCTATCCCTATTCCCTTTTGTACACTTGCTTTGGCAAAACTAATGTGTATTTAGTCCTGCCAATAAAGCTTCTTTGAATTTGAATTTGAATTTGAATTTGAAATTTGAATTTGAATTTGAATTTGTATATATTACTGTAGATATAGACTGTACGGGCTCCTGTCAGGTATATATTACTGTAGATATAGACTGTATGGGCTCCTGTCAGGTATATATTACTGTAGATATAGACTGTATGGGCTCCTGTCAGGTATATATTACTGTAGATATAGACTGTATGAGCTCCTGTCAGGTATATATTACTGTAGATATAGACTGTATGGGCTCCTGTCAGGTATATATTACTGTAGATATAGACTGTATGGGCTCCTGTCAGGTATATATTACTGTAGATATAGACTGTACGGGCTCCTGTCAGGTATATATTACTGTAGATATAGACTGTATGAGCTCCTGTCAGGTATATATTACTGTAGATATAGACTGTATGGGCTCCTGTCAGGTATATATTACTGTAGATATAGACTGTATGGGCTCCTGTCAGGTATATATTACTGTATAGACTGTACAGGCTCCTGTCAGGTATATATTACTGTAGATATAGACTGTACGGGCTCCTGTCAGGTATAATTACTGTAGATATAGACTGTATGGGCTCCTGTCAGGTATATATTACTGTAGATATAGACTGTATGGGCTCCTGTCAGGTATATATTACTGTAGATATAGACTGTATGGGCTCCTGTCAGGTATATATTACTGTAGATATAGACTGTATGGGCTCCTGTCAGGTATATATTACTGTAGATATAGACTGTATGGGCTCCTGTCAGGTATATATTACTGTAGATATAGACTGTATGGGCTCCTGTCAGGTATATATTACTGTAGATATAGACTGTACAGGCTCCTGTCAGGTATATATACTGTAGATATAGACTGTACGGGCTCCTGTCATATTACTGTAGATATAGACTGTACAGGCTCCTGTCAGGTTTATATTACAGTAGATATAGACTGTACAGGCTCCTGTCAGGTATATATTACATCTACAATAATATATACCTGACAGGAGCCCATACAGTCTATATCTACAGTAATATATACCTGACAGGAACCTGTTCAGTCTATATCTACAGTAATATATACCTGACAGGAGCTCATACAGTCTATATCTACAGTAATATATACCTGACAGGAGCCCATACAGTCTATATCTACAATAATATATACCTGACAGGAGCCCATACAGTCTATATCTACAGTAATATATACCTGAAAGGAGCCTGTACAGTCTATATCTACAGTAATATATACCTGACAGGAGCCCATACAGTCTATATCTACAGTAATATATACCTGACAGGAGCCTGTACAGTCTATATCTACAGTAATATATACCTGACAGGAGCCTGTACAGTCTATATCTACAATAATATATACCTGACAGGAGCCCATACAGTCTATATCTACAGTAATATATACCTGACAGGAGCCTGTACAGTCTATATCTACAGTAATATATACCTGACAGGAGCCCATACAGTCTATATCTACAATAATATATACCTGACAGGAGCCCATACAGTCTACATCTACAGTAATATATACCTGACAGGAGCCCATACAGTCTATATCTACAGTAATATATACCTGACAGGAGCCCATACAGTCTATATCTACAGTAATATATACCTGACAGGAGCCCGTACAGTCTATATCTACAGTAATATATACCTGACAGGAGCCCATACAGTCTATATCTACAGTAATATATACCTGACAGGAGCCCGTACAGTCTATATCTACAGTAATATATACCTGACAGGAGCCCATACAGTCTATATCTACATAATATATACCTGACAGGAGCCCGTACAGTCTATATCTACAGTAATATATACCTGACAGGAGCCCTACAGTCTATATCTACAGTAATATATACCTGACAGGAACCCTACAGTCTATATCTACAGTAATATATACCTGACAGGAGCCCGTACAGTCTATATCTCCAATAATAGATACCTGACAGGAGCCCATACAGTCTATATCTACAGTAATATATACCTGACAGGAACCTGTACAGTCTATATCTACAGTAATATATACCTGACAGGAGCCTGTACAGTCTATATCTACAGTAATATATACCTGACAGGAGCCCATACAGTCTATATCTACAGTAATATATACCTGACAGGAGCCCGTACAGTCTATATCTACTGTAATATATACCTGACAGGAGCCCGTACAGTCTATATCTTCAGTAATATACTGTATATCTGACATACAGAGGCTGGGCTGGGGCTGATGTATATACAGGTGCTGGTCTGGGGCACATTATTAAAAGAAGGAGACAATGATGGGGCATATTACTACAAGAAGGGGACAATGATGGGGCATATTTCAGGGTGGAATCTACTTGCATTCCATGCTTAAATCTATCTATCTAATCTATCTATCTATCTATCTATCTATCTATCTAAAAAAGAAGAAAATTAGAGCAGCACAAAGAAAGAGTCCTGGTGCAGAGCCCCCCAGGCAAATACCAAACATCAATTATAGAAATCCAGACAAATTGGAGGCAGCACACCGTTTGTAGTGAATAAAAAGCTGTTTAATAAGACCAAAAGGCGACGTTTTGGTCCAAACAACAGAACCTTTCTCAAGGCTTGAGAAAGGTTTGTGTTGTTTGGACCGAAATGTCGCCTTTTGACCTTATTAAATAGCTTTTTTTTTCACTACAAACTATGTGCTGCCTCCAATTTGTCTGGTTTTCTATCTATCTATCTATCTATCTATCTATCTATCTATCTATCTATCTACTATCTATCTATCTATCATTCATTTTTTTTCCCCAAAGATCAATCCAATTGCTGTGTTTAGAAAGGGCAGTGTGAATGGCTCAGTGTCAGTGTGTGATAAACACGCATGAGCTTGAAGTCCCCCTGCTGAACAGAAGAGAAGACTGCAAAGGTAAGCCTAAAATCAATAAATTGTTTACATAATAGGATTGATCATGGTGGTATTTCTCCTTGTATGTGATATTATTGGTCTTGGTATAAGGAATTATGTTGTGTATGGCGTTCATTTTCATTTTATTCACATTTTTTGTTCTTATATTTTACAACCTGAACGACCATGGCTTGCCCCCCCCTAGTTTTGATCCTGGGTACGCCCATGTTACATAGCAAAAACATGCTGACAGATTCCCTTTAATGCTGGCAGAACTTCTTAATACCTTTTGGATATCTGCTGGAGAGGCACTGGGGTACTGCTAATTTGATCTCGCAAAGCATTTGAGGTCATTGACGTTATTTACCACACACTGATCTGAAATGCTTCAGGCTGCCAAGTTAAAGCACAAACATTAACTTTCAGCATTCCCTTGGCTTTCGTCAAATGTACTGTTTATAGACAGTCATACATTATTAAAGATAAGTTAAAAGAAAATTTAGCAATGTGTTGTTCTTTAAATTGTTCTGAAACAATGAATTGTGGCTACAATATATACAATGCCCATACAAAAATAAAAGCCAAGATGGAAAAAAGAAAATATGTGTGTGATATTATTAAGCTGTAAAAAATTTATAGAAGGAGCTGTTGCACAACAACCAATTTGCTACAAATATACCCGTCCCTTACATCTGGAACCGCACCCACTGTCAATTTGGGGCTTTAGTTCCTCTGGAGATTAGTACAACACTGTTAACAAAGAGTGACTGTAGACATGTCATTTTAGACTGAACAACCTCTTTAAGTCAAATGTCCAGAGTAGATTTTTACATTGAGTAGTTTATTCATAAGGGGCCTAACTTATTAAATAGAACTATATGCCTTTTAATAATCATATTTAGTGTGTCTTTTTTAGTACATCCATATTAATTATTTAGTTATGTACATTTTATAAATCCCCAGATTAAATTTAAATTAAAAATTTTTGAGTTTTAACCAGCAATTAATTTTAATCAATTTATCTAATAGTGTCAAATTATATATTTTATCACAAATATTTTATCATTTATTCAACACAGTTTCTACCTTGTTCTATTACATTTCCCTATCTACTAAGCTGTGTCAAACATTTTTCCCCATGAGTCGCGTGTTCTCCTCAGGTGGGCCAACAGGCTACATAAGTGACTTAAGCATATCATAAGCCAGACCGTCATAAAGAAGAAGAGTGTTCTTCGAAACGTGTTGGTATCTTTGGCTCCAACAGGTCTCCATACCTAACAGTAAGGGATGTTACATGCTATCCTTGAGAACTTGCACTGTGGTTGACAGGGACGCAACCAAGAGGAGCGCCCACGCTGCAACCATTACCGCTGTGCACAGGACATTTTGGGAGACCTTAGAACTGAGGATGTGTAACGTGGCGCTGGGCGGCAGACGTGGGCAATGTACTCATCTCTTACGATGTTACATGAAGGTGGGGGTCCTGGCTGAGTGTGTGGACTTGTGCTATGAGGCCGCTACGCCCTTGCAGGCTGCATGTTAATAATGACTTGGGGTTCAATGAGGGAGACTACCAGTCAAAAATAATATTTTTACTTAATGATAACTTTGTGGGAATTATTAATGTGACCTGCATTTAAAAGAAAGGATATACAGAACAGGACACACAGTGAAGGTGTTCTGCAATAGTGTATATAAAATATTCCAATACAATATATCTTCCAGTAAGGTGTACCATGTAATTACGCACTGCTCCTATACAGACATTGCATCAAAGGAAGCTAATGGTATATAATGTCCAATACCTCATATCCATGCATAGTCAGAGGTCCCTACACTTTCCCAGGCAATGTCCTAAAGACCAGTGAAAAACAATGTTACCCAAGCACGTATTGTAAAGCCATTGTAGATATACATGGTGGCACAATCATGGATCACCTTACCAATTGCAGAATGCACCCATGCTTTCTCCCCTTGATCAACACAGACCAGATCATACTTAATTAGGACCCTGGAACCATGACCATCTGAGTCCCTTATCTTTTCTCTAACCCCGCACCAGTCTTTCGGGTTCACTTGGCCCCTTTGAACAAGGACCATCAAGATAACACAACTCAGCTCAGTCCTTCCATTTAAGGGTAGCCCATTTCACCAAGGGGCAGTCCATTGCCCCCCCCCATCAGTCTGTTGGACATGGATTCTTTATCTCCACGTCACACAGTCCCTTAGGGGCAATGTTCATCCTGGATTAGATTCAGTCCTTGACTGAGGGTGTAGGTCACTCCAGCGGCTGCAACATCTCTTAATCCAGCAGGGGCAAGCGTAACAAGCGCAACAAAACTGGGGGGGACACTGATCAATGAGGGAAACTACCAGTCAAAAATAATCTTTTTACTTAACGTTAACTTGTGGGAAATATGTACAGTAGGTAGCGGGTACACAGCTTAATTAAGGTTTCCTTTACATTACTTAGCATTTTCACACACAGTCTGAATTCCTTTCTTGTTACTCATTTATTCTCTATCTCCACTATTTCAATTTCCTTTACCACAACCCAGCTAAATAATACAGTCCAGTTAGCAAGAGTCCTTTCTCAACCAACGGTTCCACGTCTTCTTTCCCCTCAAGGCAACTAGGTTGCCAATATGGCCGATACTTAGCTTCTCAGCTACTGATGCGTTTGAACTCCCGCCAAGGACACTCTTTGTTGAACTTTGTCTGTTCCATCTTGGCCCGTTACCTTTCTGAGTTATAAACACGGGGCTGTACTTCTAGGTGCCTTCTTCCAGGACCATCTCTGATTGATCACTCTGCCCTCCTGACAGTTTTCCTTTTCTCTTTACTTCTGTTCATGCTATCCACCGTCTTGGCCTCCCCTCACTTCAGGACACCCATGTCATGCAGCACTGCTTACTGTCCAGACGTTAGGTCCGCTTTAGACGCACACTGGGCCCTATCTGATGTCCTGACAGGAATCTGTCTTTGTACCTTCGCCTTAGTTCAAGAGAGAACGTGAACAATATGTCCATCTCCTTTGTACTCTGCTTTAATACACTCTGCATCATCAGCATTGAATCTCTTCACCCAATCAAGATAGTGTCCTTGACTGCATTTCTGCCCGCAGCAGTACTGGTACGGCGGCACGATGACCGCGGCTTCATTCTGAGTGCCGTGGTGATCGGGTGCAGGTGTCAGCTGTACATGACAGCTGACACCCCACAGCAATGCCCACAATACGTGCTAGCACCGATCGTGGGCATTTAACCCCTCTGTCAGTACTGACAGTGGCACAGAGAAGCATCGTGCAGGGAGAGTGCTCTTCTCGCTCCCACCGGAAGAACGCGATGCGCTCGCGTTGTTCCAGTGGTCTCCATGGAGACCCCTGGCTCCAAGATGGGGCATTTCCAGGTCCTTCAGTGAGGTGGCTTCTCAGTGCCTGCTGAGAGCAGGCGCCGGCAAGCCTCCTTCACTGCCTGTCAGATTACTGATCTGACACTGTGCTATGCAAAGTGTCAGATCAGCGATCTAACTTTATATAGTTATATAACTCATATAGTAATGTCCCATACTGGGACAATGTAATAAAGTAAAAAAAAATTATAATGAGTAAAAATATAAAAGAAAAATCCACAAATAAAGAAAAAAAATAAATAAATATTTTACCAATAAATATATTTATTTATGTAAATAAATTAAAAAACAATGAAAGTACACATATTTTGGTACTGCCACGTCGGTAACGACCCGACCAATAAAACTGTCCCACTAGTTAACCCCTTTAGTGA
Organism: Oophaga sylvatica; assembly: GCA_033576555.1. Lineage (NCBI taxonomy): Eukaryota > Metazoa > Chordata > Amphibia > Anura > Dendrobatidae > Oophaga > Oophaga sylvatica. Next base: position 535,769,501 of record JARQOD010000002.1, on the reverse strand, counting down.
ACACCATTAAAAAAAACAAGGCAAAAAAACAATGCTTTATCATTATTTAACAAAAAGTGAAATAACACGCGATCAAAAAGATGGATATAAATAAACGTGGCACTGCTGAAAACGTCATCTTGTCCCGCAAACAACAAGCCACGATATAGCTCCATCACCGGAAAAATAAAAAGTTATAGCTCTCAGAATAAAGCGATGCAAAAATAATATTTTTTTTTCTAAAATAGTTTTTATTGTATAAAAGCACCAAAACATAAAAAAAATATAAGTGAGGCATCGCTGTCATCGTACTGCCCCGAAGAATAAAACTGCTTCATCAATTTTACCACATGTGGAACGGTATAAAACACCCCCCAAAAGAAATTCCTGAATTGCTGTTTTTTGTTCATTCTGCCTCCCAAAAATCTGAATAAAAAGCGATAAAAAAAGTCATGTGCCAGAAAATGGTATCAATAAGAATGTCAACTCGTCCCACAAAAAACAAGACCTCACATGACTCTGTGGGCCAAAATATGGAAAAATTATAGCTCTCAAAATGTGGTGATGCAAAAACTATTTTTTGCAATAAAAAGCGTCTTTTACTGTATGACAGCTGCCAAACATAAAAACTCGCTATAAAAACCCTCTATAAAGAGTAAATTAAACCCCCTTTATCACCCCCTTAGTTAGGGAAAAATAATAAAATAAAAAAATGTATTTATTTCCATTTTCCCATTAGGGCTAGGGTTGGGGCTAAAGTTTCAGTTAGGGTTGGGGCTAAAGTTAGGGTTAGGGTTGGGGCTAAAATTAGGGATAGGGTTAGGGTTGGGATTAGGGTTAGGAGTGTGTTAAGGGTTAGGTTTGTAGTTAGGGTTGGGATTAGGCTTAGGGGTGTGTTGGGGTTAGGGTTGGAGTTAGAATTGGGGGGTTTCCACTGTTTAGGCACATCAGTGGCTCTCCAAATGTGACATGCGTCTGATCTCAATACCAGCCAATCTAGGTTGAAAAAGTCAAACAGTACTCCTTCCCTTCTGAGCTCTGCCATGCGCCCAAACATTGATTTAGCCCACATATGGGGTATCTGCGTACTCAGGACAAATTGTACAACTTTTGGGGTCCTATTTCTCCTGTTACCCTTGGTAAAATAAAACAAATTGGATCTGAAGTAAATTTTTTGTGAAAAAAGTTAAATGTTCATTTTTTTAAACATTCTAAAAATTCCTGTGAAGCACCTGAAGGGTTAATAAACTTCTTGAATGTGGCTTTGATTACCTCGAGGGGTGCAGTTTTTAGAATGGTGTCACTTTTGGGTATCATATAGACCCCTCAAAGTTACTTCAAATGTTATATGGTCTCTAAAAAAATGGTTTTGTAAAATTTGTTGAAAAATTAGAAACCGCTGGTCAACTTTTAACCCTTATAACTTCTTAACAAAAAAATATTGGTTCCAAAATTGTGCTGATGTAAAGTAGACATGTGTGAAATGTTATTTATTAACTATTTTGTGCGATATGACTCTCTGATTTAAGGGCATAAAAATTAAAAGTTGGAAAATTGCAAAATTTTCAAAATGTTTCGCCAAATTTTCGTTTTTTCACAAATAAACGCAAGTCATATTGAAGAAATTTTACTGCTATCTAAGTACAATATGTCACGAGAAAACAATCTCAGTATCAGTGGGATCCGTTGAAGCGTTCCAGAGTTATTACCTCATAAAGGAACAGTGGTCAGAATTGTAAAAATTGGCCCGGTCATAAAGGGGAAAACAGGCTGAGTCACGAAAGGGTTAAATGGTCTATCTTTTTATATGTTGTTACATTTTGGATAGAGTTTCTCTCATAAATATAGGATATGTCTTTAGAGGTTGCACAAAAAAATTTATGTCCATTTACACCAGACATTGTATGGCTTTGTCTATGGGAACCTATGGTATGGGATTAATTACTATGACTTTCCCTATATATTGGCATCGTTCACACGACTATGTTTTTGGTCCGAGTGCTGTCTGTGAAAAAACTAACCTCACACATACTCTACAGTATTTGGATCAATGTAAGGTTATGTTCACACATGGCATTTTTGCAGTGCTTTTTTTCCTACATCATTTTTTTTGCAGCATTTTTGTACTTTCTCATTGCTTTTAGGATTGAAAAAAAATTCTTTAAGAGTTGTTATGCTGCAGATTTTGAAAAAAGTTCTTAACCCATTATTAACCCATTCGCCACCGCTACAGGGCAATGGGAATAGACGGGCAAAGTGCCAGAAAGGGCTAATCTAATTATAGGTTTGCCTTTTCTGGGGTGTCTGGGGCAGATGTTAGTAGCCAGGGGGGGCACAAAATAAATGCACTCTCCCTGGGCTATTATTATTTGCCCCCACTCGCTGGCTTTGTCTGTCTGGTGGAGAAAATACAGCGGGAGCCCACGCATTTTTTTTCAACAAATTTACACCTTTAATTAACCCCTACATGTGTGAAATTTCACACACATACACTCATGTAATTGTTAGTGAAAACCATATATCAAAATACATGAAATGACATGGTTAACTGTATGTAAACCATGTGTCATTTCATGTCGGGTTCTGTGATTTCACAAAAGCCGGCAATTGAATTAGTGGCTATTACAGTATGTAGAAGTGTATGAACTATAAAATATATATATATATATATGTATGTGTCACAATGACATGTATATATATATATATATGTATTCTATGTGTGTATATGTATTGATTCTATTCTTTATTAAAGCTGTCAGTGTGATTTTACAGTATAGCCGGGGATGAATTGCCGGCTTTTCCAAAGGACACCGGTGCGATTTAATCGCAAGTCACACGTGCTGTCCGTTTGTAATCCGATTTTTCATCGCACCCATAGACTTGCATTGGCGATAGTCAACCCACAATCGGTGACAATCGCAGCATGCTGCGATTGCACTCAGACGTTTAAAACGGACCACAAAAAATCGGATACTGGGAGCTGCTCCATAGATTAACATAGGTCCGACTGCAATGCGATATTTCATCGCATTGCAGTCGTCCGATTTTGTCGCCAGTGTGACTCCGGCCTAAGAGAAGAAAAACACTGAGGGGTGTCGCAGGTCTTGGTCCGGCGTCTCCCATATTCTTACTGTGTCTATCCTCCTGTTTGCTTCATGTGGATGATGCGTCCCTTCGTCATCCACACAATCTCCTCGTACCGCACTCCTGCGCAGGCGTACTTCTCTGACCTGTTGAAGGCAGAGCCATTTTTTACTCCATGAGCATAACAGACAATAATAAAAATACTCATCGCCACTTAGTCATTGACATGATTTTCTAGGAAGACATTTATGGAATAAATGCTGAGCTCAAGTAAGTGCTCCATTTTGCCAGTTTACCATTTCTAATTGTTAAAGTGGACTCACATGCATTCAGCAAATATTATCTCAACAGACTGTGCCACGGTCAAAAAAGCATAACATGTGAGCCGAGAGCAATTAGTAGGTAATCAATACCTGCACAATCGCTTCCAGTATACACAAGGAAACAGCTAGTACATTACAAAATCTTTTCAAATGTTGAAAATGGACAGATCAGCTTTAGTTGACATTTGCTTTAACAAAACAAATGAGACGTTCTGCACCTGGTGACATCAAAGTCAGCAATACTTATCCTGGAGTGTTTGTCTGCCATGCTCTTACTGACACGTTATATCCATGACAGTCATTTCTGTCTACTGTGGGCAGAATAAGGCTATTTCACCAAAACAAAGATGTACTGGATGTAGTAGATCAAATATACGTAAAGATGGTCCATAAGGCTATGCCAAAACTGCTATAGTTTTCATTTTTTATTAATGATATTTGCAATAAATGACAATAAAAAAACATAAAGCATTAAACATATTTTCCTAAAAGGTAACCAAACTTTTTAGAAAGATATCATATAGTATTTTTTTACAACTATTTGGGAAAAGTAGAGTCATTTATTTATGCCTAAATTCACAATTGTAGCCATATTTTATAGTCATAACAGTATTATTTAATCTTGTATTGTAATATTATTGGTGATATTGGTCTTAAATAAACACTTGAAATAGATTTTTTTTAATGACTCTACATAATATGAGTTTCACTTTCATATATACCGTATATACTCGAGTATAAGCCGACATAAATATGAGCCGAGGTCCCTAATTTTGCCACAAAAAACTGGGAAAACGTATTGACTCGAGTATAAGCCTAGGGTGGGAAATGCAGCAGCTACTGGTAAATTTAAAAAATAAAAATAGATACCAATAAAAGTAAAATTAATTGAGACATCAGTAGGTTAAATGTTTTTGAATATCCATATTGAATAAGTAGCCCCATATAATGCTCCATACAGTTCATGATGGCCCCATAAGATGCTCCATACAAAATACGCCCCATATAATGCTCCATAAAGTTCATGCTGGGGCCTATAAGATGCTTCATACAAAAAATATGCCCCATATAATGCTGCACAAAGGTTAATAATGGCCCCATAAGATGCTCCATATTAAAATATGCCCCATATAATGCTGTATAAAAGGTTAATGATGGCCACATAAGATGCTCCATAGAATAATATGCCCCATATGCTGCTCCATAAAGGTTGATGGCCCCATAAGATGCTCCATAAAGGTTGATGGCCCCATAAGATGTTCCATAAAGGTTGATGGCCCCATAAGATGCTCCATAAAGGTTGATGGCCCCATAAGATGCTCCATAGAATAATATGCCCCATACGCTGCTCCATAAAGGTTGATGGCCCCATAAGATGCTCCATAGAATAACATGCCCCATATGATTCTCCATAAAGGTTGATGGCCCCATAAGATGCTCCATAGATATATATGCCCCATATGCTGCCCCATAAGATACTCCATAGAATAATATGCCCCATATGCTGCTGCGATTAAAAAAAAAGAAAATTACATACTCACCTCTTCTCGCTGGGGGCCTGGTGCCGGTGTCCTGAGCGGCGCGCTATTGGGGCCAAGTGCCAGTGTCACCACTGGCTCAGGGCCCCACCCCCGGCACCTGCGATATTCATCTGTACCCGTTCCAATGCCGCCGCTTCTCTGTCTTCCGGGTCTCTGCATTTCACAGACAGAGGATGCGGAAGACACAGCGCGGCGGTGGAACAAGGACATGTGAATATCGAATGGCTCCCCCGTGCTCCCCGTCATACTCACCCCCCTGGCGCGGTCTCTGCACTCCCCTGCTTCTCAGATGGTCTCCAGCGCCAGCCGCTCTTCAGGTGTTCAGCGGTCATGTGGTACCGGTCATTAAAGTAATGAATATGCGCTCCACGCCTATGGGAGTGTAGAGGCGTGCATATTCATTACTTTAATGACCGGTACCACGTGACCTCTGAACACCTGAAGAGCGGCCGGTGCTGGAGACCATCTGAGAAGCAGGTGAGTGCAGAGACCGTGCCAGGAGGGGGTGAGTAAGATCTGACAGCCGCCGGCTCCTGCGCCACCCTCCCCCGCCTACCCCCTGGGACAATGACTCGAGTATAAGCCGAGAGGGGCACTTTCAGCCTTAAAAAATGGGCAGAAAATCTCGGTTTATACCCGAGTATATACGGTAAATGAAAAGCACAATTCTAATCCTGAGACACGGAGGTTTGCAGAAGTAGTGCAAAATCCACCACAAGGTAGTAATCATAATAAAATTTTATTAAAACAGGAAGCACAATTGATCTTGGAAAATAATGCGTAAGGTCCATTGGGCTTAAATTACAGAACAAATTTATCAGTTTTCCTCTAAAATTATATAATTGTACTGCAGTCTGTGATAGAATGTAATTACTAAATGCACGTTGCACTTTATCTACGATATAGAAATATATTATTGCTTGTTGGATATTGTAGTTCTGTTCATTTCCCTTAAAAAGAAAATGACCTCACGTAATTACTCACCTGGACCCAATGAAGCGATCACACGCAAAATGGCCATAGTCCATCTCTTCTCTCCTCTCCTCGCATGCCTCTTTGACCTGCATGTCCATTTTATTGTCGATGACACTAAAGGTGAAATAAAGGACTTTGAAAAATCAGATTCAACGTGGTGAGTGCCGCATTTTCTCCTTTGAATATTGAGACTATTGAGGGAAATACTATGAGGAGAGAGTGTGGGGGGTGAAAATTGTGAGTGGGCACAGAATAAAGACTGAGTAGTGAGTGGGGGAATTAGCATGGGGTAACAGTGTAAGGGCACAGCCAGGAGGGGACGGTATGCAGGGAAGTGGAGTGTGATGAGGGGGCACAGCATACAAACTGGGCCCTATAGGGGTGACACAGTGTTAGGGGACAGTATGAAGAGAGAGGGCAATTTGGAGGGCATGTACCATAAGAGCGACAGTATGTGGGTCATATTTTGTCCAGGGAATATAATGAGGGGAAATTATTTATTCAGGGCTCAGTATAGGACAGATATTTTTATTTAGGGGTAGAGATGAGCAAACATTGTCGGCTCCCTCCTTATTCAGCAAGCTATAGCCCTTACCGAAGAAGCTGCATTGGGAACCCGGATACCTGAAGCGCGCCCGATAATCAGCTGTCCGGCGCCGCAGCTGCTTGTGTCACAGCAGTGTGACAGTCACAACACACAGGCTCTCCATGTACGTGTTGTGACTGTCACACAGGTATCAGGGTTCCCGATGCAGCTTCTTCGGTTAGCTCTATAGCTTGCCGAATAAGGAGGAAGCAGATGATGTTCACTCATCTCTATTTAGGAGCATTATAATGACACTGCTATTGTTGAAGGTATTGTATGGGGTTATGCTGCAAAAGACTGGAGAAGATGGAAGTCTGCAGAGACGAGCTGTGGATGAGAAAAGTCATTACAGAGTATGGACAACATGAAGAAAAGAAAGAGAACAACTCCAATCAGAGACAACGTCATTTATAAGATACCTAGATGTAATTTTTTTTTGTGATACTGACTAATTCTCATCATTGCTGTGGCTCCTGTATGGTCTGCAGTCTGATTATGAGTGATCGTAACAACTCCCAGTATCTCCTTACCATTGTTAAGGACATACTGTAAGTTGTAGGTTCATGCGATATACACTGCAAATGTATATGGGTCTAACCTGACATTACAATAGATGTACCATGTGCTGATAGTGGTTGCGTGATACATGGCTAATCTTAATAAAGAGTTCTGCCATCAGACAAGTTCATTGTTACTGATTTTATTTATGTTAGGAGTATTAAAGGGGTTGTCCAAGTTTGTGATGAGTTTGTAGTCATTCTATGTGACTGCAAACTTTAGAATTTTCACAGTGTGCACTGCACACTGTCAGGATTCTGTGGTGCTGGCAGTGAAAGTGGGTGGTCACAAAACCGAAAGTGTGCGATTTGCGAACATGCAGTCACATACCGACTGGACATGAAAATGAAAATGAATTGAGCTAGTCTGTACACATCTAGTCGTAATATGGCCAGAAGTATACAAATCTCATACTTGTGCTCCCATGTCCATTCTTGCCGCCGGCAAAGGAGAATCCTAAAAGTGTATTGTGCATGCTGTTAGAATTCAGATACCTGCAGGCACCTAGAGTGACTGCAGACTTTCATCTCAAAACTGAACAAGTCCTCTGATTATAAAATAAAGCACGGTAGCATACGAATTCTAACAGCGTGTAATATACTCACTGTTAAGACTCAGCTCTGCTTGTTAGTTCAAGCATTTATCACATGGCCACTTCACTTATATGCGATTTTCATACTTACAGTCATGTGACCACAAGCTTTTCTTCCTGCTTCTCTAAGTTTTTCACTTAACATTGAAAGAATTAGGGAGAGCAGGGAGTCTGCACATCACTAAGTGTGCAAATTGCATATGTGCTTGGGGGGAGGGGTGCCAAACTGAATTCTTGCCCCGGGTGCAAGAAAACCTGGATACACTTCTGCATAGATTTACACCCCGCACGTATCGCTGCTAATAGCAGCTTCATCAGAGGAAAAGAAGAACGTCCATATATAATAGATGTAATCAATTCAAGATTAGTAGCTAGTGTGCAGATTATAGCAAATAGAAAAGTTGCCAGCACACCAATTGAATTGATCTAGTCTGCACAGAAATCATGATCCAAACTTTCGTGTTATAAATGGAAAAATATAAAAGAATATTTCCATCTCATTGTAAAATTTCTTCTAACTTTATTCCATGAAAAAATTAAAACTTGAGTACAAGAAAGATATGTACAAAGCAACGCGTTTCGAACTTATGCAAATATTCTTTGCCAAAGCTTCAACTTTGACAAAAAACCTCTGCATACATTTGAAACACATTGCTTTGCACATTTCTTCCTTGTACTCAAGTTTTAATTTTTTCATGGAATAAAGTTACAAGATATTTAACAGGAGCTGGAAATATTCATTTTATATTTTTTTCCTAGTGTGCAGATTAAGTATTGAATGTGATTTGGCCCCACGAGTCATAGATAGTCATGTTGTATGTGTACTGGAGAGACTCATACATGGAAATAGAAAAAAAACAGCGTGTACAGGTGTCAGGAGAAAAATGCCATCTCGCATGTCAGTACATAGGTGCCAGGAATCATTGCCAAGGCAGTTGTCAGATAGATTACACATATGCATGATAGTGATGTGCAGACATGGAAAATAGACATAGCTGTTAGGGTTCGATTTCCCGCTGCTGCACAAGGGGAGTCTCGAACCCGTCCCGCTGCGGTCTCCCATTCATCTCCGGCCGCAGTGGAGCCTGCTCAGCAGAGACGTCGGTCCAGGTGTCTTGCCCACTCCTCTACTGTGCAGTGACTTGCTGCTGCCTTTCCTGGATCTGCTATTATAGCCAGTGCTGGAGCAGTCGTCTTTGAGACAAAGTCCTGCGTTTTCCCATCTGAGCATGCCCAGAGTGAGATCTCTCATTGGAGATCAGGGGTCACATGTTCAGGTGCTGCAGCGGCTCCTATTGGTCCGCCAGGAAGGTCATGTAGCTACGTTTGTTTGTAACAGCTTCTCATTGGTCCTTGTTCCTGGAAGGTCCTGTAGCTGTTGCTATAAAAGGGTAGCATGGCTGGGCCGCCATGCACTAATATCAATCATTGTATGCTATGCGCCAGTGTGGTCATGTGTATGTGTGGATAGGGACCCGGCTGAAATAAGCCACTAGAATACCGACTTAATCGGTGAGGAGTTTGGTATGGTAGCTGGTCAGGATCGGTGTCCTAGATGCCCTAGATTACCGGCATAACCGGTGAGGAGTTTGATTGCTGTATTCAGGGCCTGGCGTTCAGACGCCATAGATTGCGGGTGACTCCCGCGAGGACATTAGCGCATGATCACGCTTTATGTGCACTTAGCACTTAACTGTGTATCTGGGAGCCTTACAGGACACAGTGCTTTTTCTCAGCGGCCCTGTGACGTAACAGGGTTCGCTTTCAACGCTAGTCAGCGCCCTAGCGTGTTTTCTTTGCCACTCAGTTGTGTCTAGTGAGTGCGCTCACATCGCCATATAGCATTGCGGCTCCTCTTCTAGCGGCTCTGTGGAGTAACAGAGTTCGCACTCATTGCCACAGTGCATTACGGCGTTTATGTTGGCAGCTCTGCGGGATAACAGAGTTTGCTTCTTGCGCCTTTTTGCCAGCAGCGGGCTTCGCCTGCACGTTGGACCCCGGGCTGCGAACGCACTTATTATTTTGTGCGTTCCGCCAGCCTTAACATAATATTAGCTGGTAACATGGCGGACGACCAGCGTCTGCAGCGGTATATCCAGCAGCTGGAGGGTAGGTTGGCGACTCTAGAGCGCACAACCTCAGCGGTGGATGTTACCGCAGTCGCGGTTCAGGCTGCTAGTGTGGCCGCCGCCAGTTTGTCCTCTGCTACCCCTGCTCCGACTATTTCCCGCCTCCCACTTCCAGACAAGTTTACCGGTGACAGTAAACAATGTCGGGGTTTCGTCAGTCACTGCTCCATACATCTAGAGCTTCTGGCTGCACGTTATCCCACGGAGCGGGCGAAAGTGGGTTTTATCATATCCCTTTTGTCAAGCAGGGCATTGGAGTGGGCAACGCCGTTATGGGAGCGCGATGATCGTGTGGTGCAGAGTGCTCCTCTCTTCTTGGACACTCTTAAACAGGTCTTTTTAGGACCTCGTGTCACCCACGATACGGCTCTTCAATTGTTGGCTATCACTCAGGGTTCATCCATAGTCAGCCAGTTTGCCGTCCAATTTCGGACTCTGGTCTCTGAGCTGGATTGGCCAGATAAAGTCCTTATACCCGTGTACTGGAGGGGACTGGCAGACCATGTGAAGGACGCCTTGTCCACCAGGGAGATTCCTGCCACACTGGAGGAGCTCATTACCATATCTACCCGCATCGACCTTCGTTTTAACGAGCGGAGGTTGGAGCGGGCCCAGTGTAGGCAGAGGTTCCGGCTGGCGCCCACCTTCGCCAGACCTCTGGAATCTTCCATTCAGGCATCCGATTCCCCTGAGGCCATGGAGATTTCTCGAGTGAGACCTAAGTCTCGGGCTGCTCGAGTATCTGTGACCTGTAATGCCTGCCAACAAATAGGGCATTATGCTAACAAATGTCCACGGCGGTCGGGAAACGACCGCGTCTAGTAACCATTGGAGGGGGTTCACTAGACACAGCAGTACACACCTCCAAGTTGTCCTTTAGGGGGACAATCAATTTTGGCTCATCCACTTTAACAGTCACGCTTTGTGTGGATTCTGGAGCTGAAGGAAATTTCATGTCTTCTACCTTCGCTCTCCGCCACTCTATACCTATGGTGATGCTCGCCAAACCCGTGACTGTTCGAGTAGTGAATGGGTCGACACTGCCTTCACCAATCACACATCAGACCATCCCTTTCACGTTGTCAATGTCACCTTCGCATCAAGAGATTATCTCACTTTTAGTCATTCCCGAGGGAATAGACGAGATCTTGTTAGGGATGCCCTGGCTCCATTTCCATTCCCCACACATTGAGTGGAACTCTGGGAGGATATTGGGTTGGGGTGAGTCATGTAAAGGCAGATGTATGAGGGAATGCATTCAGGTGGCCACTACAGAGATGCCCGCAGATCTTACTTCTCTTCCTAATTACTATTGGTCATATGCAGACGTATTCTCCAAAAAGGCTGCAGAAGTCCTTCCACCTCACCGTCCCTATGACTGTCCTATTGACCTCTTGCCTGGAGCAGAACCTCCTCGGGGACGGGTCTATCCCCTTTCTCTCCCGGAGACGGAGGCTATGTCCCAATATATCCAGGAGAACTTGGCAAGAGGATTCATTAGGAAGTCAGTGTCACCTGCAGGGGCGGGGTTCTTCTTCGTGCAGAAGAAGAACGGAGAGTTACGTCCATGCATCGATTACAGGGGTCTTAATGCCATCACCGTTAAGAATAAATACCCGTTGCCTCTAATTTCTGAGCTATTTGATAGGCTACGGGGGGGCAAGGATATTTACGAAGTTAGATCTGCGGGGTGCTTATAACCTGATACGCATCCGTGAGGGGGACGAATGGAAGACAGCTTTTAATACCAGGGACGGGCACTATGAATATCTGGTGATGCCCTTCGGGCTCTGTAATGCCCCAGCCGTCTTCCAAGACTTTGTTAATGACATCTTCCGGGATATGCTCTCCACCTCAGGCGTAGTCTATCTGGATGATATTCTCATCTTTTCCCCAGATATTGAATCCCACCGGAGAGATGTTTGCAGAGTCTTCGACCTCCTACGGGCAAATTCCCTCTAAGCAAAGTTGGAGAAATGTGTGTTTGAGCAGGAGTCCTTACCTTTTCTGGGCTATATCATCTCCGCCCAGGGATTGGCTATGGATCCTGCCAAACTACAAGCGGTGATGGACTGGCAAGAACCCCATTCTCTAAAGGCGGTGCAGCGCTTTATGGGGTTCATTAATTACTACCGCCAGTTTATTCCTCACTTCTCAACTTTGGTAGCTCCCGTGGTTGCCCTCACCAAAAAGGGAGCTAATCCCAAATTGTGGTCTGAAGAGGTCTCCAAGGCCTTCACGTCTATTAAGTCCCATTTCGCTAGCGCTCCCATCCTACATCGCCCCGATGTTGATAAGCCATTTATATTGGAGGTGGATGCCTCGTCCGTTGGTGCTGGAGCAGTCCTCTTCCAAAAGGATGCTCAAGGTCGGAAGCATCCATGCTTCTTTTTCTCCAAGACCTTCACACCAGCGGAGAGGAATTATTCCATCGGGGACAGGGAGTTGCTAGCAATGAAGTTGGCCTTTTCGGAGTGGAGACATCTGTTGGAGGGGGCTCGCTTTCCCTTCCAAGTCTTCACGGATCACAAAAATTTGGTATATCTTCAGACAGCCCAGCGGCTTAATTCTCGCCAGGCCAGATGGTCCTTGTTCTTCTCCCGGTTTCATTTCACACTGCATTTCCTCTCGGGAGAGAAGAACACTCGTGCCGACGCTCTCTCTCACTCTGTGGTGTCCTCGGAGGAGGAGGTGGAGGAGCCTCGGCTTATCGTCCCTACAGAGAGCCTGAGAACAGTGGCCCCGGTTTCGCTAGAGTCTGTGCCCCCGGGCAAGACTTTTGTGCCTACCAATTTGCGACCGGAGGTACTCTCTTGAGCACATTCGTCCAGGGTGGGTGGACACTTTGGGACAATGTCACGCTGTCTAATGATATGTATACAATGTCAGTAAACTATTAATACAGGAACAACACTCTATACAACAACTAGTATAGCAACATCAGCATGTAAGTATAGAATAGATTTACCTGACACGATATCTGCTGAACTCAGGGTTAATCTTGAGGACTTGATGAGCTGAAACAGGAAAGAGGTGGACCGGGATCTAACCTGACCCTAAACTGGGGTCCTAACTAATCCCTCACCTTGGAGGTACTGATAATGGTTCAGAGGTACAAGTCTCCAACCTAACCCTGTCTCCTATCAGACCCTGAACCCTGTAATCAGTCCTAAGAAGGATCCTGACTACCACCAAAGGGATATGGGCTGATCTTAGCTAAATACACAGATTAGACATATAAGACAGACAGGATAACACTCGCTTGCATACACACTCAAACACCAAAGGAAAATAAATGGTCTGGGAAATAAACTCTAACCAAGTTGAGCTTAGAACAACTAAGGAGCTCACAACAAAAGTCTATACAGATTCATTCCTATCTGTGGTCTGCATGAAGGTTTCACTGGCAACTCCCCAAGCAGACAACCAGGAATTTAAAGGAAACCAATCAACAAATAATCAATTGCAGCCGGGAGAAACTGCACCCAGTCCCAGCACCGAGCACAGACAGAATTAACTCCCTAGCTGCCAAACACAAAGAAACAGCAGCTCAGCTGTGAGAAGTCAAAATGTGCAACCGCGACGATCTTCGTGGCAATGCACACATGACAGTACCCCCCCTTCTACGAGGGGCCTCCGGACCCTCAGGGCCAGGCCTGCCCGGGTGAGTTCTGTGGAAGGTCCGAACCAAACGATCTGCGTTAACATCAGACGCAGGGACCCACGTCCTCTCCTCTGGACCATACCCCTTCCAATGCACCAAGTACTGAAGGGACCGGCGATTCAGACGTGAGTCAATGATCTTTGATACTTGAAATTCCAAGTTACCATTGACCAACACAGGAGGAGGAGGTAGAGGTGACGGTATGACTGGTGCCACATACCTTTTAAGTAATGACTTGTGGAACACATTATGAATTTTAAACGTAGGAGGGAGGTCCAGACGAAATGCCACAGGATTAATTAAGGAACTGATCCTGTACGGCCCGATGAATCTGGGACCCAGTTTCCAGGAGGGCACTTTAAGTTTTATATTCCTGGTAGACAACCATACCAGATCGTTCACATTCAGATCTGGACCAGAAACTCTCCTCCTATCAGCCATACGTTTGTAACGGTTCCCCATCGCACTCAGATTATTCAATACACCTCTCCACACAGAAGCAAGTGACGACGAGAAACGCTCCTCCTCAGGAACCCCAGAAGGGCCCCCCCCATTGAAAGTACAAAACTGGGGATGAAAACCATATGCCCCAAAAAACGGGGACTTACCAGTGGACTCGCTCCGCCTGTTGTTAAGAGCGAACTCTGCCAGAGGTAAGAAAGAAGACCAGTCCTCTTGGTTCTCTGAGACAAAACACCGGAGATATGTCTCTAAGCTCTGATTCAGACGCTCTGTCTGACCATTGGTCTGCGGATGAAAAGCCGAGGAAAATGACAATTGCATCCCCGACGTAAACAAAATGCCCTCCAAAATTTGGACACAAACTGAGACCCCCTATCTGACACCACATCAGAAGGCAACCCATGAAGTCTAACGATCTCCCTAATGAACACCTGCGCCAGAGTTTTAGCATTAGGGAGTGCAGGAAGAGCAACGAAATGTGCCATCTTACTGAACCTGTCAACAACCACCAGTATGACAGTATTCCCTGACGACGGAGGAAGGTCCGTAATGAAGTCCATAGATAAATGAGTCCATGGACGCTCCGGAAGTTTCAAGGGTAAAAGGTCCCAGACGGACGGGTATGAGGGGTTTTAGAGCGAGCACACACCCCACATGACGCGACAAAAGTTATAACATCTTTATTAGCATTAGGCCACCAAAACCGGCGAGAAAGGAGATCTAAAGTAGCCTTACTCCCTGGATGTCCTGCTAGAGCAGAATTATGATGTGCCTCAATAACCTTTTGTCTCAACAGATTTGGGACAAACAGTCTCCCTGGAGGTCCTGCAGGGGCGTCCCCCTGAGCCTCTAACACCTCCTCCTCAAGCTCAGAAAATACAGCCGACACTACCACCCCCTCCTGAAGGATAGGACTCGGGTCATCCGTTTTCCCGGCCCCTGGGAAACTGCGAGACAAGGCATCAGCCTTTACATTCTTAGACCCCGGGCGATAAGTGACGACAAAATTAAACCTGGTAAAAAACAACGACCATCGAGCTTGTCTGGAATTCAGACGCTTAGCGGATTCCAAATACAACAGGTTCTTGTGATCAGTAATAACGGTAACCGGGTGGACTGCCCCCTCCAAAAAGTGACGCCATTCTTCAAAAGCTAACTTAATGGCCAAAAGTTCCCTATTGCCGATATCATAATTCCTTTCGGCGGACGACAATTTCTTAGAAAAGAAAGCGCACGGATGCCATTTACCAGGGGACGGACCCTGGGACAATATAGCACCCACCCCTACGTCAGACGCATCCACCTCCACAATGAACGGCTGAGATGCATCTGGTTGGATGAGAACAGGTGCCGAAGCAAAACATTTCTTCAAAGAGGAAAAGGCTTGGCAAGCTTTGTCCGACCATTTAGAAAAATCCGTCCCTTTTCTTGTCATGTCAGTGAGAGGTTTGACGACAGATGAGAAATTACAAATAAATTTCCGGTAGTAGTTAGCAAACCCCAAAAAACGCTGCAGAGCCTTAAGATCCCCTGGCTGATCCCATTCAAGCACTGCTCTCACCTTTTCAGGGTCCATACGGAAACCGGAGGCTGACACCAAAAAACCCAAAAACTGAAGTTCCTGTACGGCAAATACACACTTCTCCAGTTTGGCGTATAATTTATTGTCTCGCAAGATCTGCAACACCTGTCTCACATGCTCCTGATGAGACACAAGATCTGGCGAGTAAATTAAAATGTCGTCCAAATATACAACCACAAACAGCCCCACAAGGTGACGAAAAATGTCATTAACAAAATGTTGGAATACTGCTGGTGCAGTAGTCAGACCAAAAGGCATGACTAGGTTCTCATAATGTCCCTCCGGTGTGTTAAATGCCATTTTCCACTCATCCCCCTCTTTTATCCTAATCAGATTATACGCCCCCCTGAGATCCAATTTAGAAAACCATTTGGCGCCAACAATTTGATTGAAGAGATCAGGAATAAGAGGGAGTGGATACGGATCTCGAACAGTAATCCGATTAAGTTCGCGGAAATCCAAGCAAGGGCGTAGGCCTCCATCTTTCTTCTTCACAAAGAAGAACCCCGCGGCTACTGGGGAAGATGAAGGTCTAATATGCCCTTTGGCCAGACTTTCAGAAATATAATCTTTCATAGCCTGCCTCTCAGGACCAGAAAGATTATACAACCTAGCTTTAGGCAACTTAGCATCAGGAAGGAGATTAATAGGGCAGTCATACACGCGATGAGGAGGCAACTCCTGACACCCCTCCTCAGAGAAAACATCCCCAAAATCCTCCAAAAAAGGAGGCAATGTACTAGGCACGACCGCACTGATGACTGTGTTCATGCAGTTGCTTTTGCAAAACTCACCCCATTGGCTTATTTCTCTGGACTGCCAATTAATCACAGGGTTATGTTTAACCAACCAAGGAAGTCCCAACACAATGGGAGTAGGTAGACCCTCCAACACATAACAAGATAATTGTTCCCTATGTATTGCCCCTACCCGAAGGTCAATGTTATGAACCTCATGAACAAAGCTACCTTGGCCGAGAGGCCTGGCGTCAATGGAGAATATAGGGATCGGTTTGACCAATACACTCAGATGCATACCTTGAGCCTGAGCAAACTGAGCGTCAACCAGATTAGCCCCGGAACCACTATCAAGAAGAACAGACAATCTCTCCACTCTCGTACCAACTACCACCTCCACTGGTACAAGGAACTGAGAAGAACTGGCGGATGAAATACATACTCCCAGGTTGTCGTCCACCACACAACCTGGGATTAACAGTTTTCCGGCGACTTTTGGCTCAACAAGGCACGGGATGGACATTCTCCAACAAAATGTCCCTCTTTCCCGCAGAAAAAACATCTTCTAGTCCTGCGGCGTACCGCCAATCCCCTCCTACGAAATGATGTCCCTCCCAACTGCATAGGCTCATCCGAACAGACAAGGGGAACCTCAACATAAGGGACTTTAGTGGTAGGTGGAGAAACAACAGGGAGTGGGGTTACCTCACCCCTCTCCCGAAGCCGTCTATCAGTACGGATAGCTAAGGCCATAGCAGCCTCCAGAGAAGGAGGAGACTCATACTGAGCCAAAACGTCTTTTAATTTATCAGAAAGCCCATGACAAAACTGGCTCCTAAGAGCTGGGTCATTCCACTGAGTATCTGTGGCCCATCTACGAAACTCAGAAGCAAATTCCTCTGCCGGACGATCTCCCTGCTGTATCTTACGTAATTTTGTCTCAGCAAGAGAGACCCGATCTGGGTCATCATATACCAATCCCAGGGCAGTAAAAAATTGATCTACAGACAGTAGAGCTGGGGATCCCGGAGGAAGGGAAAATGCCCAGGATTGAGGGTCCCCTTGCAGAAGTGAGATAACAATTCCCACTCTCTGCTCCTCACTCCCTGATGATCGAGGCCGAAGCCGAAAATACAATTTACATGCCTCCCGGAAGGTTAAAAATTTGTCTCGCCCACCAGTGAACCTGTCCGGGAGAGCAACCTTAGGTTCAACTCTGGTTTGCTCCAGGGGAGACAAAACTTTGGACTTAATGTCCGTCAGCTCCATGGATAATCCCTGCAACTGCAGAGCCAGCTGGGCTACTGGATCCATGGTAACTGGAGATAATTTTTAGGGCCAGTGAAAATGTCACGCTGTCTAATGATATGTATACAATGTCAGTAAACTATTAATACAGGAACAACACTCTATACAACAACTAGTATAGCAACATCAGCATGTAAGTATAGAATAGATTTACCTGACACGATATCTGCTGAACTCAGGGTTAATCTTGAGGACTTGATGAGCTGAAACAGGAAAGAGGTGGACCGGGATCTAACCTGACCCTAAACTGGGGTCCTAACTAATCCCTCACCTTGGAGGTACTGATAATGGTTCAGAGGTCCAAGTCTCCAACCTAACCCTGTCTCCTATCAGACCCTGAACCCTGTAATCAGTCCTAAGAAGGATCCTGACTACCACCAAAGGGATATGGGCTGATCTTAGCTAAATACACAGATTAGACATATAAGACAGACAGGATAACACTCGCTTGCATACACACTCAAACACCAAAGGAAAATAAATGGTCTGGGAAATAAACTCTAACCAAGTTGAGCTTAGAACAACTAAGGAGCTCACAACTAAAGTCTATACAGATTCATTCCTATCTGTGGTCTGCATGAAGGTTTCACTGGCAACTCCCCAAGCAGACAACCAGGAATTTAAAGGAAACCAATCAACAAATAATCAATTGCAGCCGGGAGAAACTGCACCCAGTCCCAGCACCGAGCACAGACAGAATTAACTCCCTAGCTGCCAAACACAAAGAAACAGCAGCTCAGCTGTGAGAAGTCAAAATGTGCAACCGCGACGATCTTCGTGGCAATGCACACATGACAGACAAAGAGGACATCTGAATTGCTGGCGAGGACATACTGGTGGCCACATATGGTCCGTGACGTTGGGGACTATGTTCAGGCGTGTGTCTCCTGCACCAAGAATAAGTCTCCACGACAACGGCCAGCTGGGTTACTTTATCCTTTGCCGGTGGCAGACAGGCCCTGGGAGATGGTTGGGATGGACTTTGTGGTGGGCTTGCCCAAGTCTCGGGTTTGCACCATCATTTGGGTAATCACCGACCATTTTTCCAAAATGGTGCATTTGGTGCCGCTTCCACAGTTACCTTCTGCACGGGCTCTGGCAGCGTTGTTCGTTAGGCACATCTTCCTTCTACACGGTATGCCGGACAAAATTGTCAGTGACCGAGGTCCCCAGTTTGCGTCTCGGTTCTGGAGAGAGCTTTGTCGTCTACTCAGTATTGAGTTAAATCTCTCTTCAGCGAATCATCCTGAGACGAATGGGTTGGTAGAGAGGGCCAACCAGACCTTGGTCACCTATCTACGACATTTTGTCTCTGCCAGGCAGGATGACTGGGCATCCTTGCTACCATGGGCTGAGTTTGCATTAAACAATGCTGTGGCTGACTCCACCGGACAGACTCCTTTCCTTCTGAACTTCGGTCAGCATCCGCGGGTTCCGGTGCCCATGCCCGTGTCTTCCGCCGACTCCAGGGTGGCAGACTGGGCTGTGGAGGCACGGGACATTTGGGACCGTACCCAGGATGCCATTCAGGCATCCAAGGAGAGGATGAGGTCCTCCGCCGACGCACATCGGCGCCCCGCTCCAACATTTGCTCCTGGGGACTTGGTGTGGCTCTCCGCCCGTAACATCAGGCTGCGAGTTGAGTCCACTAAGTTGGCACCCCGCTACCTGGGTCCTTTCAAGGTCCTCGAGCAGGTTAACCCTGTGGTATACCGTTTGGCTCTTCCACCATGCCTGGGTATCTCCGACACCTTTCATGTATCCCTCCTGAAACCCGTGCTCATGTCCCGGTTTTCTGAGTCATCTGCCGGGACATCGGGTTCATCTACGGATGACCATGAGGTGAACACCATCGTAGGGTGTAAGGTGGTACGGGCAAAAAGTTTTATTTGGTGGACTGGAGGGGCTATGGGCCTGAGGATAGGTCTTGAGAGCCTGCCGAGCATATTCACGCTCCGCAGCTCATCGCTGCCTTTGAGCGCAGCGAGGCCCAAAGAAGGGGGGGCCCTAGTAGGGGGGGTAATGTTAGGGTTCGATTTCCACTGCTGCACAAGGGGAGTCTCAAACCCGTCCCGCTGCGGTCTCCCATTCATCTCCAGCCGCAGTGGAGCCTGCTCAGCAGAGACGTCGGTCCAGGCATCTTGCCCACTCCTCTACTGTGCAGTGACTTGCTGCTGCCTTTCCTGGATCTGCTATTATAGCCAGTGCTGGAGCAGTCGTCTTTGAGACAAAGTCCTGCGTTTTCCCATCTGAGCGTGCCCAGAGTGAGATCTCTCATTGGAGATCAGGGGTCACATGTTCAGGTGCTGCAGCGGCTCCTATTGGTCCGCCAGGAAGGTCATGTAGCTACGTTTGTTTGTAACAGCTTCTCATTGGTCCTTGTTCCTGGAAGGTCCTGTAGCTGTTGCTATAAAAGGGTAGCATGGCTGGGCCGCCATGCGCTAATATCAATCATTGTATGCTATGCGCCAGTGTGGTCATGTGTATGTGTGGATAGGGACCCGGCTGAAATAAGCCACTAGAATACCGACTTAATCGGTGAGGAGTTTGGTATGGTAGCTGGTCAGGGTCGGTGTCCTAGATGCCCTAGATTACCGGCATAACCGGTGAGGAGTTTGATTGCCGTATTCAGGGCCTGGCGTTCAGACGCCATAGATTGCGGGTGACTCCGGCGAGGACATTAGCGCATGATCACGCTTTATGTGCGCTTAGCACTTAACTGTGTATCTGGGAGCCTTACAGGACACAGTGCTTTTTCTCAGCAGCCCTGTGACGTAACAGGGTTCGCTTTCAACGCTAGTCAGCGCCTTAGCGTGTTTTCTTTGCCACTCAGTTGTGTCTAGTGAGTGCGCTCACATCGCCATATAGCATTGCAGCTCCTCTTCTAGCGGCTCTGTGGAGTAACAGAGTTCGCACTCATTGCCACAGCGCATTACGGCGTTTATGTTGGCAGCTCTGCGGGATAACAGAGTTTGCTTCTTGCGCCTTTTTGCCAGCAGCGGGCTTCGCCTGCACGGTGGACCCCGTGCTGCGAACGCACTTATTATTTTGTGCGTTCCGCCAGCCTTAACAATAGCTGAGTGCATATGAAGTAGAAGGAGAGCACAGTGCGCAGGCAATGGTAAAGCAATGCCATCACAGAAAAAATATCAGAAAAATATATACATAAAGGCTGTATGATGTTAAAGTGCAGGCGCAGAAAACAGATTGAGCCGCACATACAGCTATGTGAAAAAATGTGTGCCCCCTTCCTGATTTTCTATTCTTTTGCATGTTGGGCGTACTTAATGTTTCAGATCACCAAACAAAATTTAAGTATTAGACAACGATACCATAAGAAAACACAAAATGCAGTTTTTTAATAAAGGCATTTATTATTAAGGGAAAAAGAAAATCCAAACCTGCAGGGTCCTGTGTGAAAAGTGATTGCCCTCTCTTTTAAAAAATAAATTAACTGAGGTTTATCACATCTTTAGGAAGCTGATCTCAAATTCCCTAGCCACACATAGGCCTGATTATTGCCACACCTGTTCTCAATCATGAAATCCCTTAAATAGAACCTGCCTGACAAAGTGAAGTTGGTCAAAAGATTATCAAAAGCTAGTAATCATGCCGTGATCCAAAGAAATTCTGGAAGAAATGAGATACAAAGTAATTGAGATCTATCAGTCTGGAAAAATTGTAAAGCCATTTCTAAAGCTTGAGACTCCATTGAACCACAGTGAAAGCCATTACCAACAAATGGTGAAAACATGGAACAGTGGTGAACCTTCCCAGGAGTGGCTGGCTGCCAAAAATTACCCCAAGAGCGCAGAACTGACCCATCCAAGAGGTCACAAAAGACCCCACAAGAACATCCAAAGAACCGCAGGCCTCATTTACCTCAGTTAAGGTCAGTGTTCATGACTCCACCATAAGGCCGGGATCACACATGCGAGAAACACGGACGAGTCTCGCATGTGAATTCCTGGCACTGCCGCCTGCACTCGGGAGCAGAGCGAGTGGCTGCATAGAAATACATGCAGCCATACACTCCATTCCCGAGTGCCGGCAGCAGTGCCGGGAATTCACATTCGAGACTCGTCCGTGTTTCTCGCATGTGTGATCCCGGCCTAATAAATAGACTGGGCAAAAATGGCATGCATGGCAGAGTTCCAAGAAGAAAACCACTGCTGAGCAATAAGAAAATAATGGCTTGTCTCAGTTTTGCTAGAAAACATCTTGATGATCCCCAAGAATTTTCGAAGAATACTCTATGGACTGACAAAACAAAAGTTGAACTTTTTGGAACGTGTATGTCTCACCATTACAACTGGAGTAGAAGTACCCCAGCATTTAAAAAAATGAACATCATACCAACAGTAAAATATGAGGCTTTTTTTTCTGCTTCAGGATCTGGAAGACTTGCTGTGGTAAATGGAACCATGAATTCTGCTGTCTAATGAAAAATCCTGAAGGAGAATGTCCGACTGTTTGTAACCTAAAGCTGAAGCGCACTTGTGTAATGCAGCAGGACAATCATCCAAAACACACCAGCAAGTCCACCTCTGAATGGCTTGAGAAAAACAAAATTAAGACTTTGGAGTGGCCTATTCAAAGTTCTGACCTATATCAGATTGAGATGCTGTGGCATGTCCTTAAAAAGGTGGTTCAAGCTCAAAAACCCTCCAATGTGACTGAATTACAACAATTCTGCAAAGATGAGTGGGCTAACATTCTTCTAGAGTGCTGTAAAAGACTCATTGCTAGTTATGGTAAACAATTTGTGAGGAACTAAGCCGACCGCCACACGGTAGCCCGGGTATCACAGCTTCTGATACCACCGCCGCTACCCAATGTGACGGACGATCCCTTTCCTCCCACGTCACCAATGGGACGTAACTCCACAGGTACAGCTCTCCGGCGCCCCCCTTTGTCTCTCAGGTCAGTAAGAGAACTGCACCTAGAGCAAATGGCCGCCGGGGAAGGTGTCCTGTTACCCACTGGGTATTCTAAGATTCGTGATCAGAGTAAAAGCATCAGCCCAAGATTAATTTTATGGTTTAATTTGCCTTAAGGGTGCACTAGATAATTACAGGAATATACAGTAAAGCTATACAACGTAATTACAATGGATTTGCAGTCAGAGTAAGAATACAACAATAATGTACAAGGCTTAAAGGTATTAGCTATAGATCAATATTACCGGGTTGTAGTATGGTCATGGGGAGGCATGGAGCTCTGCGTTCCCCAGGAAAGTCTTCAGTTGCTGGACAGCCCCAATGCATGTGCTGCAGCTCCATTTGGCAAGTCTGTCCCTGGTGCTTCTGTGTGTGAAAATGGAATGAGAGACCAGCCTTTTCTTGGCTACAGCTTTTAACCCTGCTAGGCCCTTCCCCATTTGCTTTGAAGCACGCATATTAACTGGCCTGCAATTCATATGGAGCAGGAAACAATGGCTTGAGCTCGAGCTAGTTACCATACGACTGACCATATTATTCAGACCCTGGCCTAAACCAATTAGCATGTAAAGGCCCATTGATTCATAGTGGACATCAAAGCTGGCCGTACTGAATATGCTAATAGGCCCTGTGTAGCTAAAAGTCTGTGGCTGTGTGAACTGACAAAATAGAGGCTGGTACAGGCCCTATACAAAATGGTGACAACCTTTTCCTTACACCTCCCTGCTTTTGAGGGCGCTAGGGGGTATCACATTCCTGTGTTCCCCCGTGCGCCCTACCGCACCCTCTCCTTGCCGGGACAACCCATCAGCGTTACCATGGTCACTGCCTTTTTTGTGGCGAATGGTGAAATGGTACTGCTGGAGAGCGAGGCTCCAGCGTAGCAACCTCCCATTCGTCCCAGAGACCGTGTGTAACCAGCGGAGGGGGTTGTGGTCTGTTTCCACGGTGAATTGGCGTCCGTACAAGTATGGCTGCAGACGCTGCAGGGCCCACACAATTGCCAGACATTCCTTCTCCATCGTGGAATAGGCCACTTCCCTCGGCAGAAGCTTCCTGCTCAGGTACAAAATGGGGTGTTCATGGCCCGTAGTGTCAACCTGGCTGAGCACAGCACCGAGGCCGAAGTCGCTGGCGTCGGTCTGCACTAAGAATGGCCGCGTGAAGTCGGCTGCCTGTAGTACCGGAGAACTAGAAAGGGCGGTCTTGAGCGCTTGGAAAGCTGTCTCGCAGGCGACTGTCCAGTCGACTGCGACGGGCAGCCTTTTCTTGGTGAGGTCCGTCAGGGGCTTGGCCAGGGCACTATAGTGTGGAACAAACCTCCTATAGTACCCAGCAGTACCCAAAAAGGACATCACCTGCTTCTTGGTCCTGGGGGTGGGCCAGGATGCGATGGCATCCACCTTCCCGGGCTCTGGCTTCAGAGCTCCCCCACCTACCCGGTGTCCCAGATAGTGGACCTCACTCATACCCAGCTGGCATTTTTCCGGCTTAATGGTCAAGCCTGCTCGCTGGATCCGCCCGAGCACCTGCGCCAGGTGCTCTAGGTGATCCTCCCAGGTGGGACTGAAGATGGCAATGTCATCCAGGTACGCGGTCGCATACCCTTCCAGTTCCTCGAGCAGCGTGTTGACCATCCGCTGAAAAGTTGCAGGGGCATTCTTCATGCCGAAGGGCATCACCGTGGACTCGTACAGTCCGAATGGGGTGATAAAGGCAGAGCGTTCCCGTGCCCTAGGGGTCAGGGGAATCTGCCAATACCCCCTGCTCAGATCCATGATGGTCAGGTACTTGGCCCCGGCCAGCTGGTCGAGCAGGTCATCGATGCGCGGCATTGGGTACGCATCGGTGACCGACACAGCGTTGAGCCCCCTGTAGTCCACGCAGAACCGCGTAGTTCGGTCTTTTTTAGGGACGAGGACTACAGGCGAAGCCCACGCGCTGTTGGACGCTTGGATCACCCCCAGCCTCAGCATCTCGTCTATCTCTTGGCGCATCTGCTGCTGCACCTCAAGAGAGACCCGATATGCTGAACGCCGGATTGGGGGGTGGTTACCAGTGTCCACGTCATGGACGGCTGCCTCAGTCCTTCCGGGCAGGCTGCTGAACAGCTCCCGAAAGGGGTGCAGGGTGGCCCCCAGCTGGGAACGTTGGTCCGCCGAGAGCTGGTGGCCAACCCCCACATCCTCGATGGATCCACCCGACTTGGCTTGGGTGAGCAGATCGAGGAGGGTTTCTGCCTCTCCTTCCTCTGGAAGGTTGCACACTGGGTGAGCATAAGCCTCCCGCTCATGATGGGCCTTCATCATGTTCACATGGAAGGCCTTCCTCCTTCCACGGGCGTGGTCCAGGGTGACCAGGTAGGTGACGGCGTTGAGCTGCTCGTGCACAAGGTATGGACCCTCCCAGGCCGCCTGAAGCTTGTTTTGTGGTACGGGGACCAGTACCCACACCTTTTGACCCACCTGGTAGGTCCGCTCACAAGCATTCTGGTCGTACCATCGCTTCTGGTCAGCCTGAGCTTGGGTCATATTGTCACGCACCAGCCGTGTCAAGGCCATCATTCGGTCCCGGAAGCGCACGACATACTCAATGACCGACACTCCAGGGGTGGCTAAATCCCCTTCCCATGCTTCCTTCACCAGAGCAAGGGGCCCCCGTACACGTCGCCCGTACAGGAGCTCAAAGGGGGAGAACCCCGTTGAGGCCTGTGGAACCTCCCGGTAGGCAAACAGCAGGTGTGGGAGATACCGCTCCCAGTCTCTCCCGTGGGAGTCGACCAACATCTTCAGCATCTGCTTTAAGGTGCCATTGAACCGCTCACACAAGCCATTGGTCTGTGGGTGATACGGGCTGGCCACCAGATGTTGCACCTGTACCTGCTTACAGAGAGACTCCATCAGCTGCGACATGAACTGGGTCCCTCGGTCGGTGAGCATTTCCTTGGGAAACCCCACTCTGGAGAAAATCTCCAGTAAGGCAGTGGCCACTTTGTCGGCCCGAATGGACGACAAAGCTACCGCCTCCGGGTACCGGGTGGCATAGTCCACTACCATTAGTATGAAGCATTTCCCGGAGCGGCTGGGAGTGGACAGAGGTCCAATGAGATCCACAGCCACCCTCGAGAAAGGCTCTTCGATGATGGGCAGAGTTACTAGTGGGGCTTTGGGGCGCGGCCCCGCCTTCCCCACCCTCTGACAGGTGTCACACGAACGGCAGTAGGCTATCACCTCGGTCCTCATTCCAGGCCAGTAGAAATGCTGAGCTAGCCTGGCCCTGGTTTTAGTGGTCCCTAGGTGTCCGGCCATTGGAATCTCGTGTGCGATCCGCAACAATTCCGCCCTGAACGGATGGGGTACCACTAACTGTCGGTCCCTGGGCCACGCCTCCGGTGAACCCTGCTGGACCGTTACCCGGTACAGCCGTCCCTGGTCCCAGACCACTCGCTTGCGGTCGGACTCCAGGGGAGGCTGTGCCGCCTGTTCCTTGAGAGTCTTCAGGCTAGGGTCAGCTTCCAACGCTGCCTGAAATCCCTGACTAGATATGGCAAGAATTGATGAGACTGCCCTGTCCTCTGTCAGTTCCCCGGGATCTGTCTCCTGGCTACTGTCTGACTCGGCAGCCACTTGGTCAGAGAGGGGGAAACCGTCGGACCTCCGCGAGGCTCCTTGGGCTTCAGCGCTCCCACTCCTGGTAACAGCGGCCACGACCGCTGAGACCACGGGTAGCGCCTGCTTTCCCTCCTCCTCTGACCAAGTCGCCGGGTCCGGCAGACTTCCCTGACTTCCTGACATCCCGGATGTGGGGAACTCCTGACCTGGGGTCCTACCTGGTGGCTCCTCTCCCGGGACACCCCCTCCCCCCATGGCCTGTTCCTCTTCCTGCAGGGGCCCTAGACTCAGCAGGCTGGATTCACTTAGGGGCCCTACACTGCCCATAGCAGCCCCTCCCTCCACCTCTGAGCTCTCCCCTACAGCCTCCTCACCTGTCCTCACTGTGAGCCCTGTGTGTGTAGTGTCAGTGCATGGCTTACCATCAGGTTTCACTCCCTCCTCCACTGTTGGAGGCACATTCAATACATTAACATTAGCATTCACAGTAGAGTCATGACATTCTTGGGGAGCCGGACTTGGGGGTTCAGTGGCCACATACTGGGACACTAGCCGCCCCAAATCGGTCCCAAGCAACACATTTGCAGGAATATTCGGCGTTACTCCCACCTCCCGCATCCCCCTCCCGGCACCCCAGTCCAAATACACCTTGGCAAGGGCAGCGCCGGTTCAACGCCTCCAATTCCGGAGACGGAAAGGGTTTTCCCAGGTACCAAGTCTTGAGGGGACACCACCTCAGGGCGTACCAGGGTTCGTTCAGCTGCCTGTGTCCTGCAGTCCCATGACCGCTGAGCGGCCGATGGTGACGGGTTGGTAATTGTCTAGGGACCTCCCACCACCCCCTCCCACACACAAAACAGTGGACGGTTTCTGGGACAGGGATGGGGCCTTCTGGCGCTGGGGACATGCAGCCTTAAAGTGTCCTGGCTGATTGCAATTATGGCAACGTCTGGGTTCTGTTCCTGGCCTGGAGAGGGCAGCAGGGGGTACACCCCTTGCACTCTGGGGGCTGGATATGGGGCTGGGGCAGGATTGGGCTTACCCCCTCTCCAGGTGCTGCTGGCAGGCTTCTTTGGCTCCGGCGCCCTTGTTGTTGGCATACTCGTCTGCAAGGGCAGCTGTAGCAGAAGCCCCCTTTGGTTTCCGGTCACGGAGGAACTGCTGGAGGTCCTCTGGGCAGTTCCACAAAAATTGCTCCACGACAAACAGTTCCTGGACCTCCTGGCGGGTAGTGAGCTCTAGACCCGAGGTCCAGTGCTCCGCAGCTCTCAGCAGGGCCCGCATGTGGTCGGTCCAGGTGTCCTTTGAACCCCGCTGCAGGCTCCTGAACTTCCTGCGGTACGACTCCGGGGTGAGGTTGTAGTGCTGGATCAGGGCCCGCTTGATGCTGTTGTAGTCCTGCTCCTCCCCGGCAGGTAAGTCCCCCAAAACTTCCAGGGACTTACCCCTCAAACGGGGGGTCAGGTACCTTGCCCACTGATCCGGGGCCAGATGATGTTGGAGGCATGTCCTCTCAAAAGCAAGCAGAAAGGAATCCAGGTCTCCATCCTTTTCAAGTAAGGGAAAGTCCTCTGCCCGGACCTTGGGAGCCCTTGTCTCCGGTGGGCCTGGTGCGTCCAGTGGGGGCCCGTGCTGAGCCATCTCCAGTCGGTGCCGGCGCTCCGCAGCTTCACGGCGTTCTGTATGCTCCCGCTCCGCTGCACGCTCTGCTGCTGCTTGCTCACGCTCCGCAGCTTCACGGCGTTCTGCTTGCTCACGCTCTGCTGCTTTCTCTGCCGCTGCTTGCTCACGCTCTGCTGCTGTCTCTGCCGCCACCAGGAGTCTTTCATAGGCGGCGTCATTACCAGCCTCGAGCTGTGCCATAGCCGCTTGGAAGAGGGTCTCCGATCTGGACAGGCTGGGACGGGCAGGGGGTGGGCAGTCCACTGTGAGACTGAGCACGGGGGTCGGGCTCCTTGGGGAGCCCTGGCTGAGCTCCCCCTCATCGGTATCGAACCCCTCATAGGCCACAGCATTGGCCTCCCCCTTTGCCCTACTCCTGGTGCCTTCCGCCATCTTGGGAACCTTTGGTTACTGAAACACAGCTGCAACCCTGACCTTGCACACAACTTGTTATATTTACACTCTGACCGTCTAGTGCTGGGCTGACCTTAAGACCCCAGCAGTGAAAGTACTGCTGGTAGTCTCTAGTGTCTGGGAGTAGGGGTCCCACGCACACTATTACTCTGATCCCACCGCTGCCACCAATTTGTGAGGAACTAAGCCGACCGCCACACGGTAGCCCGGGTATCACAGCTTCTGATACCACCGCCGCTACCCAATGTGACGGACGATCCCTTTCCTCCCACGTCACCAATGGGACGTAACTCCACAGGTACAGCTCTCCGGCGCCCCCTTTGTCTCTCAGGTCAGTAAGAGAACTGCACCTAGAGCAAATGGCCGCCGGGGAAGGTGTCCTGTTACCCACTGGGTATTCTAAGATTCGTGATCAGAGTAAAAGCATCAGCCCAAGATTAATTTTATGGTTTAATTTGCCTTAAGGGCGCACTAGATAATTACAGGAATATACAGTAAAGCTATACAACGTAATTACAATGGATTTGCAGTCAGAGTAAGAATACAACAATAATGTACAAGGCTTAAAGGTATTAGCTATAGATCAATATTACCGGGTTGTAGTATGGTCATGGGGAGGCATGGAGCTCTGCGTTCCCCAGGAAAGTCTTCAGTTGCTGGACAGCCCCAATGCATGTGCTGCAGCTCCATTTGGCAAGTCTGTCTCTGGTGCTTCTGTGTGTGAAAATGGAATGAGAGACCAGCCTCTTCTTGGCTACAGCTTTTAACCCTGCTAGGCCCTTCCCCATTTGCTTTGAAGCACGCATATTAACTGGCCTGCAATTCATATGGAGCAGGAAACAATGGCTTGAGCTCGAGCTAGTTACCATACGACTGACCATATTATTCAGACCCTGGCCTAAACCAATTAGCATGTAAAGGCCCATTGATTCATAGTGGACATCAAAGCTGGCCGTACTGAATATGCTAATAGGCCCTGTGTAGCTAAAAGTCTGTGGCTGTGTGAACTGACAAAATGGAGGCTGGTACAGGCCCTATACAAAATGGCAACAACCTTTTCCTTACACACTTGATTGCAGTTGTTGCTGATAACGGTGGTCCAACCAGTTATTAGGTTTAGGGGAAACACTTTTTCACACAGGGCCCTGTAAGTTTGGATTTTTTTCTCTTAATTATAAAGACATTCATTTAAAAACTGAACTTGTGTGTTTACTTGTGTTATCTTTGTCTAATATTTAAATTTGCTTGGTGATCTGAAACATTTAAGTGTGACAAACATGCAAAAGAATAGGGAATCAGGAAGAGGCAAACACTTTTCCCACAATTGTATGAAAGAAAAAATAAATAAATAAAAATAAAATAAATATATGTGTATAATAAAATACTAATAAGAAAATATGTGTATAGTATGTAAGGTGGAAAAATAAATAAAGCTTTGTCCAATATAGGCCACACATACCTCTCTATGTAAACATTACAATACCACAGCATACATTGCACTCTAAAGGAAAAAAGGTGATACTTAGATAAATGATAATTAATTGTACTCTAAATGAAGTCAGTTTGATGTTATGGTGTTTAATATCTTGATTCTCATTATTTCTTTTCGTTTGAACAACCCAGTATGGTCACCACCTCCATAGAGGTGTCATGATGTCAATAACCTGGGACCTTAATTGACTTCACTTTATGTTTCCTTTCTATAAAAACTCTTGGTGCAGGTAACTCAACCTTCTTAGGTCTAATATTCAATTTATGTTATTAATTGTGTGGTTTCACCTATATATTGTAACCCACAAGGGCATGTAATAGGATAAAAAGAATAAACTGTATTCCACATAATCTATCCCTATATAGAATTTTTTTTCCCATATGTGTCTAATGTTATTCCATTTGATGGCATTATTGCAATTGCATGAGAGGAAGGCAGCCAGCTTACTGGCACACGTCTCAATGGCATGCCATGAGATATATATATCACAGCTTCCTTTTAAGATTTATAGATGATGTACATAGATCTATGTTTGAGGCGTAAAATGAAATCATAAAGGTCTCTCTGCCCCACTTTGGTCAGATGTCAACGCTTCCAATTCAACATTAATCTTTCAAACAGCCTTACACATTAATGAAATCAGATGCCAAGAAACTGAGCAGCGACCATTTCATCTGAAATTAATGTGAAGTGACGGTAACATAAGTTCAGGACAAGCTGCTTGTTTCGTATGGCAAGAAGCAGAAGCACAAAACATACGGAATTTATTTTATTTATCTATTTGCAAGCAAACGCCAGCTGAGCAAATTCTGGAGCCAAGTTAAACGCAAGATAAGTGACTTATGGGAAAAAGAATATAAAATATTGTTCAGGCTGAGATAAACTCACTTCTCATATTTGTTAAGGTCAAGTATGGCAAGGTTTAGGTGGTTTACCGTAAGATGTGATAACACAACATAGTACTATAGTATCCCACCATGTTCCATATATCAGCTGTTACACTATCTGCCTCATGATTCTACTGAGCTGATTATCACAAGGTTCTATAGGTTTCACAACTTTGAGAAAACAGCTGTTGTTTGCAATGACGTCATCCAAATTCTGTCTACTTCGGTAAATACACAAATCACAGGCTTAAAAATTAATTCTACTTTCAACACACTTTACATATATCAATAGTATAGGTAAATCTACAAATCTTTGTAATGTACCTCATCAAAGAAATCAGCTTATTTCCTCAGTTATCAGCCACTTCTTCCCCTCTCACCAGTCTCTTGGAAAAAAAAACATCTCAAATCTCTCCAGCTCAGACAGAACAGATTATTGGCTTACTGTCATGCCATGTGAAACAGCCCATTATATTCTATGGAGAGAGGAGGGGAGAGGATCATGGAGAGGAAACAAGCAGAGGTAGACAAAAACATATTTTTGGGCTCTCTAACAACTCCCTTATCAGAGCTTGATTCAGATCAAGTCTGCTCAGCTCTGTTGTATAATTTCCTCCATGCTACTGCAGCTTGTCTCTGTGTGCTACACGTGAATGAAAATCACAAATCCATCTCTGCGGTGCTGTACTTTGTCTAACAGAGATCACAGCAACTAGTAGCATCTCCCCAGCTCCCTGTGGATTGCAAATTAGTTAGAGAGCCTGCAAAGGGGAAAAAGGTTGAAAATTTAGGATACAGGTACATATATTGGCCAGAAATATTGCTTTTCCTCATTCACACACATGACAGCTAATTCTGAGAGGTTACTTGAAAGTATAGTTATCTTTTAAGTCACTCTGTAGTTGTCAAGAAGAATATATTATTAGTAAAGAAATATTTATTTTATTACATGTAAATGTGCTGCATATCATATAGATTAGTGACAAAAAAGATTGAAGTGAACCTCAGCATTGGTGTTATTTATATTGCCTGTCACGGGGTTACTGCAACAGAGAGGAGCCAGAAAACGGCAGAGTCTGATTGTTCCTACTCCTGCACTGAAAAGAAGAATTTCTCCTTCTTTTTAAATGGTGTTTATTTCGTTTGGCAGAACAAGAGTTAATTGGCCATATTGGGAGTATGAGCTCTCAGGTGAGCTTGGTTAGCCGCTCCCATCTCCTTTATAATCTGGGTCCTGATTCAAACCCCTGTCAGAGCTAGCTTTTGCTGCATGGTAGGGTGGAGAGGTGTTTATATGAGGAGTTTTGGAGGAGTTATCTGTGACTGTTGTGTGGTCTGTAAGTGTATTAATTCCCTTCCGTCCTCTTACTTTGGTTATTCCCCATCCTCCACTCCCCAGTGCATTCCTCTGTTGTATGTGAGTGAATATTTGCATGCTTGTTATTTTAATTTACCCTTGTTTGTGTTGCCTTGTTCATCGGGTTGGTGTACTGCGGTGCACATTAGTGCCCCTCTTCCCTGGGCAGGGGAAGAGAACAGACAGAGGGCTGACTCAGAAGATAAGGCAAGGGTGGAGACCCTGGCATCTTCACCTTCAGAAGTATCCGGGGAATAGGGTAAGCTATTGCATCCCCTAGTGGTAGGGACAGGGAAGGAGTCCCTGGTCCCGGGTCACCCAACAGCTGAGTCGTGACATTACCTCTATTAATTAGGAAGCAATTCTTAAGCAAATGTAAAGACATCTATTGCAGACAGAGATTTTGCATTTTTGCCTATTTTCCATAGTTCTTTGTCTATTCTCTAAATATTTATTTTCTCCCCATGATTTCTGAGTTGGCAGGTTTTTCTACATGTGATCCCAAAACAATATTAATATTAGAATTTTAGTCTTTTTCTTTGTATATTGGTGTTTATTTTTTATTTATTCCTGTTGTATATTTAATAAAATAAATATTTTATATTACTGATATTGTTTTGGTGTTATCCCTTTGTTTTATTGTCTTTTCTTACATATTTTTGGATAACCTATGAACTTTGTGAATTAAGAAATTTCCAAATATTAGCAGAGCTTGGAGGCAAGTAATTGGAAATTATAGGCTGCTGCTAAAAAAATAAATTGATAGGTGCACTATTAAGCAATAAGCTAAAGGGGTTGTCCAGTACAATTATTTTTATAAAAATGGGTGCATTGTTGTTTAAAAAAAAAAGTTACACACTAACATGAACCTATCCGCTTCTCCAGACCACTGGCTGCAATCCTTGCTGGCCAGTCTCCTTACTTTCTCTTCTTGTATGGCATGTGACATGAAACTGCAGCCAACTAGCGGCTAAAGTAAGGAGGCCGGTCAGTGGTGCAACAGTACGATGGTATCTGTTTTTTTAATTTCAAGATCACAATGGGCGAATCCGTACAATAATATATTGCAGTGGACAACCTCTTTAATATAAAATATTGTAGAGCATAACCCCTTTAATAGAGGTGACTGCCACCTCTGAACTATGACATCCTATATGATTTCTCAGTCAACACTTTTGCTGAAAAAATGCATCCCAACAGCAAGATGCTGCCACCACCATGTTTGACGGTGGAGATGGTGTTTTCTGGGTGATGTGCAGTGTTAGTTTTATGCCACACATAACATTTTGCATTTAGCCCAAAAAGTTACCCTTTGGTCTCATCTGACAAGAGCACCTTCATCCACATGCTAGCTGTGTCCCCTACATGGCTTTTAGCAAAATGTAAACTGGATTTCTAATGGCTTGCTTTCAAAAATGTCTTTCTTCCTGACACTCTTCCATAAAGGCAAGATTTGAGGAGTATACAACTAATAGTTGTCCTGTGGACAGATTCAGCCACCTGAGCTGTGGCTCTCTGCAGCGTCCCCAGAGTGACAATAATGGTCCTCTTGGCTGCTTCTGTTATTAGTACTCTCCTTGCTTGGGATATCTGTTTAGGTGGATGGTCATGTCTTGGTAAGTTTGCAGTTGTGCCAAACTCCTTCCATTTTTTAATGATGGATTGAACAGTGCTCTGACAGATGTTCAGAGCTTGGTCTGTTTTCTTACAACCTAATGCTGCTTTACTCTCCTCCACAACTTTATCCCTGACTTGTCTGATGTGTTCCTTTATTTTCATGATGCGGTTTGATCTCTAATGTTCTCAAACATACCTCTGAGAACTATACAAATAGCTGTAATTTTTCTGAGAATAAATTACTCACAGGTGGACTCAATTTACTAATTATGTGACTTCTGGCGGCAATTGGTTACTTAGGATGTTATTTAGAGATATCAGACCACAGGGGGCTGAATACAAATGCATGTCACAATTTTCAGATTTATATTTTTAAAATTATTAGAAAACCACATGTAATTTCCTTTATACTTCACAAATACTTGCTACTTTGTGTGTATAGCACATAAAATCCCAAATAAAATAAAATATAAGTTTGTGGGTGTCTCGTTAAAAAATGTGGAAAAGTTCAACGACTATGAATACTTTTTCAAAGCACTTGTATATGCCACAGGTCATGCTCCTATTTATATGAAGAAGCTGAACTTTACAGAAAGGGGTTGTGGCCACATCCCCTTTCATAGCACCTGCACCGAAGTCAGCTTCACATTTTGTGTTTGTCTTGAGATATTCTTTACACAGCCTAATGTTTGACATTTCAGATGATTGGAAAAGGGAGCTTGAGCATCCAAAGTAAAATGTAAATCATTATATATTCAGACAACAAACAGTCTAAATAAATAATATCATTTCTCTCAGATATAAGCATAATGCCTCGTTAAGTCCCTTTTTTATAATAAAGATATTCAGATTTCATAATGTTCTGCTAAATTAGCAGCATTGGTTAAATTTAAAGAAAAGTTGTCGCTTCATATCGCAGACTCATTAAATGGTCAGTTCCAATGACCAGGAGGGCTACATGGACTGTCAGTCAAATTCAAGACTTGTTAAAGTGAATCAGTCACCAGGTTTTTGCCACGAACTCTGAGAGCAGAAAAAAGTTAAGGGCAGAGACACTGTTTCCATTGATGTGTCACTGCATGCTGTAGTTTTGATAAAATCGCTGTTTTATCAGTAAGAGATTATTAGTAGAAGATTAGTATACCTGCTACCATGCAGTTCTCAAAATCCATGAGCGCTGTGTCACTTGACCACCCCTGATTGGCCTCTTTCTGCCTATGCACAGTGTACAGAGAAAGGTTCCAATCAGCGAAGTGGGCGGGGTTATACAGATCTCAGCTTAAAGAGAACTGGTAGATTTGCAGCAAATAAAACAGTGATTTTATCAATAATGCAGCAAGCAGCCCGGTAAGTGACACATCACTGAAATCAGTGTCTCTGCCCCTAAATCTTGCTGCTTTCAGACAAGGTAGCAAAAATCTAATGACAGATTATAGTACCTTTAAGTCGAGAAAACCTCCAAAAATGAGAGATTTAATTGCTGCTGCCATTGAATGTCAAAAATTGTCTTAATCATTCTCATTCAAAGTCCATCTTTGTTATTTAACCTCTTAACGCATCCTTACACTTCACAATAAATTAAACAAAGGAGCACTACGGATTTACATCATATGGTAACCGTAAAAAAGCGATCCAGCATAATAATAAAAATCAATATTTAATAATTCATTCAAAATGTCAATTATTAAAAAACAATAATGCCCAGCAGGAGGTAAACAATGCCATAACAATCAGTCACAATGGATAAATGTAGCTAGTCCAATAATAATATTAAATAGAATGAGTTATAAAATGTCCCCCAAAAAATGGTAACTTCACCAATGAAAAGATTATGCTATAAAGGATTACCAAATCACAGGATAACAGTATCTAAATCTTAATCCCACATAAGAAATAATAATCACTTCACAATAAATGTATAATGTATAGCTAAAATAACTAGTAGAAAAACATGAATGACGGACGACGACCGTTTCGCGACTGAACGCTTCAACGTGGGGCTGTCGCCCACTCTTCCTCCCCCTGCATTTGTCACCTGCATGTCCATGAGTCACACGTAGCAGGGCTTTGGGGTACTCGGCACCGAGCCCGTTCACTTTACTGGGGGATGTCACGGGTAGCGCAGCTCGGTCCGTTGCCCTGGGCGCTCACTAAAGGGGGATATTTACAGGGGATGATAGAAATGTTCGTGACGCCACCTGTGGTTTCTGATCAGGGTGACCAGCGCTGCAGGGTGAATCCTCTGAGGGGTTGTTACTGGGCAGCAAGGTGTTAAGTCTTTCACAGGTAAGACTGATCCCTCGAGGTATATGGTGGTATAGGGGTGAAGGAGCAATAATGCAGACACACACAAGACAGTCTCTTTCCGTACCTTTACTGGTGATGAAGTTGCAGGCACGTCCCGGGAGGCCATCAGGGTGGAGGATGCACGTCCAGCAATCCACTGAGTAGGTGTAAGGCCTCCTTACATCCTTATGTGTGTGAGTTTCTAACTTGCATAAAACAGAGTTTAACTCCTTCTCTCTGCTACGCCCGGCTGATCTTGTGATGAGGTCTTCTTATGGACAGAACAGTGTCTCTATGGCGGTACCTGCCAGACCCCCATCTTCCTAACCTCAGTTACGTATCAGCACTGCTGGGCCCCTGCGACTTGAAGTCCAGGGTCTCTGGTTTTTCCCACTAGCTGTGAAGATACTAGCAAGCTCGGACCCGGTGTCCGGTAGTGCAGAGTGGAGGTAAGCTATCGTTGCTATTTCTCCTCAGTCACTCTCTCTTTTCCCTTTTCCACTTGCCTGTCGTCCTACTCACACATTTAACATAAGCACAGGCAGCAGTAGATATCAGCTTCTCGCTCAAACTTCCTCAGCCCTCAGGCTAATCTGACAGGAGTCTCTCTCCGGTGTTCTGTGGAGATCTCATCTCTCCCTCACAGCTCGTCTGAGGTAACTGCCGTTCTCTAACACGCTCTGACAGGAATCCTCTCACTCAGATGCTCTGAGGAGAACTGCACTGTCTGAGGTACAACCAACAACTCCCTAACTCGCAGCTAGACTGCCTTCATCTCACTACTGTCTCAAGGGCTCCCTCTGGTAGAACCAGGAAAAATGTGAAGTGTTGTGTGCTTACAGATTATCATGGATTTACCTTTCCGTGCATCCTCCAGGGTGACATGTGGCACCAAGCGCAGCTGGGCTACACATCCCCCCCTAGTTAATATTAGCACTCCCGGGCTGAAAAAGAAAACAATTTTTTTTTTAACATCAACAATAACATAACTCATCCCTTGCGGGAGGTAAGGATACTTCAAATGTTACAATGTGTACAAATGGCAAATAGAAAATATCAAAATACTTTCACACAATAAATACAGGATACTTGTGGAGGACCCGCACCAAACCTCCCACGGTGGTCCTGGGTGGGCTGCAGGACTTCTCTGCTGCAGACCTCACTCAAGGCCACACCATACGGGTTTTTCTTCTGAGGTAGAATGGTTTACGTAAAATCAAGATGGGGCACTGAGTGCCAACTATTTACAACACATTTTTTGGGCTGGCAAAGTCCTCAGCCACGCAGTCCTTCAAAATCAGAGAACTATAGAAAAATCACATTACCCAACTGGGGTATACTACTTCAGCATGTAAACATTATCATCATATAACATTCTCAATAAAGTGTAATTCTCTTCATAACTTTGTACAGTTTAGTAAACCCTGTCTGGGTCCTACTGGATTAATTTGCTAGAACTACTCTTGGTACCTAACAGGTAACCTTCCTTTCGTTGTGCGTACTGACCTACGTGGTGTGGTGTCAGGTATAGTAGCCTCTGGCCTATCTGTCCTGCGTGCTGGCAAACTGTAATACTGCCTTAACCTCTCTAGTTATCTGGCAAGCATACTTGTGGCTGGGCGATGCGGTTCTGTTTCGCCAGGGGATTCTTCTGGTAGTTCCACGTCTTGAGGTTCCATTTCTTGAGACTCTACTTCTGGAGGTGCTACAGGAGCAGGTTCCTCTTGAACTATTTCTTCTGCTGCGGCAACTGGCTCAACTGGACGTTGAAGCGCTTCTTGTGGTTGGTAAAATTGAAGTACTGGAATAATCACAGCTCCCCGATACAAGGCCAATCTGCAGGAAAATCTCCTAAGTCCGTGTGTATGACTTCACCTGGTTTCTCTTTTTCCATAACAAGTTCTTCCTCGGGAAGTTTTAACATGTCTGGACACAGTTTTAGGTGGTCTCTGGATACCATGGTGGTTGTCTTTCCTCCATCTTTGCTAATGGTACAGGTTTTCCTGTTGTCAAACTTGGAACTTTGCACGACATATGGCTCTTGTTCCCACTGATCATCCAATTTGTGCATTCTTCTTTTTCTTTTTAGCACAATTTCTCCAGGCATAAAAGGTTTAGCTGGCGCACTTTTGTTGTAGTTCTCCTCTTGCTTTTCCCTTACTTTATTGAGACTATCTTCCACACAGGCTTGTACTCTCCTGTACTGTTCCTGTCGGTTTGTGTCCCAATCTTCAGTAGTAAACATCAGCTTCTGGTTCTACAACACCAAGTTCCAAATCCATGGGCAGCTTTCCTGGTCTTGCTCGCATAAGGTAGGCTGGAGTACAGTTGGTGGAACTCACCGGTATGTGATTGTACAGATCTACCAGGTCAGGTAGTAGGTCTGGCCACCGATTCCTCTCCTCAAGTGGTACCGCCTTCAGCAGATCAATGACTATGTGATTCATCTTCTCACAGAGACCATTGGTTTTGGGGGTGGTACGGTGTGGTTCTTATCTTCTTACACCCGTAAAAGTGACAGAATTCTTTAAACAATTCGGCTTCAAAGGCAGTACTCTGATCAGTTAACACTTGCTCTGGATATCCATGGGGTCTGCAGAAATACGCTTGAAACGTCTTTGCTGCTGTTTCAGCTGTCAGATCTTTGACAGGGGCGACCACCAGGAACCACCATCGTCAGAGCATACGAGTATCCTGACCGGCTGGGTGACAACTTGACATGGTCCAATGCCACGATCTCCAAGGGACGAGTCGTCTTGCTGGGTTGCAGGGGTGCTTTCTGGCTGCTGTAGTCTTTTCTTCGGAGGCTACAGTTCACACAGTTTTTACACCATTTTTCGATGGAACTGCGCATTCCCACCCAGTAGAAACGACACTTCAGCAGGGTTTCCAGCTTCTTCCAGCCAAAGTGCCCCGCTCGATCGTGGTAAGCTTCCAACACCATCTGGACGTCTGTTCTTGGGACCACTATCTGCCACATCCTCTCATGGGTTCTGGGGTTGACGTACCTTCGGCACAGCTTCTCTCGGTAGATAAACAGCCGGCTTCTCTCGTTCCACAGCTGCTTTGCTTGTTGAGACGCATCCTTCTCCAAGGAGGAACCTTCCTGAGTTATCAGCTCCTTGATGCGGCTGACAACCGGGTCACTGTTCTGGGTCTCCTTCCAGCTGTGGTGAGGTAAAGGGTTTAACGTCTTACCACGCTGCTTCCTGTAGGCTCGTTGCTCGTGGATCATCCCATTTCTGTGGAATGCAGGTAGCTCAATCTCTTCTAGGTCATCCAGTTCCTCTTCCGTGTCGGACTCATGCGGCATTCTGGACAAGGCATCAGCGTTGGCATTCTTACGGCCTGCCTGTACTTGATGGTAAATTGATAGTTCGACAGCCGAGCCATCCAACGTTGCTCCATGGCTCCCAGCTTGGCTGTTTCAAGATGTGTCAAGGGGTTATTGTCAGTGTAAGCAGTGAACTTGCTGGAGGCTAGGTAATGCTTGAATCTTTCTGTAATGGCCCAGACCAGCGCCAGAAACTCCAACTTGAAGCTGCTATAGTTCTCTGGGTTTCTCTCGGTCGGCCGGAGCTTCCTGCTTGCATATGCGATGACTTTCTCCAGGCCATTTTGCTTCTGACTGAGGACAGCTCCCAATCCTTCATTGCTGGCATCAGTGTACAGCAGGAACAGCTGGCTATAGTCAGGGTAGGCTAAGATCTCATTGCCTGTCAGGATCTCCTTCATCTCCTTGAATGCCTCAGCTTGTTCTTTACCCCAGTGGAATGGAGGATTTCTGCTCTTGAGGGGTTGTCCTACCAGGAGGTCCTGCAGAGGCGCTGCTTTCTTGGTGTAGTCCTTTACAAACCTCCGGTAGTAACCTGTCAGTCCCAGGAACTGGCGCACCTCCTTGAGATTCTTTGGCTCCGGCCATTTCTGGATGGCAGTGACCTTCTAGGGGTCTGGCGCTACTCCTTCTGAGCTGGCAATATGTCCCAAGTACTGTACCTTTTGTTTGAGCAGATGGCACTTTGAAGGCTTCAGTTTCATCCCATACTTGGACAGTGACTCGAATACCTCTGCCAGGTGCTTCAGATGATCCTCATACGTCTTGGAGTACACAATTACGTCATCCAGGTACAGCAACACGGTTTCAAAGTTGAGATGTCCCAGGCAACTCTCCATCACTCTCTGGAACGTTCCCGGGGCACTGCTGAGTCCAAACGGCATCCTGTCAAACTCACAGAGTCCCATCGGGGTGGTGAAAGCCGTCTTCTCCCGATCCTCCTCAGCCACAGCTACTTGCCAGTACCCACTAGTGAGGTCAAGGGTGGAAAAGTAGTTAGCAGTTTTTAAGGCAGCTAAGGATTCCTCAATGCGTGGTAAAGGGTATGCATCTTTATGTGTAATGCGATTTACTTGTCTGTAATCTACACACATTCTCATGCTTCCATCCTTTTTCTTAACTAGGACTAGAGGTGCTGCCCAGGGACTACAACTATCCCTTATCACCCCTGCTTCCTTCATGTCACGCAACATTTCCTTAGCTTTCTGGTAGTGTGCTGGAGGTATAGGCCTGTACCGCTCTTTGATGGGAGGATGGCTGCCTGTAGGGATGTGATGTTGTACTCCCTTAATGGTCCCAAAGTCAAGTGGGTGTTTGCTAAATACCTGTGTGTACTCCTGTACCACCCGTAGTACTCCCTGTTTCTGGTGGGCGGGAGTGGTGTCTGTCCCGACATGGAGCTGCTGACACCAATCCTCCACCTGGGTTGCTGGGTCATTATCCTCCGCTGGTTGGCGGGAGGCTAAGGACTCGGTCGTGAGAATGGAGTTGTTATCTACGGTATGTAATTTAGCAACAGTGGCATAACGTGGTAAATTTACTTCATCTTCTCCCCAGTTGAGAAGACGTACTGGTACTCTCCCATTTCGTACTTCTACTACCCCTCTAGCAGTCAAGAGTGTAGGTCTGTGCTCTGAACAATGGGTCTCTACTACTGCTTGGTAGTTCTGTCCTCTCAGACCTATTGCTGCTCTACACCATATTAGCATTTCACTCATTGGGGATATCACAATGGGGTTCGGGTCTGTCACCCGTACATTACCAATTTCATCATCTGTCAGCTTCGCTTGCTGCTGGCACATCAGGGCCCGGATCTCCCTCTGGATCACTCCCTTTTGCTTTGGCCTGGCAACTTCGGCGAGCTGTTGGAGCAAAAACACAACTTCTCCCAGACAGTTACTAATAATGTTTGTACCTAAAACCACATTTAAGCCATTTTCCTCATTTACAGTATTTACTACTAAAAGTCCCTGGTCCTTCAGCTCCACTCTGCCCACCTTTACGTCCACGTTTTTGGCTCAGAGTATATCAACAGGGAGACCATTAGAGGCATACACAGCAAAGTCAGGGCTCGGGGGCTGGAGACTGTCCATGGACCAAAACTTATTATACAGGACATCAGGTATAATGGTCACCTGAGAACCAGTGTCCAGCAGGGCAGGGATTGCGATCCCGTCCAGGATGATGGACAGGTAGGGTCTTCCTCCCACAAACCTGCGGTTCCAATCTGAGGTGCCTGATGAGTCTATTCCTGGGTGTTGGCCCTCGGACCCAGGATCTGCTCGTTTAAAGGACTGTTGTGAATGGACTTGAAATGAGTTCTGAGCAGAGGCTCCCTCTGGTGGTTACAAGCGGTACTGGACTGTCCAGTGAAGATTGTGAGGAGTGGGAATCAGGTGTTACTGACTGGTCTTATATAAGGGAGTCGCCTTCCCATCAGGGTTGCCGGTGATCAATTGTTCTGGTCTCAATCCTTGAGTCCTGTTTCCTTTGTAGCCTGCTGTGTCGTGTCTGCATCTCCTGCTAACAGATAAGACATTTTCTTCTTTTTGTTTTTGTGCTTGATTTTTGCATTTTGTCCTGCACTTCTGTGGGGGCCTTCAGGGTCCCCTTCGGGGGCTTTTGCCCTCTCAGTTTAGTTCAGCCACTGATGTTTGTACTTTTGCTTTTTCCAGTTTTTTCAGTGGCTGCTGTTTTGATTTTGTTACACCAGAGAACTAATTTAGGTGGTAGAGGTCGTGTGATCTCAGGTGATTTTGAAATTAGTAGAGTTGGTGCTTTTCAGGGTTTTTTGGGATTGCAGTAAGTGCCCTTCCTATCCTTTTCTATTTAGGTAGTTTGGGCCCCAATGTTTGCTCATACTATTTTCTGTCTGTGTCAGTATTTCATCTTGTCTAACCGCCATTACATGTTTGGGGGCTTTCTATGTTCTTTGGGGATCTGCTCTGGGGCAGATAGCTTTCCTCTTTCTATCTTTAGGTGTAGTTAGTTTCTCAGGCTGTGACGAGGCGTCTAGGACCAACGTAGGAACGCTCCACGGCTGCCTCTAGTTGTGGTGGTTAGTCAGGGTACTGCAATCTCATAGATTCCAACTTCTCTGGTGTATTGCCTTTTTTACCTGCACTCCTCAGCTACCGAAACATAACAGTATCACCGGCCTAAAAATTGAAAATTGTATTGTACTCACAGAAGGGAAAAAATATTGTGAAAGAAAAAAGGTTGTCAGAGTTGTCAGAGATATTTTTCTGTTTGTTGCATTTTTTTCCCTCTGTATCTCTGGGTGCTGGGGAGGATTTTTTTTTCTCTCAATGGAGTTTGCACAGTTGTCTGGCCGTGTGGATCAGCTTGCCACTGAGGTTCGGAGTATTGCTGCCTATCTTGCTAGGTTGCCTGTTGTGGAACCTAGGATTCCCATGCCAGATTTGTTTTTAGGGGATCGAGCTAAGTTTCAGAATTTCAAAAATAATTGTAAATTGTTTTTTGCCTTAAAATCTAAGTCCTCAGGGAAAGCAGCGCAGCAGGTTCAAATTGTCATCTCTCTCCTGCGCGGCGATCCTCAGGATTGGGCTTTTTCCCTGACACCTGGGGATCCTGTTTTGGGTGATGTTGATGCATTTTTTCAGGCTTTGGGGTTATTGTACGATGAGCCTAATGTCACTGATCAAGCTGAAAAAGCCTTGTTGGCATTAAATCAGGGTCTTGATGACGCTGAGTTATACTGTCAGAGATTCCGTAGGTGGGCAGTCCTGACCAAGTGGAATGACGACGCTTTGGCGGCCCTTTTTCGGAAGGGTCTGTCAGATAATGTAAAGGATGTTATGGTGGGATTCTCTGTCCCCTCTGGTCTCAATGATTCTATGTCATTAGCGATTCAAATTGACAGACGTTTGCGTGAGCGGAGAAGTATGCGTGGAATGGTGTTGCCTTGTGAACCTGCTTCTGAACCCATGCAGTGTGATAGAGTGGTGTCTGGGGTACAGCGTCATGAGTTTCGAAAGCGCAATGGGTTATGTTTCTACTGTAGTGATGCCTCTCATGCTATTTCAGTCTGCCCTAAGCGGGCAAGACGTTTTGCACGCTCAGTTGTCTTGGGTAGTGTTCAGACTAAGTTTTTATTAACTGTCACTCTGATATGCTCTCTGTCCTCATTTTCTGCTCAGGCTTTCGTTGATTCTGGAGCAGCTATTAACCTGATGGATTATGATTTTGCTAAACGTTGTGGGTTTCCCTTGATACCCCTACAGAAGTCTATTCCCCTACTGGGGATCGAATCTACCCCGTTGGCTGAGAATAAACCTCAGTTCTCTACTCAGGTGATAATGAGGGTTGAACCTGATCAT
Organism: Oophaga sylvatica; assembly: GCA_033576555.1. NCBI lineage: Eukaryota > Metazoa > Chordata > Amphibia > Anura > Dendrobatidae > Oophaga > Oophaga sylvatica. The sequence goes on along the minus strand of JARQOD010000002.1, from coordinate 535,726,041 downwards.
CAGGAGTGCTGTAAATTTTTGGTTCTGTATAATCTGCATATTATCGTACTGGGCTTCCCTTGGTTGCAGTCTCATAATCCTGTTTTGGATTGGAAATCTGTGTCTGTAACCAGGTGGGGCTGCCAATGTGTTAATACCAACACTCCTGTTTTTCTGCCTCCTCCCAGGCTCAGGATGTTCCTGACTTTTTGATTGATTTTTCTGATGTGTTTAGCGAAAGTAAATCTGCATCCTTGCCTCCCCATAGGAGCTATGACTGCGCTATTGAATTAGTGCCTGGTAGTAAATTCCCTAAAGGTCGCCTTTTTAACTTGTCTGTACCTGAACATGACGCTATGCGGTCTTATATCAAGGAATCATTGGAGAAGGGTCATATCAGACCATCCTCTTCACCCTTAGGTGCCGGTTTTTTCTTTGTGGCCAAAAGGATGGTTTATTAAGGCCGTGTATTGATTATCGTCTTTTGAACAATATTACTGTAAAATATCAATACCCGTTACCTTTGATTTCTGACCTGTTTTCCAGGGTGAAAAACGCTACTTGGTTTACCAAGCTTGACCTCAGGGGGGCATATAACCTTATTCGCATTAAGCACGGGGATGAATGGAAGACGGCATTCAATACCCCTGAGGGGCATTTTGAGCACCTTGTGATGCCCTTTGGGCTCACTAATGCTCCTTCTGTCTTCCAGTCCTTCATGAATGACATTTTCAGGGATTTTGTGGATAAATTTCTGATTGTTTATTTGGATGATATCTTGATTTTTTCTAATGACTGGGACTTTCATGTGAAACATGTTCGAACTGTATTCCAGATTTTGAGAGAGAATGCTCTGTATGTGAAGGGATCAAAGTGTCTTTTTGGCGTACAGAGGATCTCATTTCTGGGATTCATTTTGTCCCCATCTGTTATTGAAATGGACCCGGTCAAGGTTCAGGCCATCTGTGATTGGGTCCAACCTACTTCATTAAAGGCTCTTCAAAGATTTTGGGTTTTGCCAATTTTTATCGTAAATTTATTGGTAATTTCTCGGTTATTGTTAAACCATTGACTGATTTGACCAGAAAGGGTTCTGATGTGGTGAATTGGCCTCCTGAGGCAGTCTCTGCATTTCAGGAACTTAAGCAGAGATTCACTTCTGCTCCTGTTCTACGGCAGCCTGATGTTTCTCTGCCATTTCAGGTGGAGGTTGATGCCTCTGAAATTGGGGCAGGTGCCGTTTTGTCCCAAAAAGATCCAGAGACCTCTAAAAGTAACCCTTGTGCCTTTTTCTCTCGAAAATTTTCTCCTACTGAACGTAATTATGACGTGGGCCATGAAGTGGGCTTTTGAAGAGTGGAGACATTGGCTGGAGGGAGCCAAACATCAGGTGGTGGTCCTTACGGACCATAAGTATCTGGTTTATCTGGAATCTGCCAAGCGACTCAATCCTAGACAGGCCAGGTGGGCCTTGTTTTTCACACGTTTTAATTTTGTGGTTTCCTTTCTTCCTGGCACTAAGAATGTTAAGGCGGATGCCCTCTCGAGGAGTTTCCTTGCGGACTCTCCTGAGTTATCTGATCCTTCTGTTATTTTGAAAGAGGGTGTAGTTCTTTCCGCCATCTCACCCAATTTGAGACTTGCTCTGGAGAGGTGTCAGGAGGATAGGCCCGAGCGCTGCCCTGTTGGAAAATTGTTTGTCCCGGACCAGTGGAAAAAGAGTGTGATGTCTGAGATTCATTGTTCCGCGTTGGCTGGGCATCCTGGAATTTTTGGTACCAGAGACTTGGTTAGTTGGTCCTTTTGGTGGCCTACCTTGTCTCGTGATGTCAGGGAATTTGTGCAGTCCTGCGGGACTTGCTCTCGCTCCAAGCCTTGCTCTCGCTCTAGTGGTTTGTTGATGCCATTGCCTGTGCCCAACAGACCATGGACCCATATCTATATGGATTTAATTTCCGACCTCCCTGTTTCTCAGAGAATGACCGTCATCTGGGTGATTTGTGATAGGTTTTCCAAGATGATACATCTTGTGCCATTACCTAAGTTGCCTTCCTCCTCTGAATTGGTGCCTTTGTTCCTTCAGCACGTGGTTCGTTTACACGGCATTCCTGAGAACATTGTGTCTGACAGAGGAGTCCAGTTTGTTTCCAGATTTTGGAGGACCTTTTGTTCTAAACTTGGTGTTCAATTGTCTTTCTCCTCGGCGTTTCATCCTCAGACCAATGGTCAAACTGAGAGAACAAACCAGACATTGGAGACTTATCTAAGATGCTTTGTGTCTGCTGATCAGGATGACTGGGTCTCTTTTTTGCCTTTGGCTGAGTTTGCTCTTAATAATAGGGCTAGCTCTGCCACTTTGATGTCTCCATTTTTCTGTAATTCTGGGTTTCACCCTCGATTTTCTTCAGGACTGACGGAGGCTTCTGTCTGTCCAGGTGTTGACTCTGTTGTGGAGCGTATGCAACAGATTTGGGACCAGGTAGTGGAGAGGTTGTCCCTCTCTTAGGAGAGGGCCCAGCGGTTTGCTAACCGGCATAGGACTGATGGTCCTCGGTTTAAAGTGGGGGACTTGGTCTGGTTGTCCTCAAGAAATATTCCTATGAGAGTGGCATCTCCTAAATTTAAGCCTAGGTTCATTGGACCTTATAAGATCATGGAAATTCTTAATCCTGTTTCTTTTCGTTTGCTTCTTCCAGGGACATTTAAGATCCATAACGTGTTCCACAAGTCCTTGTTGAAGAGGTTTGTTGAGCCAGTGGTTCCTACTGCTTTGCCTCCTGACCCTGTTCTGGTTGAGGGCAATATGGAGTTTGTGGTTGAGAAAATATTGAATTCTCGTTTTTCTAGACGGAAACTCCAGTATTTGGTTAAGTGGAGAGGTTATGGTCAGGAAGACAATTCTTGGGTGTTTGCTTCGGACATCCATGCTAGGAGACTCATCCGTGCGTATCATAGAACTCATCCTGACCGACCTGGTTGCTCAAGTGAGGGTTCGGTGACCCCTCCTCAAGGGGGGGGTACTGTTGTGAATGGACTTGAAATGAGTTCTGAGCAGAGGCTCCCTCTGGTGGTTACAAGCGGTACTGGACTGTCCAGTGAAGATTGTGAGGAGTGGGAATCAGGTGTTACTGACTGGTCTTATATAAGGGAGTCGCCTTCCCATCAGGGTTGCCGGTGAACAATTGTTCTGGTCTCAATCCTTGAGTCCTGTTTCCTTTGTAGCCTGCTGTGTCGTGTCTGCATCTCCTGCTAACAGATAAGACATTTTCTTCTTTTTGTTTTTGTGCTTGATTTTTGCATTTTGTCCTGCACTTCTGTGGGGGCCTTCAGGGTCCCCTCTGGGGGCTTTTGCCCTCTCAGTTTAGTTCAGCCACTGATGTTTGTACTTTTGCTTTTTCCAGTTTTTTCAGTGGCTGCTGTTTTGATTTTGTTACACCAGAGAACTAATTTAGGTGGTAGAGGTCGTGTGATCTCAGGTGATTTTAAAATTAGTAGAGTTGGTGCTTTTCAGGGTTTTTTGGGATTGCAGTAAGTGTCCTTCCTATCCTTTTCTATTTAGGTAGTTTGGGCCCCAACGTTTGCTCATACTATTTTCTGTCTGTGTCAGTATTTCATCTTGTCTAACCGCCATTACATGTTTGGGGGCTTTATATGTTCTTTGGGGATCTGCTCCGGGGCAGATAGCTTTCCTCTTTCTATCTTTAGGTGTAGTTAGTTTCTCAGGCTGTGACGAGGCGTCTAGGACCAACGTAGGAACGCTCCACGGCTGCCTCTAGTTGTGGTGGTTAGTCAGGGTACTGCAATCTCATAGATTCCAACTTCTCTGGTGTATTGCCTTTTTTACCTGCACTCCTCAGCTACCGAAACATAACAAAGGACACTGTCGGGCTAGATGACCTTCTCTGTTGCAACGGTAGCAGATGATCTCTCGGCGAGGATGATGCTGATCTGGGGTCGCTCCTGGGGGTGGCGTTGTCCTCCTCCGGTGGGGCGACGTCCTCCTTTTCCTCCGGTTCATCCAAAGGACATCCTCTGGGCAGTCAGCTAGCAGGATCTTTCCTCCTTCCTCCTTCCGCAGTTGCAGGGCACTCATTACAGCGGCCAGGTTTTTAGTCAGCTGGCGCACTTCTGAGTGCAGACAGTCCAACTCAGTAGGGGGCGCCACCTGCGTTTTGGCTTCCGCCACCAGCGGGGAAAAGGTGGATGCTGCCGGCTTTAGAGTGGCTTCACTCGAGTGACACTGGGTCGACACCTCGGGCTTCTCCAGGGGTCGCAGTCCTTTTATAGCCATATCCTTTAGGGCATCAAAGGTAGCGTCAGGATGATCCAAGGACCACCAGTGCTTTAAGCTTGGGACCTCAGTCCCCGTACAAACTGTTCCTTCAACATTTTGCTTTCATTAATGGCACTTATAGGGTTGACCTGTTTGAGAGCTCGCAGGGCCCCCTGTAGTCGGCAGGCGTAGTCCCTAATACTGTCATCTGGTCTCTGGGAGCATTGATAAAACCTCATCCGGAGATCTGTTTCAGTGCGGTCCTCAAAAATAGTCTGTAGCTTTAAGAAAATTGAAAGCACTGATTCCTGGTCTGCAGCTGTCCAAGTCTCTACTTCCCTCTCTGCAGCACCAGTCAATTGTCCTACTACCACTGCAGCTCTTTGCTTCTCTGTCATAGGGTACATGTCCATTATGCTGCATATTTTGCGTTTAAACCCTGACAGGGTATCTGGCTTACCGCTGTACTGGGGAGCCACTTCGCTCCAGGCATGTATGGCAGCGTTAGCGGTACTATCGGGGCCACAGGACCAGGTGAGAGGCCAGCGTTTCCATCCTGCGCGGCAGCGCCGGCGGGTAAGTCACCGGAGCGGTCGCCCTGGGCCGCGCTGTCAGCTTGCGGCTGCAACATGTCATCTACAGTGAAGAGGCGATTTGGGGATGCTGGCCTTCAGGGCAGATTGGCAAAACAAAAGCCAATATTCCTCTGTCCAATGTCTGTGTTCTTTTGCCCATATTAATCTTTTCCTTTCATTTAAGCCAGTCTTAAATATGGCTTTTGTTTTGCCAATCTGCCCTGAAGGCCAGCATCCCCAAATCGCCTCTTCACTGTAGATGTTGACACTGGCGTTTAATGTGTACTGTTTAATGAAGCTGCCAGTTGAGGACCTGTGAGGCGTCAATTTTTCAAACTAAAGACTCTAATGTACTTGTCTTGTTGCTCAGTTGTGCAGCGGGGCCTCCACTTGTCTTTCTTCTCTGGTTAGAGCTTGTTTGTGCACTCCTCTAAAGGGAGTACTACACACCATTGTATGAATTCTTCAGTTTCTTGGTAATTTTTCGCATGGAATAGCCTTCATTTCTAAGAACAAGAATAGACTGTCGAGTTTCACAAGAAAGTTCTTTTTTTTTGGCCATTTTGAGAGTTTAATGGAACCAACAAATGTAATGCTCCAGATTCTCAACAAGCTCAAAGGAAGGTCAGGTTTATAGCTTCTCTAATCAACCAAACGGTTTTCAGCTGTGTTAACATACTTGCACAAGGGTTTTAAAGGGTATTTTAACCATCTATTAGCCTTCTTACACAGTTAGCGAACACAAAATACCATAAGTACACTGGAGTGATGGTTGTTGGAAATGGGCCTCTATACACCTATGAAGATATTGCATTACAAACTAGACGTTTGCCGCTAGAATAGTCATTTACCACATTAACACTGTATAGAGTGTATTTCTGAATCATTTAATGTTAGCTTCATTGGAAAAAAACTGCTTTTTTTTTCAAAAATAAGGAAATTTCTAAGTGACCCTAAACTTTGACCGGTAGTGTATATGGTGGTATAGGGGTGAAGGAGCAATAATGCAGACACACACAAGACAGTCTCTTTCCGTACCTTTACTGGTGATGAAGTTGCAGGCACGTCCCGGGAGGCCGTCAGGGTGGAGGATGCACGTCCAGCAATCCACTGAGTAGGTGTAAGGCCTCCTTACGTCCTTATGTGTGTGAGTTTCTAACTTGCATAAAACAGAGTTTAACTCCTTCTCTCTGCTACGCCCGGCTGATCTTGTGATGAGGTCTTCTTGTGGACAGAACAGTGTCTCTATGGCGGTACCTGCCAGACCCCCGTCTTCCTAACCTCAGTTACGTATCAGCACTGCTGGGCCCCTGCGACTTGAAGTCCAGGGTCTCCGGTTTTTCCCACTAGCTGTGAAGATACTAGCAAGCTTGGACCCGGTGTCCGGTAGTGCAGAGTGGAGGTAAGCTATCGTTGCTATTTCTCCTCAGTCACTCTCTCTTTTCCCTTTTCCACTTGCCTGTCGTCCTACTCACACATTTAACATAAGCACAGGCAGCAGTAGATATCAGCTTCTCGCTCAAACTTCCTCAGCCCTCAGGCTAATCTGACAGGAGTCTCTCTCCGGTGTTCTGTGGAGATCTCATCTCTCCCTCACAGCTCGTCTGAGGTAACTGCCGTTCTCTAACACGCTCTGACAGGAATCCTCTCACTCCGATGCTCTGAGGAGAACTGCACTGTCTGAGGTACAACCAACAACTCCCTAACTCGCAGCTAGACGGCCTTCATCTCACTACTGTCTCAAGGGCTCCCTCTGGTGGAACCAGGAAAAATGTGAAGTGTTGTGTGCTTATAGATTATCATGGATTTACCTTTCCGTGCATCCTCCAGGGTGACATGTGGCACCAAGCGCAGCTGGGCTACACATCCACATGTCGCTTGAACACACCGTTAAGGGTGTAATAAAGGACTGAATATTTGTTTTCAAACCGGTGAGTGCTGCTGTTTTTCTTCTTTTTCATAGATCTCGGATGCATATGAATTTTTTCTTCAGCTGAAGCACCATCCATTGTTTGAATTCAGGCTGTGATATTTCAGTTAATAAGGGACTCCACATCTTAAACAGTGTTTGAAACTATTGCTCTGGTGTGGTTCTGCTGTTTTCTTATGCCTGCACCTGCAAAATAACTAGTAGCCCTTTTTTTTAATCCTTGATTCCCAGTCCTCTCTTCATGTACTCTATTAATCATGGCTACCAGCTTCCTCTGTACACACCAAGCTTTGAAATTCCGAGATATTCCCTCTGTTCTGGTCCAAGAGCAGGATGAAATGTCTCATGCTGAAGTATGGATTGGACACCATTCTTTGGGAGTCTGAGAGCAAGGGGTCTTGTCTAATGCTTCCAAAACATGCAATGCATAGAAAATAAAAACTTGAATACTTGTTGCTTTTTTGTGGAGTGAGCTGATTTGGAGAATATGTCTTTTTCTGTCAGATTCCTCCCTCTGTCTAAATACATGGATGCTATGGTTGCTATATACTGCAGCATATAAGATGTTACATGTCTGATACAGGACATTACTGCTAAAGCTTGGCTGTCAATCAGCATATGTCATGCTTTAAGGGGTTAACTAATTGGGATATAAAATATGTAAAATGCACCTTCTTCAGGAGTACTCAGTATGCACTATACATTTCTATCTTTATAGATTTATGTATGTTGAGATGGCGGCAGTATTACAGACTCTTTTTCTTGCTTTTGATTTTTTCAAGGAAAGAATTATTTAAAACTCCTTGGCTACCATGAAAAATTTGTAACTCTAGCCGCAGGGTTGTACTAACCACAAGAGTAAAGGAGCATCTGGGGCCAGGATCTGATACAAAAATCAGTCCAAAA
>JARQOD010000002.1:535676950-535718278 GCA_033576555.1 Oophaga sylvatica | reverse complement strand
GGTACTGTCATGGGTGCATCGCCACGAAGATCGTCGCGATTGCACATTCTGACTTCTCGCAGCTGAGTTGCTGTTTCTTTGTGTTTGGTAATGAGGGAGTTAATTTTACCTAGCTCTTTGCTAAGACTAGGTCCAGCCTCGCCCGGCTGCTTTTGATTATGTTCTAATTAGCTTCCTTTATATACCTGCCAGTCTGCTGGTTAGATGCCGGTGAAAGCATTCATACAGACTGCAGATAGGATCGGTTCTGAGAAGACTTAAGCTAAGAGCTCCTTTGTTGTTTCTCCTCTCCTTGCTTATAGTTTATCTCCTAGACCTTTGGTGTTCCCTCTGTGTTTATATGTTGTATGAAAGACAGTATTTACTTTATCCCCTGTCTGTCTCGTTTGTCTATACTGTTTGTTAACCTTTACCTGTCCATTCCCTATGGTGGTAATCAGGGTCCTTCTAAGGACTAGATTACAGTGGTCAGGGATTTATAGGAGACAGGGTTTACGCTGGTGGCCTGGACCTCTGTACCATTAACAGTACCTCCAGGTAGAGGGACTAGTCAGGACCCCAGTTTAGGGTCAGCATAGACCCCGGTCCACCTCTAGCCAGAGACAGCGTGAAAAGGATTCAGTATTGACCCACAGGATATTATGTCAGGTAATACTATGCTATATATACATGTTAATGTTACCTATTTATATGTTATATAGAATGTTGTCCCACTTGATAGATTACTGACATTATTTATTTATATATCTGCTAGACAGCGTGACAACTCTATCACACTGCATGGACTCAGAAGCTGGTTCACAAGGCAACACTATTCCACGCATACCTCTACGCTCACGCAAACGTCTGTCAATTTGAATCGCTAATGACATAGAATCATTGAGACCAGAGGGAGCAGGGAAACCCACCATAACATCTTTTACATTCTCTGACAGACCCTTCCGAAAAAGGGCTGCCAAAGCATCATCATTCCATTTGGTCAGGACTGCCCACTTTCGGAATTTCTGACAGTACAACTCAGCGTCCTCAAGCCCCTGATTTAATGCCAACAAGGTTTTTTCAGCTTGATCAGTGACATTAGGTTCATCGTACAATAACGCCAGAGCCAGAAAAAATGCATCAACATTACTCAAAACAGGGTCCCCAGGTGTCAGGGAAAAAGCCCAATCCTGAGGATCGCCGCGCAGGAGAGAGATGACAATTTGAACCTGCTGTGCTGCGTTCCCTGAGGACTTAGGTTTTAAGGCAAAAAACAACTTACAGTTATTTTTGAAATTCAGAAATTTAGCTCGATCCCCCAAAAATAAATCTGGAATGGGGATCCTAGGTTCCACAACCGGCAACCTAGCAAGATAGGTAGCAATACTCCGAACTTCAGTGGCAAGCTGATCCACACGGCCAGACAACTGTGCAAACTCCATTGAGAGAAAAAAAAAATCCTCCTCAGCACCCAGAGAAAAAGAGGGAAATGCAACAAACAGAGAAAAAAAAAAAATTCTGACAACTTCCTTTTTTCTTTTTCCTTTTACTATTTTTCCCTTCTGTTGAGTACCATATAATTTTCAGTTTGGCCGGTGATACTGTTATGATTTGGTAGCTGAGGAGAGCAGGCAAAAATGGCAATACACCAGAGAGGTTGGAATCTACTGGATTGCAGTACCCTGACTAACCACCACAACTAAAGGCAGCCGTGGAGCGTACCTACGTTGGTCCTAGACGCCTCGTCACAGCCTGAGAGGATAACTACACCTAAAGATAGAAAGAGGAAAAGCTATCTGCCCCGGAGCAGATCCCCAAAGAACATTGGAAGCCCCCAAACATGTAATGGCGGTTAGACAAGAGGAAATACAGACACAAACAGAAAATAGTATGAGCAAACGTTGGGGCCCAATCTTCCTAGACAGAAAAGGATAGGAAGGACACTTACTGCAATCCCAAAAAACCCTAAAAAGTACCAACACTACTAATTACAAAAACACCTGAGATCACACGACCTCTACCACCTAAATTAGTTCTCTGGTGTAACAAAACTAAGCCGCAGCCACTGAAGAAAAACTGGAAAAGGCAAATGAACAAACAACAGTGGCTCAGACAAACTGAGAGGAGCACAAGCCCCCGGAGGGGACCTGGCTGACCTCCACAAAAGTGCAGGAAACAATGCAAAAAGCAAGCACAAAAATAAAAACAGAAAATGTCTTATCTGAGAGCAGGAGAAGAGGCAAGATTCAGCAAGCTTCCAAGTGAACCAGGAACCACAGTTGAGACAAGAACAATTGATCACCGGCAACCCTGATGGGAGGGAACCTCCCTTATATAGGACCAGTCTGTAACTCCTGATTGCCAATCTTCACTAAATGGTTCAGCACTGTCTGCAACCACCAGAGGGAGCTTCTGCTCAGAACTCATTTCTAACACATTCACAACAGTGACTATTTAGTCTGAGGAGCTTTATGTTATATTGGGGCTATATGTCTTTGTGCAACCTCCTGTAGATTATGTGGTGATTGTGGTGCCTCTTTTGGGTCTCCCACTTTTTAATGTTGTATTTATGTATTAAGCATTTTGTAATAAAGCATATACCTTTTTAATAAATGGTGTTCAGGTTCATATGTACTTATCAGATCTCATTGTGCTTCTTGTGTTGTGTTTTGTTATCCATGTAAATAAATAAAAAATATGCCACCACCAAATTAAAACCACTTTAACTGTCCTCTAATGTGTTATACACCTATCCACTTTGCAACAAATTTGAAATTTGAATACCAACACAAAATGAGCAACGGAGGAAAAACATTCAGGAGACACACCCCAAAAGAAATCTACAACCAACTTATGAAAAGGAGTGCAAAAACGTCTCAGAAAATATAACATTTGTTTTATTTTGTTTGTTTTTCAAACTAAAAGACTACAAAGGGGAAGTTTTCTCTGTGGATCATGTAAAACATGTCCAAACTTGGTACGTACTAAAAACTTCAATAATGCTAACCAGTCTAAAGTTTTCAGCATTAGACATCACATATCTTGTACTACAAAATTCGTTATCTATCATGCAGAATGTCCATGCGGGTTGGTGTACATTGGAATGACCACGAGGGAACTGAGAAACAGGATTCGTGAGCATGTGAGAGATATTAAAAAAGGCAAAGACATGTACAGAAGTTGAAATTTTGAAAACAATTCCTGACCACTTAAGGGTGCAAATAGCCTCTTAAGAGAAGACTTGAACTCTATAGCTCCACCTATTGGAAGTAGCGATCCTACAAGTCACAAGCAACCCATTAAAGAGTCTTGTAATATGACTTAGGATAAAAGCCAAATCAGTATCTCAATTTGCAGACACGGTGTTTCGGACTATTGGTCCTCGTCAGTGCAAAGTATGAGATCTGATTTGGCTAGATGAGAGGCTATATGTGAACTCATTTTATAAACTACACTCCCGAATGAATTCATCTAGGAGTGCAGTGATCATATTAACTCCACATGTGGATGTGGTGGTGCCCGCCAAGGCCATGTGACAGATCCGAAGTTGACTGTATCTCTTTCTAGTTTTTGTAAGTGCACTACACCACTGACGAACCCAGTTAAGTGTAAGAATGTTGTGGGTTGGATGGCAGACAAAGGCTCCAGTGTGTTGGCAAGCAGCACCACAAAGTCTTCCACACAGTCCAGTCTCAGTAGCCAAGACACTGGGCCTCTAAATCCTCAAAGTGGTCCTCCTTCCTCCCAGCATCAAGAGTCCCAGGAGACATATGACCCCAATGCTGGCTACTCTGAAGAACTGTTTACATTCCCTTGTAATTTGTCAGGCCTCTCAACCTGCACCATTAAAGAGGGTCAAGAGAAGGTGGAGTGCAGTGATGCCCAAACATTTGTGCACCCACGGCCAGGAGGAGGCCACATTGGAGAAGGTCAATTCATGTCTTAAGAGGTGGAGGATAATCATGACGCACAGTTGCTATTAGGTCAGCCTCAAATCGCAACTCAGAAGGAGAATCAGATTGAAGAATTGGAAGACAATATGGTCAATGATGAGGCCACTAATCCAACCTGGCATGGTGGCATGCCTAGCGAGCACAGCAGTGCAGACAGGGATGGATTTGTAGCAAGAAAACAGGCAAGAAGAGGTATAACTCGGTCAACTTTTCCACAGAGCCCCCCCCCACTTGGCTAGATGACAGGCCAAGGGTATGTTGTTACCCTGTATGGCAGTTTTTTTTCTGTAAAGTCCTTCAGATAAAACAGCTGTAATTTGCAGCATCTGCCAAACCAAACTAAGAAGAGGTTAGAACACTGCCAACCTGAGCACCACCAGCATGCAAAAGCACATGGCAGCCTAGCACCCCAGTAGGTGAGCAGAACACCTGGGTACAAAATCTGTGTCTGAGGGTCCAACTACTGCCTCTTCCCCTGTGTTACAGCCTTCCCAATCTGCTGACCATTAAGCAGGCGCTGATGCCTCCTGCCCACAACCAGCGGTTACACACACACAACAGTCAGCAACCACATCCAGTTCATTGTCCCAGCACAGCGTTCAGTTGTCCCTGCCCCAGATGTTTACCAGAAAGAGGAAATATCCAGCCACCCACCCACAGGCCCAAACACTAAACACCCACATTGCCAGATTACTAACCCTGGAAATGTTGCCATTTCGACTTATGGGTACTAAGTCTTTCCATGTCCTCTTGGCAGTGGCAGCCCCAGGGTACTTGATTCCCAGCCACACTATTTTCCCGGTGTGCCATCCCCGCGTTACATAAGCACGTGTTACACAATATCAGCAGTGCTTTGGCCAAAGGAAGTCACAGGGAAGGTCCACCTAACCACAGACACGTGGACAAGTTCTTGTGGACAGGGATGATACATTTCCCTGACAGCACACTGGGTAAACCTGTTGGAGTCTGGGACAGAGTCAGAGGCTGGGACATTACACATCTTTCTCACACCAAGAATAGCGGGCCCAATTTCCATCAGGGTTTCAGTCTCCTCGTATTACAGTTCCTGTCTCTCCTCCTCATCATCCCCAGCTGAACTAGCCTCCCCTTCAATCCCCAGCTGGGAAATCTGCAGCACTGCCTTAGCGAAGCGGCAGCACGCTCTGCTGAAGCTCGTCTGTTTAGGTGATAAAGCTCACAACTCAGCCGAGCTGTTGAAAGGATAAAAGAACAGACCAATCAGGGCTCCCTGCTAAACTTCCAACCAGGTCTGGTTGTGTGCGATAATGGGAGTAACTTGGCGGCGGCTTTAAATCTCGGCAAGCTGATACACGTTCCATGCATGGCCCATGTGTTGAACTTGGTTGTACAGCGGCTTTTGAAAACATACCCTGACTTTCCTGACCTATTTGCCAAGGTACGCCGTGTCAGCGCACATTTCCGAAAGTTATCTCAGGCTTTTGCCGGTCTAGCTTCGCTGCAGCAGCGTTTTAATTTGCCTCATCACTGACTGATTTGTGACCTGCCCACACGCTGGAATTCGACCTTCCGTATGTTGGTAAGCTTAGTGAGCAGCAGATGGCAGTCTCCGAATTCCAGCTTCTCAATGCCCGTCAGAGTAACACTCAGCCCACACACATAACAACTGCCGAGTAGGTGTGGATCGTTAACCTATGTGAGGTTCTTCAAAACTTTGACTACTGCACCAAGATGGTGAGCGCTGATGACGCTTTTATCAGTGTAACCATCCTGCTGCTCTGTCTATTAAAACATTCCCTGCAGAATCTCAAAGAGGAATCTTTGAATGCCGAGCAGGTGGCTATGGAGCAAGATTTTACAGTGGCTGATACCACACAGCCCAGCCTCACACAATATTCTCAGGCCAAATTGCATGATGACAAGGAACATGAAAAGGAGTAGGAGGATGAGAAAGAACAGGAGTTTTTGCTCTGCACTACAGAGTGGACTCTCAATCCCAGCTTCATGCCTGTTCAGCATGGATGGCCTGAAGAGGAGGAGGAGGAGGCTATGCATCGAGAGTAGGAGAGGATGGTTAGTGTTCTTCCTGGTGAGGACACTGAACGTTTTGACTCTTTGTAGTCTGCCACACATGGCAAAGTTCAATGCATTAAATATGCTCCACACAATTCTTTAGGTTTCAGCCTTACACAGAATAATAATATGAATAATGAAACATACTCTCTATATATGCTGCTAGTTTGAAAATCTTACCCACACATCCCTTTATAAAGGGAAATTCGACATAATACCTCTGTTAGCATATGCCATATACTCCTCATATACTCAGCACCCCAGTAGTTGGGCGGAACACCTGGTTACAAAATCTGTGTCTGACGATGAAACCACTGGCCCTTGCCCTGTGTTATGCCCTTTCCAATCCGGTGTCCAGGAAGGAGGCGCTGTTTTCTAAATTTGGGTCCTTACAAAAAAATGGTGGTAGGGTATTGACCAGTTTCTGTATATTTTAAGCGCATCTAAGAGACTGGCTTTATATCCTCCACAGACCTATTCAGGCCACATCCTTACACATATTAGAACATGGTCATTGCCACACTAAGGCTACTTTCACACATCAGGCTTTTTGAATCAGGCGCGGTCCGGCGTCGCGCCGGAGCGCCGGATGCGGCAATGAAATAAAAAACCTGATACGCCGATCCGTTTTTTGCCTGATCCGTTTTGCGGATCAGCAGAAAACCTGATCCGGCGCATCAGTTTCATCCGTTTTTTGACGGATTACGACGGATCCGGTTTTCAATCACGCCCCTTTCATTTCAAAATCTGATTGGCTATTGTAAATCCTATATATACAGTGTTCCTACAGCTTATCTTTGACAGGTTGTAGAGGAGCATTTTTGAGAGAAGAGCAAGTGACTGATGAAGATGGAGGCGATTATTGGTAATATTTTCCGGAATCTCGTGGATTTCACAGCGGAGGCGAATCGCTTGCGTTTTATCGTTATGGAGAAGGAGAGAGGGATCGAGCAGCGCCTAAAGCGTCAGCGACAGCGACGCCGTCGTATGTGGATCCATCCCATCACGGCACAGCGACTAACCCGTGGAGTCTATTCAACACTCAATATGGAGTTAAGAGAGAATCCACATAAATTTTTTTCATACCTTCGTATGAAGAAGGCAACCTTTGACATGTTGGTGGAGAGGATTGAAGACAAGATTAGGAGATGTGACACGTACTGCCGGTTTTCGATTTCTCCGTCGGAGCGTCTCATGGTGACAATAAGGTAAGCTATTATTTTTGAATGTGCTTGCTTGCACACAGTTGTATTGTTGTTTTTTATTCTAGGACTAAAAGGCAACAGAAGGATTAATACCGGTGCAATAAAAAATGGTCAAAAACTTGTGTGTGCTTATTTCATTCAATTGCATATTTATGTGTATCTTTGTGGGTAATGTTTAATACAATGTGGTTATTGTTATATTATTTTTTTGCTAACTTTTATGCTATGTGGGTATTGCTGTATTCTGTTTTGGCATGCTTGAATAATTTCTGGGTAGTGCCATGTTATGTTTTGGCGTACTTTTAATAGTTTGTGGGTAGTGCTATCTTATTTTTTGGTGTAATGTAATTTAATGTGGCTATTGCTCTATTCTGTTTTGGCGTACTTTTAATAGTTGGTGGGTAGTGCTATGTTCTTTTTTGGGATACTTGTAAACTATGTCTGTATTGTTTTATACTATGTGTGTAGTGATCTATTTGTTTTTTGACTTTTAAAATTTTTGTACCTGAGTTCTGAGCATTGATATGTTTTTTTTTTTTTTTTTAGATTCCTTGCAAGTGGAGAATCACTCTCCTCACTCCATTTCCAATTTCGTTTGGGAATCTCTACCATATCTGGGATAATAAAGCACACATGCCGTGCACTCTGGGACTGTTTGGTCTCAGAATATATGCCTGAACCTACCACACAGCGGTGGATGGAAATAGCAGATAAATTCCAAAATATCTGCCAATTTCCAAATTGTCTTGGAGCAATTGATGGCAAACATGTCAGAATTGTGAAGCCATCAGGAAGTGGATCACAATATTTTAACTATAAAAAATATTTCTCCGTTGTGTTGATGGCCATCGCCGATGCCGAATATAGGTTCATTGCAGTCGATATAGGGGCATATGGTCGATCGAACGATTCTCAAGTATTCAAAATTTCAGCAATGGGACGTCGACTCTATGGCAACACATTCCATTTCCCAGCCCCTAGGCCGCTGCCTCAAACCACAGGCCCACCTATGCCATATGTGTGTGTTGGTGATGAGGCTTTCCACTCTCAGAACATTTACTGAAACCATATGCCAGCAGAGGACTGAACCATAGCAAACGTATTTTCAATTACCGGCTGACTAGAGCCCGAAGAATGGTGGAGTGTACATTTGGAATAATTACTGCAAAGTGGCGGGTGCTAATGACAGCCATCAATTTGAAAACGGACATGTTGACGAAGTAATAAAAGCCTGTGTGGTACTCCACAATGTTGTGATCTCCAAAGAACAATTGGCCATTGAGGACCACCATCGACAAACAACTTTACACGATTACCATAATAATACTTATAGAAGTTCTGTTGCTGTTTCGAGGATGAGGGACAGATTTGCCCAGTACTTTATTTCAGCCGAAGGACAGGTAGACTGGCAGGATGAGCGTGTTTAATAAATTGTTATGTTTGTGTTTGTCCCCACATATTGCTAATGTTCTTAATCTTTATTACACATGTAACCTTACATAACATGTAATATTTTAAAGAAATGACAGACAAAAAATTGAATCAACCAATTCAACATTTATTGAAAAAATTTTAACAAGTTTGTTCAAGTTTACTTGAAAAATATCTTTCATAAAATTTTTGTTTTGCATCAAATGACTCGTATATTTTTTTAAACCAAAAAAACAGAACATTACAAGGTTGTGTAGTGTGTGGTGGACATACTATTGGAGGGGCTGCGGGACACTTCGACCGTGGGAGTGTGTAGAGAGGACTGGGATGCTGGTGGGGAAGGAACATTAATAGAGGGTGAAGGGGTGGAAAGGGTTAAAGAATGGGAGGACAAGTTGGAGGCAGATTCGGTGATGGGTGGGGGCGTGCAGGGTGGGGCAGGTACTGGAGGAGCAGGTGATATGGTAGGGAATTGGTAGAGGGAAGGAGATTGGTAAGATGTGGGAGTGTGGTACGGGGTAGTTTGTTGGTACGGGGTAGGTGGCTGGTACTGGGGAGGTTGTTGGTATTGAATAGGTGACAGGAGTTGTTGAGGGGACTGGAGTTGGTGATGTGGCTGAAGGTGTTGAGGTGGCTGAAGGTGGGAAGGTGGCTGAATTTGGGAAGGTGGCTGAATTTGGGAAGGTGGCTGAATTTGGGAAGGTGGCTGAATTTGGGAAGGTGGCTGGTACTGGGGAGGTTGGTGATAGTGGGGAGGTTGCTGGAACTGTTGAGGTGGCTGATAATGAATAGGAGGGGGAGGAGGCACGATGACTGGAGGGGGTGGAGGTGGAGGAACAACTGGGGTGGATGGAGGAGGATGGGAGACAACCTGCACTAGAGCAGCGTGGCACGTGTGCATCACAAACATCTGCTGGTCAGCAGATAGCGGATCTATGCGCTCCGCAACCGACCGAAAAAAACTGTGGTTGGGGATCCTCTTCCTTGAACGCACAGTTTCGAGAAGTGCTTCACCTCCAACTAGTGAGGTTATCTGATTAACACCTGCGGTAACTTGCTCAGATAGAAACTTAAGGCAGTTCTGGAAAGATGCGTTCATGTGAAGAACTCGGGCGCATAGTTACTTTCCTGACCCTCTGCCGTTGCCGCCCAGTAGCCGCAGATGTACTAGAGGTGGCAGGGGCAGAAGGGTGGGGTAAAGGAAAATCTATCTGTTGACCAGCAGACTCATGCAATGCACTCGGCCACGCTGCTGCAGTGCTGGTTGAGGGGAAAGAGGGCTCACGTGTGGGTGCAGATGGGTCGGGGCGGTCAAAGTGTCCCTCGGTGCGGTCTCCTCAGGGATCGCCTCAGTAGGGCCCAACTCTGCGGGCGCCCGAGTGCTGCTCACCGTGCTGTGGAATAAAGATAAAAGATACAATTAATAAAGTGTATTTCAATGGCCCTGGCTGTGAAAAAAAAATTATAAATACATGTATTTTTTAATATTTACCTTCTGGTGACCATCGTTTCACGCAAGAACGCCAGAGCTCTTGCATATTTATATTTACTCTGGCGTCCTGAAGAACCACTCGGGGCCCGCATTTCTTTGTTGAACTCTTTCTTGAAGCGATCCCTGATAGACCGCCACCGCTTCACAATTCTCTCCCCTGAAACGAGATAGCACAAATTGGTTAGTATAATACATATGTGTTTTATACAAACTACAGTCCTCATGTCACCCATGGGTAATGTTTTCAGTATTTACATAGTGTTGGACCTAAGGAAATCCATAAAACATGACCTCTTGTGGTTCAAGAGGAGTGGAGTTGTGGAAACACAGGTTTAAATCCAGCATCCCTACTGAACTGTATATACTTACGCATTTTAGACTGTGACTGAGCTTCAAGGTCCTCCCAGTATGCAACAAGTAGGGAACAAACTTCATCCCAGAGCCGACGTGTCACTATCTGATCAGAATGGCGGCGGTCCCCCATGTTCCACAGCGGCTCCCGCTCTCTAATCAGATCTATCAATAGATCGATGTCGATCCCCTCCTCTCCGTCTGAGTCGGGAGCACGCTGTGAAGCCTTTAAAAAAAATTTGAAATAAAAAATTTTAATTAATAAAATTATTAAAAACATTTTTTTAAAACTAAAAAAAAAAAAAAAAATTATACTTACAGATGGAAGACCGCCGCGTTCTTCAGGTCGACTCTGGGAGGCACTGGTTTGACCTCTTGAAGCCACAGGTGCGGAAGACTGCCAAAAATTTTAAAAAAAAATTTAATTTTTCTTTTTTTTTTTTTTTTATTTTTTAGGATGCGTTGTGTAGTGAGATGTTGTGTTGTAATGATGGATGCAGGAAACTTACGAATTGCGAGCCCACTCCGGGTATCTGTCCACCACGTCCTTCTTCTGGGAGCTCCTCTTGTTCAGATTCCTGTATTGAAAAGAAAAAAAAAATGCATTGTTTTAAATAATCAAAAAAAAAAAATTATGATTTTGGAAACTTCTTTTTTCAAAAATACCGCTAAACGCTGCCGATGAGTGGGAGGGCTCCCAGAAGAACTACTGTCCTGCCGGCCATACTCAATTTCTATCAGAGATGCTCGTCTGTTGTGCATTAAAGAGTAGAATAAAATAAATTAATACATAGACACAATCATGCCCCGTGCTGAAAGAAAAAAAATCTTGTTTGCGGTTATTTGGTTTGAGATATTTACCGTCTCCTGGATGGCGCCTGTTCTTCTTCTGCCTCAGGTTGTGGTGGTGGTGTCACTGACCGCGGCCTCCTATGCTGTACTCTGCAGTGTAACAAAAAAAAGAAAAAGAAAAAAAAAGGCTCAAACCATGGACCGGTCTGAAAGACAAAAGTTCTGTTTGCGGTTATTTGGTTTGAGATATTTACCGTCTGCTGGATGGCGCCTGTTCTTCTTCTGCCTCAGGTTGTGGTGGTGGTGTCACTGACCGTGGCCTCCTATGCTGTACTCTGCAGTGTAACAAAAAAAAGAAAAAGAAAAAAAAAAGGCTCAAACCATGGACCGGTCTGAAAGACAAAAGTTCTGTTTGCGGTTATTTGGTTTGAGATATTTACCGTCTCCTGGATGGCGCCTGTTCTTCTTCTGCCTCAGGTTGTGGTGGTGGTGTCACTGAGCGCGGCCTCCTATGCTGTACTCTGCAGTGTAACAAAAATAACAAAAAGGAGAAAAAAAAAATGGCTCAAACCATGGACCAGTCTGAAAGACAAAAGTTCTGTTTGCGGTTATTTGGTTTGAGATATTTACCGTCTGCTGGATGGCGCCTGTTCTTCTTCTGCCTCAGGTTGTGGTGGTGGTGTCACTGACCGTGGCCTCCTATGCTGTACTCTGCAGTGTAACAAAAAAAAGAAAAAGAAAAAAAAAAGGCTCAAACCATGGACCGGTCTGAAAGACAAAAGTTCTGTTTGCGGTTATTTGGTTTGAGATATTTACCGTCTTCTGGATGGCGCCTGTTCTTCTTCTGCCTCAGGTTGTGGTGGTGGTGTCACTGACCGTGGCCTCCTATGCTGTACTCTGCAGTGTAACAAAAAAAAGAAAAAGAAAAAAAAAAGGCTCAAACCATGGACCGGTCTGAAAGACAAAAGTTCTGTTTGCGGTTATTTGGTTTGAGATATTTACCGTCTCCTGGATGGCGCCTGTTCTTCTTCTGCCTCAGGTTGTGGTGGTGGTGTCACTGACCGCGGCCTCCTATGCTGTACTCTGCAGTGTAACAAAAATAACAAAAAGGAGAAAAAAAAATGGCTCAAACCATGGACCGGTCTGAAAGACAAAAGTTCTGTTTGCGGTTATTTGGTTTGAGATATTTACCGTCTGCTGGATGGCGCCTGTTCTTCTTCTGCCTCAGGTTGTGGTGGTGGTGTCACTGACCGTGGCCTCCTATGCTGTACTCTGCAGTGTAACAAAAATAACAAAAAGGAGAAAAAAAAATGGCTCAAACCATGGACCAGTCTGAAAGACAAAAGTTCTGTTTGCGGTTATTTGGTTTGAGATATTTACCGTCTGCTAGATGCGGCCCGGGCACGATGCTGTCCTCCAGCTCTCACATTTTGTGCTGATGCAGTCGCAGCCTGCTGCCTCTGATGTCCTCTGCTGTGGAAAAAATAGAATTCAATTTAATACATGGACACAATCATCATATACATGATACATTGAGCAAATCAAATCATGATTAATTAGGATATTTTCACTGCATAGCACAACCCTCATAGCATACAGCAATAACAACATAATAGAGAAAATTGGCAACACTATATATAAATTACCATAATAAAGAAGTATGCAAACACAGTATATACCTATACACAACTAGTATACATCAATTCAAAAAGGATATATCTTTTGGCACATTGTATAGTACTGTGCCAAACACAGTATATATCAATAC
Organism: Oophaga sylvatica; assembly: GCA_033576555.1. Classification (NCBI taxonomy): domain Eukaryota; kingdom Metazoa; phylum Chordata; class Amphibia; order Anura; family Dendrobatidae; genus Oophaga; species Oophaga sylvatica. The sequence continues at coordinate 535,705,255 of JARQOD010000002.1, read as the reverse complement.
CCAATTTGTATACAAGTACCCCAAAAATCAATATTGCAAAACCCACATTTATTTAAGCACTAGCCACATAGATTATAATACCCACATTGCATAAACATTACACACAAAGCTACACAGAAATATGCAATTGAATGGAATAAGCACACACAAGTTTTTGACCAATTTTTATTGCACTGCTAGTAATCCCTATGTTGCCTTTTATTACTAGAAAACAAAAAGTACAACTGTGGACAAGCAAGCTCATTTAAGTACGTCAATAAATAACATAGCACTACCCACAAATTATTAAAGTATACAAAAGCACAATATAGCAAAACACACATTTGTTTAAGCAAAACACACATAGCATATAAGAAAATAATAATATAACAATACCCACATTGCATTAAACATTACCCACAAAGCTACACAGAAATATGCAATTGAATGGAATAAGCACACACAAGTTTTTGACCAATTTTTATTGCACTGCTAGTAATCCCTATGTTGCCTTTTATTACTAGAAAAAAAAGTACAACTGTGGACAAGCAAGCTCATTTAAGTACGCCAATAAATAACATAGTACTACCCACAAAATATTCAAGTTTTTTTAAACCATCATACAGCAATACCAACAATGTATATAAAAATACGAAAAAAACACAATATAGCAATGCCAACAATGTATATAAAAATACGACAAAACATAATAAAGCAATACAAACAATATATTTAAAAATATACCAAAACACAATAGAGTAATATCCACATTGTATTGAGCACAACCCATAAAGTATGCAACAATGCAAATACATAAAATACACGCATAGTATCATGGGGTGGGTGATATTTACCGTCTGCTATTTTCTCCCGTCTCCTCCGCTCCCACATCTTGTTGGTCCCCAGATTCCATTTTGCAGGTTGTGGTGGTGGCTCCAAAATCCTGAGAAAAATTGATGAGGTGTCTCTCTTGCTGCTTTAATTGCATGTGGCAGAGTGTCCCACAGGCATGGTATATATCTGTTTGCTTCTGTCTGGGCTAATTAACATTCCCAGACAAAAAAAACGGGTCAGGCCACCGGATCAGGTTTCTGCCGGATGCGGCGCAATGCGGCGCTCATAGACTTCCATTGCACACAAAGGCCGGAAGCACCGGATCCGGCCCTTCCGGCGTTTTGGCCGGACAAAAAAAAAGTTTCAAAATGCGTCTTTTCTAGACGCCGGAAACAAACCAGACACCGCATCCGGAAGAAAGCAGACAGAACGCAGGTACATGCGGCGCAATCCGGCGCTATATCTTTTTAATGTTAAACCCACCGGATCCGGCGTGTCCGTTCGCCGCATCCGGTGTTCAAAAAAAAGGCCGGATGGCGCCTGATTCAAAAAGCCTGATGTGTGAAAGTAGCCTAAGGCCTTTACCTGAGCTCTGTAGCACTGCCTGTTACCTGAGTAAGGCTACTTTCACACATCAGGCTTTTTGAATCAGGCGCGATCCGGCGTGTTTCTAAAAAAAACGGATCCGGTACCGGATGCGTTTTTTTAGCATTGACTTACATTAGCGCCGGATCGCGCCTGATGTCACTGCGTTGCATCCGTTTTTGGCCGGATCCGTCGGAATTGTACATTCCGGCGGCCGGACAAGACGGTTTTTGTAACTTTTTTTTTTTTTCCAGAGGCACCTGACAGTGCCTGAATCGGCACTTCAGGCGGCCGGAAACAATGCAAACCTATGGAGCCGGACCAGATTTTTGACAAATCCGTCAGAAAACTGATCCGGAGTTCTCTCTCTCTCTCTCTCTCTCTTTCTCTCTCTCCTCGGTCCGGACATTGATGTCTGTATTTTCAACATGGAAAATGTTATATTTCCGGGTTCAAAAGGTCAGGACCGATCAGGCAAAAAACCTGATCAGTTTCATGAGTTTTTTTAAATCAGCGCCGGATCCGTCCTTTCAGGCATAGGACGGATTATGCCTGATTCAAAAAGCCTGATGTGTGAAAGTAGCCTAATACACTACACACACCTCAACATTCTCTGGGACATGTTCTGTAATTACTCCATTGTTGCATTGGTGATGGTGGCGGGCGAAGCCCAAAATTCAAATAGGCATGTTTTAACTGGCATTGTAAAGGGATGGCAAATATGTATTCCACTATCTTGCTAACTATTTGGCATCACTGAGGGACCTCCCAAATGTAGGAGTGAGAGCTCTCACAAATGTTAAAGAGAAACTAAAACCAAAACACTCCATGTGAACATATGCTAAAGGGAAGGTGTATTTTTTTTATTTTTATTTTGCGTTATATACATGTTATATACATGTAATTATGAAGGACAAATGTTTCTTAGCATTTTTTCTTTTAAAACAAAATTTTGGTTTGGTTTGGTAGGTCTTTTTAAAAATCTGTAAAACTGGCGCAATACCTTTTCCTAAGGTCCAATTCTCACTGGACAGTACAATTCCCAGACTTGTAAGCCTTTTCCTTGCAGGGGGATTCCCACTTGCCTGAGATGTTCTGCCGCCTCTGTAACTAGTCCCTTTTCATGCTGAGCCTTGTATATTCCAACACTGGTCCACCTGTGTTTTCACCTCTTCTCCAACACTAACTCTCATCACTTCCTATATCACTAAAGACTCCTTCACTGGTCCCTCTAGGAATCTGCCTCCCTCCAGGGGCCAGCCTTGCAGTTAACCCTGCAGGAACACATGTCACGACCATAGGGATAAATACTTTTTATAATAACTTAACATGTAATAAGTATGCTAAAATAAGAGCATGGACCGCACCTCTAAAAAATCATACATTGATGTAATGCCACTAAGCAAAAATATGTATTACTGAACATGCGGTTCCTAGTATAACATTCTGTTCAGACTGTTATGACGCCTCTGACATGTCACGGCGAATCTTTCAAAGGTCCTAACTTTTATAGCCTTAAAGGAGCTGTGCGCTAACCACGTCACTTTGACAACGCACCAGCAGGGCGGGCAGCTTGATGCCTCACAGCACCCTTGCTGCAAGACTGAGTCCCCATGACTCCAGACCACACCGTCCCACAAGCACAAAAAGCACAGCAACAATGGCCACCACACAGCACCAACACCAAATGAAAAGAGCAATAAGACATATTTCAACATTATCGCAATGATGTCTTTGTGGGACGGGCATGACAGCCACCCCTCACATAACTTCCTTTGACCTGTCCATTATAGACATCTTACTGACAGATTTCCTTTACAATTGAGGAATATTTTTGTATTTTAAAACTATAAGCACCGAAGAGGATCTTGCACTTATGGATTTTAAATGCAGATTTCTTTTACCAAATCTATCGTAACTACTTAATGAAATGTCACAACTGTATCAAAGGACAAGATTGACAAAAGATTTTCAATGCGGACATTTATTTTCAAGATCCTTTTATCTTCAAACGTTAAGTTGTACAAAGTGTTTCTAAAGCAACGTTAATGGTGTGTTTGTAAATTTAGCCAGACATTTGACTTGATTGAGAGTAGCAAAGAAAGCAATCTAGCACTGCTGCCTTTATTCATCACTGCAGCGGTACAGAAGGTTAGGAGGTAACTGATTGCAGATTTCTGTAGGTAATGGATACAAATAACGTCATTGCTTAAATTCTAAGGAAAGTGTGAAGCATCATTGTATTGTAGAAACTTTTATAACTGGATTCTCCAACTTTATGAATTTAATAACTTGAAGCAATTTGAGTTATGGAAATAATGTGTTTGTCTTTAAAGAGGGAATTCTAAATATTACAGCCTAAACATGGCGGAGACATTGTTCTCTTCCAGAGAAAAATACAAATAGAAGGCGCTGGTGATCAATTATAAGTTATCTTTACAGCTATATAAGTTCTGGCATCTCCTGTCAGCGCATTCATTGTAACCGCATTGCTGTATCACTCTGAGGTGCATTATATTTATGAAGCGCTGGATGATCTCAAGTACGTGACAGGGAATGTACTTAATTGTCTGTCACTGGTGGGATGATCTACGATACTACATGCAGCCAGAGAGCTGTAAAGAGTGTTGAAGCAAGTTCTACAGTAGACATTCCCAATAATTAGCCTCAAAATTGAATTATATTATGAAGGAAACTTTCCCAAATCTTGTGTCATAGGCTCTGCTCGCATATCTGGTTGTCATATGTTTATAACTAATTGAGTATTAAAAAAAATCTGTATCCGGTACAAACAAAGCGAAAACTGATGACCATTTGGTTTCTGTTTTGCATCCGTTTTTGTTCTGCTTTTAGTGCATCTGTTTTTTGTGACAGTTGTCTCAGAACACCTCTGCTCTTCTGAGCATGCACAGGGCTTGAAAAATAGATCTGTTAATGGATAACAGATGACTATTTATTATGATATGTTTCTCAATATAAATAAACAGCTCCAGTTGCTGCTATTTGACTGCAAAAAATACGGGGTCGATTAATTAAGGATGAAGTTGTACCCAAGTCTTAATGAATGGGTATAGTGGGGTTAAAATGCACCAAATTCATTGAGGTTCACACCACTTAATAAATTTGGCTCATATTTATTGTGTGCATCACCGGAAATGCTACTCCAGTCAGTGAATAAAGTAACATTTCTGACTTGTTACGGCACTAAAGTTGTGCAACTTATGATGAATTGATGAATATGATGACATGGGCACTGCAACGCCAACCATTCTAATCCAAATCTCTAACCCTGCCCCAGTCCACACCCGTTAATGCCCAATCTAAGCCAGACTCCCTCTTCTACCTCTGCTGGTCACACGTGTTTAGTGTAATTTGAGTGTAAAGATTTACAATGCTGGCTCTTGCTTAATTGATATGTATTAGGTAATACACTCATGAATCAAGGTTATTTCATTTATTAGACAAATTGTTCAAAGAGAAAACGAAATATTTAGTTTTGACTAAGTAATGTATTAAAGTAGACAACCTGTCAGTACCTTTTAAACTCCTAAACCGCCTCTACTGCTTTATACTACAGGGGATTATGTTTCATCCTGAATTATCTAAAATAAGAACATTAAACCCGCTGCATGCCACATCAAATTACCCCTTGTTTAGTCCTGGGTCTGAGGTTGTTCTCTTGAATTGTCTTGGTGGCTACACCTTTTTTTGATCTGATTGCCATTCCTCTAGGCAGGGTACATTATCCCAGGCCGGCTACACCACAGTGGGCAAATTAAGCCAAGCCTAGTATAATTAGCTAAAGTGTACATGCGCCAAATAAAAGAATATATATAATGACAAGTTTAGATACCTAATACTCTACAGTAGAAAACAGTGGTGATGGTTTAGGTATGTAATAGGGTGATGGTTAACAAGTAGGGCATAACTTCTATAATGAAAAGCTGTATTTAGTTGTCAATTTTACCTAAAAATAGCAGAAATAGATTCAATTTTTGCTACTGAAAAGATTTGTATATTGACAATGTATTCGAGCTTTGAAACTCTTCTAGTGCAAATGAGAAGTAACCACAAAGTTAATAGATAATTTTATATTGGATTTCTACATTTAAAATAATAACAGCATTGGTTTTACCCACCCATTTATAATTTACAACTTACATTAATTAAACTGCCATTTCATACACATAATAAAAGAGAGATAAAAGAAATAATAAAGAAATAAATGTTTTCTTTTATATTATTACTATGGGGAAACAAGAATCTGAACAGTTTACTCTCTTCACGGTAACTACTGCTACCATTATGCTTAGTAACATAGTAACATAGTTATTAAGGTTGAAGGTAGAGTTGAGCAATACTTTCCGATATCCAAAAGTATCGGAATCGGAATGGTATCGCCGATACCATTAAAATATCGGCGATACCCGATACCGATACCGGAAATCCAATGTAAGTCTATGGGAACAAAATATCGTAACTAAAAAACCCCATTCTTTCCTTGCAAACACTAAATATACACACATAGAATACATATATATATACATGTCATTGTGACATATATATATACATATATGTATAGTTTATACACTTCTACATAGTAAAATAGCCTCTGATTCAATTGCCGGGTAAAGCCGGCTTTTGTGAAAAGTTAGAAGCACCCGACATGAAATGACACTTGGTTTACATAGAGTTAACCATGTCTTTTCATGTAGTTTGATATCTGATTTGCACAAACAATTACATGAGTGGCTGTGTGCAAAATTTCACACCTGTAGGGGTTAATTAAAGGTGTAAATTCGTTGTAAAAAAAACGGACTTTTTTGCTACGAATTTACACCTTTAATTAACCCCTACAGGTGTGAAATTTTGCACACTTACACTCATGTAATTGTTTGTGCAAATCAGATATCAAACTACATGAAAAGACATGGTTAACTCTATGTAAACCAAGTGTCATTTCATGTCGGGTTCTGCATTTTCACAAAAGCCGGCAATTGAATTAGCGGCTATTATACTATGTAGAAGTGTATGAACTATAAATATATATATATATGTGTCACAAATTCAATGACATGTATATATATATATATGAGGTGTAAAATTGCTGAAAAAAATTGCGTGGGCTCCCGCCCTATTTTCGCAACCAGACAGACAAAGCCAGTGAGTGGGGGCAGATAATAATAGCCCAGAGAGGGACCATTATTTTTGGCCCCCCCCCTGGCTACTAACATCTGCCCCCAGACATCCCAGGAAAGACAAATCTATAATTAGATTCGCCCTTTCTGGCACTTTGCCCGTCTATTCCCATTGCCCTGTAGCGGTGGCGAATGGGTTAATATGGGGTTAAAGCCACCTTGCTATTGAAAGGTGACCTTAAGCCAGGTTAATAATTGAGAGCTGTCAATTAGACAACTATCAATTATTAATCCTATTGCATGAAATAAAAATAAAACACACACACTTTAATTAAAAATCATTTTAATGAAATAAAGACACATTTTTTTGACCATCTTTTATTTTACTGCAAAAACCATTTCCTGTAATAAAAATAAAATAAAAAAGCAAAATTATTCTTACCTATCCCATGCACAGTCAGGTCCCACGGTGTAATCCTTCAGAAAGTGTTAATGTTTACTGCAGGGACCGCAGCTAATGCTGCAGCCTCACAGTAAACCCCCAAATGAATGAGTTCCTCTCCTGGCTGACAGGAGAGTAAAGGCTGGGTCTCACATAACGATACACCAGCGATCCCGACAACGATATGCACTTGTCAGGATCGCTGGTGTATCGCTACATGATCGCTGCTGAGCTGCCAAACAGGCAGCTCAGGCAGCGATCTGGGACAGCGACACTGCGGGTAACATCGCTTAAGGGCCTGTCTCACATAGCGATATCGCTACCGAGATCGCTGCTGAGTCACTAGTTTTGTGACGCAGCAGCGAGCTCACCAGCGATATCGCTGTGTGTGACATTCAGTGACGATCAGCCCCCTGCCGGGTATCGCTGATCGTCGCTGAAATGTCAGGACCTTTTTTTGATCGCTGGTTTCCCGCTGACAGGCACGCATCGCTGCGTGTGACAGGCGGGAGACCAGCGATCCGCTGGTAACCAAGGTACACAGCGGGTTTTCAGGCGTGGGGCTGTGCCTAGAAACCCGCTGTGTACCTTGGATACCAGCGCCCTGATGCAGGGGAGCTGGTATCCAAGGTACACAGCGGGTTTCCAGGAACCGCGCAGCGCTTGGAAACCCGCTGTGTACCTTGGATACCAGCTCCCTGCATCAGGGCGCTGGTATCCAAAGTACACTGCGGGTAACTAAGCGATGTTACCCGCAGTGTCGCTGTCCCAGATCGCTGCCTGAGCTGCCTGTTTGGCAGCTCAGCAGCGATCATGTAGCGATACATCAGCTATCCTGACAAGTGCATATCGTTGTCGGGATCGCTGGTGTATCGTTATGTGAGACCCAGCCTTTAGTTACCCGAAGTGTACGTTGGATACCAGCGCCCTGATGCAGGGAGCTGGTAACCAAGGTACACAGCGGGTTTCCAAGCGCTGCGCGGTGCCTGGAAACCCGCTGTGTACCTTGGATACCAGCTCCCCTGCATCAGGGCGCTGGTATCCAAGGTACACAGCGGGTTTCTAAGCACAGCCCCGCGCCTGGAAACCCGCTGTGTACCTTGGTTACCAGCAGATCGTTGGTCTCCCGCCTGTCACACGCAGCGATGCGTGCCTGTCAGCGGGAAACCAGCGATCAAAAAAAGGTCCTGACATTTCAGCGACGATCAGCGATACCCGGCAGGGGGGCTGATTGTCGCTGAATGTCACACACAGCGATATCGCTGGTGAGCTCGCTGCTGCGTCACAAAACTAGTGACTCAGCAGCGATCTCGGTAGCGATATCGCTATGTGAGACGGGCCCTTAAGTGGAAAGCTTAATTGATTGCTTTCCACTTTCACTTCAGGTCAGCCAGGGACACAATCAGTGACGTCAGAGGGAACTGATTAACAAAAATAGGGGTTCCCTTCGAAAAAAAAATGGCGTGGGGTCCCCCTATTTTTGTTAACCAGCCAGATGAAGCAGACCGCTGAGGCCTGGATTTTCAGGCTGTTAAGGAGCCAAGATCCATGGACCTTGCCAGCCTGATAATACCAGGCCACAGCAGTCTGCATATCTTGGCTGATTAACAAAAATAGGGGATCCCCTCGAAAAAAATTGGCGTGGGGTCCCCCCTATTTTTGTTAACCAGCCAGATGAAGCAGACCGCTGAGGCCTGGATTTTCAGGCTGTTAAGGAGCCAAGATCCATGGACCTTGCCAGCCTGATAATACCAGGCCACAGCAGTCTGCATATCTTGGCTGATTAACAAAAATAGGGGATCCCCTCGAAAAAAATTGGCGTGGGGTCCCCCCTATTTTTGTTAACCAGCCAGATGAAGCAGACCGCTGAGGCCTGGTTTTTCAGGCTGGTAAGGATCCACTATCCATGGACCTTGCCAGCCTGATAATACCAGGCCACAGCAGTCTGCTTAGCTTGGCTGGTTAACAAAAATAGGGGATCCCCTCGAAAAAAAAAACGGCGTAAGGGTCCCCCTATTTTTGTTAACCAGCCAAGTAAAATGCAGACTGCTGCGGCCTGGTATTAAAAGACTGTCAAGGCCCATGGATTTTGGCCCTCAACAGCCTGATAATACCAGGCTACAGCAGCCCCACATTTGGCGCATCAAAAGATGTGCCAATTGTGGCACTTTACCCGGCTCTTCCCACTTACCCTGTAGCGGTGGCAAGTGGGGTAATAAGGGGTTAATGTCACCGTTGATTGCACGGTGACAATAAGCCTGGTTAATAATGGAGAGGTGTCAATAAGACACCGATCCATTATTAATCCCAAAGTTTTTAAATGTTTAAAAAAAGACACAGCAAGAAAAAAGTCTTTTAATGAAATAAAAGAGACAACACAGTTTTCATTTCTTTTATTACTCTCTCATTCCTGCGACGCCATCGATCTCCTGTAAAAAAATAAAAAAAACAAACCAACAGTATACCACCTGTCCAACGCAGTCCATAGTAATGACTGTCCCACGACGATCCAGCTCTGCTACATCGGAATGCCAGGCAGAGCCTGACATCCCGACGCAGCACAGCTGATTACCTGCTTCCCCGGTGGTGACGTCATCGGACTGCTTTACGGCCACGATTACCCAGCAGTCACTGCAGTTATCGCGAGAAACTGCATCTGACCGCCAGGGAGAAGAGGATGGTGGCCATTAAGCAGTCCGGGATGTGACCGCCGGAGATCTTCTGCCGGGTAAGTGCCGCTGACTCCTGACAGACCCGACCGACGGACACTGACAGTGACAGTGACATTCCGATTCCGGTATCCGATATGACGAAAATATCGGTACTCGGAATCGGAATTCCGATACAGCCAATATCGGCCGATACCTGATATTTGCAGTATCGGAATGCTCAACACTAGTTGAAGGAAGACTTTAAGTCCATCTAGTTCAACCCATATCCTATCCTAACCTGCCCTAACATGTTGATCCAGAGGAAGGCAAAAAAAACCCAAGTGGCAAACAGTAAGCTTTACATTGGGGAAAAAAATTCCTTCCCGACTCCACATACGGCAATCAGACTAGCTCCCTGGACCAACGCAGTATCTAGGAAACTAGTGAATATAGCCTGTAATATTATACTTTTCAAGAAAGGCATCCAGTCCCTTCTTAAATTTTAGTAAGGAATCACTCATTACAACATTAGACGGCAGAGAGTTCCATAGTCTCACTGCTCTTACAGTAAAGAATCTGCGTCTGTGATTATGGCTAAACCTTCTTTCCTCCAGACGTAGAGGATGCCCCCTTGTCCCCGTCACAGGTCTAAGAGTAAAAAGATCATTAGAAAGGTCTTTGTACTGTCCCCTCATATATTTATACATTGTAATAAGATCACCCCTAGGCCTTCGTTTTTCCAAACTAAATAACCCCAAGTGTAATAACCTGTCTTGGTATTGCAGACCCCCAGTTCTCCAATAACCTTGGTCGCTCTTCTCTGCACCCGCTCCAGTTCAGCTATGTCTTTCTTATACACCAGAGACCAGAACTGCACACAGTATTCTAAGTGTGGTCGCACCAGTGACTTGTATAGAGGTAAAATTATGTTCTCCTCATGAGCATCTATGCCTCTTTTAATGCATCCCATTATTTTATTTGCCTTGGCAGCAGCTGCCTGACATTGGCCACTAAATGTGAGTTTGTCGTCCACACATACACCCAGGTCTTTTTCAGTGACAGTTTTGCCCAGTGTTTTACAATTAAGCACATAATTATACATCTTATTTGTTCTACCCAAGTGCATGACCTTACATTTATCCCCATTAAAGCTCATTTGCCATTTATCAGCCCAAGCTTCTAGTTTACATAAATCCTCCTGTAATATAAAATTATCCTCCTCTGTATTTATTACCCTGCAGAGTTTAGTGTCATCTGCAAATATTGAAATACTACTCTGTATGCCCCCTACAAGGTCATTAATAAATATGTTAAAGAGAAGCGGCCCCAATACTGACCCCTGTGGTACCCCACTGCTAACCGTGACCCAGTCCGAGTGTGCTCCATTAATAACCACCCTTTGTTTTCTATCCATGAGCCAGTTCTTAACCCACTTACACATATTTTCCCCTATCCCCATTGTTCTCATTTTATGTATCAACCTTTTGTGTGGCACTGTATCAAAAGCTTTTGAGAAGTCCATGAACACCACGTCCACTGCATTCCCTTGGTCCAGTCCTGAACTTACTCCTTCATAAAAGCTTATCAGATTAGTCTGACAAGAACGGTCCCTCGTAAACCCATGCTGATACTGTGTCATGAGATTATTCAGCCTCAGATACTCCAATATAGTATCCCTTAAAAAACCCTCCAGGATTTTACCCACAGTAGATGTTAAGCTCACTGGCCTATAATTTCTAGGTTCAGTTTTTGCCCCCTTTTTGAATATTGGCACCACATTTGCTATACGCCAGTACTGTGGTACAGACCCCGTTATTATGGAATCTTTAAAGATTAAAAACAATGGTCTATCTATAACTGTACTTAATTCCTGCAGTACTCGGGGGTGTATCCCATCCGGGCCCGGGGATTTGTCAATTTTAGTGATTTTTAGACGCCACCGTACTTCCTGCTGGGTTAAGCAGGTGACATTTAATGGAGAAATTTTTTTTATCACTGATCATGTTATCTGTCATGGGATTTTCTTGTGTAAATACAGTTGAAAAAAAGTCATTTAGCATATTGGCTTTTTCCTCATCCTCATCCACCATTTCACCCAGACTATTTTTAAGTGGACCAACACTATCATTTTTTAGTTTCTTGCTATTTATGTAGTTAAAGAATATTTTGGGATTATTTTTACTTTCTCTGGCAATGAGTCTCTCTGCCTCAATCTTTGCTGTCTTGATTTGCTTTTTACAGAATTTATTCAGTGTTCTGTATTTATTTAATGCCTCATCATCACTACCTCCTTGCTTAGGGCTGAGTACACACTCTCTGACTACCTTTTAAACAAGACCATCGTCTTACCCACACCATATTTTATTCAAAAGATTTACAGATCTTCAGTTCCATCATATCTTATACACACTGGCTACCTGGGTTGAAAAGCCAAGCCAGACCAATTTTTCAATGCAATTTTGAGTAATTCTCTCATATCTGTTTTACCATGACATTATACAAAAAGTGATACACCTGAAGGAGCTTGTAAAGGTCCGATTACACGCTTCCTAGGAATACTCATTCCTGGTAAATGTGCCGTGTAAATGAGCTGCTGATCACCCAATGAACAAGCGAAACACTCGTTCGTCTGGTGAAATGATCTTTTGCTTGGTTTAAAAGATCATTGTTCTTGGCAGCACATTAACTTTTGTAAAGTGGACCTGTGCTGCCGAGAACAATGGTAGCCAATGCACACAGAACAAATTATATTCATCATTCTGAGTGCATCTGAAGTGCAGTCTACCTGTTTACACAGGCTACTAAAAACATGCTGCCAATTGGCTGATCTAAATGCACCTTACATTACGTAACTGTATGTTGTGATTGGCTATTTTGTCCACCCTGCTATGTCCAGTTTCTTAGCATTTTCATTTTCGATGCTCAGAACTTCAAGTCTAGAAAGCCTTTGTTCAGACAATATACTCATCAATTTGAAACAAGAGAAAAAGGAGTAATAGGTTTAAAGAAGTTAAACTTTTATTTAATTAGCCAAAGAAGGCAAAAATGTTAAAAAACTTACAAAAGGGCAAACACAATACACAATAATCCAGCTACCCCCACAGGGAGTTGTTAGCTGCATACAAGGCTTAAGTATGAGCAGCACAGGTCAGCATATATGAGTCGCACGTACCAGGGCTTTGGGGTACTCGGCACCGAGCCCGTTCACTTTACTGGGGAATGTCACGGGTAGCGCAGCTCGGTCCGTTGCCCTGGGCGCTCACTAAAGGGGGATATTTACAGGGGATTGTAGAAATGTTCGTGACGCCACCTGTGGTTCTGGTCAGGGTGACCAGCTCTGCAATGTAGATCCTCTGAGGGTTTGGGGCAGCAAGGTGTTAAGTCTCCCACAGGCGAGACTGATCCATCGAGGTATATGGCGGTGCAGGGTGCAGGTTCAATAAGGCAGACACACACAAGACAGTCTCTTTCTGTACCTTTACTGGTGATATTTGCAGGCACGTCCCGGGAGGCCGTCAGGGTGGAGGATGCACGTCCAGTAATCACTGAGTAGGTGTAGGGCCTCCTTACGTCTATATGTGTGTGAGTTTCTAACTTGCATGAAACAAAGTTTAACTCCCTTCTCTTTGCTACGCCCGGCTGATCTTGTGGTGGAGCCTTCTTTTGGACAGAACTAAGTCTCCAATGGTTGCGCTGACCAGACTCCTGTTCTTCCTGACCCCGGTTACGTATCAGCACTGTTGGACCCCTCTGTGACCTGAAGTCCAGCAGGGTCTCCGGTTTTTCCCACTAGCCGTGAAGGTTCTAGCAAGCTCGGACCCGGTGTCCGGTAGTGCAGAGTGGAGGTAAGCCATTATTGCTATTCATCCTCAGTCACTCTCTCTTTCCCTTTTCCACTTGCCTGTCGTCCTACTCACACCTTTAACATAAGCACAAGCAGCAGTAGATGTCAGCTTCCTTCTCTTCACCGCTCTCCAAGCATCAGCACGCTCGCTCTCTAACAATACCTCAGTTGACTCGGTCTTACAAATACTGCAGTTCCCTTTCCTTCACTTCCTTCTTAGGCTCTGTCCGAAGTAGCTATCAGGACCTTCCGTCAGACTGATCTATGCACACTTCGAGAGTCACTTTCCACTTCCCTAGGGAACTATCAGTCCGCACGTTCTGAGGTAACTTTCCTCTCCAACACGCTCTGACAGGAATCCTTTCACTCCGGTGTTCTGAGGAGATCTGATCTGTCTGAGGTACAACCAACAACTAGCTAACGTTCAGCTAGACTGTCTTCATCTCTCTGCTCTATCTCTCCACACCCTTATATACCTGCATATTCTAAAGGGCTCCCTCTGGTGGTACCAGGGAAAATGTGAAGTGTGAATGAATATCAGGTGATTGTGAATTACCTTCCATGCATCCTCCTGGGTAACATGTGGCACCAAGCGCAGCTGGGCTACACATATACATATCAGAAAAGTGCCAAGTGCTTAATTAGATCAAGAAAGGACCATTTGCATCAATGGGCTGATCGCAGCGCTGTCTTCAAAAGTTGAAAATTCAAAGGAAAGAGATTAAAATCATCTTACCCTGTGGAGGACGACAGTTCCATACAGTGCACAAAACTGAGTGGTTCAAACCCCAACGTGGGCAGGTGTCCCTTGAGAAAGCAAAGAAAAAAATCCACGCAAAACGTGCGTTGGGGTTTGAAACAACTGGTGAACCACCAATAACTATTATGTTTCTGTTTTTTTTGTTTCTAATATACTCATCAAGTTGATTTTTTATTCAACTTAGCTTAAAAAAGGATGTTTTGTTACGGGCTGCTGTCAGATAGTATTAAGAATAGTAAAGCTAAATCATATAAAAGCAACCGTGATCCTGTTCAAGTCCATTAAAGAGGATATAGCACTAGCTTTTTTAAATTTAAACTGAGTACTACCTAAAATTGGTGCTGTTCCACTAGATTCTGGATGCAGTGTGTTGTTTCACTCCTGTGCTCCAGCTTTACCGCTTTCGAGTGCTGCTTCCCTCCTGTGCTTTGGTACTCCTATAACAGGAAGGGATGCAATGACTGCAGAGTTCTCTGCATAGTCACGTGAAAAAGATCTTGTCTCAGGAGAATATGCTGAGCCAGGCTACAGCTGTGACCTTCTCTGTGGGAGTTTGTTTTTTCTCCTCTGTAATGCTGGCCAATCAAAACACTTCTGTGTCATAGAGGAGAAAAAGTAAAGGATAATCAAAGAAGTTATTTGGTATATTTCCAGTGTTGTATCTTGGGCTCTCTTTATTGCCTGAAGGGCATAATTTTAAAATAGAAAGACACAAAAAATGTTCCAGAATCATTCAAAATCCAGTGACAGGTCCTCTTTAAACCTCTTCGACACATGTTGTACATTTTCATCATAGGTCGATAATGAATGTATGAAGCCAACTCAGGAGTGTAACCTGCTTCATACCAGGCAGTTGCCAGCTGTGTTGCATAGCTAGCTTCCACCTGTAACTGCAGTGGCAGAGCTAGCTCTGATCACCAGGTCACATATTGCTTGTGCTGCTGTGAGCAGTCTGTGTGGCTGAACACCTTTCTTCCATCTGACGTACTATTCCGTCCATGCGACCTGGGACTTAATTCCCAAGAATGGAATAGTACATCATACGCATCAGCCACGCTCACGGGGGGAGCGCCGATGATCGCGGCCGGGTGTCAGCTGATTCTCACAGCTGACACCCGGCACTGAGATGTGATCGCGTTGTTCCAAGGGCCTCCTCCCTGCAAGCCCCCAGATCCAAGATGGCCGTGGGGTCCTTCCGGGTCCTCCAGGGAGGTGGCTTGTTAGTGCCTGCTGAGAGCAGGTGCCAGCCAGCCTCCTGCACTGCCTGCCAGATCGCTGATCTGACAGAGTGCTCTGCAAACTGTCAGATCAGCGATCTGACACTATATAGTGATGTCCCACCCTGGGACAATGTAAAAAAGTAAAAAAAATAAAATAAACATGTGTAAAAAAATTTTTAAAAAATCCCTAAATAAATAAATAAAAAAAATATTTCCCCAATAAGCACATTATTATTATGTAAATAAAAAAAAACAATAAAAGTACACATATTTAGTATCGCCACATCCGTAACGACCTGCCCTATAAAACTGTCCCACTAGTTAACCCCTTTAGTGAACACCTTAAAAAAAAAAACAAGGCAAAAAAAACAATGCTTTGTCATCATACCGCCGAACAAAAAGTGGAATAACACGCGATCAAAAAGACGGATAGAAATAAACATGGTACCGCTGAAAACATCATCTAATCCCGCAAAAAACAAGCCACCATACAGCATCATCAGCAAAAAAATAAAAAAGTTATAGCTCACAGAATAAAGCGATGCAAAAATAATTATCTTTTATATAAAATAGGTTTTATTGTATAAAAGCGCCAAAACATAAAAAAAGATATAAGTGAGGTATCGCTGTAATCGTACTAACCCGAAGAATAAAACGACTTTATCTATTTTACCACAAGTGGAACGGTATAAACGCCTCCCCCAAAAGAAATTCATGAATTGCTGGTTTTTGTTCATTCTGCCTCCCAAAAGTCGTAATAAAAAGTGATCAAAAAAGTCATGTGCCCAAAAATGGTACTATTAGAAACGTCGACTCGTCCTGCAAAAAATAAGACCTCACATGACTCTGGGGGCCAAAATATGGAAAAATTATAGGTCTCAAAATGTGGTGATGCTAAAACTATTTTTTGCAATAAAAAGCGTCTTTTAGCATATGATAGCAGCCAATCATAAAAACCCGATATAAAAACCCACTATAAATAGTAAATCAAACCCACTTTATCACCCCCTTAGTTAGGGAAAAATAATAAAATTAAAAAAATGTATTTATTTCCATTTTTCCTTTAGGGTTAGGGTTGAGATTAGGTTTAGGGGTGTGTTAGGGTTGGGTTTGTGGTTAGGGTTATGGTTAGGGTTGGAATTAGGGTTAGGGGTGTGTTGAGGTTAGAGTTGGAGTTAGAATTGGGGGGTTTCCACTGTTTAGGCAAATCAGGGCCTCTCCAAACGTGACATGTCATCTGATCTCAATTCCAGCCAATTCTGCGTTGAAAAAGTTAAACGGTGCTCCTTCCCTTCCGAGCTCTGCCATGCGCCCAAACAGTGGTTTACCCCCACATATGGTTTATCAGCGTACTCAGGACAAATTGCAAAATAACTCTTGGCAACCAATTTCTTCGGTTACCCTTGGGAAAATAAAAAATTGGGGGTGAAAATATCATTTTTGTGGAAAAAAATATGATTTTTTATTTTTATGGCTCTACCTTATAAACTTCTGTGAAGTACTTTGGGGTTCAAAGTTCTCCCCACACATCTAGATAAGTTCCTTGGGGGGTCTAGTTTCCAAAATGGGATCACTTGTGGGGGTTTCCACTGTTTAGGCACATCAGGGGCTCTCCAAACGCGACATGACGTCCAAAGACCATTCCATCAAAGTCTGCATTCCAAAACATCACTACTTTCCTTCCGAGCCCAACGTATGCCCATACAGTAGCTTTCTCCAACATATTGGGTATATCCGTACTCAGGACAAATTTGGACAACAACCTTTGGGGTCCAATTTCTCCTGTTTCCCTTGGGAAAATAAAAAATTGGGCTAGAAGATCATTTTTGTGGAAAAATTATATTTTTTTATTTTTACAGCTCTATGTTATAAACTTCTGTGAAGCACTTGGGGGTTCAAAGTGCTCACCACACATCTAGATAAGTTCCTTATGGGGTCTACTTTCCAAAATGTTGTCACTTGTGGGGGTTTCTACTGTTTAGGTGCATCAGTGGCTCTTCAAACGCAACATGGCGTCCAATCTCAATTCTGGCCAATTTTGCATTGAAAAGTCAAATGGCGCTCCTTCCCTTCCGAGCTCTGCCGTGCGCCCAGTGGTTCCCCCCCATATATGGGGTATCAGAATACCCCATATTGCACAACAACTTTTGCGGTCCAATTTCTCATGTTACCGTTGGTAAAATAAAAAAATTGGATCTGAATAAATATTTTGTGCAAAAAAGTTAAATGTTCATTTTTTTAAAAACATTCAAAAAATTCCTGTGAAACACCTGAAGTGTTAATAAAATTATTGAATGTGGTTTTGAGCACCTTGAGGGGTGCAGTTTTTAGAATCGTGTCACTTTTGGGTATTTTCTATCATATAGAGCCCTCAAAGTGACATCAAATATGATGCGGTCCCTAAAAAAAAATGGTGTAAAAATGAGAAATCGCTGGTCAACTTTTAACCCTTATAACTTCCTTACAACAAAAAATTTTGTTTCCAAAATTGTGCTGATGTAAAGTAGACATGTGGGAAATGTTACTTAGTAACTATTTTGTGACATACGGTATTTCTCTGTTTTAAGGGCATAAAAATTCAAAGTTTGAAAATTACAAAATTTTCAAAATTTTCACCATATTTCCATTTTTTTCATAAATAAACGCAAGTTATACCTAAGAAATTTTACCACTAACATGAAGTACAATATGTCGTGAAAAAACATTCTCAGGATCGCCAAGAACTGTTGAAGCGTTACAGAGTTATAACCTTATAAAGAGACAGTGGTCAATTGTAAAAATTGGCCCGGTCATTAACGTGCAAACGACAATTGGGGCTTAAAGGCTTAAACATGCTACCATGACCTGCAGCATCTCTGGACTTGTCATCCTTGAGCACATCTGTGTCATCATCGAACTGCAATGGCAAAAGGCACTGCCAGCAGCGGATATTGATGATTTAAGTGCCCAAGTGTATTGAGAATGGTAGAATATTCCTCAGATTACCATTAATTTCCTCACTGATAGTAGCCAAGCTGTATATGTTCAAGTATTTCTGTGTGTGGTGCTCATACTTCATACTGAATAAATCAAGATGTTTTGAAAATGTCATTTCAATTATTTCTTTCTTTGCATATTATTATTAACATGTCTACGATTTCAATAATTATACGGCTTTTCCTTCTTGGTGCTCCAATTTCAGCGTTGAGGAGTACAGTAGTGTGTTCACTCCTTTCTTTTCATAACCCTCATTTATTTATTAAAAGACCAACAACAAATGTGCTACCTGTATGTTCCATCCTCCTTAATCCACATGATATAAAAGACTATTGTGAAAAGTGATTTGATGCAGTAGTTTGAGACATTACTGCATCGCTTCACTTTACAAACCAAAATAATTGGGCTCGTGATAATACTTTCTGCTAAAGAGTCGGACCATGTAAAAATAAGCTACTTCTCAAAGCCTTGCATGTCTAGCTTTTTTATTTAGCTTTGTAGCATATAAAATATGTGTAATTTTTAACTGTGGCCAGTGACAAAAGGCAATATAAAGTTAATAAAGGAAGGTACGTTAATAGGTAGCTGTTGCAAAACTTTTCAAGCGAGGACATTTATTATATACAACACTGGTTTTTAAAGAATAGCTTTGAAAGCTTTGATCTGTTACATTTTCTACTCGCAGGCCGATTCACAGTTTAGCTTTTCCTCGTTAGCGAATCCAGGTAATTTCATTACAAGTAGCAAGAAGAGATCGTATCTTTCACAATGGATTCGTAGAAAAAAGTTCTCACTTTACCCATTGATGTCTTGGCCTTTTTTGTGTTTAATATGTTAATTTTCTACCAAAGTCTTATTAAATTTGAATAACATTTATGAACATTTTGGATTTCTCAGAATTTTCCATTCTAAAGGTCAAAAGAAATATTGACCTATCAGGAAAAATTATAGCTATTGTAGAAAATGGTTTCATTTTAACAGATTGGACAACTACATTTTTGAAGTTTCTTTCTAGAAAGAAATTAAATGACATATAAAAATTAAATCATGGATAAGCCATTAAGAAGTTTGAAGATCCGAATAAAAATCAATATATTGAGATATTGTACAATACTACACAGCTTATTTCATGATAAGGAACCACCAGTGACCACTAGTGTTGAGCATTCCGATACCGCAAGTATCGGGTATCGGCCGATATTCGCGTTATCGGAATTCCGATACTTAATTCCGATACTTTTTCAATATCGTATACCGGAATCGGAAGTTCCCATAATTCTTTGAGAGGCAATGTGATGTTAGTCAGCCAATGATGAATCTTATGAAGTGTGGGCACATCCTGTAATGCTGCGGTCATCTTAACTAATGGCATGGCTGTGATTGGCTGCTGAAATGATGTCAGAATGCACTATAAAAGGCGCCGCAGCCATTTTAGCGTCACTGTGCTGTGAACTCAGTAAGGGACAGAACGCTACTCTGCTCACTCTGAGGGACAGTTAGATATTGCGATTTTGTGTACTACTGTGCTTGAGGCAGGCTAGTTTACCAACCGCTGTGTAAAGCTTCATTTTGCCAGTGTTGTTTTAACAGCTCTGTGCAAGGTGTGTGTGTGACAGTGCAGGTGACGTTGCAGTTTGCTCTGCATCCACCGCTGTTTGTAGGCATCTGCACGTGTCACTGACTCTTTTTTTTTTTTATTTTATTTTGTGGAATTGGTGCAGCTCCATTATATTAGAAAAAAATCAAATCTATTAGTGTGACGTGCTTCCATCCGTATACAATACATTGGTTGCAAACACTATAGAAGTACAGAAAGGAGCCTTTCACAGCTACTGAACAGTTGTCTGCAGGGTTTACTGTAGTCTGTGAGCTTTTAATTTTGTGAGTGCAGATTACGCTCCAGTTTGTTCTTCAACCACTGCCGGTTGTAGTCTGCTGAGCGTGTGTCACTGCCTCATCCTTCACATTTTTCTCTAATTGGTGCTGCTCCATTTTAGTGGAAAAAAATCTAATCTATTAGTGTGACGCGCTTCCATCCGTATACAATACATTGGTTGCAAACACTATAGAAGTACACAAAGGGGCCTTTAACAGCTACTGAACAGTTGTGTTTCAGTGTTCACTGTAGTCTGTGAGCTTTTCATTTTGTGAGTGCAGATTACGCTCCAGTTTGTTCTGCATCCACTGCCGGTTGTAGTCTGCTGAGCGTGTGTCACTGCCTCATCCTTCACATTTTTCTCTAATTGGTGCTGCTCCATTTTAGTGGAAAAAAATCTAATCTATTAGTGTGACGCGCTTCCATCCGTATACAATACATTGGTTGCAAACACTATAGAAGTACACAAAGGGGCCTTTAACAGCTACTGAACAGTTGTGTTTCAGTGTTCACTGTAGTCTGTGAGCTTTTCATTTTGTGAGTGCAGATTACGCTCCAGTTTGTTCTTCAACCACTGCCGGTTGTAGTCTGCTGAGCGTGTGTCACTGCCTCATCCTTCACATTTTTCTCTAATTGGTGCTGCTCCATTTTAGTGGAAAAAAATCTAATCTATTAGTGTGACGCGCTTCCATCCGTATACAATACATTGGTTGCAAACACTATAGAAGTACACAAAGGGGCCTTTAACAGCTACTGAACAGTTGTGTTTCAGTGTTCACTGTAGTCTGTGAGCTTTTCATTTTGTGAGTGCAGATTACGCTCCAGTTTGTTCTTCAACCACTGCCGGTTGTAGTCTGCTGAGCGTGTGTCACTGCCTCATCCTTCACATTTTTCTCTAATTGGTGCTGCTCCATTTTAGTGGAAAAAAATCTAATCTATTAGTGTGACGCGCTTCCATCCGTATACAATACATTGGTTGCAAACACTATAGAAGTACACAAAGGGGCCTTTCACAGATACTGAACAGTTGTCTGCAGGGTTCACTGTAGTCTGTGAGGAATAACCACACTTAGGCCTTATAACTTTTCTGACTTTCTTTATCAATCTACCAAGATGAAGAAGTCAGTGAGTAAGGCACTTGGTCGTGGTCGTGGCCGTGGATTTGCAGCAGGGAGAGGACGTGGGGATTCTGTGGCTGCTGCCGCACCCAGTGACACAGCATCCACCAGTTTTCCCCGTGAGCGTTCCTTTATGCGCACTTTTGTAGGAGCTCAGCGTACCCCCCTGCTGCGTGAAGAACAAATTGAAGCCGTTGTTGGTTGGATGGCAGCCAATGCATCGACTTCAATAGCTTCCACCTCCTCTCAGGACCACAGCACTGTTGAACAACCATCAGTCTCTTCACCGCCTGCCAAATTGCCCAGGCAGTCAGAGAGCTCTGTACAGGAGCCAGCTGAGTCTCTGCTTCTGTTCTCAGAATCTGTTGGCTTGCAAACAGGGGCCCAGCCAAGCAGCATTCTGGAATGTGAAGAAGAGGCAGTATGCAGTGATGCGCAACAGCTGTGTCTCTCTGAATCTGAAGAGGCGGGTGAGCCAGTGCCGATGGTCAGCACACCGCAGAACGCATCTGATGATGATGAGACTCAGTTGCCAGTTTCTGTTGAGCATGGTGCTGGCCAGACCACCCAACAACAGCAGGTGTTGGAAGAGGGTAGTGGTGGAGATGATGAGGTCCAAGACCCAACATGGCGTGAGGAACAGGAAGGTGGTGGGAGCAGCTCTGAGGAAGAGATTGCCCCAACGGTCCAAACAGTAGGGAGAGGTAGGCTGCAGACTCGCTTGCCTGTAGCCTCCAGTTTGGCACCCGTTCGGAGCAGTTCTCTTCCAACAGCCAAACCGGGCGCTCCCAGGACTTGCTCTGCGTGGTCCTTTTTTGATACAGTTGCAGATGATATTTGCTATGTCAAATGCAAGCTGTGTAATCAAAAAATTAAAAGAGGTAAAAGTGTCAGTAACCTTAATACAACAAATATGTGGAAACATGTGCGGTCAAAGCACTTTGTTGAGTTACAAAGACACACTGGAGATGTAGGCCAACCTACAGCAGCACCTACATCTTTAGCTCGTGTTGGAGCCTCTTCCTCCAGTTCACACACAGCTGGTTCGGCTTCCTCACAGGATCGCCATGGAAGAACCTCTGTCACTGTTGTCCAGAGACACAGTGTTATTCCACCCACAGCTGCAAGTTCCCTGTCATCCTCACACACCCAGGCCACAAAACAGCCATCGGTAGCACAGGCATGGGATAAAAGACGGCCATACTCGGCAAACCATCCACGAGCACAGGCTCTGAATGCTGGCATTGCAAAACTCCTGTCCCTTGAAATGCTGTCATTCAGGCTGGTGGAGACTGACAGTTTCCGTGAATTAATGGCATTGGCAGTCCCACAATACAATGTGCCCAGCCGATTTTATTTCAGCAGGCAAGCCGTCCCTGGTCTGCAAAAGCATGTTGAGGCAAAAATTAAACATGCGCTACTAAACGCCGTCAGTAGCAAGGTCCACCTGACCACCGATGCGTGGACCAGTACCCATGGCCAGGGACGATACCTTTCACTCACTGCCCATTGGGTGAATGTTGTGGAGCCGGGTACAGATCTTGCGAGTGGCGCTGTACGTGTTCTGCCAACTCCAAGGATTGCCGGAATCAAGTCTGTCCACATTGACTCCTCCTCCTACTCCAGTTCCTCAGAATCATCGCTGCAGGAGCCGTCACGGTCTACCTCCACATGGACCCGTGGACGCTTACCTGATGCGACCGATATGAGCACAGCCGTGGCCAAACGGCAACAGGCCGTTCTGAAATTAATTCCCATGGGGAATCGAAGCCACACAGCGCAGGAGCTCTGGAATGCCATCAAGCAGGAGAGCGACGTGTGGTTTTTGCCAGCGAATCTCCAGCCAGGCTTGGTAGTGTGTGACAATGGCCGAAATCTGGTGGCAGCTCTGGGCCTTGGCAAACTCACTCACATACCATGTCTGGCACATGTGCTCAACTTGGTCGTGCAGAGTTTTTTGAGGGACTATCCGGATCTTGATGCACTGCTGCACAAGGTCCGCCTAGAGTGCGCTCACTTGCGACGTTCCAGCATGGCCAGATCGCGCATTGCAGCTCTGCAACGCAGATTGCGCCTTCCTGAACATCGCATCATATGTGACGTATCCACCAGGTGGAATTCAACGTTACATATGTTGGAGCGGTTGTGTGAGCAGCAGCCAGCAGTAATGGAGTATCAGCTGCATCAGGCGCAATCAACACGCAATTTGCGCCGTCCACACTTCACCATTAATGAGTGGGCCACTATGAAGGACATGTGCCACGTTTTGCGTGCGTTTGATGAGTCAACGCGGATGGCGAGTGCAGATGATGCACTAGTCAGCCTGACTGTCCCCCTTATCTGCCTGCTTCAAAAAACACTGCAAGCAATAAGGGATGAGGTTTTGGAAGAGGTGGAGGATGAGGAGTCACAAATTCCATCACCTTCTGGAAAGTCAGCGCAACGTGGTTCCTCACAAAGGGCTGGGCAGGGCTCACTTTGTGAGGAGGATGAGGAGGAGGAGTCAATGGAGGAGGAAGACATCGCTCCAGAGGGAGGTACACAACGCTCTAGTCAGTATGTAGAGCGAGGGTGGGGTGATGCAGAGGAAGCAGAGATGACGCCTCTTGCAGAGGACAGCGTTTCTTTGCCAGTTGGGAGTCTGCAGCACATGGTTGATTTCATGCTGCAGTGCCTAAGAAACGACCGCCGCATCGCCCACATTCTCACGACGTCTGATTATTGGGTGTACACCCTCCTAGACCCTCGCTACCGGGACAACGTCAAGAGCCTCATCACACCGTTGAACCGGGAGCGTAAAATGCGGGAGTACCAAGACACACTGGTGCAATCCCTAATGTTCTACCTTACTGCCGAGAGCACTGCTGCTGCTACTGCTTTACAAAGCAGCTCTGTGCGTCGAGGCAGTGTAGAGAGCTCTGCAACAAGAGGGAGCACACGCAGTGCCTCTGCACAGGGAAAGACCAGTATGTTAAAAATGTGGCAAAGTTTTGTGGCAGCGCCACAAATGTCTACACCATCCGAGAGGGCTCCAGTCAGCGGGAGGCAACGTATCCGTCAGATGGTGACAGACTACTTGGCTTTGCCTCTCAGTGTACTCCCAGATGGCTCTTCCCCATTCAAGTTTTGGGTCTCTAAGCTGGATACATGGCCAGAGCTTAGCCAGTATGCATTGGAGGTGCTGGCTTGCCCTGCTGCCAGTGTATTATCGGAGCGCGTCTTTAGTGCTGCAGGTGGTGTACTAACAGACCGTCGCATGCGACTATCCTCCGATAATGTAGACCGGCTTACTTTTCTGAAAATGAACAAGGCATGGATCTCGCCACAATTTGTCTGTCCGTTTTCAGATTAAATAACTGGTTCGCAACGTTATCCATGTCTCCTGTTATGTTCATCTTTCTACCACCTGAACTCTACTCCCTGGGCTCCAACACTGCCAGTTGCTGCTCAGAAGTGTCGTGTCCACAGAACAAAACACAAGCTCTACTGTTAGTGGGGTTCAGTAACGCCAGCTGTTCCCCTGCTGTGTGAACGGCAAGAAGTCTCCTGTTCCCGACACATGGACAGAAAAACACATGACCAACATGCTCCAAATAGGGAAGAGCCGTCACCCTGCTTGTTATGCTGAAAACATGAAATTGTGAAGTTTTGCAGGCCTAGAATGATAAATTTTTATGACAAATATGGACAAATAATAATTTGTCATCACAGCGCATATCTGCACATGTCTATTAGAAATGGTAACAAAAAATAAAACATAGTCTACTCTTCACATTTTGAAATTAATGCATAAAAGTACATTTCATACTTATGAATTAATGCTTTTTAAGGAACTTTATCTGTACCTGTAAGATAATGCAGTCAATGGATGTACGAATCATTAAATCCTCATCATCATCATGACGAGTTTTATTTATGACAGACATTATAAAATACACATACTGATGCCAACTGTAACTTCAAACACCATATATGAAATGGCCAGCATGTAAACATGGTAATAATGTCCAATAATAAATTATTACATCTAGAAGTGCATCATGCATACTGACAATAGGTAGTTATACCTGCAAGTGCTGTTGAAACAACCACAAGAGATATAAATTAATACTGGTATATAGGTATCACAGTGCATAGTTACTCATGGACAATGTTGATGTAATACTGTATCTCAATTAAGTCAGCGTCAACCATTAGGCTTGTTAGTCTTGTACATTGTTAAAGAGGGAACGTAATTTTTTTGTTTGTCATAGGTGGAGTATTACATTAAATTATTACTGCTGTATTTTTTTTTGCGTCCTAGTGCGCAATAACGCAGCCTAACCTCACATTTTATAGTCAGCTAATTGCCACACGCTACCCTACCCTACGCGTGACAGTAGGAAGGTAGTGTTGTTGGATAAAGCTTTGCGCAACCAGACATTCTTTTACCCTCTTCAACACTCTACAAGCAAAAAATGCATGATTTCAGCCACAGACTTTATTGACGTACAGTATAACATCGGCATTACCCATCAGAGGCTGTCCACTGTCTGATACAGACATAGAATATACCTTTGCTATCCGTAGCCTTTGTTTCACCTACACTT
This sequence comes from Oophaga sylvatica, assembly GCA_033576555.1. Classification (NCBI taxonomy): domain Eukaryota; kingdom Metazoa; phylum Chordata; class Amphibia; order Anura; family Dendrobatidae; genus Oophaga; species Oophaga sylvatica. The sequence goes on along the minus strand of JARQOD010000002.1, from coordinate 535,679,243 downwards.
GCAGGCACACACTTAAATTGTGACAAACAATGCCTAATGTTTTTTTAAATGGTATTTTTTATCGTACATTATTGTGTCATCAATCATCACATTGATGAGTCCATGCTGGACATGTCATACATGCTATAGAAAGTTTCGATTTTATGAACTTAAATAATTGAAATGTCTGTGACTGTCACATAAAATTTGCGATGATGATGATGAGTGACTATTACAAAATCCATTGTCTTCACTATGTTATGGTTTAACATAGCGTTCCTTAAGCATTATTCATAAAAAAAAAAATGGACTTTTATTCTTAAATTTACAACACTATATTTTGTTACCAATTTTTTGGGTGTTGTGTTGTTCCATTTATTTTTGGCATGTGCATATATGCGTTTATATTTGTATTTTCTTTATTTTTCCTTCTTGAAATTAGAAAACATGTGTATCTTTGTACCGTGTTAGCCAGTAGATAGAAAAATATTTAGACTTCAGAGTCAGCAGTGGTTGATAACTTTTAATGGATAACTGAAAAGATGGAAACAAATTGCAAGCTTTCAAGGCTACTCACGTCTCTTCATCAGGCAAAGACTAAATAAAAAAATTAAGCATCACATATTTCTATACACAACAGGACACAGGAATAGTGCAATAGGTAAGACAAGTAAGTGACGTGTATCAGAACTGTCATTATCTCACAGGGATGAACATAAATATTGGAACAGTTCCTAGATAAGGATAGAAAGTTTGATTGCCCTCTCATTGGCGTCTTTTTTTGGGTTTTCATGACCCTGGAAGGGCATAGACGCAGATTCCTTAATTGATATAGAATGACATAAATCCATGTGATCTATTCATTCCATCACTAACAGTGTCAAAGGTCATGATGAGCTTATATTCTGAAACCTTTGTACGTTTCTCATATTTGAAGTTATATTTTAATACCAGTAATTCCATATCCATCATGCTATGACCGGGCATACAAAAGTCTTTTGCCACAGGCAAATTCATTAATTTATCTGTGATTGTGTGGCGCTGATAATTCATCCTTGTTCTCCTTTTTGTTGCCGGTCTCCCCTCACTTGTCCCTCCCTCACTTGTCTTAGCTATTCCTGTGTCCTGTTGTGTGTAGAAATATGTGATTCTTCATTTTTGGCTTTACTCTTAGCCTGATGAAGACACCTGAGTAGTCTCGAAAGCTTTGAATTTGTTACCATATTTTCAGTTAGCCATTAAACGTTATCAACCACAGAGGACTGTCAAGTATAAATATTTTTCTATTCTTGTAATTGAAATTCATCATTTTATTGTCGTAGTAAAACTTCATTTATTCTTGTTTGAAGTACATACATTTGCAATGGCCACGTACCAAGGCAATAACTCAATATTTTATGCCTAACACCCTCCTTGACCCTGGGTTACAACACCGCCAGTTGTTTCTCGGAAGTGCTGTTAGCACAGTTAACACTTGCTCCCGTGTTACTGGGGTTCAGTAATGTCAGCTGTTCCCCTGCTGTGTGAACGGCAAAAAGTCCTGCTGCCTCCACCATGTTCTCTTCTCATCCCTGGGTTACAACACCGCCAGTTGTTTCTCGGAAGTGCTGTTAGCACAGTCTACACTTGCTCCTGTGTTACTGGGGTTCAGTAATGTCAGCTGTTCCCCTGCTGTGTGAACGGCAAACAGTCCTGCTGCCTCCACCCTGTTCTCTTCTCATCCCTGGGCTACAACACCGCCAGTTGTTTCTCGGAAGTGCTGTTAGCACAGTTAACACTTGCTCCCGTGTTACTGGGGTTCAGTAATGTCAGCTGTTCCCCTGCTGTGTGAACGGCAAACAGTCCTGCTGCCTCCACCCTGTTCTCTTCTCATCCCTGGGTTACAACACCGCCAGTTGTTTCTCGGAATGCTGTTAGCACAGTCTACACTTGCTCCTGTGTTACTGGGGTTCAGTAATGTCAGCTGTTCCCCTGCTGTGTGAACGGCAAACAGTCCTGCTGCCTCCACCCTGTTCTCTTCTCATCCCTGGGTTACAAACACTGCCAGTTGTTTCTCGGTAGTGCTGTTAGCACAGTCTACACTTGCCTCCGTGTTTACTGGGGTTCAGTAATGTCAGCTGTTCCCTGCTGTGTGAACGGCAAACAGTCCTGCTGCCTCCACCCTGTTCTCTTCTCATCCCTGGGTTACAACACCGCCAGTTGTTTCTCGGAAGTGCTGTTAGCACAGTTAACACTTGCTCCCGTGTTACTGGGGTTCAGTAATGTCAGCTGTTCCCCTGCTGTGTGAACGGCAAAAAGTCCTGCTGCCTCCACC